>CM053608.1:8549614-8583217 GCA_028646535.1 Procyon lotor
TTAGCAATTGGCATTGTGTCAAATTGATATTAATCTGGGGAAAAGATTGAAAGCTTTGCGGGGTAAGAGTTCATCCAAATAACCATCTAGCCATTACACAGACATTCTCCTAGGAAGCCACTTAGTGACCATCTGTTGTTACATGAGCATCGCCCTTGGGATTCTCTCTCCTCCACTCCAATCAGTTTTCATAGCATTCCTTAGAACTACAATCAGTGCTCTCCCTGGGAGGAGCTCTAATAAATACGATCGAACCATCTTTTAATTGTCAAGTGATGTTTTAGCACCCCATCTAGAGTGGCACCCTTGAAAGCTACCCATCTGATCAACCCCCTTATGTACAATGACAAATCTCCTTCCATCCTTCAAGATTCAATTAACACACCACCTCTTGGAAGATCTCCCTATGTAACCCGCAACTCCAGCAGAATTAATTAAGCAGACATTTTAAATCCGTCGAGTATCGCCATGGCTTTCTGATTTCCATTCTAAGGTGCTTTTCAAATATTATCTCACTTTTTCCTTGCAACAATCCCTCTACAAGTTCTGTGCTATTTTTTGTGCCTCATTTATAGGGTAAATGGCAAGTAAACGGTACCATTATAGGTAAACGATAGGTAAATGATACCATTGTAGGTAAATGGTTGAGCTGAGATTCCGAGCCCAGCAGATTGGCTCTTTGCTCTTAGCCTGGGGCTCAGCTGTATACTTAGTTATTTTTAAACTCCACTGACAATGTCTCTTGTGTTTATCTCTACTATAGCAGGCAAGTAATTTTACATTAAGTATTTGTTTAGGTGTTGATGTTCCCTCTAGATTTTGAGGTCCCTACAAGTAGGGCTTTTACACATATATACATCTCTAAGAACTTGCTTAGGCTTAGTAAATATTAGGCAGTTTCTAAGTATTTGTCAAATCACCAATCAATCAGTTGTCTTAAGCAAAGCCTATGTTTGGATCTCTGTTAAGAATCCAAGAAATGATACCCTGCATATTCTAAAAGACTTGCATTTCACATGGGGTACTTGAGAAGAACATAGTATTTGGTCACTCATCTCTTCAAAATTGATGCAAATGGTGAAATTATACTTGCTAATGATAAATTCATTTACCAAGTTACGTGTGCAATAATAGGACATTTTCAAAAGCAACTTTTATAATGTAGCCTAAAAGCATATTAGTAAAAAATGTTTTTGGTGTCATCAATATAATGAAAAAATTAAGATGATTTTCTGATAATCGCTTCTAAAAGAATTACTATAATGCAAGGATAATTAAGGCCAACCAGGGAGATGAAAACCTTCAGATTCAAGATGTGAAGAAATGTCAGAGGGTGTGAAACAATTGTTCTCATTTTTTCTCATTTGTAAATTCATTTTATGCCTCCGAGTGCAATATAAATTATTTACCAAAATTAGCTGTAATCACTTACAGGGACAAGTGCAAGCAGATTCACACATAAACCTGTATAGTTGCTTTATTTGCATGTAAACTGTGCTAATGTCTAATTAGAAAGGTAACTATAGAAGTAAACAATGCTTAATGTTGTAAAAAAAATTTCTACTCCCCCTTCTTCTGATTTAAGGAAGAAATAACAAAGAAAAAAAACAGTGGCACAAGGGAAAAAACATATTCTTGTTTGAGAACGTCTCCGGAAACCGTATTTTGAGATAGAATTACGTCTTTTTATCCAGTTCCTAATTCTCTGCATCAATTATCATCCAGCTTTATGAAATGTGCTAGAAATGTTCTTTTAGCCTTGAATACACACTCCAAAACGTCTGGCCACAGGCACACGCACTTTGACTGAGGTTGAGGTCTTCTGTTTTCCTCTGCCTGAGCTCTTGGCCCCAATTCTCCCCTTCGATGTTAGGCATGGTCTCAGATCTTATGTGATGCTCTTGGACGAGGACAACTTGAGAGCTAGCCGATAAGGTACCATGAAAAGCATCTGAAATTAACCTGCTGAGCACACAACTCAGTTATTTGCTAATTATTATCTTTCCTTTTCTATCTGCTTCCAAAACATTCTTCCCCCTTTTTTTAACCCAGTACAGTTAGGAACAGTACCCTCTCCGCACCTCAGCCTCCAGATGCAGTCCTTATTTAATTGTCAGCACATCTTGTAGATGAACATAAATGCAAGGGACTTGGAATCATGGAGCATTGTCCATGTGGTGTTGGAGGCAGATCTATGACAAGACGATGCTTTCTGAAATCAGACTGGCAACTGAATACATCACTCCATGACCACATCTATAAAGGGCGCTGAGAAACAAGACCCCTGAACTGTGGTCAATCCATGCAAATCTCCTATTATAATGAAAGCAACTCCTTTGCCTGTTTCTCAGGGCAATGCCCTAGCAGAAGGGAATCAGTAAGGCTGGCTGGTGTTGGAGAGATTGTCAGCACACCCAAGGCACTTTTACAGAGGAGAAATTGAAGGTGTCCGGTATATTCTTGGCAAAGCCTAATTTCTAATCTCAGCTGCAAATATAGAAATCTGACCCTTATCCTACATTATGCCTCACACACACCAGAAGTTGATAAAGATTGCATTCAGTGAGACAATTAATAGAACTATTATTATTTTTCATTTGTGCCCTTAGATGACCATTTTCTGTACTCATCACATACACACACACACACACACATAAACACAAAATCAGGATCCCTATAAAGGCACGGTTTATGTTGGTGATCTTTTTGGTTGTTAAGCTGTTCCTGGTGACTCTCATTCTCAGCATAACCTCAAGTTCAGCAAGCCACCTACGTGCAAGGATGGTAGACCCGGCATGCAGCCAGTGTTAAAACCTAAGTCAATTTATAAGCACTGCCATGCCTGCGTCTTTAACTTTGCCTGTAGCTGTAGGCTAGACTGCATTTCAATCAGTTCGAGTTCAGCTGTCTGTTTTATTACACCCAGGCCAGTAACACTTTGGGGATTTTTAGTCCCTTCAATGACAAATGTATATTCAACTACTGCTGTGAGCAGCAGCCCACAATGCAGGTCACCAAAGGACAAGAACCTGCGTAGGTATGTCAGAGAAATGTTCAGAAAACCGTCTCCATAGGTGTCTGCAATTGCCTTTCCAATCTTTTCAATCTTTCAGAAGCATGTAAAGTTGTTTTTCTTCGGCTCATACCAAAAAAGTCTGTGTCTTTTAAAAAAGAGATATCTAGATTGCCTAAGACATTTCGAGTAAAACTTTATACAAATTTAACTCAATCAGATGACAGACAAAGACAAGATTTTTACGCTACCTAATGCAATGGTTGGTTGGGTGTAATTTTTTTAATACAAATCAAGAAAGCCTATTCACAGATGCCACTCCGAGATTCTTCCTTCACGAAGCTGAAATAAATGCCCTTAAGTGGTACAATGCATCAGCTATGCTTAGTGAGACACTAAGAGAAATTCTCCTCCATTGTGGTGTCACTTAGCCGGCATAGTCGGAGAGAAAAACATCTTCTTACCGGAGAAGTGACAGATGTGCTGATTCAGAGGAGACACTGATGTGGCCCGAATATATTTTCACCCTGATGCCTGTGCCCGCTGTAAAGGCCCGAGCTGCACTGATGGACCCAAATTATCTTTGTGAAGTTCTTTTCCTATATGAAGGAGGTAGGAAATGTTCATGAAGTCTCATCAATCAACTGAAACTTTCTTTCTGCTGACCCTAGATCCGGCTCCATCTGTTATAAAATTCCAATTAATTTGTGTGAGATGCAAATTGTATTTAACTGGAGGAAACTCTGTGAAATTTTAATTGTTGGGCTTCACTTATGGTCCTCCCACCACAAAATTCCACCTACAAATACATCTTTTGAGAGAGTCTAGCCCAGTAACAGCTTTTGACTTACTTATCTCCATTCTTATGTCTCTAACACCAGGAGATAATCATTTGACAACTGATGTCACAACATCAGAGAATAAATGTTTTTAATGTCTAAAGGCTTTTTTTTAAAACTAGTTTGTGACGTGCATACTTCTTCTTGCTCTATATTAGCTTTGGAGCCTAAGAAATAAAGCAGGGTATTTTCCATATGAGGTTTACCTTCAGGACCACTTGGCAAAAGTCATGTAACCAGATTTGTCTTAATCAAATCCAGATAAGGATCAGCCTCCTCAGAGAACAATCAAAGATGGTTTGATTTTCTAACATAAAATCCACAATGGGCAGTAAGATCATATCCAAATCAATACTCTTTAATATCACATTTGTTCCCAGCAATAAATATTAAAAGAAGCACTGAGCGCTAATGTCAGAGTCCACAGTGAATATGTATATATCTGGAAGTGTTGTAAGTATGTATACTGTATTACTTCGTCTTTTTCTTCCATGTTGCTTTTGCGAGAACTTGGCAACACTTCAAACAATTAGGGAAAGAAAAAAAAAAAATCCTTAGGGACCATCCTTCAATAATGTTTTGTTTGAAGGTGCAGGCAATTCTGTTACATGGTTTTCCCTTCTTAAAACCTCTGCAGGACACAGTGCCCGAAGCCCCACTGCATGGAGATAGATCTCTGTGTTCACATTAGTGCCCATCCTTTAAAATATCCCTCTTTCTTGTGAATTGTTCATTGTTTTCTAAAGAAAACTGTGGACCTACTGCCTTAAAAAGCATGATCAAACCTCTGGAAATGCTTTAGCGTTTCCATTCTTGGGTGAAAGGTGCCCCTCCCCCCTAATATGTGAATTCTCATAAATAACACATGCAGAGCCTAAACTATATTTTTTAATATCATTGCCCCTTATTCCTGCCCTGTCTTTCCCAAACTACCACCTTTTTCCTTAGAAAACTCCTCTGCCTCTCAGCTACCTCTTATGATGGAAAGAACTTATCTAATAAAATCATTTGTTCCATATGTTACTTATTCAAATGCCACAGTGGTCAAGGATGTTTGCCTGGTTTGTGCACTTTTTCAAGAAATGTTACTGCAGTACCCCTTCTGCCAGGAATCTGGCTGCTCATGGAAAACACAGCCCTGAGCAAGATATATGCAACTGACCTTCTACCAAAGCTATACTTAAACACATTTTGTCATTCCAAATACTTTTTGGTTTTGTTCTGCACCTTCTCTTTATTTTCTCTTGATCTTCCTTGACAGGGGTTTTTCTATGTTGTCTTTTAAGAGAAATCGTTTTTACTTCCATCCATGCTATCCATTTACCTTTATTTCTATTTTATTAATTTTCAAATGTCAGACTTTCCTTCCTTCTCTTTTCTTTGTGTTCCCTGCTATTCCTTTCTCTAACTTGTTACACCTTGAAGAATGGTTGGTTCTTCAATATTCAGTCTTTCTAAGAGGCTTATTTGGAGTTTGTACGTTTCCTTCTAAGAACTGATTGACTTCCATTACATAAATTTTGATTGTAGAATTTTTATTTAATTTTTTGGTGTTTGTTTTTTTTAAGTAATTTAGAAAGGCACGTTTTATTATCTAGCCATTCAAGTTCCAACTATATCAGTCAGTATCATATGATACTGATTCTTTGGCATTTGATGATACTGTTGTATGGCCCCATGAAGAACGCTCTCATGCATGTTTTGGTATGTTTGGAAGTACATTCTGTAACTGTCCACTCCAAGGTTCTGCACACATCCATTACGTGAGGCTTGGCCACCGGTTTCGTTTCAACTTCTATGGCTTTATGAAGTTTTTGCCTTACATGTCAAAATACATACCCCACATACATTCATCCTAGTATGATCATGGATTTGTACATTTCTCTGGAAATTGTGATGATTTTACTTCATTAAATTTGAGACTGTGCAGCCAATGATGCACAATTGCAGAAACATTATATTTTATAAAATACGTTTCTCTTGGGGCACCTGAGTAGCTCCGCCTGTAGTGTCTAACTCCTGATTTCGGCTCAGGTCATGATGTCAAAGTCATGAGATTGAGCCCCAAGTCGGGCTCCACACTCAGCAGAGAGTCTGCTGGAGATTCTCCACACACCCCCATCCCTCCCACACATGCTCACGAGCTCTCTTTCTCTCAAATAAATAAATCTTAAAAAAAAAAAGACTTTCCTTCTTACCATTCTGGAAGAGTCATCCTCATTCTTAATAAAGTCTTTGCCTTAACATCTGTTTTGTTTCCGTATTAGCACAGCCACTCTACCTTTCTTCTGCTTAGTGTTTCCCTAAATGTATTGTCTAGTTTCCTTTACTCTCATTCATTGCAATGACATGTCAGATGTGCTGCTTATAAACAACCCACCTGTGACTCTTTGAGAGAATCTCTGTGTTGTAACTGACACGTTTTGTCTGTGTACATTTACAGATGATTACTGATACAGTAAGGGATATGGGTGGCTAAAGAACATAAATTTTATATGACAACATAGAAGTAGCAGAATGAAGGGAGACAACAGGAAAAAAGTGCAGGGGAAAAAATGAAGAGGTGAAATAAGTTTGCTGTCTCATATCGTCCACTCAGAAGGATGGTTGCCACAGAACTGATGAGTTTCCTTTAAAATAAGGATTCTCATCTTTAATATAATTCATGACTGAAAGAAATGAGAACCCTTGAGGAAATGGCTGAGTGCAGGTAAGAGTAGAGAGGGTACAATGTGTGCCTGGAATATCTTGTGCTTGCAAAAAGCAAAAACATTTTCAAGATTAATGGGGTCCGTCAGAAGGACATAGGAGCCAACTTGAAGGGGCTCTTCAGTGGCCAGAATTATGTCAATTGGAGCATCAAAAAGAATAATGAGTGTAGTTGATTGAAGCACTTGGCATCGATGAAAATCCATGTGTCTATAATAACTCTGAAAAAAGACAAAACCAAAGCTAAAACAAAACAAGACAAAAAAAACCCATTTGTTACCTACTGAGGCCACTCTCCAAGCAACTTCTTACCTTGAAAAGTCCTAAATAAAAAGGGAAGAAACTAACCATTTACTCTGCCTTTCAAATAAGAATTTTAGTTTAGGCTAACAAAATAGTCTCAACTAATGAAACAAATGCCAGACAATATATCTAGAAAGAAATGATGAGATTAGGAAATCATCCCTTTACCTTAATTGATTCAAAACGAGATTATCAATTATTGTTAACATTAAGTAAATGGTTGGCAGGAAACAGAACATCTTTTCGATACCAAATTAACACAACACAGTCACAAAGAAAAACATTGGATTCTATTGGGGGGAAAAATAGCTCTAAAGGACTATTTGTGACAAGTAAGCAAAATGAGTATCAAGAGATATTAAGGAATCATTACTATACGTGATAATGTTATTTGGATATATAGGGAAAAGTTTCCACTTTTTACAAAGTCAAAAAAAAATAACAATATAATGACTACATAAATGAAATGCAGGATATCCATCATGTCCTTAAAGTTCTGTGATACCAGTTTGTTCTGTTACAGGAGTAACTTTCAAATCTTTAGGAAAAAAAATGGTTATTTATGCAAATATGTAATGCACATCTATTTCTTTTCTATTAATAACAGAAAAAAGTCAGATGTTATTAATTTGGAGGTTTTATATTTTGGTGTGCAGGCCTTTCCAACTAAGTATTGCTAGATCTGAAATTTCCTTTATTCTTCCATGAATTCATTGTGGTCATTGAATCTAAAAATTTATGGCTTTTATAAATAAATAAATAAATAAATAAATAAATAAATAATAAAAATTTATGGCTTTTAGAAATTCTGGAAAATTCTTCACCTGGTACCTTTGAGTGTTACCCCATTCTTTCTAGTTTGTCTTTCCACATCTGCTATTTATTATGTTGAAACTCGTCATTCTGATCTCCACGTCTCTTAACTTCTCTTCATATTTCCACCTTTTTATCTCTGTGCTGAACATTGCACAGTTCCTTCAAATATATCTTTTAGTTTACTAATTCTGTTGTCAACTGTTTAACCGGTCTACTATGTTCTTCATTTCAAAGATTATATTTTTAATTTCATGAAAATCTATTAGTTCCCTTTTCTAGCAGGACCATTCTTTATACCCAGTAAACATATTTGCTTTATTTTTGTTGCAACCCTATTATCTCAAGTTTTTAATGTTTAATATTCTTGTTTATTTTATATGCTGACTTCTTCCCATTGTGGACTGTTGGATCTTGAGTTTTGAAATACTGCACTGTAAGCTTATTATTTGGCAGATAGGGCCTTCATCAATGAAATCTCTTATGGTCCACATTATAAACATTATAAACATATTCCTAGTGATTTTTTTTTCCTGGTAGGAGCCTTAGGGCTATCATTAGTCTAGAACCATTTTATGTTAGTTTTTCAGTTTAAGAATTTCCAGGCAACTCAGACAACATAAATTCAGTCACCAAATTAAGCTAAGGCCATGTCTGTGCTTATCAATTCTCAGAGTCTAGGTGGAGACGCACAATCATTTTGTCATCTTTCCCAACTGGTATGCAGAAATTTTCTAAGCTGCCCTTTCATTGCACATTACACTTCTGGAAGTCTTGGCTTTATGAAACCCTGAGCTGTATCACCTCCAACTCTCTTTTTTCTAAGCCTCTATTTCTCTGAGTATTTCCATGACAGTCAAAAACTCTGGGGTTATACAGGTTTAGCTCACACATTTGCAACAGTGATTTTCATTTTACTCTTCCTTTTTATCTCCTATATCATGCTCCCTTTGCAGTTCAGCTTACATTTCAATTAATTTGTATTCTACTTCATCCCGCATTCCTCCATGTTAGTAGCAGGCAAGTTTTTAGATCGCCTCGTTTACCATACTTCCACAAATGGAAGTAGATCTTTGTTTCTTTTAAACTTATGTGATATAAATTTTCCTCATTGCCTTTTAACATTTTTACTTAAATTCCAGCAGAAGGAAAAAAAATGAATTGATGCATACTAACATTTGAGTCTTCTTTCATGAATGTCTCTCAGGATAAGTTATGTTCCTCTGAAGTTCCTAGTGTGTGAACCTTCAAAATCTTCTACCGTTATTTCATTGACCTACATTTGGCCAATAAATTTATTCCTGAAGAAAGAAATTAGGCAAGGGAAGCACTGTCTTTCATTTGATATGCTCCTGGTTTTCATATGTTCATCTTTATTATTGTCAGCTTTAATATCTTTGATATTGCTGTTTTTTCCATTCCTTGGGAATTACACTTGACTTGTCTCTCAATTCTAAGAGACCTTCTCCTGTACCTATATGTTCTCCCAATCTTCCCTATCCCACTGAAAATGAGACCTCCTACTCCCTTTTTAAGTCAGTGATCCAGGAAGCTCTTTTCCTCTCTGGATCCCATTAGTATACCTGAATGACCAGGTCTCTTATTGGAGCTTTTGTTTTTGTTCCTAGTCCATATCTAATGGACTTATGTTTATCTAATGGACTAATATTTTTTTCTTCTATGACACACATTGCACTTTTTGTTCATCACAATATGTTCAAAATCCTGCTATTTCTTTCTACAGAATAGGATATGTGCCTTGCCATTTCACTTTATGGTACCAGTGAGTTATCTTTTGGAGACAAAGACTCTTGATGCTTGAGGTCCTGATGTCCTTACTCTCTTCTCTTCAATCTCTACCTCATGCGTGTACCAATGTGTATGGTTACTACTTTCTAGATTAAATTTACAGAATTCTGAATTCAAGGTTCCCCATTAATTACAACTTCTTCTTTTCCGTCTTTTTCCCTTCCCTCAAATTCAGGCTTATATAATACCCTAACACAACGGTTCCTTTGATATTGCCAAATAAAAAAATCTAAAGCCTCTTATTGGTACTATATTTAGGAAATGTCTCCAATATCAATCAGCACCATTCCTGAGCTAAATGGGAAGGAATAAAATATATATAATCATCCCTTCTCCCCTACGTCCTGTCATAATTATAGATCCCTGTCCGTCTCATCCCTGCCCTATGTATAAAATTATTTGCTACTTTTTTACTTTGTCAGATGAGCATTGTCTGGAATAAAAACAATCTCCATATCCTTAGTTACACTGGGGAGGGGGAAGGGGTGGGTATTTGTGAAAGTCTTAGTAGGGAGAGATCCAGAAGACAAACCAATTAATAAATATAAATTATAATTAATGTTTGATAAGCACCATGTTGCCAAGGGCATAATTTCTACCCTAAAGAGTCTTACAATTCTTATGAGAGGAATATGGGATGAGAGAAAGGAAAATGAATTATTGCAGGTGTGTGGACAATCAGAAACATTTTCAGAAATTTAAAATAAGGAGGTACATAAGACAAATACCACATGATTTCATATATGGAATTTAAGAAATGAAACAGTTGAACATAGGAGACAAAAAGTGAAAGGGAAATCATAAAACTGATTCTTTTTTTTTTCCATAAAACAGATTCTTAACTATAGAGAACAAACTGAGTGTTGCCAGAGGGGAGGTAAGTGGGGAGGATGGGGTAGAGGGGAGATGGGAATTAAGGCGGGCACTTGTGATGAGCCCTGGGTGGTGTATGCGGCTGATGAATCGCTAAATTCTACTCCTGCAACAAATGTTACACTGTATGTTAACTAACTGGAATTTAAATAAAAACTTGAAAAAACAAACAAAACAAGGTACAGAAAAACGCAGTTTTATTTTGATTCAAGAATCCTGAAAACTTTCTGAATACTTTCTTGTATATCCTTTGTCATCATGATACTTTACAGAGGTAAAGTACGACATTGGGTAAATGTTTTAATGGTTTATTGTTGTGGAAATGAAACAAAACAGGAGCTGGCTTTCATTTTGTTCGGTCTCATTGTTACTGAACTCAGGTAGTTGCTCACTCTATATCAGTCATTCAAGGCTAAAAGATGATTTATTTTTTATAAAATTGATTTTTGTCATATGGGTATTCTTTGAGGCTCTGTGACTATAATTCATCCTCCCACATTCAAAAGATGTAATTGAAAGGCTTGGCCTCAACCTCACAGCTCATTAACGAACACAGTCTCAGAGCCCGAACGTGTCCCGTTAGCCAGAATCCACAAGATGGCAGTAGTGCTCACTTTTTTTTTTCCTTAAGGAAGTTAATTTTATGACTCACTTAACTTTTTTTTAAGAAAAATATTTTTCTTCCGAGATATTTCTTAATACGATTAATAGTGATTAATTTTATATTTCTGAAAATCCTGCAAGTAACAAAATTACCTGCCAACAACTTATCCTTTGCATCAGTGTTTTTAAAGTTGATCATCTCATTCCTCAAATTCTCTCTCTCCTATCAGACTCTGATACCATGCAGTACAGTACAGTAGTGCCTAGTAGCCATATGTGAAATTTAAATTTAAATTAATTAAAATTAAATAAAACTTAAAATTCAGTTCTCCAATTGCACCAGCCATGTTCTATGAGCTCAAGGGTCACATGAGCCTAGTGGCTGCCATATTGCACAAGGCAGATACAAAACATTGTCTTCACTCCAGGAAGTTGTATTGGACAGCACTGCCTGCGGGATAATGGCTCAAAGACCCGGATGTATTTTCAGGAACTGATACATACAAATCGTATCCCCTGTCAATATCTTTCTTTGTGACACATTCTGAAATAGAAGTAAAGGGGAATGGAAATTGAGTTAAAATGCAAGCTTTCACACACATTTGTGTACAGTGTGATCTAGGAATATTACCTCATCCTTCGCATGTGGACCATGTGTTCAGAGTGCATAATTCTGGATGTCTTCAGAGCAGCCATTAGCATCATTTCTTTTTTTAACTCTACTTACATTATTGAAGCCCAGCATGGTCATGGCTTTCAGAAATAGAAAAACAAAATAGTTGAGCTGGAAATCAGATGACCTGGAGATCCTCTGATCCAGACTCCTTGTGAGATTGAACAAGACACAGGACCATAGAATAAAGCAAGTTGTACAAGGCAGTCCCTAGTGCAAGAGACCAGAAACAAATTCTATCCTGGGTGATCTTGGTTGAACTTTTCTTTACCTAACTTGCATTACATGGAAAACGAAGGAAGGACTGGGAAAGGTCATATCCAAGTTTCCCTTCAGTTCTAAATTTCTCTTTTGTAACACATTTAATTTTAAGAATTAAAAGGGTATCAAAGTCACAGGATAAACAGTACGTCTACCTTGAGTATTAATTTTATTCAAAAATTTGAAGAAAAATTGTTTAATATTTTGACTGGTAAGTCATTTAAAAATTATCTTTTTTCTCTTTAAAAAATGCAGATATTATGGAAGAGATAAAATAAATCTACAAAGGAATATGATGCCTATAATGGGCTATTTGAGATACACTCCCAAATCCCTTCAGGATTCTTATTCATTCTTTCTGCCTTTAAGGACAGTTTTCCCCTCTCTGCAAAGATTTTTTTAATTAGTTTATTTATTTGCCAGAGAGAGAGCACAAGCAGGGGGAGCAGCAGAGAGAGAGGGAGAACAGAAACCCCCACTGCGCAGGTGTGGGACTGATCCCAGGACCCCAGGATCATGACCTGAGTCAAAGACAGACGCTTAACCAACTGAGCCACCCAGGTGTCCCTAAGGACAGTTTTTATACATTTGAGAAATGCTTCATTAGGCAACTGCACATGAGTGAAAGCCTTCCAGTATGACAAGTTTGGAGACCTGGCCATAGTTTGATAAGGTCTAAAAGTCCAGAAATTTCATTTTGTTAAATCCATAAGGTTAAAATTAGTTCACAATAAAATATGAGGTAAAAATGTAATGCTTAATAGTGGTGATGATGATGTTGATTATATCAGAAAACAAAAACTAAGAAATTATAAAACATTATAAAAACATAATCTGAGTTTCCTGAAAGCTAAGTAAAAAGTAAATAGAATAAGTGGCTTCATTCTTATTCTAGAATAAATGAAGAAAAATATTGTATAAGGAAAGTAGAAACATATCCAAATTCAGAAAAATCAGAGGGATCAAAGGTAGGCTTTTTAAAATCAGGATTATTAGGATCATATAACAAACATTGTGTTCACTAACAATTTTACAATATTGGAAAAGTACTCTTCATAAAGTCATTTCTTATGTTGACTTTAGATAAAGGTGAAAAATTTGTTGTTTTGGAAATTTGTCAACCACTTTAACAGGTTAAACACCAATATGTTTCAGGTATATCACATTTAAGGGACCTAACTTGATACAAGGTAGATCTTAGAGAATATGGACAAATGAATGTCTTCAGTGACAACTTCTTTTAGTTTTGGTGGTAAATGCTTTATTTTCTTATCTTGCACAGTATCCATGCATCCCTCAATGGACATTTGAGTTGCTTTGACCTCTTGGCTATTGTGAATAATACTGTAATAAACATGAGTCTGTAAATACCTCTTTAAAATCCTGCCTTCAGTTATTTTGAATATATACCCAGAAATGGGATGGCTAGATCATATGGTAACTTTTAATTTCCCTATTTATAGTTTTTTGAGAAACCTCCGTTCTGTTTATCATAATAACTACACCATCTTACATTCCCACCAACAATACACAAGGGTTTCAATTTCTTCACATCTTCATCAACACTTGACATTTTCTTTTGATAGTGGCCATCCTAATAGACAATGGTCATTTACATGTTGCCCCATCAAATATCAACTGATATCAACAAATATCAACCAAAATATCAATTTTTAACAGGAATATTATA
The DNA here is from genome assembly GCA_028646535.1 of Procyon lotor. Lineage (NCBI taxonomy): Eukaryota > Metazoa > Chordata > Mammalia > Carnivora > Procyonidae > Procyon > Procyon lotor. Next base: position 8,563,201 of record CM053608.1, read on the forward strand.
TAATAAGCAATTTAAAACGGAGGGTTGCTTGGATGACTTGAGTCACAGAATTGTAAGGGATGCAACAGTCTTACATCTATACATTTAATTAATTTGAAATGTTGTAATGATGATGAGTAGCCCAACAGCAGTGCCCATGGTATATACCAATAGTTTTTCGTTTGTTTGTTTTGTTTTTATTATGTTATGTTAGTCACCATACAGTATATTATTAGTTTTTGATGTAGTGTTCCAAGATTCATTGTTTACATATAACACCCAGTGCTTCATGCAATAAGTGCCCCGCTTAATACTCATCACCGGGCAAACCCAACCCTTCACCCCACCCCCTCTAAAATCTTCATTTTGTTTCTTGGAGTCCACAGTCTCATGGTTTTTGCTGATGTAGTATAGTGCTATCACAAGAAGACAACTTGGTTTCCCAGTTCTACTCCTGTCAATATCAGTTTGGGAATCATGGGAAAAATACTTAACCACTCTGAGCTCATTTTCCACATTTGTGAGTCAAGAATAACAATACCTACCACACTGCCCATTATTGACAGGAGGACTAAATGAAAGGATGTACATAAAGTGTCTGGCACATAATATGCTACCTTAATCCCCAAATCTATTTCTCATGCAAGTTAATATATTAAGAGATCAAGCCCTGAATTTTTAAGGAAAGTCTGATGGGAAGTTCTAGGAGACATTGAGCAGCTACACTAATTTTTAGAAAGATTTTTTTTTTACAGTAGTCTGCACCAGACATTCACCCTGATAATACCCTACCTGAAGAGAAATCTACTACTCAAAGTAAAATTTAAGTAATGCTTTCTGGAGAACAGTTTTCTTGTCTTTAACTTTAATAGAAGATGTTAAATCAAAAGAGCTATCATAAGTAAATTGTTCTGGAGCCTTAAGCAACTAGATCCAGAAATTTATATTCAAAAGCCTAGATGGCTTTTGTGAGGAAGTCTCAAACTATTGTCTTTGGTAGTCCACTAGTCCATTCCATTTAACAAATGCAATTTCTTTTCAACAGAGCAACCAGAGGGATGTTCCTAAACCATAAGCTAAATCATGTCACACCTCCACTCAAGACCCTCCAATGGTTTCCTACCAAAAGCTATTAAGCCATAGATGGCAGTTATACTTATCCATTTTGATCACTGTTGTAAACTCAGTACATAGAATAGTGCTAAATAGATAACAAGCCCTTAATAACTACTTACTGAATAAATACATAAATGAGTTAAGGAATACATGAAGTCGTCAATTTGAAAGAATTTCCATATGGTATCCTTGGGTTCTGTTTACACGTCCTACTTATTTTTCTAAGACTTCCTTGACTTCCAACCAAGGTCCCTGAAATGGAGTCAGGAGACCAGTCAGTCCCTAGTAATGAAAGTTGTCATGACCTCTCTGAGGTTTAGATCTACAGTCAGTACAGATGGCCATTCCAGTACTGTAAACTCTTTTTCCTTTCTCCCCTGGAAGAGACCTCACTCCAGCTCAGCCTTCATGTCACTATAAAAACTCACAACATTAGCATTACAAGCTGAGTGAATCTTGAACACAATTAGTATTTTCAAACCCATCTGAAACTCCCCTCTCACAGATGGAGGCAAATAAGGATTATCAATAATGTTTTGCTCTTTCTATATAAATAAAGGTTATCCTGAGACTTTTCTTGGGGGTTTCCGTTAACTGTGTTGAGTTTTAGTTGTGAGTTTGAGCCAACATTTCTTCCTTTGGATGAGTTACCATTGCAAGAACAATGGCCTGCTGGGAAACAATTTTCCTAAACCAGGTAATCTAGCAAAAGAATTTCATTAGAACCACTTCTATTCTTAAAAAAAAATTAAAAATAAATATAAATAAATAGATTTTTAAAAAGAATCACTTCTATTCTAGCATTTAGGCTCCTAAAATTACTATGTCAATTAAAGTGTGCCTCAAACACAATGTTTAACCAGTCTTGTACTTGGAACTAGAAAACTGGACTTTCCCATGCCCAATGGCAATGTGTGTGTATGTGTGTGTGTGCTTGTGTATGTGTGTGTGATAGATAAATAGATGATAGATAGATGATAGATAGATAGATAGATAGATAGATAGATAGATAGATAGATAGAGAAAAGGAGTTCTACCAATAAGTCATGATTTACCAAATAGTCGACTAAGGATTTAGAAAGATTCTTATTGGTTTGCATTCAGATATTTTCAACATGGTCTGACTGATACTCACTTTAATCAGTGTGACCCAAGAAGTCCTCAACTCAACTAAATGTACGTGGTTAGGTGATAGTTTCTCAAAGACTCAGAAAGAAAAAAACATATAAGGAGAGAAGAAAAGTTACTAGATTGAAGTATTGATGAGTGAAATTTAGAATAATAGACTTTATGCCTTAAAATATTGTTTTCAAAATTAAAAGTGCATTAATATCACCTGAGAACCCTGTTAAAAATGCAAATTTTTGTTCATTAGTCCTGGACTGGGACTGAGACTCTGCATTCCTAATAAGTCCAAGGTGATGCTGAAGCTGTTGGTCCAGAATTCACACTGAGTAACAGTATTTTCAAACATGCTAACAAAAAGCCTAGTTCTTCAAATTAATAAAGAAGCCATCTACACCATGTAAGTAAATGCCAAAAGTGATTTTAGAAGGTCCTTGAATCATTGTTAGTTCATTGATGGGATCATGATCACATTATGGGAAGGAATCATTATTTTATTAGTGTGCTATAATTCAAGCTCCCTTCATCTCACGGTGTGAATCATTGATGCTTACTCTGCAGTTGTTGCCATGAGTCTTTATTGCTTAAATTCAAGAGCTACAGGATGAATCTTGTCTTAGCCACTTTCCACATTTATAGGAAAATGAAACAGAATCATATGCAGCAACACTGTATAAAACTCAGTGATCAGAATGATTGACATAAAAAGGGAGAAGCTGAGACCCAGTAGAAGAACAAAAGCTCTGTTAGAAGTTCATCTGTGGACAAGATTTGTCTGCCTAGCCTTGAACTTTAGGGAAAGCCCTGAAGAGTGATGAGGCACATAGAAAGACCTGGAGACGCTCTGTACCACTTGGAGGCGAGCAGCTGGCTGCTTACTTGTCTCCTCAGGCTCTATAGTCCCTCTGCTTCTTCCAAGCCCCAGTGCCAAGAACCATGCTGGGTCACTGTGAGCATCCACATCTCTCTCTGGGGCACACTCAGCATCACAGGCTATGCATTAACAACACAGAACAAAAGAAAGGAGGCATTACGTGAAAGAGCCAGAGTGGAAACACCAAATAAAACCATTCAGAAGGTGAATAAAATTCATTTACTTTCGAGCCTTCCCTACAGAGTTCTCTGGCATCAAGAAACAAAGCCAAGTCAGAGTCATTTTCCTAGCTGACTGAACTGAAATATAAGTTGAGTAGATGTGAATATACCCAGAAACAGCAGATTCATCCACCTACAGTAAAGAGAAGATTCATAAGCCTTTGAATTTGGTGGTTTCATGGTTTGACTTACTTGTTTAAATAACAAAACATAACTTATGTGCCTTATAATGTCATAGTTCTAGACAAAATAATTTTGGCTATGACACATCAAATTGAATACTGAGGAGAAAAAATGACCTATTCTTTATTCCATAGTTGTCAAGGTCAGTATGACTCACCTGAATATTGAAGCACATGTTTATTTAGTAAGCAGGGTTGTGATAGGTTGAGCCCTATCAGTACTGGAGTGAAATGAGTGTGAGATAAAGAGCTTACACTATGTAGTTATGGAAGAAAGTATAAAGAAAGGAAGATAGAGAGCCAATGAGTTAACCTTAGGGAAATTTTACACTTAGAGGCAGGAGGAGAGAGAAGAGCCACAAAAGATCTATTGAAAGAATCATGGCCGAATGTATCGGCACAGAAGCCAAAGACAAGTGAGTGGCTCAGGAAAGAGACAGAGGTATCCAAACACATTAAATATTCAATAAAGTTCAAGAAGTAAGAGCACTGACAAAAAGTCAACTGGATTTCACAAGTAAAATAAAACCACTATTTTATCTTGAGTATAGGATAGAGTCAATGAAAATGAGATGAGAAAGTGTTAAATTGAAAGGATAAAGTGCTGGTAGGGAAATGGAGAGGTTTAACCTTGTATGAAAGAAGATTAAGAAGGAATAACAAAAATAAGAGTTTGAGAGCAGCATGGAGAGAATACATTTAGGTCTATATAACATGGGAGATCTGTGTCTGGGCTTTAGTCTCCTATTCATAGTAGGTGATGGCAGTGTCATTTCTGAGAAGGGTAAGTTGGACAGAGCTTTAGAATACTACAGTCATTCTGAAACAATTGGAGAATTAACATGAGCAGAATACAAATATTGCTAACAAAAACATAAGCACATTAAAGTGAGTATAATTTAGTCCTATAATGATCTTCAAACTCACTTTTTAAAACACACACCCATTTCTTTGGTTACTTTAAGTTCCTCATTTCGGTCCTTGGAATCCATAGGGAAGCCAATTTTGCCACTCTGAGGTATCCCTCTTGGGCATATTGATTATTCTAAACCAGTTATCTTTAAGAAACTGCAGACACAGGAACAGCTCTGAAAATTGAGTGGAAGTTACCCTTTTGTAAGAGATATTTGCATATGTAAGGAAAATCTCTATTTGTAAGGTATCTCCTTCAATATCAGGAAGAGGGGGATGACTCTAAACCTCTAGAAACTGTTCCCAGTGGAGAAGGCCTAAACTGAAATCTGCATTACCTTTGTTTACCATACTTCTCCTGGTAACCTCCAATAACTTACTCCATACCCCCAACATCTTATTTTGTCTTTAGCTGGAGATGGTATTTTAAGGTGATGGTTTCAGGTATTTTGAAGAGTTACCCAGTTTTACCAGGGTGTCTTCCAGGGATACAAGAAGTACATGTACTATTAAACTTGCTTGATTTTTGTGCCGTTAATCTGTCTCATGTCAACTTAAATCTGAGACTAGCTAGAAGAACTTAAAGGGTAGAGTAAATTTTTTTTCCTCCCCAACACCAGTCAGTAAAGAGCTGAGTATCAGAATCCAAGTGATTAGGCCAACATTGATTATGCTGGTTGATCACTCAAGGTAAAGCAATGAGGAAAATGCACAGGCAAAAATTAAGACAATAAGAGTTAGAGAAGCTAACCTACTTAATAAGCAGCAAAAGGGATCCTGTTGCTGAGATTGAGTTCCACCAGAGCTGGGAAGTTACTCCTAGGGAGAGTGTCAATTATTGCTGCAAACAAACCACCTTAGAAATTAATGGTTTAAAGCAATATCCATTTATGTATCATGAGTATATGGGTTCATTGGGCAGTTATTTCTGATGATCTGAGCCAGGCTCAGTTGATCTTGGCTGAACTCCCTCATGCATCTGTGCTCAGCTTGTGTGTTGTCTGAGGGGTGGCTGTTCCTTGGACAGCCTCACTTGAGAAGACTCAGCTCTTCTCCAGATAGGTTATCTTATCTATCCAGGTCGTCTTATCTCTCTCAGTAGGTTAAGCTGGGATTTTTCTCATGGTGAGATATCAGAAAAGAGGATATGCAAGCAATTTTTCAAGTCTTGGCTCCTGTTCAGTTGACTATTGTCCCAATGGCCAAAGCAAATCACATGGGTTAAGCCCAGAGCCAACGTGGGAGGGCTCGACCAAAAAAGATGATGCAACTTGAAGCCATTAATACAATCAATATACCACAGTAAAGAGCCAATATCAAGGCACTGGCAGTTTGGAGCTAAGTGACAAGGACAGTAAGTGCATATATCTTCTGATAAAGAAAAGCCTATGAACTGAAGCATAGGAAACATTTGGCCTATAAATACTTGCTCAAAAGTAGTTAAAGAAATAAAAACCATTTAAATCCTGGCTGCATGTTTCTACCTGCTAAGGTTTAAGAATGCAACGTAGGAGCTTTGGGCTATATAAAGGAAATCTTGCTGACAAGGAGAGTTGTTAAACACTGGAATGGATTACCAAAGGAAACTGTAATTTTCTTTCCTTTTATATACTTACAATCAGACTAGCTACCTAGTTATCTGGTATGTGTTCTTGGACAGAGGCAGAAAAATGAACTAATTGACCTTTTAGAGTCCCTCCAGACCTATTATTGTCATGCTGAACCCATTCACACAGTGAAGAAATAGTAACAGCCTGCCTTTTATTCCTCCACTTAACACACATTTATTACAGACCCTCTCTGTGCTTGGCGCTCTGCTTGGTGCTAGGGATGTGATCCCAGCCTTTAAGGAAATCATAATCTTTGGCCAAAAGGTGGAGCAAAAATGTTCCACCTACATAAGTGTTAACACAAAGCAGTGATAGAAGATGCTATTTAAAACAATGCATGTCTTCAAAGGACAGAGGCTACTGTGAAAGGGAAGATCCCTTGCCCTGGGTCCTGCCTATCTTTTGATCTGCCCAAGAGAACAGAAGCCTCTTTTGTTCAACTGAGCCAATGATGGGCTTGAGAAAAATGAAGAAACTTAGAGCAGGGTTATAGGTTAGGGGCCATATATAGCAGAGTTCTCTGCATAAGTAGGTGAGAATTCATGATTCTCTAGTAAACCTAAGTGAGGGGCACCTGGCAGGCTCAGTCAATTAAGCATCTGCCTTCAGCTCAGGTCATGATCCCTGGGTCTTGGGATCAAGCCTCGCCTTGGGCTTTCTGCTTAGCGGGGAGTCTGCTTCTCCCTCTCCTTCTGCCTGCTGCTCCACTTGCTTGTTGTGCTTCCCTTCTCTCTCTCTGTCAAATAAATTAAAACCTTTTTTTAAAAAAATTTTTAAAAATTTAAAAAATAAAAAGCCAGATTTAACAAACAATATAATGCTGGGGCATCTTACAACCTACTGCCCAACGGAATAAGGCAATTCAGGCCTAGCCTCTTCCAACCCCCAAAACTAACAACAAAACATGGCCCAGGAGTCATAAAAACCATAGAATTTAATAGGAGTTCTGTCCACGGAACTGCCACAGGGGATGGATCCAAAGTCCAGGAGAAAATAGGCCATAAGGAGAAATTCTCCTCTGTGGGTCCCAGAATTCCTCTTCTACACGGAGACACAACCCGGTGGGGACACTGAGCATCTACAAAGAGGGTTCAACCACAAAAAGCAACTGCACAGGAAGGGCTTTCTGTCCCATAGCGAGAGACTCCATTCCCTCACTTAGAGGATTACATGAGGTGACAGCCTGGGTATGTTCCTCCCAACCCTTCAAGCAGCACCAGCAAGGAACTGTTGCAGCCCTGTGACCTCCCTTAACAAAAATGGTTAAAGGAAGCTTCTGTTTCACTTCAAACAGAAATGAAGTAAAAAAAAAAAAAAAAAATGTATTCATGCTATGAAGAAGGAAGAAAATAATAGTAAAGGAAGCAACATAATAGATTATCCTTCTCCTCATGAGTTTTTGAAAATACATGCTATGGTAGAAATAAAAATTATAACATCATCTAATACTTAAGACAATGATATTTAAAAATTGTGGAGGTAAAGGGAAGTGGAAGTGAGGTTTAACTTGAAGTGGTAAAGTGTTGATAGCAGTAGTCTGTGATAAAGCATGTATGTATATTATTATACGCAGAGCAACCACTAGGAAAATACACTGTGATATACTCCAATCTACTATAAATATATCAAGGTAGAGTCCTCAAAAAAATGTTCAAGCAACCCACAGAAAAGCAAGGAAAGAAAAAAAGAACAAGAAACAGAAGAAATAAACAGAAAAAAATAATAATACAATGTTAGATTTAAGCTCCCACATATCAGTAATTACTTTAAGGGCTGGGGATATAAATGTGCCAACTGGAAGGCAGAAATTGGCAGACTGAGTTTAAAAAACAAAAAGTGATCCAACTACATACTGCTTACAAGAAATTTACTTCATATTCAATGGCATAGGTAGGTTGAAAGAGTAAGGATAAAAACAGAGATATGTTATTTTTCTTTTTTTTACAAAAAGGGGTTCACATATATACACAATCTTATATATGTATTAAAACATTATAGAAGATTACCAAAAAAATTATTAACAGTAGTTGCTTCTGGATGAAGGCAATTGGGGATCTGCTATGAGAATATTTTTCATTGTGTACCCTCTATGCTATTTAAAAAATTTAGCACATGCACTCATTAGTTTTTTAAGTTTATATAAAAGTAAAACGAGGAAAATAACTTTGGTTATAAAAAGTCAGGACTGTCTAAAATGCAATTTTATGTTTTACTATAATAGTATGATAACAAGCCCTCTCACAAAGGCAAACCAAAAACCATTAGTAAAAGTCCTACTGTATGTGATCAATCTACATTAATGTTGCTCTAGAGAAAAAGGAAGATCAAGGAAAAGGATTCGTGTTCTCTCTCGGTGTCAACACCAGGACTGAGACGTGGAAATAGTCATAAGGTAAAGAATGAAGAACAATAGTTTAGCAGAGGCAAGTATAAAGCCAAAGTTGGCCAAAAAATATGTCCCTCTCACTCTCCCACTCCTAACCCCCAGAGTCAGACATCTTAATGAAGTCATTGGAATTCCATACAGCTTTGTCAGTTGCTCAAGCTCATTTCGTGTGCATCTCAAAGAACAGAGCTCCTTAATTGCCCACTGGGTGACAGCAGCATGACCTATAGCTTGGCCTATGCCACTTGCGCAGCAAGGTTAAATGGTGTGACCAAAAATTACATATCCAGAGTTCTCAAAATTTTTAATTGTAACGCCTATTGACAAGTTACTATTCTCATTACTTAGGTACTATTTCTAAATTTTAATGAAAGAATCATGTTTCTCAGATACAAATTGCTTAAAGTACCTCTACATGTTTGAAACACATCTTCAAATTCAGAAAGGGAATGCCTCATGAAATGAACCCCTGATGACAAATTCTGTTCCTTTTCTCATGACAGTAGCAGTGTGAGACAGATGACTCAGAGCTTTCATACATTAAGATTTTCCCCATTAGCTATTTATAGGGAAATCTTTTAAAAATGTATATACTTAAAAGTTTAAAGTGTCCTACTCAGGATGTTACATTGACAAATGGATATGCTGTAGATTACTCAGTTCTTCTACTCCAGATTTAATTTTATTGCCAAAAGAAACAGAAAATGTAGAATGTTTCAAGTTCCTGATCAAAATTCTAAAATAAAATTTTAAAAATTTCTAAATAAAATATAACAATGTCCAAAATCTTTAAATAAAAAGACAAGATTTTTTTTCCCCCTGGAAATACTAAAACAGTACAAGAAAATACATGTATAAGGGTGATTCAGACCTTGCAAAAGAGTGGTGTTTGGAGATAGAGGAAGAATATTTACATTAAATGGAAGAAATGACAAGAAAAACTCCAAAAGAAAAATCTTATGGATTCTATTGGCTATCTTTGTCACCTGGTCTCTTTCTGTCTAGTGGCCTTAGAAATGGCAAATTAGTGAAGAAATACTGTAATATTAGAATTCTATACATATCACTATTAAGTTCATTTGATTCTTGTGGATAAGTAAGGGGCGTTGGTCAGCACATAGAGGTGGAGAGGGGTTTTCTACACAATCAAATGACCTATTATTTACCAAATCATTATTTTACCCTAGACAAAGTACTTATAGCCTATACATGTCTAAGAAGAAAAAAGCAGACCAGACTTTGTACTATCAGTCACCAGAAGCCTGAAGCTTCTTAGGATTGACTCAGTGTTCTTTAAGCCAAGAATACCATCTTCCACTTGGCTTCCAACCAGAAAAGCCTAAACTCATTGCCTAATGCAACAATTTATTTTAAGTGACAGCCTTCTTTTTATCCCATCTTTAAATTCCTGTACCAAAGTAGATACAGGAGGCAGTTGGGAATATTTCTACTCTTGTGGATCATATTACTTAAACCTAAAAAACAAAATACCTTAAACTAATGCATGAAAAATACACATAAGTATTTGAAAATCCAAATTTTTTAAGTCAATTTATTATTTCCTTTTTTTATGCTTCTACTGTAGTAGTACTAGGGAAATCTGGGGAACCCCAGTCTAAAAGATTTCAGAAGAGCAGCACATAACAAGATCACCTTTAATTCAAAAATTATTAGGAAAGTCTAAAGATCTGTTCCAGAAATTTTTATACATCCAAAACCTAATTCAACCAACTCCTCAAAATATTGTCCCTCTCTTCAAAGAATTTGTAACTGAGTAGTGCAACCAGCATAACAAATTGTTCAGTGATGCAAAAGATTATAAAGAGAAGAAAAGAGGAAAAAAGAGTAAGGAACAAGAATTACCATTGGAGAAAGATGGCAATGATTTATAAGGAAACTCTGGCATGGGAATGTTTTACTTTGTAAGACTGGCCATACACCAGAAAATCCTTTTAGAAACTATGGATTACACTAGGGAGATGTGGTCTTATGAAAACAAATAGTGGAATAAGAGTAATAAGACAAAGATTTTAATGTCAGCTGACACTAAATGTGTGATCTTGGGCAAGTCACTTGATTTTGGATGTTTTAATTTCCTCATCTCCACAATGAAGGCCTTTGACTGGAATTATTTCTAAGTTCTACACAATAAGAAGTATCTTTTAAGTATTAAAAGTCAAAAGATTTTAAGTATACATTTTGGAAGAAGAAACACATTGACTAAATATTGTTTTCTTTGAAAACGTTTTTGCCTTGATATTTTGCAAAAATAATCTCTATAAAAAATAAGACACCTATGATTTCTCTTTTGAAAAGATTTTCGCATTATTAGAGTTGGAAAGGCAGGTGAGACTTTTCTGCATAATGACTATCTCTGAGGACTTGTTTTTAATTATCCAGTTTTCAAGCATGCAGATAGTAGTTTATTTTAAAAGTATCTTGAGATGTGATATCTTTAGACACAATACCTGTGAAGATCTTTCTTCAACTCTAAGGCAATACAAAATATAAATCTCACTATTGTTATTATTGTTAGTGCTAGAAAATTCTACACATGTTACCATTGAGTTCTTAGGTTTATGGCTTATTCCTTTTCATTTTTGGTGGTAGTAAAAATCTAGATGTTAAATTGTAAGCAAGTTTGTAAGATGAACAATTCATGTGAATGTTCTTTCTCCCTAGCTTTTAGAATATTTGGTAAACCCAGATTCTATTTATGATTCTCCAACAGTTTTATTCAAATACAGGACTAGTACTGATTTTAACTGAAGAAGCTATCTATTGTCACTCATGTAGCTCTGGATGAATGAGTTTTAATTTGACCCTCAAGAGTCAATCTAGCCAAATAATAACAATGAAAATGCATGAGAACAGCAATTTCAACCTGGCTATTTCACAGACAAGCTTATTTTATGCATCAATAGCAAATAAATCAAGAAATTGGATGGACTTGCTGAATGTCTTTCACTGCTCTAAGTAAATCCATCTAGCTAGCGTAACAAGCAGTTCTGAAGATTGGAGTGTAAGCAGAGAAGAAATATTGATTGATTGCTTTATTTAGAGTAGAACTGTAACACCACCTATGCAAGGAATTTAGCATATATAGCCAGGCAGTACCATCTTGTTGCTATAAACCTAACTGCAAGATAGATTAGACACTGGTGTGTGGAGTCTGGTCCCATAACTTAAAGCCATCTCTAATAGCAAAACAGCTACACAAGGCATTAACTTTTGGAAGATGCAAGTGACTGCTGGCTCGCACATTAGATTTCCATAATGCCACACACTACAGGGTAGCTGAGCATCTGTGGGAATGCCAAAATTCACGTGTTGGAGCGAGTTGTTTCCAGTTGACCTTGTAGGCAATTTAAAGAGGAAGAACGCCCTACATCAAAGAACTAAATTCCAAATTTATGCTTCATTTTGGAGGTTTGAGCATTGTTATGTACACACCACAGAGCACCCTCTGGAAAAACCTCTCTTTCCCTATGAGCAACTTTTACTGATTTTGTAATTATTATTTCCCAAATAAGAATTAAACAGATAAGCCCTGGCCCACAGTCTGAGACCTAACAGATGTCCTACTGAGACTAAAAGAATACAAAAGACCTAAAAGAACGGTAAATCCTTGCGTCAGCAATTTACCCGCCCTGGTAGAAAACTGTGTGTACATTTGGTGCATGATCAGCATTTCAATAACAACATCAGGCCTGAAAACACTGGGGAAAACGTTTACCAACTGCATGAATTTCTAGACTAATCTGCAAGATTATCCTGATCACCCAAGTTCTCCACTTGACGTTTCTCTGGGATTTACTGATATATATTTCGCAGCCTTGCTTGACTAGCTTGAGCCAGTGCTCCACTCGTGGGCATTTGAAATGCGGCCCACACCTGTGATTTCAGTGTATCCCTCATGCTGCAAGAACCGTTTCCTGCATGCGCAGAGTCGGTGTGGCCACTCACTCCTCGTGGAACCTCAAATGTGAAGAAACAAACTCAAAGAGAAGACCATCCAAAATTCAAACAACTGGTGACTTGATGCTGAAAAACCGAATTGTCCTAAGTAATCGAGTGATTATTGACATTCGGGGAGAGCTAAATCCCAAGATCTGTGTATCTACAAATTAACATACAGCCCTATAGCTTACAAATTCTTTTACATAATGAATCGTGTCATACCTGAAAAAAAAAATTAACTCAAATGACGTCTTCCATCCCTCCAAAGAGAGTTAATGTCAATATGAAAACCAGTAGAGAAGAGCAAAACTGTTTCAGAGTGGTCAGCTAAACTCCCTCCCAAGCTAGCCCACTTGCCCTGCAGAGGTAAAAATACATCGGATTCAGCTGCTTTTTTTTTTTTTTGTAGGAAAAGTGATAAAAATTGCTACAGATCCCAGGCCTTGAGGAGAGTCACTTGTAAATGTGACGCTCAAACTTATTTTACTACTGTGTAAAATCTCTTGGGTGTTTTTATCAGAAGAAAATTATTGTCACCAGTAACTTGATAAAATCAGTTGTAATGTGATTGAGAAGTAGAACTATTCATTACATTTGTTATAAAAAGAAGGGAATGTGTTCAAGTATGTTTGTATTACAACCAAATAATTAGTAGTAGTTTTGTAACTTTAAAGGAAGAATATGATTATAACTCTTTTTAAAGGCTCATGGGGAGAAAAAAAATAAATGCTCATGGGTTGAAAGAATCAATGTTGTTAAAATGTTCATACTACTCAAAGCGAACTGCAGATTCAATACAATCCCTATCAAAGTTCCAAAAACACTTTTCAAAGAACAAATAATTCTAAAATCTGTATGGAACCACAAAAAAAAAAAAAAAAAAAAGACTTGAATAGCCAAAGCAATCTTGAGAAAGAGTAATAAACCTGGAGGCATCACCATCGTGCACCCAAATATAACTTAACCAAATGTATTAAAGACTTAAATGTACCTGAAGCCATCAAACAAGAAGAAAGCACAGGCAGTAACCTCCTTGGTATCAGTCTTCACAATGATTTTTTAAAATCTGACACCAAAAGCAGAACAACAACAGAAAAATCAACGTGGGACCACATCAAAATAAAAAGCTTCTGCACAGCAAAGAAAACCATCAACAAAAAGAAAAAGTAACCTACTGAATGAGAAAATATTGGTAAGTCATATATCTGATAAGGGGCAAATGTCTGAAATAGCAAACTTAATAGCAAAACAACAACAATAAACAATTCGATTTTCAAAAAGGACAGGCTTTTTTAAAGAAGATATTCAGAGAGCCAGCAGATACATGAAAAAATGTTTATCATTAATCATCAAAGAAATGCAAATCAAAACCACAATGGGATATCACCTCACATCTGTTAGAATGGCTATGATAAAAAAAAAAAAAAAAGATACGAAATAACAAGTGTTGGTAAAGATGTGGACAAAAGGGAGCCCTTGTACCCTGTTGGTGAGAATGTAAATTGGTGCAGACACTAGAGTTTCCTCAAAAAATTAAAAATATAACTATGATATGATCCAGCAATTCCACTTTTGAACAATTATCTGGAGAAAACAAAAACACTCACTTGAAAAGATACATTCACCTCCGTGTTTTTTGCAGCATTATTTACAAGAGCCAAAAAGTGGAAACAACATGCGTGCCCGTTGATGAATGAATGGATAAAGAAGTTGTGAGATATATATATATTATATATATTGGAATTTTATTCAACAGCAAAAAGAAAGAAATTTTGCCATTTGCCACGATATTGATAGACCTCAAGGGTATGATGCTAAGTGCAATAAGTCAGACAGAGAAATACAAATACCACATGATTTCTCTTATCTGTGGAATGCAAGAAAAACCAGGCTCCTGGATACAGACCACAGACTGGTGGTTGCCAGAGGTAACAGATGGGAGAGAGATATAGGTAAAGGGAATGTAAATTTATTAAATAGAAACAAAAACATAAAGTCTTGGTTTGTAAATATCTTGCCCAATATCCTTCAGAGACTCTCCCATGAAACTGATACTTGTCTACCTTTTTCTCTACAGTAATAATGCCAGAGCAAATCCATCACTCCCTGCCTTCTTTAAACACCACAGTTCTTGCACTGGAGGCTTGCAGAAATAAGTGATACATTCTACTTCTGAATTTCACAGCTTTCACCTGGCTGCAGTGATATCAAAGGACACGAGAATTCTTTTTATGGATACTGTGTAGCGGTCTGGAGCATCTCCTTGCTCTGTGAAAGTATGACTCCCCCATGCTTTTGCCATTCTCTTGACCTGTATCCCGGCACATAGCCCACTGTATTGGTATTATCTGACTACCATGTGAATGGAGAATAAGCTCCACAAGAGTAGGAGTTTTCTTTTATTCATCTTTGTGTCCCCGACCTCCCGCAATAGTGCATGTCACATAGAAGTTCATATAACACGTATTTAACTAGTTAAACTGAATAGTGACCACGCATTTGATTATGTTCACTTTCTATTTCCAAAGATAGTCTCCCTCATTTTTTTTCTCATTTTTTCCTCATTTGGTTAGAAGTAACTAACTCCTTGGCAACAGCTCTGAAGACTCTTTGGTTCTCCAGTGATAGAAGAGAAAGCCTAAATGGAAGGTTTTAGCAGGGAAGCTAGTATAGCTCTACACCACAATGCCTAAGGGCAATCTAAGTGCATCTCTGTGAGATGTTGAAATGAGAATAGTTTATCACCTCGTATAAACAGAAAAATGAACACAATTACTCTCATTTCTTACGGTACAATATGAAAAGAAATTGAATAAATACCCATGATGCCCAAATCACTAGGTTAAATACTTGAAATGATTGAGTGAAAAGAGAGTCTCAGAAAAGGCTTTCTAAAAATGGGCCTGCTTAAGCAGCTTATCTCCTCAAGCAAAACTACAAAGTTTGATTTATAAAGTGCAAGTCATTGTGAAAGCAACTTTGAAAAAGCTACTTATACTCTTCAAGGAAGGAATTCGATTATACCAGTTGGTTATTTTTCCAGAGAAAATGCTATGTCCAACCTGTTGAGCTTGTATTGCCCTGTGGGAAACTACTCTTTTTTCCCCATCAGTGAGAATCTCCCTACTGAGTGAAAAGGAAAGGGAATTCAATTTCCTTCACCCTCCTTCTTCTAACCTCAGAGAAGAGATACCTAGAAGGCTCCGCAAACCTGGTCTCAGGAGGGTTAAGTTGCAACAGTCTGAGAAGACTGGCAACCTTTTCCCTCCTCCCTGTGGTCTTGGTGGTGTTAGCTATTGACTCCAGAGGCACAAGGTGTCCTATGGCCTGCTGACTCATCCATGGTTTCTGTCCTTTACTGCAGATGAGAGCAAACCCTCTTATCTGCTCTAGGTTTCTCTAGATTTTCCTGTCCCTGTGCTATTTGGATTGCCCCTTCTCTTTCTTCACAAAACATGTCACAGTTTCAACATTTTCAAGGCCGAGGAAAAGAGTAAGCTGTTTATATCAAATGATGACTTTGATGACTCAACAGTTTTCCCCATTTTATACTCCACTCTGTTTTATGAATTTTCCAATCTCAATAAAGGACCAAGTGAGCACTTTTGGCATTTTTTTTAACTACATTTTGTAAATGGACAAAAATGGTTTTAAAATCTCTGAAGTTGGTGAGAACATAGAATTAAAATCCTTTTAAAACACTAAGCCCAAAAATAAATTAACGAGGTTTCAGAAAACTTTTTTCTAGTTCCTTAAAGCGTTCCAGATAAGAAAAATATAGATTCAACTTTATACTCTGAAAGTTCTTTCATGAGAAATAATTAAGGTTTGGAGAGTGAAGTCTGGGAAGGGAAGAGAGAGACATTTTCTACTGTGGGGACTAATTTTCCATTGTGGGGACTAATTTTCCACTGTGGGGACTAATTTTCCATTGTGGGGACTAATTTTCCATTGTGGGGACTAATTTCCAAGGTGGACGTCCTTCATATACATGCAAAATGGTACTAAAAATCTATGTGGACAACTTCTGTATCTACAGAATAAAGAAAGCATCAGCAAATCTTCCACTCATGAAGGGTTAACTGCTATGGGAATTGCCACTTGCCGTACACAACTGGAAAACCAGACAATTATAGAAAGCAAATGTTTCCAGACAGTGAAAAACAGGGGATGGAATGTCAGGAGTTCTTGAAAGAAGGGGATATTGAGGTAAATCCCACAATTACCCTAGTTTACCACCTGTGGTCAGTTTCTAGGACCAAAAGCAGTAAGGCAGAAAACAGAAAGAGAAGGCCTCCAGGGGTTGAAAAATAGGCTTTGTAGTTGGGAGAAATCAAAGAGTCTAAAATTTGCAGGACAGGATAGCAGACAAGAGGGAGCTGCACAGAAACAGCTCCCGAGATCTGCAGATGTATCCACTTAAATTGTTTCCTGAATACTGATGTGTACATTCATAAGGCTAAACTCTAGAATGCCTCGGACAAACCAGAAAGCAGTAAGATGAAAAAATTTGTCTAAGAGAAAGCAGGAAAAAGCAAGAGAAAAAAAAAGATAGGAGCACCTGGGTGGCTCAGTCGTTAAGCGTCTGCCTTCGGCCCAGGTCATGATCCCAGGGTCCTGGGATCGAGCCCCACGTCGGGGTTCTTTGCTCAGTGGGGAGCCTGCTTCTCCCGCTACCATTCCCTCTGCTTGTGTTCCCTCTCTCGCTGTGTTTCTCTCTGTCAAATAAATAAAATTTAAAAAAAAAAAAAGGATAAGACAAATAGATACCAATTAGCAAGGTGGTAGATTTAACCCCAAACATATCAATAATTACATTTAATATAAGTGGTCTAAAGACTAATTAACAAACAAATTGTCAGATTTAATAAAAATGCAAAACTCAGCCATATGTTGTCTCCAGAAAAGCAATTTTAAATCTAAAGTCTCAGATAAATTAAAGGTAAAAGAATGAGCAAAGGTATATTATGGAAAATAGTCGGAAGAAAGCCAGAGTGGCTATATTAACACCGGAAAGACTAGATGTCAGAATAAAGAATATTACCAGGGATTAAGAGAGGCATTTCATAATGATAAAGAAGTCAATTCATCACAGTCCTAAAGGTGTACGTACTTGATAACAGACTTTCAAAATATATGAAGCCAATATTGGTGGAACTGAAGGGAGATACAGATAAATCCAAAATTATTGTTAGATATGTCAATAATATTTTTTCAGCAATTGAAAAAATAAGTAGAAAAATCATTAAAATATTGAAGACCTGAGGAACAACACTATCAATCAACTTGAACAAATTGACATTTATAGAGCACTCTACCCCAAAACAGAAGAATACATATTCTTTTCAACTCTATATGGAACATTCACCAAGACAGACCATACATCATGTCTCAATTAATTTAAATAGACTGAAATCATACAAAGTATGTTCTTTGACCATGACAGCATTAAACTAAAAATCTTTAAAAAAAGATATCCAGAAAATCCCTAACTTTTTGAAAATTTAATAACATACTTTTAAATAAGCCATAGGTCCAAAAAAATTACAAAGGAAATGAGAAGATATTTTAAACTAAATGATAATGTAAATATAACATATTGGTATTTGTAGGTTGCAGCAAAAATTGTGCTTAAAGGGAAATTTATAGCTTTAAATACTTACATTAAAAAAGAAAAACAATCTAAAAATAATTATCTAAGAAATTAAATACATAGTTAGTAGAAGGAAGGAAATAACAAGCATGGGACTACAAAATAGAAATTGGATAAATAGAGAAAAATCAATATAACCAAAAACTGGTTATCTGAAAAAAAAAAAAGAGGATATAAATTATCAGTATCAGGAATAAAAGAGCACTAATTCAATACACAGTTAAAGAATAGTAAGAAAATATTATAAATATACCATTTAATCTGACAGTTTAGGTAAAATGGAAAAATTCCATGAAAGACAAAAACAAACAGAACAAAAAGTTCACTCAAGAAGAAATAACCTTAAAGACATATATCTACTGATGAAACTGAATTCATGGCTTGAAAACCTTCCCACAAAGAAAATCGCAGGCTTCAGTGGTCTTATTGGTAGATTCAACCAAACATGTAAGGAAAATGTAACAACAATGCATCCAGAAAATTGAAGAGAAAAACCAGAATTATTCTAATCCCAAGTCAAAAAATATTATAAGAAAACTACAGCTGAAGACCTTTTATAAACATAGGGGCAAAAAGTCATAACAAATTATTAGCAAACATAATCCAGCCATATTTTAAAAGACAATGCATTGTGACCAAGTGGGATTTATCCCAGGAATGCAACATTCAAAAATCACTGTAATTCACCATATTAAGAAGCGAAAAGAAAAAAAGAAAAACTGCATGATTATTGCAATAGATGTAGAAAACATACTTGAAAATTTTCAATAACTACTCATAATAAAAACTCTCAGTGATCTACCAAAAGAAACTTCTTCAAACTTCTTCAACTTGATAAAGGACGTATAAAAAAAATCTATAATTACTATCACAATTAATGGTGAAAAATGGAATGATTTCCTCCTAAGATTGAGAATAAAACAAAGGTATCTTCTCCTACCTCTCCTACTCAACATTGTACTGGTGTTGGTGCATAAGGCAAGAAAAAGAAAATAAAATACATACAGATAGGAAAGGAAAAAATAAAATTGTTCTTATTATCTAATGTGATCATCAATGTAGAAAATTCTAAGGAATCTAAGAAAGCTAAGAAATGGTTTTAGCAAAGTTACAAGAGAAAAAGTTAGGATGAAAACATCAATTGTATGTCTATGTATGAACAACAGACAATTGGAAATTGATTTTTCAAAAGAAAAAAAAAAATAACACCACTATACTATCATTAAAATTTAAACATTTGAGGATAAATTTAACATAACTTACATAAGATCTATACACTGAAAACTACCAAACAATCCTGAGAGAAATTAAAGAAAAATTAGATTAAGGAAAGGTACCTCAAGTTAGTGGATTGAAAGACTTAATATTATTGAGGTAGATCCATGGATTCAACACAATAAAAATGAGATTCTAGAAGGCTTTCAAGTAGAAATTAGCAAACTGATTCTAAAATGTATGTAGAATTGCAAAATCTTTAGAATAGTAGACCAACTTTGAAAACGAGTAACAAACAGAAAACATGATTCCAAAAGGTGAAATAAATCTACAGTAATCAAGTTGGTGTGGGTGTAAGGATAGATATATAGAAACTGAACAGTATACAGAGTCCAGAAATAGACAGTATACACAGCCAATTGCCTTTCCACATAAATGGCAAGGTGATTCAATAAGGAAATGGTATACTTTTCATCAAATACTGCTACAATTGGATATCCATATGCCAAAAAATCTTTTCCTTTACACCATATACAAAAATTAACTCAAAGTGAATCATAAGTCTATATGAACTGCAATAAAGCACAGAAGGAAATCTTTGTGACCTTGGGCTAAGCAAAGATTTCTCAGGACACAAAAAACACAAACTGTAAGAAAAGATATGTAAATTGGATTTCATGATATTTACAAAAAATCACTCTTCAAAAGATAGTGTTAAGAAAATAAAAAGACAAGACACAGACTTGGAGGAAATATTTTCAAAACTTACCTCTGGGGGTGCCTG
>CM053608.1:8583717-8654239 GCA_028646535.1 Procyon lotor
TCCATCCCAAAAAGTCAGGAAAGAACATCCAGTGGAAAAAAGACAGTCTCTTCAACAAATGGTGTTGGCAATCCAAAATCTATAAAGAACTTCTCAAACTCAACACCCAAAGAACAAATAATCCAATTAAGAAATGGGCAGAAGATATGAACAGACATTTCTGCAAAGAGGACATCCAAATGGCCAACAGATACATGATATATATACAGTGGAATACTATGCAGCCATCAAGAGAAACGAAATCTAACCATTTGCAACGACGTGGATGGAACTGGAGGGTATTATGCTAAGCGAAATAAGTCAGTCAGAGAAAGACAATTATCACATGATCTCTCTGATATGAAGAATTTGAGAGGCAAGGAGGGAGTTTGGGGGAGGGAGAAATGAAACAGGAAGGGTTGGGGAGGGAGACAAACCCTAAGAGACTTATAGACTCATGAAACGAACTAAGGGTGGCTGGGAGGTGGGGGGGAGGGGTAGGGATGGGGTGGCTGGGCTGTGGACATTGGGGAGGGTATGTGCTGTTAAGTGCTGTGAAATGTGTAAGCCTGACGATTCACAGACATATACCTTGGGGCAAATAATACATTATATGTTAATAAAAATTAATTAAAAAAAAAAAAAAAACTTACCTCTGATAGAAGAATTCTACCCAAAACATCCAAAGAATTTGTAATTTAATACTAAGTCAAACAACTCAAAAAAACTAGGCAAAAGATGTAGGCACTTGTTTAAAATAGATATAGAAATGGGGTGCCTTGGCGGGGCTCAGTCAATTAGGTGTCTGTCTTTGGCTCAGGTTCTGATCCCAGAGTCCTGGGATGAGCCCCACAATGGACTCTCTGCTCAGCGGGGAGCCTGCTTCTCTCTCTCTCTCTCTGCCTCCCACTCCCCTTGCTTGTGTACACACACTCTCAGTCAAATAAATAAATAAAATCTTTTCTTAAAAAAAAAGATATACAAATAGCACAAAAGCACATAAATAGGTACTCAAAATCATTAGTCATTCAGGAAATGCAAATATTGTGACAGATCCACTAAATTGGCTGGAATTAAAAAGAGGAACTCTACCAAGCATGGGAGAAGATATGGCTCAACTGACCTTTCATACACTGCTTCAATGTATAAATGAATTAAAAATTGCTATAGCCACTTTGCAAAAAAGTTTGGTTGCTTTCTATAATGCTAAAAGTACATTTACCATACTATCCAGAAATCCCACACCTAGGTATTTACTTAAGAGAAATGAAAATAAATGTCATGCAAAGACTTGAATCTGAAGGTTCATAGCAGTTTTATTCATAATAGCCCCAAACTGAAAACAAACCCAAGGTGCCTCAAGTGGTTCATGAACACACAAATGGGCAGAGCTATATAAGGGAATACTACTGAGTCATGAAAAGAAAGGCACTACATATACTCAAAGCATAGATGATTCTCAAATGAATTTTACAAGTGAAAGAAGCCAGACACAGAGAACTACATACTGTATGATGAGGACACAACTATAGTAATGGAATGCTCTTTAGTTGTCAGAGGCCAGGCAAAGGAACAGAAAAACTAAAGGGTCACAGGACAGTTTTTAGGGCTGATAAAAACATTTCATATTTTATTTTACTTATGGTGATGCTCACTTAGCTGTAGACATCTGTCAAAATTATACATTAAAATGTATTATTTTAATGTACAATGAAATACATCAATATTATACAACCATATCAATACATCAATAATGTATAATTAAAAACATCAATAAAGATTATCTTTTGAAAAGATGAGAAATAAATATATAAAAAGAAATCATCATCACTTATTAGAAATTCTGCATTTAAAAAAATTGCTCTTGCTTCCTATCATTCAGTGTCCTGATGTGTGTTTCATGTTCTACCGAGCAGGGGAAAATCAAGCTATTTAAAACTAAGGTTAACTATGTGGAAAAATCATCAAATGATATAAATAAATTTATATTAAAATTAGATGAATCTATAGTAATTGGTAGGTTTTTAAGATACATTTTAGAATGCAAAGGGTACACATGGATACTTAACTTCATTTTGATCTATTAAGTAGTTTGATGTATCTACACAAAGTCAATATTCACTACTTTTCAGTACTTCATTTGAATGATAGTTCCATTTACAGCATTCTAATTTTTACAACAATAAGTCATTGCTTCTTACATACACTTATAATAAAAGAACATTTAGATAATATCATCTTTACCTTTTGCAGTTTTACTTCTGGACTACTTTGTCAAAATTTGAGAAACAAGTTGACAACAAGTTGATAGGAACAGATTTTCCCTACTTGGCTTTCAAATTCATTGTAATCTATCCTGTAACATTAAGCATATTTCCTCATCAATAGGAAAATTAAACCTCAGGAATTCACCTTAATAAATAGGTCAGAGAAAGCAGAAGGACATTGAGAATAAGCTAACGACATTTCCAGATAACCAAGCCCAATAAAAATGTTGTGTTTAAATGTGCAATGTGCAGAATAAATCAAATTCAAACATACATTCTAAGACTTTAAATAGCCTGGGTAAATGAGAAAAGAGCAACCTGGTAAATCTTGATCACCTTAAGCTGATAACATCTTGAGTGTGCTCTGCTGAAGGTATAAGTGTTGAACACACACACACTCATACACATGAGTTCATTATCAAATCAATTAGGATAATATTGAATTAAACAAAATAAAACCAGTTTCCTCATAATGGGACTTATCAGGATGTTTAATACGCTAACCTGCATTGGGATTCTTATTGGAGAAAGGTACATGCCTCCAAATTATTTGGCCATGAGTTATTTTTATTAAGGATGAGCTACTGAAATCTGTGTTTGAAAACCAAACTCTGGGAAAGCTGTCTTAAAGTAGTATTTATTTTTCCCAGAGAAACCCTTTCTTAAATATGTGAGCACAGTTCTCTAACCCACCTCTCACTTAATCTTTTTTTTCTCACTTAATCTTTTAATAGGTATGTTGATTCATTTGTTCTGCTTAGTAAATGTCAGAAATAATTAGTTTGTTGCTTTTTTTTTTTAAGTAATCTCTTGGAAAGTGTTTATTTATATAGATTTATGTATTTCTACAATTTATTTTCAATAAGTAAATAATTGTAAAGTGTATATATAACTTAGATCATTAGAAATGGCTCTAATTTATTTTCTAAACCTAGGCAAAGCTAGTCTAAGTTATATCAGAAAGGAACACTTACCTGCAAAGGGACCCCTTTTAAACAGGAAGCAGTTGTTAGAAAACAATTCTCCATGGGTCTCTTACATTTTGCATTCCTTAAGATCAGATGACTGGCAGCTTTTTTCCAGCACTGTCTTTTGAATGACACCTGTAAACAGCCTTAGACATGGTCTCCCTCTGGAGCACCGGGCTCCAGACAAAGGTTGGGCAGGTTTACCAAAAGCCCCTTTTAAGCCCCCTTAAAAGTCAAGTTCCTAAGCTTCAGAGCTGCTCAGCTATGAGACAAACCTACTCCCCAACATCACACCCATGGGTCTCAGGGTGCAAAGGAAATATTATAAACATGAAGTTCATGCTTCCTGCTGTGCCATGAGTAATAACATCCTTTGTCTCTGACCCAGGAGTCTCATATCTTCTACAAGCATCCATAAAACTGTAACAGCCTAACTTATTAGCTTGCAAATAGGATAAGATCTCAGACTTTTCAGAGTTCTTGGCAGCTGTAACATTTACATTGAGGTGACATCTTCAGATAAATATCTTCCATGTGATAGAAGGAAAGGTTTGAAGATGTCAGTGGAGGATTGAATGACACAAATGGAGAAGGAATGTGGAGGCTTAGTCTTTTTGAAGGGACGAAATTCATAGCATTGGTTTCCAGGGACTGTCAGTGTGAGACACAATGACAACATCATAAAGAATATGATAGTGGCAGAATTTCATGGTCCAGCTGCACACTCTACACAGTTCTTGAGGGTTACAAACAGAAAGGGTTGACAGGGAGCCAGAATCTGGGAGAGTCCAGATAAGCATATTTTATAGATCTGCAAAAAAAAAAAAAAAATGCAATATGTATATATATATATATTTTTTAGCATAAATATCTGCTAAAATAGTTCTATATGTAAACTATAGTGCATCTTTATTTTGGCTGTTCTGGGATGATCAGAATATATACTGCATACTTGCAATCCTAGAATGGAGGAAAGGATTAAAAAGGTACAAACTTAAAAAAAAAATGGTACAAACTTCAGGGACAAACTGCCAAAGCACAATATTCCGGAAAAATAAATGCTCTGAAATTAGAAAGAAAAGTTGCACTGTCTACACTCATGATTAGCTCCTAACAGGGTATTCCTGTATCATTTTGTTCACTTTATTCTTTTAGGACAAAAAAAAAAAATTACCAAGTTTTGGATTATGAGACTCTCTGTCTTGTATTCAATACTATGATAGGCAGAATAACAGCCCCATAAAATATCCATGCCTTAATCCCCAGAACCTGTAAATAAGCTTTAATTCATGGCAAAAGAAACCTTGCAGATACAACCAAGATGTCAGACTTTTAAATGGGGAAGATTATTTGGGTGGACCTATCTAATTGCACCAGCATCTAAAAGCAGAGAACTTTTTTAGTTGGAGGCAGGAAAGATGCAGCAGAGGGGAAGTCAAGGAGATCTGAAGCATGAAAGGAGCTCCTCCATTGTTTCTGGAAGGGTACCACATGGAATGCACAAGAAGCAATGTGGGCAACCTGTAGGAGAAAAGACCTGCCAGGAGCAAAACCTTGGCTGACGGTCAGCAAGAAAATAGAGACCTCAGTCCCACACCACACGGAACTGAATTCAGCCATTAGTGAAATGAACTCAGATGTGGATTCATCTCCAGAGCCTCCAGAAAAGAGTACAATTCTGCCTTCATGTTGATCTCTGATTTACAACATTCTAAGCAGAGGACCCAGCTAAACTAAACTGTACTGGGACTTCTGACCTACAGAACTGTGAGATAATAAATAAGTGTTGCTTTAAGTGCTAAACCTGTGGTAATTTGTCCCAGAAGAAATAGAAACCAATACAAATATCAAACTCCCTCTACAACCGCTGATAGACAATCTGTACTAAGCTTTCATATTTGAGGATTCAAGTAGAGATGACCTGATAAGCAAACCCATGAGATGTTGCCAGTTTTTAATTCCAGTGTCATTTATTTGCCTACAGACATTTGTATAGTAAATGAAATAACTTGATGAATAATTGAAACTTTGCTATTTGATACCTTTTCAATTATTCAATAACAAAAGAAAATAAGAGTATCATTGCCAGAGAGTTTAAATAAATATTTCTCTCCTGAATTTATTTAGCTCTTACACTGTGACCACAATGTCAAGGCTACCGCACTCGTAGTGAAGATTGTAGACTTCCTTTGAATTACTCTTTAAGGCATTGAACATGAGGTCATGGGAGGTTACTGAAGCACATAGGTTAGCATTTGCATCTTGCCCAGCAAATGACCTCATCCTTATAAAAGGATCTTATTACCTTGAGCTGAGGAAGTTCACTTTTCCTTGAGAATAATATTGTTTGACAATCTAAATGGCAACAGGATCAGAGTATTGTAATCTGTGCTATGGGGAGATGATAATATAACTGATCATTAGTTAACTCATGGTAAGATTGTCCTTATTAACAAACTCCAAGAATAGTATTGAGGATCTGCAAAGAGAGGAGGGGTGTCTCTGGGCTACAGTGAGTGACTTGGAAAGATCACGTTTATTTATTTGGTAACTGAGTCAATACTCCAGAGGAAGGAATGCATTTCAGGATCATTAACAAGGTCTTAGCTCTTCACATAGCTTCTCCCCAGACTTTGATCCAGAATTAAGGTCGAGTGGCTAATAATAACAAGTTACTAATTCCTTCCTTCCACGTGTAAATATTTCAGAAGCAGGAATGATTCAGCCCATTTTCAGTCTTTTGATACCAACCTACTAAACTAGAATAGAGAAAGTTTGTTACTTCTCTAGAGAGCATCCTGGCATGGCAGAACTCACTAGAGAGCATTGCACCTCTGCAGTGGAATCCAGTAAAGGAATGTCAGAGAAATTTAAGGGGAAATTTTCTTATTGAACCAATATTTATTTATAAAATTGCACTTGGACATTGGACATTGAATATTTATTTTCCTATATAACTCATCTGTTGAAGTCTGCTCCTTCTTGAAGAGTCATGAAATAAATTCTTAAGTACCCACCATGGTCTCATTCTTTTATTTTAATAACTTTATTGAACTGTAATTCATACGCCAAAAATTCACCCATTCCAAGTGTTTTTAAAGTGGTTTCATTATTTCAGAATTGCACAACCATCACCCACAGTCTGTTTAGAACATTTCATCATTCCAAAAAGAAATACATTAACAGTCATTCCATCACCCTTCCCTCTCTCCAGCCCCTGGCAACAATTAATCTGCTTTCTGTATCTATCAATTTGCTTAATTTGGATATTTGATAGGCATATGAAAGCACACAAGATGTGGCCTTTTATAACTGTTCTTTTTCACTTAGCCTGATGTTTCAAGGTTCATCTGTGTTATGGTATATATCAGTAACATATTCATTTTTATATCTGAATTGCATTCTGTTGTATGAATATACTACATTTTATTTACCCATTTATCAATTGATGGACATTTAGGTTAATTTCCTTTCTTGGTCATTATGAATAGTGCATGTGTAATCATTCACATACAAGTTTTTGTGTAGTTATATGTTTTCATTTCTCGTAGGTATATACCAGGAGTGGCATAATAGATCATATGGTATGGTTACCATGTTGAGGACCATCACACTGTTTTCTAAAGGGGCTACATGATGTAACATTCCCACCAGCAATGTCCTACACATTTTCATCACACCTGCTATTATCTTTTTTATTATAACCATGCTAGCCAATATGAAATGGTATCTCATCATTGTTTGAATTTGCATTTTTGCAGTTAATAATTATGCTGATCATCCTTCATGTGCTAATTAGCCCTTCATATACCTCCTTTGGAGAACTGTCTATTCAAATACTTTGCCCACTTATTAATCGCCTTGTCTTTTCCATTATTGAGTTGTAATAGTTCTTTATATATTCTAGATACAAATATGTCATCAAATACATGATTTATTAAGTATTTTCTCCCATTCTGTGAGTTGTCTTTTCACTTTCCTAATGGTGTTGTTTATCAAAAACACTATTATTTCTCTGTTTATGTGTCTTGACATCCCTGCCAAAAGTCTTAAACATAGATCTGTTCCATTGATCTATGTTTATCTTTTTGCCAATACCACCCTGTCTTGATCACTGTACTTTGTAGTAAGTTTCAAAATTAGGAAGTGTGAATCCTTTCATTTTTTTTTCAAGATAGTTTCTGCTATTCTGAGTTCCTTGAGAGTCCATATCGGTTTTAGGATCACCTTGTCAACTTGTCTTAGAAAATAAAAAGGCAGCTAGGATTTTGGTAGAGATTATCTTGAATCAGTAGATCAGTTTGGAGAGTATCACCATTTTAACAATATTAAGTCTTCTGATCCATGAATATGGGATATCTTTTTCATTCATTCAGATCTTCTTTCATTTCTTTCAACAATGTTTTGTGGTCTTCAGTGCACAACTTTTACACTTCTATTATTAATTTGTCTTACTTTAATTTCCCTAATCATTTTAAAGTTATTTATTATTTTATGTAATAACCTCTTAAATGATTAGCCCCATGAGTTAATTGCCACTATGCTGACTAACCAGGTAGTCTGAATTGTTATATTTAAAAGCATACATAAAAGCTCTTTAAAGACATGAATTCGCTTTTCTGTTGACTTTGAATCGCTCTCCCACAATACCCAAAGTAAAAGGTACTCTACAGGAAGCTAATCTGTAAGAGCCAAATGAATAATTTTTACTGAAGGTTAATTTATTATAAATTGTGGGTACGGAATGACTATGAACATGGAAATTCTGACAATATGCCAAGAGATATAGGGGAAAGTCACCCCACAAGGGGTTGCTGAAGATTTAAAATACGCAGTCCCTGACTTACAAATGACCTTTGGCTGTATAGCAAATTCTTTAGTTTAGTGTTGTTTTTCTCCTCCAAACACACACCTCCATGATAGCCAGAGGCTTAGGCATAAGGAAGGCCCTTCAGTCAGTAACAGTGGTCAGCATTTTTTTCCTATAAAGGATCAGATAGCAAATATTTTAGACATTGTGGCTATCTGTTCTCTATGACAACTACTCAGATCTGCCACTGTAGTACAAAAGCAGGTACAGACAATAAGTGTGGCTGTGTTTTAATAAAGCTTTGTTTATAAAAACTGGCAACAGAATCAAAAGAAACGAAATCTTGCCATGACATGGATGCAATGACATGGATGGAACTAGAGGGTATCATGTTAAGCGAAATGAGTCAATCAGAGAAAGACAATTATCATATGACCTCTCTGATATGAGGAATTTGAGAGGCAGGGCAGGGGGTTGTGGGGGGTAGGGAAGGAAAAAATGAAACAAGATGGGATTGGGAGGGAAACAAACCTTAAGAGACTCTTAATCCCACCAAACAAAACTGAGGGTTGCTGGGAGATGGGGGGATAAGGTGGCTGGGTTGTGGACATTGGGGAGGGTATGTGCTATGGTAAGTGCTGTGAAATGTGTAAGCCTGATAATTCAGAGACCTGTACCCCTGGGGCAAATAATACATTATATGTTAGTTTAAAAAAAAAAAAAAAAAACCTGGCAACAGAGCAGATTTGGGCAGCAAGCTGTAATTAGTCAACCCTCAGTCTCTCATGATGTACCTGTAACACACTACTGTCCTTACAAACCTGTAGAACTAAATGCCATATGCCGAGGGTGGTGTTTCAGAAAGAAAAAAATGTTTCATTCTTACAACGTAGAGTATTTGAACCACATGTCTTCGAGGCATTCAAGTGATCCAGAGGAAGACAGACTCTGCCAACTCTAGACCTTTGGTGATGACCAACTCCTAAGAGGGGAGCAGAGTTCATGCAAAGCAGAGAATGAGGAGCTACAACTGCCCAAGCCTTCTGGATTAGTCAGCTAGGGCTGTCATAACAAAGTGCCACAGACTAGGGAGCTTAAACAACAAAAATTTGTTTTCTCACAATTTTGGAAGTTTGAGATCAAGGTGTTGGCAGTGTTGATTTCTTCTGGGACCTCTTTCCTTGGCTTATAGATGATTGTCTTCTCCCTGGAACTTCACATGGTTTCCTTCTGTGCATGTCTGTATCCAGATTTTCTCTTCTTATAAGAAAACTAGTCATAATAGGTTAGGGCTGATGCTAAGGACTTCATTTTGACTTAATCACCATTTTAAAGACCCTGTCTCAAAATACAGTCACATTCAGAAATACTAGAGGTTAGGACTTCGATACATGAATTTTGAAGCAGACACAGTTCAGCCTGTAACAACTTTCTTTTAGAAGGAACCCAGAAATGCTTAAGTCTAAAGCCCTTAAGTTCCCCTTTTCCTTTTGTTTCATCTGTCCCTGGACCTATACTGCCCACTTCCCTTTCCATGCCACCACCAGCTGTGTAGGATCTAGATTTTTTCCTGATATGCTCTACCACAGAACAGAAACACCCTCTAGCTTCTCCCTGATTTCTCTAGCCCATAAAGCACACTTGAAGCCATCTAAAGGTGTATATAGGTTTAAAGTAGCAGGTAATAAACATTCTTTCCCTCTTTCAGAACCTAGGTCTTCTTAGGAGAGATATAATCATACCAGAGAGGTCATTGTATATACAATAGACCAAAGAAAGATTTGCCTATTTTACTGTTAATAACACTAATTCACATGAACATAGAATTTTACCCCCAAAGTGTGTGTGTGTGTGTGTGTGTGATCACTTTTGATCCTGTCAATCTGAAAATTAAAAGCCATAGTGAGAGACAAACTAGCATTTATTTGGGATTAAAGAATTGCAATTCAGAGAATACAAATTAAGTTCAAAATCCAAATAGTGTCTCACTCATAGGTGAAAGCTGGGAGTTTTACAACAAAAGGGAGGAGGCAATCACATGAGTTGAAGAAAAGAAAGGAAAAAAGTTCTCTATGGGTGTCAACAACTTAAGCTACTCAGTTATACATTGATTGACTAGTGATTTTATCTTCAGAAAGTCCCCATCTCTCAGTCCTGTGATCAGAATGTCCATTTTCCTGCTGACTACTCAAGCAGTTCCTTAAAACATTGTCCCTTGGCCCAGTCCAAAGATTTTGGCCCAGTTCAAGCAAAGGCAGGGCAGGTTTTCTGCTGTGGCCTCTTGGACTCTACTGTAGAATGTCTCCATGCATGTCAATTTTTCTCAATTCCGATGGCAGCCGTGAGGAACATAGGACCTCCTCAATTACAAATGAAAAATCTGAGCTTTAGAGAATTTCAGTGATTTGCCTGAGGATATACAACTGGGTTAGACAACCGGAAAGATGGAGGGCTCTGACTCAGACCTGCAGTTATTGGCTCCCACCGTTGCCTTATATTGTAAATTGCCACCTCCTTCTTTCAAATGAAAGTGAAGGGGTGGCATTTCTAATTGCAGTATAGGAAGTGAGGATGCAGGGTGAACTTGCCTGAGGAGGGAGGAGCAGATTCAGTCCTAGGAGAAGGGGGAGAGGGTAAGGGAAGCAAGCAGCAATATTCAGAAAGCACCAAAGCCCAACCATGAGAAGGAAATGTTTGCTTCCCCTCCCTCCACATCTGCTAAAGTGATGGTCACCAGACAGAAGTCTGAAGTCCTCCCTTAGAGGAAAGGGAGGGGGAGAAGATTTGCAGAGCTGCCTGGGCTTCCCCAAAACCATTCCCCAAGAAGGAAGATGGCAGAAGACTATCCCAAGAGGTAGCTGCCCTCCTACCTACAGGAGAGCAAGCTTGGAGCCCCATTTCAGACATTCCCAGCTGATGGTTCTTAATATGCAGCCTTCATAGGCACAAGTAAGCCTGGTTCCGTCAGCAGCCTGTTTACAGAAGACGTGGTCTATCAGGGACAAAAACCTAAGGAGAAATCCTCACATCCGAATAAGCTATGTTGAAAAGAAATCGTATAATCCTTCCCTCTCTGTCTTCCAGGAAAGTTTTTTTTTTTTATTTTCTAAGGGGCATGATGCTCAAATCGTTCCAACCAAGACTATGCAGAGCTGTTCAAAGGGGCTTCTCTGGCTGCCCTTGGGAGATGGTGCCAAAACACATTAGATTGTGAAGCTCTAATTTGAAAAAATGTTCCTAATTCAGATCCCACAGTTTCCTTTAGTAAATTTTGTGGTATTATTTCTCATTATATTTCCACTTGGCACTATATATAATCCTACCCTTCTTTTTACCCTTCAGATGGCAGTCAGGAGTTACTGCATCTCTCCAATTTATCACTTAGCTAAGACATATAAAGCATAGTGAGTTATTTCAGCCACCTTCTTCAGGCTTAAGTCCTGAATATGATCTCTTTATTGTCCCCAGCATTCTTCTGGCAAAAGACTTCAAAAATTGGGAGGAATTTTACAGATCACCTTAGTCCAGCCACACAATTAATATCCAGATTCCATTCCAACTGACCAATAAAAAGAACCCGAATGGCTATTCAGCCTGAAAATCTTGTGAGTCAACCCTCTCTCTCTCTTTGGATAGTAGAAATCTGTTTTCTTGGGGGTGTTTTTGTTGTTGTTATTTTGTTCTAGTGGCAAAAACTCTGTGGCTTCCAACTATTATTTTGTGCTCTCAGAGCAAAACAGAAACCTACTTTTCACACATGAAGCCAATGAAATATTGAAAATAACTTTCAAACTAATTGAAATCCCCATGACTCCAGCTACAGTCAGGTAGTAAGGGTGTACATTAGGGGGCGCCTGGGTGGCTCAGTGGGTTGGGCCGCTGCCTTAGGCTCAGGTCATGATCTCAGGGTCCTGGGATTGAGCCCCCACGCACTGGGCTCTCTGCTCAGCAGGGATCCTGCTTCCCCCTCTCTCTCTTCCTGCCTCTCTGCCTACTTGTGCTCTCTCTGTCAAAAAAATAAATAAAATCTAAAAAAAAAAAAAAAAAAGGAGTGTACATTAGGTTTAACTATGAATTAAACAAGTTGTTTACTCATCATCATCATCTCACCCAGAAAATACAAAGAAAGCATCAGAGTGCTATTTCCCAGTATTTCCATCCTTCCCATGCCTTCTTTCGGTAGCTGCCCTGCTTGTTTCTCCAGAAGAGCGTTTACTTTACATATTTCCCCCTTTTTATGGTATCCTGTAAGTCCCTACTTGGTGACTAGTGAGAAATCTAACATGTGAATTTAAACCCCAAGTGAAACTAACAGAAAGACTTAGCCTTGTCTGATAACATTGTTCTATTTTCCAGAAGCCACTGGCATTTCACAGGAATAAGGACAGGATGTTGCAAACATCAGATGACCTAGCAGGTTGAAAAGAGTAAGACCTTGAGATCTGGAAAGTGCTTTTGACCCTCTTAAAAGTCAAACTTCTTTGTCTAACCTAGGGCCCCAGGGCTGGAGAATAAGAGTAATATGTTTCAGAGTCTAGAATAAACCTCCATTTCAGTGTTGAAAGAATTGCTTATGTAATTTGTTTTGAGAGATGACTCAACACTTCTGGCATAAGCTGCAAATCAGCTCAGCTGAATCGCATTTGCATCTGGGAAATAAGAAGCTTACCATAAGCATTCTCCTGTGATTACTCATATATTCAAGGGAAGAAAATTCTTTACCCTCATTTCTAGAAATCCCTTCATTCTATGGATGGAGAGGCCTGTTCGCTCAGCTGTCTATCAAGGCAGAACTCCTAAAACTTCCCTGACTGATGAGAAGTTAAAGGTCTCTTGGGAAGAAAATGCCACTTCTTCCTGCAGTTACTTTTGCCAGTGTGGCCTTTAAATAAGACTATCTAGGGGCACCTGGGTGGCTCAGTGGGTTAAAGCCTCTGCCTTCGGCTCAGGTCACAATCTCAGGGTCCTAGGATCGAGCCCTGCATCGGGCTCTCTGCTCAGTAGGGAACCTGCTTCCCCCCTCTCTCTGCCTGCCTCTCTGCCTGCTTGTGATCTCTCTGTGTCAAATAAATAAATAAGATCTTTAAATAAATAAATAGATACATAAATACATACATACATACATACATACATAAATAAATAAATAAGACTATCTGTTCCCTGCCATTCTCACCCTGATTCCAAATCCTCTGAGACTCCCCACCTTCCTTTGTTCTTCCAAGAATGGTATTTTCACTGTCCTGGACCTGCCAAGCCATCCCTGACCTGCTCTAAGAACTCCAGTGGTCACATTTGCTTCCAGAATGAAAGCCAAAATCTAAACGGGAAATCCAGATTCTTCCTGAGTCATCTGACTCCTACCTACCTTCCTGGGCTGACCTCCCACGTTCCTTTCATAAACCCTTTGAGTTAGGCAAAGCTAACCATTGCACTCACCCCCACGTACACACACAAACATTTTCACACCAGCTCTCGGTGTCCTTTTACCCTGGAATGCCCTTTGCTACTTGTTTCCAAACGAATATGTGCTACCTTCCTTCAGAGCCTAACACTGATGCTTCTGTACAGCGTTCTTTGAAACCACTCACAGTGCCTCCTTCTGAACTCTCTGGAAATTGGTTTGATCTCTTTCTTGTAGTATTTAAATAGTCCAACAAGCACTGTGTTATATCATCTTCCTTCCCAACTCTGATAATCGCCTACACCAGAGCATAGTACCGTGTTTGATGTCAGTAGTTCCCAACAGATGCTTATCAGATGGCATCAAACTTAGGCCAGTCACTTGAGTTTATTCATCAACTCAAATTCCACCAAAAACGAAATCAAGAAAGAAAAGATATATAAATTTAGGCCCAAGGCCAACTTTTTAGAATACTGAACTTGGGTACTTGATTCAAGGTATATCTGTGGTTATATCACTGAGGCTTTTGTGACATCCATCTTTCACTATTAGAAGAAAATGAAAAAAAAAGCTCATAACTTGCTCTTACCGAGTTTTGGTACTGATGAACCCCCCTGGAGGCTATTTTGCATTTCACTCACTGCTGGCAACTTCACGGGTCTTATTCCACTGGTGTTCTTGCATTCCTCTTAACATTTCTGTGTTGTTCCCTTAAAGTCTTTGGAGTTGTTGCAGAATATCATCATGTCCTGTAATCACTGAGAAAAATGGAACAATTCAATTTCCTACCAACATAACTGGGTAATCCTCCTTTGCTGCTAATTCTGAAAAGGACCAGAAAACACAAAGAAAACATCAAAGTACAATTTCCTGAAACAATTTTCTTCTCCCCAATGCCTTCTCAAAAGTGACAGAAGAGGCAGAAGAAACAAGGTGCAGCTTCCAGAAGCTAATGATAGTACCGCCATCCAGGACTGCAGTAATTGAGTTTTAATGTCCTGAGCTGTTGCTTGTCATAAATCCTCTATATGTAAAACTCAAGCCTCCGCTAGGCAAGATGAATGGTTAGCAGTGTATATAATATTTATTAAACCTCTTTTTATGTTGCTTGGCAATCTGTGCTACCATCAAACAAGTTGAAATAATTGACATTTAGCACATCAACCTGCTTTTGACTGAGAAGCATGACATTCATGTAGATAGTAAACATTTGGCAATTGCTGTAAATGTCTCCAAATTTAACGTCATGACCTTTTCTCAGGTAAATGTTTTTGGATAAAATGTAAATAATGATTCACTGTATGTCAAATACCACAGTATGTCAAATACTGTGCAATGTCAAGTTTACTGTCTTGTTACCCTCCAGAGGTTCATAGATTGGCTGACCTGTTGCAACTTTCAGTGAGTTTTATATTAAAATGCACTGAGTTTTAATATAAAACTCACTATTATTTATTATAATTCATTGGCTTTCCAAACTTTCTCCCCACAATGTTTCTGATTAAGAAGTATGGTTTGGTTTCATTGTTTAATTAAATGAAGGTTGGCATTTTAAAAATCCATACTCTGGCATGAAAAAATTAATTCTGTCCAGGGGCATCTGAGCACAAAGATACATATAAGCCTCAGAATCTCTGGAGGTAATGACTTCAAATCGTCCAGCAGAAAGTGAGACTAAAGAATTGAAAGGGCCCATTCGTTCATCTCCTAACACCTCTGGGCGTTTCTCCAATCACATAGAAAATGCTATTATTCTCAAAGCATAATGTAATTGTATCTAACTGTGTATGTTCCATTCTAGAAAGATTCATCCTCATTCAGCAATGTGGAAAGGATCACTCTAGGGGCTCCCAGGTGGTGCAGGAGGAGGTCCCAACCAACTCTTGGTTTCAGCTCAGGTTGTGATCACAGGGTGGTGAGATTGAACCCCAAGTTGGGCTCCACACTGAGCAGGGAGTCTATTTAAGACTCTCTCTCTCTCTCCCTCTGCTCCACTTGGCTCACCTACTCTCTCTTTGTATCTCTCTCTTTCTAAAATATATAAATCTTAAAAAAAAAAAAAAAGGGACACTCTAAGTAATTGTCCAAAAGTTCCTTCCAGTTACATTACTGCACGTGTATGGTTTCCCCTAGAGGAACTAGACATTTCCAGTGATGTTTGTTTGGCATACACCAAGGGCAGATGGAAGTTTCTCATGCTTTTCCATTCCTTTACTTTCACAAAGCACTCTAGACAGAGTATTTCACAACTGTTGAAGTGGTTCCATTAAAGTATCTTAACATGACAATAGAAATAGATAGGCATTGATGTGCTAAGAATAAAATTAAATCTATATACATTTTTTCTGATGTTGAAAGATTAGATGGGCATTTGGGCCAGATTTCTAGAGAGGTTCCTAAACAGGTACTCAGCTGATCAGTTAAAAAAAAAAAAAAATAGGTGTGAAGACCGACTGTGTGCCTGGTTTTCACATTGCATTTTAAACATTCTCATTAAACATTTTTTTTTAAGATTTTGTTTACTTATTTGAGAGAGAGGAAAGCAAGGAAGATCATAGAGAGAGGGAGAAGCAGACTCATCACTGCCTGAACAGAGAACCCAATGCAGGACTTGATCCCAGGACCCTGAGCTGAAGGCAGCCACTTAACTAACTGAGCCACCTCTGCGCCCCTCATTAAACATTTTTGAACAGTTTTATTTAATGCTTACTCTAAGCAAAAAGATGCATTTTAGATATTGTGGCTTTAGCTCTGAATTAGGCATTGAGATGCCTTCCCTCCTAAAGCCTATATGCTAAGGAAACTTTATATTATATATACCTTCTCTTTTTTCCACAATACCCAGTCACAGTCAAAGCTATTAGAAACTTAGAATCCATTTTCCCAACACCCTCATTCTATGCATAGAGAACTAGAGTCCCAAGATTTCTGTATGACTTGTCCAAAGCTGTACTCTTCAACGAGAGAGTGAAATAAGACCTGAGTTTTGCCTCCTAGGGGGCTTGTGATCCTCCCTAGCTCCACTTAATTCATTCTCCCATTCATTTAAAATTAAATTACCAAAATCATCTCATACCAAAACTTGAAAAAAATCATCCAATTCGTATGGAATTATCACTACATGAAAATACAAAAAATGTTGTGTACACATATCTCTTAGGACTCCTGTCAGACTGTGGTTAAAAATAATAATGATGATGATAATATCAAACTTTTTTATAACGCCTATTAGCTTCCAGACATATTTCTGAACACTTATGTATATTAACACCTTTAATCCTCAAGGCAACATGATTAGGCAAGCACTCTTATCATCCTTACTTTACAAATGAAAAAAATGGAGGCACAGAGAAATAAAGAAACTTGCTTGTAAATAAACTGTCCCTCAAGTTAATGAGTCATTGCAGCCATTAAAAAGAATGAGTTTCCCATGTGTACTGATGCTATAAACTTTCCAGAGTATGCATATGCTGTGAAGTGAAAAATATTCATTTATATGTGTATAAGTATATCATATACAAATATATGTAATATATACATATAGATTTTGTGTGTATAATACATGTATGTACATATACATATGTATATATACTTCTGTACATATATGTGCATGTGCATTGCGATTGTTTGCTTTGTTTTAATCACCAGGGAACTTTGTCAAAATATACTTTTGATGTTCCTAACCCTAAACTACCAAATTAGAATATCTCTCCATAGGGTCTATACCAAGGGTTACAACTAGATGATTTATATGAGCACTCTTGCTTAAGACTGAGTGCCTACTGTAACTGAACTCAGCAGGGAAATAGAGTTCTAATTAACTGATTAGAATAAGTTGTATGAAGTTGGGAAATCCAAAAGCCTTACATTCTCAAGATATTTATATTTATATTTTTATAAAGGAACAAATACATCCCACCTCCTGAGCTAGTAAAATACAAACTTGAGCAGGAACAAGAGCCTGAAGCTTTTGCTAACATAAAGCATCCGTGAAATCTCTCCCGTCACCAATATGCCAGAAAAACAAGGTTCAGAATTTTAATTGTTAGTCCCTGATTTAGACCATTGAACTGCAATGCCCTTTAAGGCTAAACCAAATTTTAAATTGAATTCACTTGGAAGAGTTCATTGGTGACCTTTGAGAAATCAATTGGATAGTATCCCAGGAAAATAGATGACTTAACTTCCCTATAAGTTGATGACCTTAAAAGACATGTGTTGTCCCTACCAAATATGAGAGAGCACTTTTCACAGTTCAAGTTTGAGGAAGCCTGTGTTGTCTGAATGGGAAACTCTCAGTCTCCACAAAAAAAGAGAGTGAAAGGATGGACACCTCTGAAGTTGGTCATTGGAAGAAATATGTAGTAATTTTTATCAGCACTTATTTTGGCCTAACCCACTCATTGTTTTGACTACCTGAATAAAAATTAAAGTCAATTTTTCATGTTTTTATTTTAATTCCAGTTAGTTAACATACAATGTAATATTAGTTTCAGGTGTACAATATAGTGATTCGACACTTCCATACATCACCCGGTGCTCATCACATGTGCCTCCCTGGCTCCCATCACCTATTTCACCCATCCACACCTACCTCCCTTCTGGTAACTATCAGTTTGTTGCCTATAAAGTCACTTTTTGATTAAAATCTTTATTTTAAAAGCAATACATTCTCTTTTCTAAAAAAAATGAAAGTTTGTATGCACACTAACTTCTACAGGTAGTCATGGAAATGAAATGTTCAGGACATAGATACAAAAGAATAGTAGTTATCACCATGAATTGTCGTAACTATCCAGTGAATACACTTCCCATGAGTGGCCCTAGCTTGACCCTGTGCTCTCTCTGTCAGGGGCCCAGAATCCCTGAAAATCAAGATTCAGGAGTGCCTGGGTGGCTCAGTTGGTTAAGGAGCTGACTTGTTTTAGGATCCGGTTATGATCTCCGGGTCCTGGGATCCAGCCCCACCTTGGACTCTGTGCTCTGTGGGGAGTCTGCTTTGGGATTTTCTCTCTCTCTCTCTCTCTGCCTCTACCCTGAGTTGCTTTCATGTGGCTGAACCTTATTTCCATTATATTTCTCATTGATATCAATGGACCTCCCTAAGTGATATACAACCTATTGCTGTCATCTCTAGAGACACATCCCAAGCTGTTCTAGACCCATGGAAACCCAAACCAGGCTCCAGTGTTTTAGCTGGAGACAACAACAGTCTTTCAGATATCCCTGTGATTGACTGCAACCACCAGTTCCTAATTTTCATGACATTTATTAGTTTAATATATTTACCAATAATGTAAACAAGTGAGTACAAAATATAGACAGAACAGGGGCATGTACACCCGAATGTTTATAGCAGCAATGTCCACAGTAGCCAAACTATGGAAAGAGTCTAGATGTCCATCAACAGATGAATGGATAAAGAAGATGTGGTATATATATACAATGGAACACTATGCGGCCATGAAGAGAAACAAAATCTTGCCATTTGCAATGACGTGGATGGAACTAGAGGGTATTATGCCAAGTGAAATAGGTCAATCAGAGAAAGACAACTATCATATGATGTCTCTGATATGAGGAATTCGAGAAACAGGGCTGGGGGTTGTGGGGGAAAGGGAGGGAAAAAATGAAACAAGACGGGACCAAGGAAGGAGACAAACCACAAGAGACTCTTAATCTCACGAAACAAACTGAGGATGGCTGGGGGGTGAGGGAGTAGAGGGGATAGGGTGGCTGGGGGATGGACATTGGGGAGGGTATATGCTATGGTAAGTGCTGTGAAATGTGTAAGCCTGACGATTCACAGACATGTATCCTGGGGCAAATAATACATTCTATGTTAATTAAAAAATAAATTATAAAAAAAAAAGTATAAACAGAACAGTGATATGACTCTTGTTCTGGGAGATCAACAGAATCTCAGAAGCAAACTGAGAACTTGTCCAGAAGACAATGACAGAGATATTAAGATATCCCACATTTCCTCTGTTTTCAAGAAGTATTTGGCAGTTACCGTCTGTCTCTCAGTAAACAAAGACTCAGGTCCCAACTCCTATCTGCCTAGCCAGCAGAGTCAAACACTGCTTCTCAGGACAGCCTTATATAAATAAGTTATGGGCAATATATTGCCAGCTTCCACCACCTAATAACATCATGTATTTTTTATGTATTGTTGGGATTGGTGAGTTGGAGGCATAGCCATTGAGATGGATAATGGTTGTGCTCTTTTATGCACTTAGTCTTCTTATTGAGAACTGCATTAATCTTGTGTTTTATAATGGTGAATGCCAAAGAGGTGTCTCTCCCCCTCTGTTAAAAAAAAAAAAAATCCTGCTTTGGCTTCTAAAGTACTTGCTACTTCTGTTTATCCCCTGCTTAGACATTTCTATTAGTATAATTGTTTTTGGAAGCATAAACCAAAAGCTGGAATCTAAGGAGACCGAATTCCCGTGGAGCAGATTTATGATCCAATATGAAAAACTTGTACTTTGAAATGCAGTCCCCAAAGTCAAGAAGGATTTGATGTCAGAATGTTTTTAAATCATTTCCTAGAGGAGATCTAATGCAAGTGCCTGAAGATCGCAAGGTTCCAACAAATGGAGCTAAATTTCAGATTAATTTGCATTGATATCAAGGAGTATTAGGTGATTTAGCCATCATTAGTTTCAAATTGTTATACAGATTAAATAGCTGTTTTATTCTAAATGCAAACACAATGGCAACACATGGAACTATTATTTAATTGTTTTAAATAGATTGTAACTTTGAATATTTCTAGGGTGACAGATTTTCCCCACCCCTCTGAAATAAGCCGTGCTGCGAATGTGAGAACAAGCACCAGTCAGTGTAAACACACCATTCCACGGGAGAAAAGAAGAGCAGCTATGGGGGTTTCGCAACTGCAAATCTGCATTGACATTCCAACAAATTTCCCAGCTTCCAGAACATCAGCGATAGGAGGGACCCTTAAAAATGATCTAGACCAGCAGCTTTATTTTATAGCAGACAAATGTGCATGGGTAACTGAATTGTCACACAGCTGTTTAGAGGAAGAGATTAGGTAAGAACACGACTCTATCTTCTACAGTGTTCTTTCCCCCAGACCATACCAGGTCTATATGACCTTAGGAAACCAAAGCAGGAGTGTGTGCATGAAATTATTTGCCAATTTGATCACTATGATCACTACCCGGGAATCTGACATTAATATTTTGTAAAAATGAAACTAGGTGATAAACAGATTGTTTTTGTCTGCCACCTACAATATTAACCACTTTTTTTTTTCTATTTTTGGTCTTTCATTTTTATTGATGATCCATGCAACTTATTTTTTTTGTTTCTCTAACCTGGAAACCATCCTTTTTTTTTTCAATTTTTATTTTCATTCTAGTTAGTTAACATACAGCATTAGATTAGTTTCAGGAGCACACTATAGTGATTCAGCACTTCCAGACATCCCCGGGTGCTAATTTCCTATTTCCCCCATCCCTCTACTGCCCACCCCTCTGGTAGCCACCAGTTTGTTCTGCATAATTAAGAGTCTGTTTCTTGGTTTTCCTCTCTCTCTCTTCCTCTTTTTTTCCCTTGGCTCATTTGTTTTGTTTCTTAAATGGCACATATGAGTGAAACCATACAGTACTTGTCGTTTTTTAAATCAACTTTAAGAAGTTATTGTTTTGTGATCTTTGCCTGTTGTTTTCACTTAGGGTGTAGTAATTGTGGCCACTGTGTTAAAATTTGAAAAGAAATGCCTTCATTGTTGTGATAAGGCTATGAAAAGCTATTACATCTCTATCATCAATTACTCTACTGCATGGACACATTTTCATGTTAAGCCTAAGAATGTAATTAAGATCATCAGAATAAAGCTCTGAGAGAACAAATCTGATTTTTATAAGCTGGCATGCTTATATCAGTATTAAAATTGAACTGTTGCACTGTTGGTGGGAATATGAACTTGTGCAGCCACTATGGAAAAATCGCATAGCAGCTCCTCAAAAATTAAAAAATTAAATTAAATTCAAGATCATATTGCTAGCCAAAGATAGAATGAGATTCTGATCTTTACAATCCGATTCCAAAGCCATTTCTTATTGACTACTATAATCTAACTGCTATGGCATACTTCCTGTCTTAGATTCAGCTACTAACTTGGCAACCCAAACTTGATCAAAGTAGTGGCCTTAGCAAACCTGAACCCAAAAACAGCACACTCAGAAAACAACAACAACATGGTTTCACTGAAGGGGTTCAAAGGCAACTCATCAAGAGCTTCACTTGGAGCAGACTGGACCTTTCCATCTTTCACTGGGCAGATAACAACTTCACAAGATTTGAAAGTGCTTTTTCCAACAGCCTCAATCAATTGCTTTCAATTCCTTATGCAAATTAATTTACAGACATGTAAATGCCAACTCACAGCCGAGACACAAACCTGATAAATCTATAATGAATGCAACCCTTATTAACAGTCTATGGTTCCAATGAGAAATCTTGTAATTTACAGCAGTGGCATAATTATTCTATTTCCTGTAAACAGCTACTGTAGTGATACCAAGTTTGTAGCTTGTCACATGGGTGATAGCACAAGTACATACAGAGCTGTTGGTTTTAATAAGGCAGATACATTGATGGGTATTCTCCAGCAACAACATTATGAAATATATTTATGAATGTGCAAGAACATTTACTTAATGGAACAAATTAAAGCATTAAATAAGAAGTAAATATGATAAACAAGAAACTGCAGCCTACAAATAAAATGTTCTGTGTATTTTATAATATTTGCCTTGTTACCTCTATATTTATCCATTTGTGCCATGCTTTTAATCTCAGAGTGACAGATGTCACCACAATCACATCCCATGTGAAGAGAAGCAATTGTATCAATGTAGTTACAAAATGATGAACCTAAAATCAATCGGCATACATAAGCATGTATAGAAATACTCTAGAGTCCTATTTCTGAAATACTACTGTTAAATACCAAAGAATGACTTAATTATCTGATGTCACTGCTTTGAGGAAACTTTCCATTATTTTACTTCGAAGCCTAAAATTTTGATAATGAGATGATTCATAGAGAATGATGACAGTAACCTTTTACCTTTGTTATCTCTTGAAAGATAGAGGTATTGGTTTTACGGTCTTTTGTAGGCCCTCGTTTCAAGTAATTGTGTAGTATATATCAGTGAAATCAGATGTATGATGTCAGAAAAGAAAAAGATGCTCCAGCCTAATTTTACCCCACATTTTCTAGATTGAAGGTCACAATGATGCGTTTTCACATTAACTTAGTCTGCACAAAGAAATACATCTTGGATAACTCCAGGACAACAGAAAATGATGTAATGGATCTTAAGTTAGTGATCCTCATGTTTTCCCCATAACAACAGGTGTTTTGTTCTATCTTCCTGCTCTGTAATTGTCTGTTTACTGGTCTATCCCCTACCCTAAATTATAAGCTCCTTGAAATGGATGATTGTGACTTCTTCCCCACTGAAATTTTCACGTTCCTCTCCTCAATGCT
This sequence comes from Procyon lotor, assembly GCA_028646535.1. Lineage (NCBI taxonomy): Eukaryota > Metazoa > Chordata > Mammalia > Carnivora > Procyonidae > Procyon > Procyon lotor. The sequence goes on from CM053608.1 coordinate 8,606,675, forward strand.
CCTCAATGCTGGCATAGTAGGCATGTGATATCCAGTTGTTGAACTGAGAAAAAAAGGGAAAGGAGAAGAGAAAAAAAGGATGGAGGGAAGGGAAGGGAACGGAAGGCAAGGCAAGGAAGGAAGGGAAGAGGAAGGAAGGAAGGAAGGAAGGAAGGAAGGAAGGAAGGAAGGAAGGAAGGAAGGAAGGAAGGAAGGAAGGAAGGAGGGAAGGAGGGAAGGGAGGGAGGAGGGAGGGAGGAAAGGAGGGAGGGATAGGAGGGAGAGAGGGAAAGGAGGAAGGATGGAAAGAAATAGGAAGGGCAAAGAAAGGAAAGAAAGGAGGAAGGAAGGGAAGAGAGAGGAAGAAATTCTCCATCCTCTTCATAAACTAAAAGACTCCACTCTTGTAGTCCTAGCAATGGCATACATGTGAAGGAAATAGGAATTTCCAGATGAAGATATTCATGCCAATACTAATGATACCAAGAAAAGGCACCAACACAATGTTCTGCTGCTTGTAATTTACAGAAAATTCCTCTGGTTACAATGTACTTGGAGTTCCATTCAATTGGGTTAATCAAGCATGAGATCATACTGATCATTGTTTTTTAATAATAATTTAAAAACACTCAAGTAGTGTTTATTAAGTGTCTGGTAAGGGTCCGATATTATGTTAGCCACTGAAAGAAAAGCAAAAGAAGTTGTGCAATCATCCATTCATTCAGCATTTATTGAGTATTTAGTAATTTGCCAGATGTGCTGAACACTTTCTCTGCCCTTGAGATAATTACATTCTTTCTAGGAAGCCAAAGCATGCGAGTGTAAAATAGAATACTATGAGAACACTGAGATAAATATAAGCATTTAATAATAAAGGTAGTTTTAGCCAACATTTAGTAAGTATTTGCTATATGTCAGTCAAGGTGCTAAGCATTGCATATGCATTATTTTATTTATTGCTCACTGTACTATATACTCATTGTCATTGAAATCCACATTTTGCAGCTGAGAAAGCTCAGCTCAAAGCAGTCAAATAATTTGCCAAAGTCATCTGCTACTAAATTGTCTTTCTGGTTCCAAAGTTCACATACTTAAACACTATGCTCTACAACCACTGATCACCTGCCTAAATTTTGGGATGTAGGTAATATATTTAGGGAATAGAAATTCTATTCTAGGGAATAGAAATTCTGTTTTGGCTAAAATTATTTTTTTAAGATTTTATTATTTATTTGAGAGAAAGAGACAGAGACAGTGACAGAGAACAGGAGCAGGGAGGAGAGGGAAAAGCAGGCTTCCCACTGAGCAGGGAACCCAACACAGGGGTCAATCCCACGACCTGAGCCAAAAGCAGATGCATAACTGACTGAGCCATCCAGGTGCCCCTAAAATTATTTTTCTTTAAAAAGTTCCATGGGGGCACCTAGGAGGTTCAGTGGATAAGTGGTGGACTTGAGTTTGGCTCAGGTCATGATCTCGGTGTCCTGAGATGGAGCCCCACATGAGGCTCTGTGCTGAGCATCGAGCCTGCTTCGGATTCTCTCTTTCTCTCCCTCTGCCCCTCTCCTCGCTGGCGCTCTCTCTCACTCTCAAAAAAAACAAACAAAACAAACAAAAACAAACAAACAAAAAAACTTAAGATACAAGTCTTGAAGTGTTAACATGATCTATATTATTTGAATAAATAAAAGAAAAAATTAATAATATCAAGGGGAAGGCAGAGGATGGTAAGTTCAAACATGTAATGCAAATTTATGCAAAATGATGAGATCTGGTCAAGAAGCAGATAATTTAATGAAATGCAAGTTTGGGCCCATAAATCTACCAATAGGCATGTCCAGGATGGTAACCTAGAGTCCATGAACCTCCATCCTCCTCTTCCCTTTACTGATTCCAAATTCTGTTCCCTTCTGTTCCCTTTGAATCAGTTTTCTCCTCTCCCTCTCTACCACCAAAATCTTGGCTCGGCACCTCACACTTCCTTCCTGGGATTACTCCTTCAACACTAACTTGCTTTGCATCCCCATGCAAGTTACTGAATCCCTCTCAGATTCTCAGTTTTCCTATCAGAGAAGTGGACAAGATGATAAAACTTGTCTTTCAGGCTAGTGTACACATTAAACAAGACACAACATGAAAAGTGCATAGCTCTGTACTATTTGCCTGACAAATAGAATGAACTCAATAAACATTACCTTTGCTATATTCTTATTTCATCTTGTTATGTTGTCTCCCCTATTTTCTACCTTCTAAACTATGGCTAGAAATAATCTTCCCCAAAATGCACATGTGATCATTTTAATCTCCTGCTTTAAAATTTTCCAGTAATTTCTTATTGTGTCAAGGATGAAATCCAAACTACTTACTCTGGTATTGGCCTTATAAGCCATTCATTCATTGATAGATTAATTTTTTTTTCTGGATAGATTAATTTAATTTTAAAAATAAGGAAGCGCCTTCTATGTGCCAGACACTATTCTAGATATACAACAACAATAACAGGAAAAACACCCTTGGTAATTTGAAGTCTAGAATTCAAGACAATGTTCTGGTCTAGAAATCGAGATTTGGGCTCATCATCATTACGGTGAAACCATGGGTATGGCTGAGGTCTTGGTGGAGAATATGAAATGTGAGAAGAAAAAAGGGTCAAGAATAAAACCTTTGAAACCACCAACAGTTAAGGGACAAAGGAATAAGAAGGAGACTAATAAGGAGCATTGGGAGAAATGAAATAGGAATCAGATGAGACTGCCATTAAAGTCAAGGGAGGAGGAAAAGAAGGAAGGAGTGGTCAGCAACAGGGGTAAAAAGATCCTGCACTTAGACAGCCATCCATAGAGCGGATGTACCATGACAAGGCTGGAAACCTAACCACAATAGCTTGCAAAGAGAATGGCAGGTAAGAAAAGGAAAGCAAGGTTTATAGGCTATATTTTTAGGTGCCTTTTGGTGACGTGAAAAAGATACATCACTCCACTCCCAAACCTGCAACCCCACATAGTCAAGGGTTGAATTTTCTTTAAAGGGAAGATTTCAGTGGCCAGTAGTTTTCAACTGTGGCTTTTTATTAGAATTACTTCAAGAAACTTCAAGAAGTAATGAAGTCCAGGACAAATGCAAACCTTCTTATCCAACTGATTTTGAAATAGATATGATATCTATATTGTTCTAAAGTTTCAAAAATTTGAATTTGCAGCCAGGTTTGAGGAACATTATCATAGGTGACAAAGGGAAGAAACCGAGCACAAACCTCCCGGCTGTCTCACAGAAGAAACTTGTAGATTCCTGTTGCATGAGAGGGACTATCTGTAATGATAACCAACATGATTTATGCATTTATGCTGCACTGTGCCCAGAAATTGACGTATACCTTCCCAATGTATCTTTGCAATCACCCAGTAAGTAAGTATTATAATCATCTCCCTTGTATGGCTCTGGAAACTGAGGGTCAGGAAGGTTAGTACTTCAGCAAAAGTCAGCTAGCTGGGAAGAGCAGAGGCAGGAGTCACAGGAACCCAAGATGTGCCTTAATCTACTGCCTACCATGTTTAAATCACCAATCCCACCATAAAAGTGTCATGGCTGGCAATACAGAATAACCAAATCATTATCATGGGTACCTGTGTACCCACAGGTACACAGACCAAAGGAAAAAGGCAGAAGTGAAAATTTAAGAACAACAAAATGAACAATATTATGGGTTCTACTGGAATATTCAGGAACATCATGTTGTCAATTTCCAAAATTATCCTTACATCATTTACCTGGCTAACCATATACTGCACAAATTTAATTAGCAGATCCAGCACAATTCAGATAAACCACTAGACAGATAATTAATTTTGCTTAAACCTAACACTGAACCTGAATGGCATTTCTATTCTACCTTCCTAAGTGACCCAAAACTGAACGGATACAATGACATAAATATAAATAATGATTTAGTAGAGCAATTACCAAACGTTTAAAATTTTTTTCTAAATTATCTGCATGATAAAGAGTACTAAATTTGCACATAAGTGAAAGTTTGTAAATTACTCAAGACAGGTGAGCAGGAGAGTATCACCAGCTTCCCTAAATTGTAACTCACTGTAACTAAAATTATTTCTGTGCACACGCAAATAAATCACGTCTGTCCTCAAGGAGTAGATATAAATATGTTCATGCGTGTGCACGAGTGCACTATTCACATGTTCCTTAACATGTTAGAACTTAGATGAATCACAGTATCTGCAGCTGCCCTGACAGCCACAGCATTGCAGGATCTAAATAAACAATGGATACTTTTTTAATTTGTAAGTGACAGAATGAAAAATATTGTGGTGTTTCCCCACCAGACTGTAACAATATTAAGGTAAATCAAATTTTGCACCTCATTTATTTAACAATGTCGTTTTTCAGTTGCTATAGGGTTTTTGAGCCTCTTGGAATACAAGGCTGCACAAATTTCCCAGAACTTATTTTTGAAAAGAAAAAAAAAAAAAAAACCGTTAGCTCTTGAACACTTAATTATAATTGGCTATGCTTCTTTTCTTTTATTAAGTGATAATTTATGAAAGACTACTTCAAGATCGTCTAAATGCCTGCCTTTGGAAAGACTGAAGCAGAGGAGTATGTAATCACTATGTAATGTAATCAGAATATTTAATTAACATGTAATCATAAAAGAAGAAAATAGTCTCACAGCGTTTGTGCCCCAAAGTCAACAACGGGACTGTATTTAAAGGCTATACATGCCTTTAAAAATATATTTAATGGAGATAACATGGTTTTTTAATAAAATATTTGCTCAATAATTCTACTTTAAGCAGAAAATAAAGCACTTGACCAAGGACCGTACTGAAAGGATACTCCTTCTGGTTCTCAAATCAGTTCAGACACCCTTTCATAGTTCCCAGCAGCCCCATAAATTTCTTCTTTTTCTTGAGTCTTGGGTTACTACCTAGAGCTATCCTTCAAAACCAAGGCTTTCTTTGTTATTTTTAATTTCTGGTCAATTTTTTTCCTCTTTCAGGATCCATACGAACATAGAAAATGCCATCATAGAAAATCACTGAGGAAGAGGGAGGCTACATAATTTTGTACACCGAATCCATGGCAAAATGCAGGTCAGGAGATGAGTTTGATTAAGAATTATAAAGGTAATACCATTATAAAAGCAGACATAGCCCAGAATCAAGTGCCTTTTATACATTCCCCTGTTTGTGGACACTAGGTGGCTTAAAACTTAAAGCTGCAACAAATTTTTTGTATATATCTCCTTGGATGCATGTGTGAAAGTTTCTTCAAGGCAGGTACCTAGAAGAGTTGTGAGGTGGCAAGGAGTACAAATATTCAAGACATCTTTGTGTCTTGATCCACAGTTTGGAAGAGTTCCTTTTCCCTTATCCTCACCAACTCAATGGAGTCTGACATCTCAATTTTTGCCAATCAAGTAAGTTAAAAAGGGTACTTGATTCCTTCAGTTTGTATACCTCTGATTATTAATAAAGTTAAATTTCCCTTTACATGTATATTGACCGATTTGATTTCCTCTTCTTCTCACTGAAACTCATTGTCCAGTATCATTTGTCTAGTTTTCAGATGAGTCCTCTTTTTTATGGGTTTCTAGTATTTTCTTACATCTTCCTTATAGTAAAGGTACTAATTCTATATCAGTTACATATATTAAAAGTTTTTTCTTAGGTTTTACATTTCTTTAAGTGTGTATTTCATCCATTATATCAATTACAACTTTAATTTTGATGTAGTCAAATTTATAAATCTTCTTTAGAGTTGTGGTTTTTGCACCTTGCTTAAGACTTCCTTTTCTGTTCCCAGATGATAAATTTATCTCCTACATTTTTTTTAATACACACAGAAGTGATTTGTGTACAATTTGAGATAACAGACCGGATTATAATTTTCCTGCATTAAAATCATTTTATCATCTTATGTATTAAATAGTCCATCTCCTGCCCACGTGCAGAAGGCACCCCTCATATAAGTTCTCAATAAGACAAACCTGCTTCTAGATATTATTCTGTACCACTCGGCAGTTTGTTCTTAAGTATTCTTATTGCAGAACCTCATCATTTTATATTGCTCTTGTTACCTGATACAATAATTGTCTTATCTTTGTTTTTTGCCTATTTCTTCTGCTCATTTTGTTTTTACAATTGTCTTAGATATTTGGAGGATCTATTTTTGATTTTCATTTTTGAATCCATCTCTCAAATTCCAAAAACTTAGTGATGGGATTTTAATTGCAATTGCATTGAACTTAAAAACTAATTTGGAAGAAAAAAGGCATCTTCATTATTGTGAGTCTTCCCATTCATGTTCATGAAAATGGTATATGTTTTTACTATTTCAACACTCCTTCAATGTTCTTCAACAAAGTTCTGTAATTTTCCCCATGAGAATCTAAACTATCTTCTGTTAAATTTGCTCCTGGCTGCCTTAGAAATGATACTGTCAATGTGAAGAGGATTTTCTAACTAATTATATTTTAGAAATAGGAAATCTATTAATTTGTGTTTGTTAATCTTGTATATGTTAATTTTCCTATAATCTTTCAGTAGCTGTAATATTTTGTCAATTGATTCTCTCAGATTATGTCTGTGGGTGATCATTTGTACTTTGCTTTTTCTTCACAATTCTATAAATTGTAGTTCTGTTTCTTGTCTTACCTTGTTAGTTAGGTTCATGAGAACAAGGTTGCATGATTATAATGAACATCTTTGCCTTATAAAGTGTATTAATAGAAATGCTTTTAAATTTTATCTTTAAGTTTGAGGTTTATATAACTTCTTGTTAGATGCCCTTCTTTAGCTTAAAAACTCCTTCTGTTCCTAGCTTAATAAGAGATTTTATCAAAGAAGAATATTGAATTTCATAAAATTATTTTTCTCAACCATCGGATGATTATATGGATTTTGATCTGAATGTGTTAATATAGTGAATAGTATTTAGGGGTGCCTGGGTGGCTCCGTGGGTTAAAGCCTCTGCCTTCGGCTCAGGTCATGATCTCAGGGTCCTGGGATCAAGCCCGGCATCGGGCTCTCTGCTCAGCAAGAAGCCTGCTTCCCCCTCTCTCTCTGCCTGCCTCTCTGCCTACCTGTGATCTCTCTCTCTCTGTCAAATAAATAAAATCTTTTAAAAAAAATTTTTAAATAGTATTTAGAGATTTCCTAATCTTTAAAAAAAAATACTTGAATTTCTCAAATAAAACACTAGTTGGTCCTAACAAAATTTCCTGTATACCCTTATATTCAATCTGCTAATACTTTACTTATGATTTTATATCATGTTTCAAAACAAAACTTGGCTATAATTTTCTTATAATTTCCTCTTCTAGTTTGATTATCAAGGTTACATTAGCATATAACTGTCTTTATTAAGATAGAGATCTCTTTTAAATGTTCCATAAAACTTTCTTCTAAAACCTCTTTTTTTTTTTTTAATTTTACTTCACTTTATTTCTTATTTATCCCATCTTGTCATCAGACCTGCTATGGCCTGATAATTTCAAAATTCCACTCCCAATAGAGAAAACTCTTAGACCTATTGTCTTATCACTGCTTTGGTAAAAGACAAAGTAGGATTTTGACAATTCATTTCTTTAATCATTACTGTTATACTCAGATCTTATATTTTTCCTTGAGTATATTACACTAATTTATGTTTTCTTGAAAACCAAATATTTCATCTATTTTTTTTCAGAATTTTACAGTTGTCCAGAGTAAATGTGATGCTTAAAAAACAAATCTCTATTTTGTTGGGTTAGTTGCTTCAGTTTTACCTTTGTTATTTTGTTGTTCTTGCTTTTTATCATTTCATCTATTAATGGTCATCATCCCTTTATTATTTCTTTTTCTAGAACTCATTGTTGTGTTACATATCAGAGAGGATAATACTATGAACCCTCCATGTGCCTGTGCCAGACTCAAAAATACCAAACTTGGTGGCTCAATCCGATAAGTGCCTGCCTTCAGCCCAGGTCATAATCCCAGGGTCCTGGGATGAAACTCCAGTTTGTGCTTCCTGCTGAAGAGGGAGTCTACTTCTCTCTCTCCCTTTGCCTGTCACTCCCCCAATAATAATTTATAATAATATTATAATACATATAATTATAATTATATGATAATTATATTATACATTACTTATGTTATATAAAAATATATAAAATTTTTAAAATTTATATATGATTTATAAATTTTATATTTTATATATAAATATATGTAAAGATAAAGATATACAATTATATATGATTATAAATATAAATGTATATAATTTATAAATTATATAGAATTATACAAATACATTTAATATAATATATATTATATATTATATAATACAATTATTATGATTGATAATTAATAATTAAAATAAATATAATGGTTTATATTATTGAATATAAATATTTAAATATTTATATTTAAATAAAAACATTTAAAAATAATAATAATAATAAACTTTTGGCCAATCATTACATTAAACCCCTCAACTATTTTGAAACAAACCTCAGATATTACATCATTACATCTATACATATTTCAATATATATCTTAAAAATATAACAACAGTAACACTGCCATACCTGAAATTAAAATATATTTGATATCACCTAATCCATACAGTGTTCAATTTCCCTTACTGTCTCATAATTTTTACGATTTTATTTTCCAGTCAGATATTTATTAAGGTCCATACACTGTAACTGCTTAATGGGTCTTAAGTCTCTTTTAAGGTACAAATTTTCTCCAACTTTTGCACTGTTGTTGGAAGAAAACAAGTTGGTCGTCCTATTGAGAATCTTTTAATCTGGAATTTGCTAAATACATCCAGGTACTATTTTAAATAGTCCTCCCTTTACACTCCATCATTCCCTTAAATTGGTGGTTATATATAGAAACCTGATCAAATAAAAGTGTAATATTTTATTTAGTAAATACTTCATAATGTTATGTACCATAAAGAGTCAAAATGTCTGGTTGAATTTCTTTTTTCTTTCTTTTTTTTTTTTCTATGTTACCAGCTGGTGGTAAAAATTGACTAAATTTACTCCAGCAGGAATTAGTATCAGAGTTAGGAACAGGGTGCAAAATGATAATTTTAAAATTGTATTATTCCCATTGGAATCATAAGCTTTTAGTACTCTAGAAAAGAGAAACTTTTCTTCATCAATTGTTTGGTTACCCTAGGCACAGTTGTCAAATAGAAATATAGGGTTAAAATGTAAGCATGTTTGATTTTTTTTCCCCTTTATCAGTTTTCTAATAAACAAACTGGAGTTCCAATAGCTTCCAAAGGTGACAGAAAGTTGCTTCTTTTTTAGTATCCTTATAAAGTCATGCATTTAAACATATTTGATATGCCGTTATTTTTATTGGTCCTCAAATTGTCTCATCTCTGGCCAGTGGGAACTTTTTCAATTTGGCTCTTAGATCTTCTTAACATGTTACTGGGAGTCAATAGATAGCTCCCTTGCTTTCTGATATGATAAGATATTCCAGGTTCATAAATTTCCTGTTCAACAAGACTCAACACTTCCCTGGACTCAACATTTCTCCATGAATTTGTGGTTTCTCTTTTCGGTAAATGGTATCCGAAAGCCACACCTGAGGCAAGAGATGATCATTGTCCCTTGTCATTTTGTTGTTCTGTTTTTTTTCTCCCCCTAGACATTTTTATTAACAAATTAGAAGATAATCTTTTAGATATATATCATGACTTTATACTAATACCTCTAGTTCAAATCTATAATTATAGAGTTTCTTTTTAGTCTCATCGGTCTCACATCTATGTCATTCTTTCCCTAACATGAAAAGCCTTCATTTTCAAGTCATCTCAATGATTTCATGTCAATATAAACATTCATTTTGGGACGCCTGGGTGGCTCAGTGGGTTAAAGCCTCTGCCTTCAGCTCAGGTCATGATCTCAGGGTCCTGGGATGGAGGCTTCAACAGGCTCTCTGCTCAGCGGGGAGCCTGCTTCCCCCTCTCTCTCTGCCTGCCTCTCTGCCTACTTGTGATCTCTCTCCTCTCGGTCAAATAAATAAATAAAATCTTTAAAAAAAAACCATTCATTTTCTTTATCCTTCAATACACACAATAGTCTCAGAATAATATTAGTTAAGTGTATATTTTAGTTCTCTTTGTCCTTATGGTATACACCTCAAAATGTAGTGCAATTACCTTTTAAAAATAACTTGGAATAATTCCTCTTTGTGTAGCTATTGTTCTTTCATCCCTAATAATTTAGATGGTAATTATTCCATTTATTGTCTCTGGACTGTCTTGCATTGAACCTAACCTTGTACATATTAAAGTTTCTATAGGTCTTAAGAGAAACCCAATAGTTGAATTCAACCTTCCGTGGGACATTTTCCAGTGCTTCTGCCAAGACCCTAAAAGTTTCACTGGCTATGAACTATTTTTACATTGATTTTTGGCTCCAAGTTTCATCACCTTTCAGTAGAAATTTAAGATTCCTACACTCAGGTGATTCTGTTTCCTCCCCCAGCAGAGTATGAAGGCTTGTCTTTCTGGCTTACAAGCAAAGATTTTTCAGTTGCTATTGATGGATTAGGGAGTGATTTTACAGTTACTTCCAAAGAACAGGAATGCTGATTATCATCTCTCAGATAGGCCTGGGGCATCTTCTTTAACCTGTAGGTCCAAAGGTGAGTTTCCATCGCAGAAACCCCCTCTCACCACAATCGCTTTTCACACCCTCTTTACTTGGTTTACCTGGAGTTTTCTGTTTTTGTCACAAACATAGCTGTCTATTCCTTAATATTTAAATAGTTTAGCCTAGTGCTCGCTACAGCAGCACATAGAATAAAAATAGTTTAGCCGGCATGTCTATGAATTTTAACAAATGACGGAATCCTCCACATCTATTAAGGTCACAGCCTTGACCGGAAGTCTCAGATGTTAAGTTTGTACAGATAGGTTCACACGGTCTGCAAAATCCAAGTGACAACTGGGAGCTTTCTTCATCCAGATATTTTGATATTTGTAAACATCTGAATAATTGAATTTTTTACCTGGACACTGGAGTTCATGCAGATGTACAGCCAGTTTAATTTCTGGTATTTATTTCAAAAGATTTGCAAACATTTCATCTATGTCCTGAATACTGAAGTGCGCAGGCGCACAGTGCATGATACTGAAGTGCGCAGGCGCGCAGTGGGATGCTCTGCGGTATTGTAGATCACGTGACTTGAACAGAGTTGCAGATCCACTGAAGATATCCTAATAGATCCTGCAAGTTTGAAAGCTTTTTCTCTGGGTGTGCATCAAGTGATTTTTAGGGGCACTGTCTTTTCCAGTTCATCATTCAGTCAATTGTTCACAGCTCCTCAAATGCATCATTTCCATTTTCGTTACTGGGTTCCTTAAACTTAGCCCCCATCTCTTCTTAAAACTTCTATTTTTTAAGGGAGAAAGAGTCATATATTCCAGCACTTTCTTATATCATATAAACATATCTTAACACGATTTTAAGAAGATATTTAAAAATTTAATTTATCCCTGGGCAATTTGATTTGTGGGCTGAGGAAAGCAAAGTTTTACAAATGGAATACTTTTAAATAAATCATAATTAATTAACTATGCAAATATATCAAATAAATTTGGATACATAGTTAGATGCCTAATTACAGTTCAGAAAGGTTAGAAACTGTAATACTATTTTTTAGCTTGGTTAATATAATATAATTGAGGTTGCTTTGATCATGGGGAATGTCGGAGACAATAATTTTTCAAGCTTGGCTGATTTTGAAATCATATGGTTATGAGTATTAGCAGCTTAATATAAAATGTGGTGCTCTCCACAAAGTTAAAAGAAATTATTTTTGTCATAATAAGCTATATTAATTTAATTAGTTGTGTATACAGTTATATTTTTCACTTGAAAATGAAAGCAGAATGTTAGTTGGTAGATATAGTTTCTAAAAGAAACGGAAAATAATTATTTGATATTTTAGGTCCATAGGAGAACATTTCTGCCTCCTTTGGTTTTATATTTCATATGTCTTAGAATTTGTAAATGGCCATTAATTCCTGTATTCCTTCAATGAGTGTTCATACAGGGCTTGGCAAAGCGTTAAGGGTTTCCCTCCTTGGTTTAACTTTCAAGCACATTCTCCCTGGCTATTGTAACGACCTCCTCTTTTGCCTTTTGGTTTGCAGGTTCACACCCTCTACTCCATCCTCCACCAAGATGCCAGGGTCATCTTCAGATACAGCAATCTGGGACCTACCCCTATGTTTCATGCTTTGGTGTGGCTCATCATCCCCTAAGTCCTGTTTTTTATTTTAATTTAGACTTGTTTCCAAATTTTAGAGTAAGGAGATTTCATATATAATTCTAGAAATCTCACTTTTCTCTAAAAATTAAAGGATATGATCATGTTGGCCCACATTGCTTCTGGAGCTAGGCAGAGCTACCCCTTTCAGATGAGGTAGGCAGCAGCAGGTACCTTGAGCCCTGGCCTCACTGACATTAGCTCCCCAGACTCTGAGTCTCTGATCCCTGAATGGAGATTAAGATCTAAGTCTATTATTTTTCCTACCAGGCTGTAGTGGGTTGAATTGTGGCCCCCAAGAGATGTGTCTACCTGGCATGTCAGAATGAGACTTTATTTGGAATAAATGTCTTTGCAGGTATAATACGGTAAGTAATATAATAAAGGTAAATGATCTCAAGATGAGATCATTCTGGATTAGGACAGGCCTTAAATATGATGACCAGTGCTCTTATAAGAGACAGAAAAGGAGAAAACACAGAAACACTTAAAGGAAAGAAGGCCCCCTGAAGACGAAGACAGAGGTTGGGATTATGCAGCCCGAAGCTGAGGAATGCCCAGGGTGCCCATAACCACCAGAAGCCATGAGAAAGGCAGTGAAGGAACTCCCCCCAGATATTCCAGAGGGAAACAACCCTAGGAAACTAATAAGGGCCCTCAGTGATTTGGCCCTGGCCTGCATCCCCGGTCTCTGCTCTGGCTCATCCCGTCCTCACCTTTACCTCTGTCCTCACCTTTACCTGTCACCTGTCCTCACCTTTACCTCTGTGTATATACAATTCCCTCCAATCCATGTGGTTTTGTGACTCTGCTTTACACCTACTGCCCTCCCTGCCCCTCGAACCCCCAGAAAACTCTTTCATCTCTTTCTTCCTGGTTGAATTCCAATTTGTTGTTCAAGGCTCATAATACAGGACCAACTCCGTAAGGAACTCCTCCTCCTCATCCCCCATACCAAGCAGATTGCTGCTGCCTACTGGCAGTACTGTACTTCGATCTACAACTCTTCCTTTCAGCACTCACCACAGTTGGCTGAAAAATCTTTCCAAGAGAAGAAACCTGCCAGAAGAGGCCAGATTGGAACTAATCACTGAAGAGGGCTAAGTTTATGAGGCATGTGACTGTCAAGTTCATGTGCCAACTTGACTAAGCTATGGCACCCAGTTGTTTGGTCAAACACCAGTCCAGATGTTGCTGTGAAGGTATTTTTTAAATGTATTTAATATTTAAACAAGTAAACCTGGAGTAAAGTAGACTGCTCTCCTTCATGCAGTCAAGCCTCATTCAATAAATTGAAGGCATTAAGAACAAAGATTGAGGATCCTCACAGTAGAAGGAATTCTCAAAACTGCAATGTTTCTAGTAGTAGAAACCTTACTAGAGGGGCACTATGTGGCGCAGTAGGTTAAGCATCTGCCTTCAGCTCTGTCATAATCCTAGGGTCCTGGGATCAAGCCCCACGTCAGGCTCCCTACTCAGCAAGGAGTCTGCCTCTTTCTCTATCTCTGCCCCTTCCCCGGGCTCATGCTCACTCGCTTGCTCACTTTCTCACTCTCAAATAAATAAATAAAATACTGAGAGAAAGAAAGAAAGTTAGGAAGAAACCCTGTTAGAGTTTCCAGGCTGCTGCCCTCTGTAACTTGGACTCGAGATTTGACATCAACTCTTGCCTGATTTGCCAGCTTACTCAACAAATTTCAAACTCGTTAGCTTCCATGGTCATGATCACGTGAGATAGTTCCTTAAAATAAATAAATGTGTGTGTCCCATTTGTTCTGTCTCTCTGGAGAACCCTGACTCATTCAAGGCAGAAAAGAGAAAGAAGAATGTTCCAGAAAGCACAAGCAAAATACTAGCATACTCACGAGTTCACATGTGGCTGGCCCATGGGGTGTGCTGAATAATGGAAAGAGACAAAGCTGGGTTGGGGGCTTGGGGCCAGGCTTTCACTGGAGTCATCACTGACATAGATGCGGGGCTAGAACATGATTCATTCTGGGCTTTAGAAAGGTAACCGCTATGGTTGTAGAGATGGGATGAAAGCAGAATAACTCTAGACAGACATTTCAGTTAGTGGGCTGCTGCAAAAATCCAAGTGAAATGTAAAAGAGCATATAGGGAGGCACCTGGAACACATGGGACAGGACAGGTTGAGATAGAGGCAGAGCCAAGTGACACCAAATGATGGCTGGCTTGCTGCATGGAAGCATCTGGAAATCAGCCTATGTGTACTCATTAGGGCACCCCAGGGCCCACCACACCTGAGACACAGCACTGGATAATGTTTGTCAAGTGAGGAACAAATGGCGGTGTATACTGGAAGAGAGTTGACAAAGGATGAAAGTCTAATGCTGCTCTCCCAATGGCCATGTTTTTCCTTTCTGCAGCCTTTTAAAGCTCTACTTCTTGTTGCCCATCTTCAAACCCTGTGTGGTCTAAATATAATCAGCAACAGTGTAGATTTAGCTTTCCTACAAAATTTATTCTCCCTCGAGCTTTTCCTCCAGTTTCACGGTGCATCCAGTCTCTTTCCTTTTCCATCCTCCAGTCTTCCTTTGTGTCATCTTGAGCCATGAATGCATGGGACCATGAGACATGATGGATGAGTGTCAAGGCATGGCAGTCAGTGGGGAGATCTAGCCCAGTGGAAGTAAAATCAAGGTTGGTTCGAAAAATTATTAAGTTGCCAAACTTAGGGGGGAAACATATAGGTAGGCAAGACCTACATACACAAATGGGGAGAGGCAGAAAATTGAGAAGGTGTCAAGAATATCGGGGGGTATTTTGCAGTCATCTGACAAAATCATCTGAACAAAGTTGGGAGTTTGACCAAGCGGTTCTGCGAAAAGCCAAATTGCATTGTATCATCTTCATCACCTTGACAACACGGCCTCTTATGATAATAATATCATACCAAGAAAAGCCTTTGCAAATGAGGGAAATATTAATTATAAGTGGAATGGGAGACGACTAAGCTAGCTCTGTCTAGGGAAATATGTGGTGAAGTGTCTTCAAGGAGTTTGTACCACGAACACAGAAGAGGATAAAGAGGGAAAATTGAAGTTATGTGAAAAGGGATAAAATG
This sequence comes from Procyon lotor, assembly GCA_028646535.1. Classification (NCBI taxonomy): domain Eukaryota; kingdom Metazoa; phylum Chordata; class Mammalia; order Carnivora; family Procyonidae; genus Procyon; species Procyon lotor. The sequence goes on from CM053608.1 coordinate 8,622,038, forward strand.
TAAAGCACGGATGGGTTTATTCACAGCTGGTGTCGATCAGTCAAATAACGTGCAGCCATGATTTGGGATCCATTGGCCTCACCTCCTGGAAGAGACTTTGAACTGAAAAATAGATGAGTTTCAGCTGGAGACTGTAGCTATTAGAACTAGCACCCACACCTTCAACTAGCACCTCCATTGGCTGGGAGGGTGGATGGAGAGGGATATAGGAATCAAACCAGAATCAAAAACAAGAGACAGATATACAGATTTTCAACTTACTTACAAGAGGTCACAGTTCTTGAAGAGCCATCTCCCATAAAGCACTCTAAGGTGGATTCTATGTGATTATTTTGTTTTCTCTTCATGGGCAAAAATATTAGTAAAATATTGCCACTAGGAAAATACATTTTAGTTGTGAGTTATCTACAGAGCATTTCTTCAGGACAATTGTCCTTTTAAATTGTAGTCTCCCATTGGGAAAATCTACATTTTACGTGTCAACTTTTAAAACTTGACATAAAATCCGGGGCAGAGTAAGCACTACATGACTGATCCTCTTTACCTGTGGCAGAAACAGCTTAATGGCTCCAGTCGTCCTGAAGCACATTTTTTCTTTATTGGTTCAAGTTAATCAGCCCGGCCATCATAAAATGCCTTCTAGCTCTGGACACCCATCAAAGCAAAAGGATTCATGCACGAGGGGGAAGTTGTCATCATTGCTTTGGGAAATGCCTCTGTGCATCTGTCTTCAAAACAACGTGGTCAGACAGACCATGGGACTGAGGGGCAGGTACAATGGGCTCACAACTCAGCTCAGCCAGGAGGAGTGCTAACTAGGAGATCTTAGACTAGTTCCTGAGTCTCCACCTCTCCACGGCCTCCTCATCTACAAAATGCGTCTTATCATACCTTCCACAGAGGTCTATGGGGATTATGTATCATGATACATGAAATGCCTGGCACCTGGAAGGCCCTCTGGAAATATCCATTCTTTAGGCTTCTGGAGAGTGATTAAATCCCCTTGTTTGCACATCCAGGCCCCATCCTCTAGGATCCAGCCTCCTGAAGTGAGTTTTTAGGAGATGCTTTTTGCTAATTCTTTTAGCTCTCTTCCATAAACTGCAAAGATATGAAAACAAGAGATGTAGTCAGGATGTAAGGAAATAGCCAGTGGTCGAGAACATCCTGGGCTCTAGACCTGTTTCTCTGCTAAGCAGCAAGATGCAGGTAGACTAGTCCCTAACTTCCCCATCTCTGTTTTCTTCTTTGCAAAATGAGAATATTGCTCTAAATTATCCCTAAGACAAAGTATCATGATTCTAGGCAATTTTGATTCAAAATATGAGGCTCTGCAAACCATCTCTAAAAAATGTCACTCAGTAGGGGCGCCTGGGTGGCTCTGTCCATTGAGTGTCTGACTCTTGGTTTCAACTCAGGTTGTGATGTCTGGGGTCATGAGATCGAGGCCCGCTTCAGCTCTGCACTTAGCAGAGAGTCTGCTTGAAGATTGTGTCCCTCTGCTCCCTACCACTCACTCATGCTCTCTCTCTCTTTTTCTCATAAATAAACAAATCTTTTAAAAAATATATCACTCGGGACATCTGAGTGGTTCAGTGGGTTAAGCATCTGCCTTCGGCTCAGGTCATGGAGTCCTAGGATAATGTCCCACATCGGGCTCCTTGTTCAGCAGGGAACCTGCTTCTCCCTCCACCTGTCTCTCCTCCTGCTTGTATGCTTTTTCTCTTTCTCTCAAATAAATAAATAAAAATTTACATATATATATGTAAATATATATATATATATATATATCACTCAGTCTTTTTGTGTGTGCATGTCCAGTGTGTTGGATGATGGTGACGATAATGATGGTAGACAGATTTCTCCCATTTTGTCAGTTTCTTGTTTGGTGCTTATTGAATACCCAGAGAAATCTTGTCATAGTATCAAGCAAACATACCTTCTTTTTTTATTTTCCTTTTTTTAAAATCTCTGTTTCTAGTTTAGCTTCCTAATGGATCTTTATTAACAAAATGAGTCTTCAAAGTTGCAATAATGCAACGATGGATAGTCAGGCAGAGCGATAATAAATGGCATACAAGATGACAAACAAAAAGCAAACTATTTTGTCTTAGCTCAGAGACACCACTGAAACCTTTTGCATGCTGTTGGCATCCTTCAGTGAAAATGTGCAAGGCTTTCTCCAGCTTCATTTTTGCATCTGCTGGTTTTATTTTTTGAAGATGCCAAACCTTTATTTGATCTTCCCATTCTTTTCTGAACTTGGATCAAACGTTCCCACATATGGGCAAACGACCTTCTCGGGGACTAGAAGGCTTGAAAGTAAACTTCCCAGCTTATCTAAATGGATCATGGAAACAGAATATTTCAATAGATGTTCATTTGCTTTCTTATTTGCTACCAGAAAATTCATGGCTGTTACAAGAAATATTTATTTATAGGAAGTTTGTTTTATGTGACTCCCCTCCCCTTCCCTGTCTATTAAATCAAGTGGACGTAATTCATTGTGTGACTCCTCAGAACCTGCCCTGCTGTGCAGGGGGGATCAGTGAGCATGCGACGCGGGAGAGCAGCAGGGAGATGGTTTGGAAGTGCTCTCCTCATCACAAATATGTGGCTTCAATATTTAGTTGTTGTGGCAGAAAAACGGCAACAAATACATGAACTGTAAACCATCTGCCTTGAAATATGTTCAAAGATGAATGTTCATCTTGAAAAATGAAATCTATGGAATTCTGGCATCCACTTTGACTTTTGAGAGATGAACAGCTTGAATATGCAAAGAACGGATTTCTAGACTAGCCTTCTTAAACTTTAAATTTTCGCGAACTCTGAAGTTAAACGATTCACGGTCGGGACCAGAAAACTTCCTTCTTGCTTTTCAACTCCAAGGGAAAACCCTGACTGCTTGAAAATCCTGTGACTGTAACTGTAGAGGGATTTGTACAGAATTCTCCTCTGTGTTAAGAAACAGAGACATGAATGTGACTCTGTGTTTATTTAACATCTGCTAAGTTCCAATGTATGCTGGACACATGTGTAAAAAGCATGCGAATTCTGACTTTCATCAGATTCCTAAAACGTTTAAACTGGGAAAACTGGAGACTTTGAACTATGCCTCTTAATTTGGGGTGAGAAATGCTCTCTTTTGAACCACGATCCAAAAGGAGCATCCATGCTCTGTGAGAAGGAGCTCTCCAAATGGTCCGAGATGGGTTTCAGGCGACTTGATAAATATAAAGAAGAAAGGTGTCGCAAATGTTATGTGAGCAGTGAGGAGGATGAAGTCAGGAGAATGGGAATCAAACAAAGCACAGAAGCCCTCTGGGCTTAGCAGACCAGACCAGAGGTGACCACAGGAAGAGGATGGGGGGGCAAGAGTATTTTCCATTTGCTGTTTGAGGTTTGGGGAGTTTCTTAAACTGATCTTTTGGAAGACTTAAAGACTTAAATTTAAGAAACTTAAATTTATTTTCTTCCTTCTCTTCTTCACACCATATACTTTTGACCTTGATCCGCCCCTAGAGAGCACTCTCTCTAGGATAAATCCTCACCTACATTTCTTTGGGCTTTGGTGGTCCCCAGGTGAGCAGTCTCGCCCACTCCCGGATGCACTCACTTTCAATGGTTCCTCAGTTGCTGCACGTGCACCTGCGGCCTCCCCACTAGAGGGGAAGCAGCTCAATAAAGGGATCCAGACCTCTTCTGCCCACTGTATCCAACAATCATGTGATGTGTGCAGTGGTCTCTATTCATCTGAAATTACAGAAGTTGCCTAAATGAAAGAATTATGCCATCAGTAGGGAAAAAAGCCTGAACTGGATAAGGTTGACTAAATTCGTGATACAAAGCATTGTATTATTTTTTAAGTTATTTTATTTGTCAGAGAGAGAGAGAGAGAGAGAGAGAAGGAGATAAAGACAGCAACAGGAGAAGGCAGAAAGAGAAGCAGGCTCCCCTCTGAGCAAGGAGCCCAATGAGGGACTTGATCTCAAGACCCCGAGATCATGATCTAAGCTGAAGGCACACGCCCAACCGACTGAGTCACCCAGGTGTCCCACAAGGCATTTTAAAATGGTATTAAGAGAGCACTGGTGTTTCCTGAAATAAAAATACAAAATACTGCAGTAAAAGGTAGGGTATTGGTGATACTCTTAATTAAGCTTTATTTTAAAATCAGATATATTTTAATGTATGAACTTCCATTTGTCCTTGATTCCGCTTTCCCTTTAAAAAATGGAATTTATCTCACATGGAATTTGTCTCATATAATTACATAATTATCACAACAAATGCTCCTCGAAACAACCATGTAAGGATCTGAGATGATAGGTGTTTGTATTTTATTCTTTATTTTGTTCATCTTTTTCACTTTAATATTTACATGTTTACCTTGCTTGGAGGAAAAGGCAAAAACATGTTTAGCACTTAGAAGAGGAAAATTTGGCAATGCTATTTTTATATTTTAAGTACTCTGCTATATCTACAGGGAGCTTAGATTTTAGTATGCAGCAGCAAAGTTACTAGATGATCGGTCTTGCCCTGGAGGATCAAAGTGGTTTTTGTTGGGTCAACTGTTTAACTTAAAAAACTAAGAAAGACTAAAAACATAATGGAACAAATCCAGTCCTGAAACATATTGTGGGCAATGTAAAGTTTGTGTTCATACATATAAGCAATTAACCTGCCTTTGTAAACATATTTGCTCTGTTTCCCTCCTACTTTTTCCATTGAAAATAATCTAGTTATTGGTGATCTTTACAAGAGAAAAAACCCACATCATCTTTTATGGTGAACTGTAAGAGCCAATGAGTGTAGTCATTTCGTTAGAAACATTGTATCTGCCTTGGAAATAAACAATGTAAACTTTACTGTGTTTGTTCTGAGAAAATTCTGAGAAATGAAATGGGCACTACTTATTAGCAATGAAAACAACTAGGCGAAACTAATTCTGAGCATTTATATAATTTTAGTAGATTTTGTATGATTCCCTCTCTCTTTATATACAACACTAATAACTTGGCCTTGATTCTGGGGAAATGATTCAAATAGCCTTGACTTAAACTGTAATTTATACAGATTCCTTCACTGAAGTAAAAACTGAGGCAGACCTTTGGGGCATGATCGGTATCCCCAAACTTTCCCCAGGTAAATTAAGAATAATGAGAGCAAACACATCTTACTTATCCAAACTGAGAGCTTCCAGGAAGGAGCCCAGAGGCTGAATGGAATTGGACTCAGGTGTGTGATATAAGATAACTTAAACCTTATGAAATCTGATTCCAATATTGTAAACCAACCAGTGGTATCATCAGATTATTCTTAAATGTGAAAATAGAAAAGCTGAGATGAAAAGATATGTACATCAGTTGCACAAAAGTGTTGATCTCTGAATGAATTTGAATATAATTTGAAGTTCACATATTTTTTATGAGTAAACTAAATATCATTGCAAGTTCTACAAAAATAAAATGTCTGAAGAAAAACGCTGAAGTAAAGTCATGAGTTATACTCTTATAATACAACCGTGAACCATTTTTGTGTGCTACAAATGAATAATAGCTACACTTTAACACAACGTGTCTTTACATATTCAAATGAGGAATAAAACACATGGCATTTTACAAATAAGAATGGAATATGGAAAGATGTGTTTTTAAACCTAAACCTTTACATTTTACTTTTACGGTGGCACTAGTAACATCCTAAGCAATTAACAAAAAAATGTGACTGCACATTATTATTCAGCAAAACATGCGTCTCATTTGTAACGCTGTGTGAAAAGTACAGAAGGCTGGAAGGTTCCAGCCTTCCTCACACTTATCGAATCTAAAACAGACAAGATAGTATAAAATTCTAGATGTATTCTCTCTGAATTAATTTTGATAACCCAACTGAACAAGGCCTCTAAAATATGTAAATCCTAAACAATTCAGAAATAACAAATCATTTTATCATGGAAGATTATTGGCTTAAAGAAATGAACATGAAGACTTTACATCTTTATATTGCTCACTATTAAACAGGCTACTGAAAATGTTTCACTAAGTGCACTCTAACCTCAGGTTAATGCTGCCCAAATACCTGCACTTTCATGTATTTCCAGAGGAGAAAATTCTTCAAGAATGATGTCTTTTTCTAAAGAGAAGCAAATTTGCTAGATTGTTAGTGGTAAATCTAAGACTTCTCCCAGACATGTCCCAGGCATCCTCTCCCGTAAGTGTGAGTGTGTGTGAGTGTGTTTATGAGCGTGGGTGTCCGAGTGTCAGTTAGGGGAACTGAAGGTGAAGAAGCAACAAGATTAGCTCTATGAGGTAGATATTATAATTAGCCCCAGCAGACAAATGGAGAAACAGACTTAAAAGAGTCAGAGCCGGATGACACGTAGAAAATGCATCCATTCATCAAAACGCTTAATCTGTGACTCCAGAGTTCAAGATGCTTAGAAATACAGATGTTTTAAAATGTACCTGGGGTTTGTTTTAATCAGGTATGGTAAGCAAGTTGTTTCAATCAAGTATTTGTTTCAATCAAGGCAGACATTTGCCTTGAAAGAAGAGTTTATCACTTCAAGTTCCCAAGTCATGCCATGCAGGGCCACAAGGGGAAGAAGCAGGGTCGGTCAGGAAGAGAAGGATCAAGAGGGAGAGTGTGGGCCAAAGCATCCATTGTACTGGTTTTTTAGGAAGACATGGGCAATGCAGTGTGAGCAAGCTGAACAAGCTTACGATTGGATAATTTGAAGAATTTCAATAGGCTCTCAACTGGAAGGGGTGGTCCCTAGTTGTCCAGTCCCTGATCCTGGGGTGACTTAGGGCAAAGACAATATCAGGTTGGTATGGGAGAGAGAGTTTGATAAAGGAGGTAATTGGAGAGAATAGGCTCTGGCTGGGTTGTTTGCACATCAAAGATGTGTCCCTTTGTAAATTGTTTGCTCTTACTAGGAATTAGCCAATCGAAGAGGGACAATCCCTCCCCTGCATCTGAAGACCCCAAGATTCCAAAAGCATCTTTTTACAGAGAAGGTAAAAAACATGGTTCATACAATAAGATAACCTATGTATTAATTTTTTTAATCTTTATTATTGAAGGAGAGTTGGCAGACAATGTTACATTAGTTTCAGGTGCACAGCCTAGTGATTTAACACCTGCATTCATTATACAATGCTCACCATAGTAAGTATAGTTACCATCTGTCACCATACAAAGTTACTACGGTACTATTGACTATATTCCCTATGCCTTACTTTTAATTCCCATGATTTCTTTATTCTGTAACTGGAAGTTTGTACTTAATCTCTTTTATCTATTTCACTCATCTCCTATCCACACCATCCCTCCAACCACTAGTTAGTTCTGTGTATTTATGAGTCTGTTTCTGTTTATTGGTTTGTTTTGTTTTTTAGATTTCACATATACATGAAACTATATTATATTTGTCTTTCTTTGGCCTATTTCATTTAGCTTAACACTCTCTAGGTCCATCCATTTGTCACAAATGGCAAGATCTCATTCTCTTTTTATGATTGACTAATATTCCATTGTGTGTGAGTATGTGTGTTGGGGGGTGTGTACCACATCTTTATCCATTCTTCCATGGACAGACTCTTACGTTGCTTCTATATCTTGCCTATTATAAAGAATGTTGCAGTAAACATAGGGGTGCATTTATCCTTTCAAATTAGTGTTCTTACTTTCTTTGCATAAATACACAGCATTAGGATTACTGGATCATATGGGTCATTTTCATATTCTATAATTCATTATCATTATGTTAAAATAGACAAGATACTTAATCACACATTATTTATTTGTAATTAACAATTAATTTAAAGGAATTCCTCTAGCTTAAATATGTCCAATTTATAGGAATGAGATTAATTTCTGTACTTATGTTCGATGCACAAATCCATATATTAGTATTCAATTTAAAAACACAGTGTAAGGTAGTAGTTAACAATAAAGATGCTCAACTCAGAGAGAACCAAATTCAAGTCCCAATTGCTCCTACTGCAAGTTACTTCACTGGGCCTCTTTCTACATGGGTGTAATGGAGCTTTTAATACCTTCCCCATAGAGTTAATGTATGATGTAATTAGACAATATTCAAAAAGTTCTTAACCTAGTGCCTGGATTATTTATTTAAAATTTAGGATTATTACTTTTATTATTATTATTATTAGTAGTAGTAGTATTTAGGTCAATGAATATCAAATTAATGTTCTTACCAGGTTTCCAACATACTATTTATGTCCATATCCAATAGTTCTGTGGCACAAGGCACAGTCTCTGAATTTTTCCTCTGTTGGGTGTTCCTCCTCCTAGTCATTTTGGTGAGAGGTGGTTGAGGGGATGTAGAGTTGAATATATCAACCACAATATAGGCAAAGTGCACCCTGGAAAGTTTTGGAGCAATCGGAAGTCACCACCAAAAAGAAAGAAAAACGAAAAAAGAGAGAGAAAAAGAGAAAAAAAAAAAAGAAAAAACAGCCAAAATGAGCCACAAAAGTAAGATTTATAAGGTACATAAACAAAAATGAACAAAAAGACCAACAAAAGACAAGAAAAAAAAAAACTGAGCCAAAATGAACCCCAAGAATAACATTTATATAGTACAAAAACAAATACACAGAAACACTAACAGAAGAATAAGACGACGGGACTGTGGTTATAAACCAATGGCTAGATTGGAGAAGATCATTAGTGGCAACATAGAAACTCTAAGGGTGAAAGTGAGGGCTGATCTGGCACTACTAAAAAATGCTATCAATGAAATCCAATCTAATCTAAATACTCTAACAGCTAGGATAACCAAGACAGAAGATCGAATTAGTGATCTAGAAGATAAACTGATAGAAAAGAAGGATCAGGAGGAGGCCTGGAATAAACAGCTTAGAAGCCATGAAAACAGAATTAGGGAAATATATGACACCATGAAATGTTTCAACATCAGAATTATTGGGATCCCTGAGAGGGTGGAGAAAGAGAGAAGACTAGAAGATATAGTTGAAAAGATTCTGGATGAAAATTTCCCTAATCTGGGGAATGGAACAAATGTTTGTGTCGTAGAAGCAGAAAGGATACCCCCCAAGATCAATGAGTCTAGAAAGACCTCCAGACACTTAATTGTGAAATTCACAAATCATAATTTTAGACAAGACGTCTCAAGGGAAGCTAAGGGGAAGAGATTCCTTACGTACAGAGGAAGGACCATCAGAATCATGTTAGACCTGTCCACAGAAACCTGGCAAGCCAGAAAGGACTGGCAAGACATATTCAGGACACTAAATGAGAAGAACATGCAGCCAAGAATACTTCATCCAGCAAGGCTGACATTCAAAATGAATGGAGAGATAAAGAGCTTCTAAGACCAACAAGGTTTAAAAGGGTATGTGACCACCAAACCACCACTACAAGAAATATTAAGGAGGGTTCTATAAAAGAAGAAAGAACCCAAGATTGACATAGAACAGAAATTTACAGAGACAATCTTTAGAAACAAGGACTTCTCAGGCAACATGATGTCAATAAAAACTTATCTTTCAATAATCACTCTCAACGTGAACGGCCTGAATGCTCCCATAAAACAGTACAGGGTTGCAGACTGGATAAAATGACAGGACCCATCCATTTGCTGTCTACAAGAGACACACTTGGAACCTAAAGATAGCTCTTACCAGGATTAAAAAAATTTTTTTTTAATTCATGTAGGACCACTAAATAGATTCACCACATAAAGACACAGAAGCTTAGGCAATTGTTTAAATGATGCAAATCTCCTCTTATTTTCATCTTAATTATCTGAATTTTTTAATGACAATTAAAGCCAGGACTTTGAGCCAGGACTTGAGCCAGGACTAACCAGCAAATTGATTCAATCAAAACAACTTTGTCTACCAAAATAGTCACAGTTCTTGTATGGAACACAAAACCATAGAATGGCTCAACTTATGCACAGCTCTTCCTGGATTCATTATAATATTCTCATCTATCTCATGGGTTCACCAAGTGTGATTAAGGGGGGAAAATAGCATTTATCCCATCAATCCCACAAATATCATCTACTTCATTCTTTAGAGTCATACTCAAAGATCTTTTCCCCTTTCCTCACTGTCTTCTGAAAAACTGTTTAATTCATGTTTATTTACCATGATTCTATATCTTCTATAAAGGAATTTTTTAAAGGCGGGGAAGTAAAGAAGTGGATAAAATAAAGTAGAAAAGTTCAAGTGAAGTGTTTTGCTGTACCCGACCTTCGTCAATGAAGTTATTTCTCAAATTTACATAAAGACTTATTATCATCTTGACTGCAATCATGTAGAAAATGAATGGGGTATAAAGTACATGAGGGTAATTTAATAAAATGAGCTTTCTTTTCTTATGAAATCTTTGAAGAAGAGAATCATTAGACAGAGACTTGCCTTGTATTCACCCAGGTCATGAGGCATGTCAGCCTGGTGATATGTCTTTGGCAAAAAGTCCTTAATTAGAAATTCTTCGAGAGCTGCTCCCAGTAGGTGTTTCCTAAGACAAAAAGACAAAATAATTTATCAGGGAAGCCCTTACTAAGGATACAGCATCCAGGCTCAGATGACTGAAAGAAATAATTTACTGACAACAAAAAGAGCAAAACTGTCACAATGGGGTGCTGGATTTTGAATGAGAGTCTCTCCATCATATTAGTAGTAAGTATCATTTTTGTTATTCAGGTTTAAATATATATATTAGTCTTTGACTTTTAAGATAATTTGTACAGGAATGCTGAATAGCTTGAAGTATTACTTTGGTAAAAGACTAAAACTTGTTAGAAAACATTCAGTAGGTATATTTGGTTTACCCTTACAGAATCAGGGAAAGTTGTTTTTAGACTGAGTTCATTTTTAATTATTTTTAAAGTCAAGTAGTTTGTTTTTGCATAATGTATGAATGTTTCTCTAAATCAAATGAAGTCTTTGAATTAGACTATGAAATTGGAAATTTTCTAGAGTACTTTCTGAGTTGTTTTTAAAGATTTCCTCCTTTTGCCATCATTGATTTAAAACACGAGAGTGATGTTGATTAGGAAGGTTTTGTACTTTTCATTAAATTCCTTAAAATATACCCATATGTGTTTAAAATCTTCTTTATAAAGTTAACAATTTACTAACATTGTAATCACTGTTAAAAACTGATCTACAAGAAATAAGTATAGAGTAAGTCTGATTAACATTGAGAAGCTCTTCATTTCACTTTAAAAGAAGAACCCCAAGTGATTTTGAACAGAAGAAAAGATTGAAGATAGTATTGATTGGTCTCTTTTCATTCAACACTAGCTCTCATGGCTGGGAGTGAATTTATATCTGTTTATTGACACATTCTGTTGGTATGAAGAGGAAGAATCTTTCCTTTACACGCGCGTTATTCTGGGTGTAAGTAGAGTTAGTGACTACACATTATCATTTCGGAAAACATTCTATTTTCCCCAGCTTCCTGACTCTCACTGCATCTCTCTCCTGTGTCTTTACATATGGACAGTCAACACTGGCTTGGGCACGAGCATCTGCAGTGTGTCTGAATTTTAACTGCATGCTAATTCTATTACCAATCAGTCGAAACCTTATTTCATTCATGAGAGGGACAAGTACTGTAAGTACCAAAATATTTGAAATAATTTCCACTGTTATAATGTCCTAATATAAGTGCCATGGACGACAAAGATATATTTTACTGTGAAATTCCTAATAATCCTGTTTGAATTAAAGTTTGTGTCTTTGTAAGAGAGAACACAGTGGTTAAAACTAAAAATCAGAATTCAGTACATCTGGTGTGACTTTTGCTCTTGCCTTTCCCTCGCCCCATGACTTTGGAGTCACTGCTCAGCCTTTCCCTGATGTATTCGCTCCATCGGAAAAAGATGGGCAACAGAATTGACCTGACTCACAAAGATGCAAGTATTATAACAGTTTGAACTATTATCATTTCTAATTGAAAGGGGAAAAATAAGCAGTTGAGCCAATTCCCACTTAGGGACACATCCCTCTGAGCTCTCAGCCCAGGAATGCACATGCACAGTGCACAGATTTCAGTATGTAGACTAACCCCTACTGGACATAACAGGACATTCCCTAATTATATTGACTTCAATGTGTTGGGTACTATGTTTCCTGCTGAACAGAGTAATGCGCTATAGAGAAAAATGAGAACGTCAATAACTCTAACTAGATGAAATAATTTATTATATAATCATCATCATAATTTTATGAATCTTTAGAGGTAGATGAATAGAGTGCTGTTCTTTGTGTAATGAGGAGTACTTTAGAGACTACTTAAACCACATCCATGAGAATGACGGTTTCCATCTTCATTTCCTAAACTAGTTGAGGCTCAGAGATTAGCAGGTTTAATCTCCAATTTGGACTTACGGTCAGGGAACTATACTACCTCATTCACTTTTATTGAGTTGAAATGTCAGCAAAGCCAGTACTAACCATTTGGTTTTGCCCCTTAGACTAATTACTGGCCACTAACTTCTGCGCCCCATTGCCCCACCTTCAGGAATGTAGATAGTGAAAACGCCTGAGCCCTACTCTCTTAGCTCTCAGGATGCTGTTATCCCTGATTTTTTCCCCAAACAAGACTTGTATTTTCTGTCACTCCAGTGCTGCAGAGGTCCATGGAGGAGGCAATTAGATAAAAATCTCAAATTCCACAAGCTGGTCGCCTATGGGATAGCCATTAATGGAGGTAAGAGCTTCTTATTCATCGCCCAGTGCATTTGACAAAACCTAATGTTTAACTTGATGGTTTTGCTTTAGTTCCTCCTCCGCCAAAGGCTTACCCTCAAATAAATCTTTGCCTTCCATTTGACCACATAAACCTATATAAATGGATTTTTAAATTTCTAGTTTAGACTCATGCTGTCTTCCCTACCAAGCCTTCGGTTTGTCAGGGAAAAGTTAATGAAACTCCATTGTCATTTATGAATAATTAAGCTTGTTGAGAAGACAACAATAAATACCTATTTGCAAAATGAATACTGTGCTATTCGATACAATTCACATTGGAAATAAAACGGACCTATACTCAAAATCTCATTCATAGACGTAGGAAAATGGTATCACAGGCACTAAAAGAAAAAAGAAAAGGAAGAGCAGGTGAACAGGGTTCAGGATAGTATTGAGCTAGTGGATAATAAAGGACCTTGAAAAGATATGAAGCTTTAGAGCATATAAAGTGTTATTGTTATTCCTTGAATAAGAAGATAAGAGAATTCAAGAGAAATACAATAAAAATTAGCATCCAGGGCCAAGGCTAAACTCTGCTGAGGAAGAAAAGAAACCGAGCAATAACCAACTCGTTTGTGGTTTTGTTGGACAACAAATACACTGAAATGAAAGGCTATCTGCACAATAAAGACTTATGGTTCAGGACTGTTTCCCCCACAAACTAATTTAACTATAAAATGTTTTCCTCATTTGTTTTTATCCTCTCATGCATAAAAAGTAGCAGAGTAAAAAGAACACTCAAAACAAATGTGGACTTAATTAAACAACAAGACATGATAGACAGTGCCCTAGTGCCAATTAACACAACTTCGGGTGTGTGGTGAGACATGCGGGGAGATTTCCCCATCGATTGTCCTCGATGCCAGATTAAACCAACCCAGGAAATGTTTGCAAATGGTCTTTGTAGTTTGTTAAGAAATAAGGGTAAAGAGACACCATGTCCTGGAGAAAACCAGCCAAGGGATGGAGGGCAAAGAACAAGCTAACGCATCTTTATAGGGCTATCATCTACAGAGGTGCCAAAAACCTTTGATGTAGGAGTTGAACGCATGACGGAATGAAGACTCAGGGAAGCAGATTTCAGCTCAGACATGGAAGTCATCCAGACCTTAAAAATTCTCTAAAATTATAATGAGGGTCCCTGAGAATACAGAGTTCCCTGTGGTGAGTGGTGTCAGGGTGAGGTCCAGGCTGCTCCTTAGAAGGCTCTTTAGAAAAGGAATTCAAGGATTCTCTAGGTTTCCTTTAAAATCTTAAGAATCTTTAATTCCTGCATTAAAAGAGCAGTTAAAATACAGTAAAATGGCAGGAAGGATATTATGACTATGCAATAAGTTTAAGGCAGAACTAAACTTTAAGAGAAAGAGAGAAGGAACCAAAAAACCCACAGCATCAAAATACATCAGAAAAAGAAGCAAAAAAATAAAGGAAAATATGTTATGCGATAATTTTGTCTTTAAACCCTTGGGTGTGTATATTTCTTTCTGTGTAATCATATATCAATAGGATAAGTGCATCAGTGACGTGTACTGAATGTCCCCCATGTGCAAGATACCCTAAGAGAAGCCATAACCTGAAAGTAGTGTAGGCACTAATAATTTAGCAGGAACAGCAGTTGACTAGAACCAAGCAGCCAAATTATCTTATTCCCCTGCTACTGATTGGTCCTGTGATCTCAGATAAGTTTTTTTTTTAATGCCTTTTCTTCTATGAAATTAAAAGAACAAGAATACAATCTATCCATCTCTAGATGTGCAGAGTAGTTGTCAGGATGTCTCTTGGAAACTGCAGACTACGAGGTCATCCACTTGCCACTATTGCAGAGAGAATCACCTCCAAGTCTAGCATGGCCCGTAGGTTCTGTTAAAGGAGCCCTGCCCCTTCCTCCACTCTCATTTCTCTCCATACCCCCTTGCTTCTTCCCCTGGCAATGCCCAGCCACTGGGTCCCTCAGTAGTCTGTGCCTTTGCTCCTGTTACCCCTTCATGTTAAATGCTCTTCCATTCCTTCCTCAGTAGATAAGATGTTTGCCACATCCAGGACTCCTTGCCTGGCCTGCCTCGCCCGGACCCTCCAGGTCTGAGCTGTCAGCCCATCTCTCCCGCCTGCCCCAGTCATACCTCCTACTACGGAGTAAAATTTCTCCAGACTCTGATCCCCTCAGGGGCTGAGATGCGCCTTACCTGGCTTGGCTTTCCCAGCCCCTGTCACATAATAAGTCCTCAACAAATTTGGTCAAACCTGAGGAAGAACAGGAGACAGCCAGCCAGCAAAAAGGATTGGGGGAATTTGCAGGAAAGGTACAAGACAGTGCAGGAGTTGTTCAGGGACCCTGTGGCAGAGGCTGGGGTGGGAGGCAGGGGAGGAAACAGGGTGCAGGCAGGGAAGAGATTCAAAATGATGCTGGTTGTCCAAGAGAAATTCACATTCTGCTGCAACAAGAGGAAGCAGGACTCTCTTTCTCCCTCCTTCCCTCACAAATCCCTGGAGAGAATCAAATACCGCTCAGGGGTCTCTTCTGCTTGAACCTCCACTGCTTTGCAGGGATCCCAAACATCCCCAGGTTCTAAACAATCTCCCACCCCTCCCACCTCCCTCCCACCCCTCTCCCACCCCCACTGGGCCAGACTGCTTCTGAAAGCAAAGCACTCAAGTCCCCCACCACCCTCCCCCACCACCATGGCAACCAGCAGCGATGGGCTGTTTCCATTCCCATTCCCGGCAGAGGCAGGAGGGTGGGGAGAGAGCTCTCTGCTTCCCCCAAGCCCTGACATAGCAATTATTACATTTCACATTAACTAAGAAATGCGGCTGGCAACTGTGCTTTCAGAAGAAAAAAAAAAATGCTAAGCCCTGGTTTCATAGATATCCCTTTGCGTTTCACATTTCGTCCTTCTGTGTATTCACTTGGGAGCCGCTGAAAATGTCCCTGTGCTTATTTTATTAGCATCGCCCATTATGCTGCTTTTCAAATAGCCGACTGGCTTAATAGAGGTGCGTAACCTTGGAAGAAGCGCATCCGCATCCAAGTTTGCATGCCAGCCCCTAATTTCTCATCCGTTCCTCTATAAGTTGAACTGCAGGCTTTAATTGGTCAAATCATTAAAGGATGTAATTAGAGCCTGGTAGAAGTAGGCTGGGGAGGAGGAGCGAGACAAACAATGGTATCTATAATCAAGGGCATCACCGAAAATGCAGTGACAGAAACTCTTCTTCTGGCTTCCTGCCTTCCCACTTGCCTGCCTAGGATAAGAGCTCCTGGAGCATTCCTCAACCACTAATAAATCATTTTCAGGGACCTATAACCCCAGTGGTATAAAAATTCCACTTTCGCAGCCCCTTCGTTCTTATGAATGTGGATCCTTTTGGACTCTGTGGTCCAGAGTGGACCTTAAAGATCTTTCAACTGAATAGTAGTACCCCGAGCCCGAGCTTCCTTCAAAGGGAAGGCTCCAGGGGGTGGGGTTAACAATTACCCACCGGCAGCTCCAGATGAGTTGCTAAAATTAGCTTACAAAGCTCAATGAACCTAAGAGGTTGACAGGAGTGGGCTCCGAAGAAGGGTACTGAATGGAAAGACTTGGAGACCCCAACATAGAGAACAGCTCCAGAGGCCCAAATTCTTCAGGACCAGATCCCTAAAGAATCGCTACTAATCCAGCTCAGCAAGAGGCACTGGGACCTCCAAGGAGGCTGTCTCCTCTCTCTTGTGTAGCGTAACTGAACGTGTACAAATGAGTGGCATGCCCTCATCTAGGGTACCAGAGTCAATGTGCATTCCTGCAGAAATCAGACTGCAGACTTAAAAGTTGGGGGGCCAGGCTATGGCTGTGGAATCACAGCCAGGATTTGTCCCTGGGTCCTTGTTTCTGACGGCCGCTTAATTAGGAGGTGACTAACTCCAAAATGACTGTTATCACTGACAGGCAGGCAGAAAGATAGAAAGAACTGACCGCCCTTCCAAGATTCTCCCTCAATTATGCTTCCTTTGATCTCCTGAAAAATAAAAAGAAGGAAAGAAAGAAGGAAAAGAAACTTTCTCAGGGCAACTGGCTCTAATTGTAGCCTTTATGATTTTTTTTGTTCACTCTTCAATAAAAGCTCCTTATTTGAACTCAGAAGTTCACACACCAATTAAATGTGCATTTGTGGCTTGTCCAAGGCTGCTGCTCTCTTTTAACTGTAAAAGTACTTTGGTGAGAAAATAGGATTGTGGAAAGACCCAGTTATAGCAACTTTTAGCCTGGCATTTGGGTGGATTCTGGAAATGTGTACCTCGGGCTTTTCTACAGGCTGAGCACAAAGTCCTCAGGAGCACGGGGAAGAACTCACCTGCATAACTGACGGCATGGGATTTGCTACAAAATTAAAAAGCCTGCTTAAGGGGCACCTGAGTGGCTCAGTGGGTTAAAGCCTCTGCCTCCGGCTCAGGTCATGATCTCAGGGTCCTGGGATCGAGCCCCGCACCGGGCTCTCTGCTCAGCGGGGAGCCTGCTTCTCCCTCTCTCTGCCTGCCTGTGATCTCTCTCTCTCTCTGTCAAATAAATAAATAAAATCTTATTGCATTTTTGTGCAGGGGGGGTTGAAAAAAAAGGAAAAGAAAATCTTAAAAAAAAGATTTTAGGGGCGCCTGGGTGGCTCAGTCGTTAAGCGTCTGCCTTCGGCCCAGGTCAGATCCCAGGGGCCTGGGATCGAGCCCTGCATCGGGCTCTCTGCTCTGCAGGAAGCCTGCTTCTCCCGCTACCGTTCCCTCTGCTTGTGTTCCCTCTCTCGCTATGTTTCTCTCTGTCAAATAAATAAAATCTTTAAAAAAAAAAAAAAAAAAAAAGATTTTAAAAAAATTTTTTAAAAAAGCCTGTTTAAGCCAGTGTTGCTTTTGAAAACATTAAAACACGTGCTCCGTATTTGCATCACTTTTCCATTGGACTACAGATCCCTTTGGATGATATGTGTCCCCAGTTAACTTCGACGGAGACGCAGGAACCTGACTGCTGGAAAGGAGCCAAAATATCACCTAGTTTCGCTCAGTCCCCCCATTTTACAGATAAGAAAGTGGGCTGAAAAAAATGGAGTAACTGCGAAGTATCCTTCTCAGTGTCCTTCCGGCCACACTCTAATAACGACTCTAGTAACACGATAGGATTCAGATGTGTAAGAGAGAAGAAGGTCAAACTGCATCACTATTTGATCACATACTTGGAGACACTGGCACTATTAACATAGATAACATGGCTCTTCGTATCAAAATAACTGAAGAGGGGCACCTGGGTGGCTCAGTCGGTTGAGCCTCTGGCTCTTAGTCTTGGCTCAGGTCATGATTTCAGGGGTCATGAGATCGAGCCCCATGTCTGGCTCTCGGCTCAGCGGGAAGTTAGCTTGAGATTCTCTCTCTCTCCTTCTGCCTCTCTCTCAAATAAATAAATAAATCTTTAAAAGTAATAAAATAAAATAAAATAACTGAAGTGTGTAAAAGGAAGAACAGAACATACAATATCTGAAAAAACAACAAAATCAGTATCTCCCTGGGAATCTACCAAGTCCCAGCAGCCGTGGAGTTGGTGGGTAGGTTACCTTTCGTTCAAAGCCGAGATCACAATAAAATTAGGGTCAGACCTCAGAGGAAATAAAATGTTTAGACAAACCAAATGGGCACAAGTAGTTTTCCTTCTGAGAATTCCTGACATAAATAAAATAAGATATTTTACTTATTATCTTATTACTTATAAAAAAGAAAACAAAATGGAGGCCATTGGAGCAAAGGAACATTTCAGACATGAATTTTAAAGTAATGAAAAAAAGCTGGCAGGAGTAGTTTTCAACATATTCCTTCAGGAGCTACCTCTTAAAAATCATCCTGGATTTTCTTATACTACTTCATTAGTTTCTTCAGCTCTGTTACAGGAGAGTTGGCAATAAGAATAAATAAATAGTTCAATATCTTTGCTCATTCAATAAATGTACTCAAATCTAGTTTAACAGTGTCAAATTCTCATGTGGAAATCAATCTAATAGGAAGTAGATTGTGATCAACAACTCCTTCCACAGGAGGAGAAAGCGATGGAATGCAGAGTATAAAAGACACAGAACCTATCCTGTACTTCCTTTCCGGCTGTCACATATTACGGAATTGTAATGTCGTCACTTAATTTGGCTTGAAGCTCAGTATCTACTTCTGTAAAATGGGATCAGCGCCACTCTGTCTGGTGCGCTTTAGTGCATGGAGGAGAACCGAGGACAGCCTGAGGGAGAAGGGGAAGGGGAAAGGGGCAGAGAGTAAAAGGAGGGTTTCCACCCACCTGCAAAGAGGACTCCAAAGATTGCAATTGGTCTTAGAAGCTATTTGACTCTAAAGACACCAAGTGAACCATTCAAAGAGTTTTACCTAAGCCCACAGGAGAAACTGGTTTTCAATAAAGTATAACAATTATTAATCAGTGAAAAGAAGCAATAGAACTTAAGGTCAAATATGAGGCTCTGGATTCAGGCAAATAAGGTTTATCCCACCTTTGCCATTAGTGAACTACAAGCACCATAATTTTTTGAATCCTGGCTTGTCCAATGGCAATAAGACTAATACCTGAGGGTTAAGCGAGATAATATGCCCAAAGCATTTATAACGGTGTTTGGAATATAGTGAGTATTCAATATGTTAGCTATGAGAAAAATGACCTGTTTTAAAAAAAAATCTTTACGGTAATTATCAGAAAACAGCAATTAGGAATACTGCTGAACATGCTTATGTTCAGTTTACCACGTTTTTCATTTCCTATATAGCATATTGGGAGAGATGACTACTAGACAAACATTTCTAGCTTTGTGGACACTGAGACTAGACAAGGCAGTCCTTCACAGACATCACCACATTTATTGACCAATGGAATGTAAGGAAGAAGTACAATGCCTTTTTGGTGCTACTCGCATCATACCCATAAGGAGACAGTCAACATCGTGGACTTAGAAATACCATCGTGCTTTGCCTTCTTAGGTAAGCTTCAACTAAAAGTATATTTGAATTGATTTCCAACTTTAAGGCTGCAAGAAAATGTGCAAAAAAAGAAAGTATTAGCAGGGAGAACAGTACTCCAACAATGTTGCAGCTAGAGACAACCTCCTGACCCTTTCTCTCTTTATGTAAGCTCGTTGTCACTCAGCAAATTCTTATTAAGTACATACTGGTAGTAAGCAATGTGCCAAGTGTTAAGGTTACAAGATGAATAAGTCTTGAGGCACGAGAGCCCATTGGGCAACATAGATGTAAATAAATACTCAGAATAGTAATGTCAGGGAAATGTTTTAGTTAAATCATTGCTATATCATTGGCATCATTGGTGCTGTGGAGGGAAAGATACTCGATAGAAAACAACTGTTGAGTTGGGTCTTAAAGCATGAAAACAACTTTGCAGGTCAGAAAAGGGAATGACTCTGATCAAAGAAACTCAGGGGACAGAGAGTAAAGCTAAATAGCAGATGGTATTTCTAAATAAATCTGCTATTAGAGCCACAGGGACCAAAATGCCAGCAATTTTCTCAGAAGTTTCTGCTGTTCCTTTTTCCTCCACTCCCCACACCTCAACCCACAATGTATAGCCACAGAGGATTCCAGAATTTGCCTACACATGTAGAGACTATATGAAAGTAGTAGCCACAGCTGCTTTTCATGGTGGAGGGGGGAAAAAAGGTATCAAATGGGAAGTTATCTACACCCTGGGTAATGAATTCTCATTTCACACTTGAATCTGATCGCAATGGCTGGTGTCAACGGGTCACCCAATAGGGCTTTCATTTGCAGGAAAAGCATCAGGAGGAGGTCCTTGTCTGGATGTTGTGACTGCTAGCTTCCCCACAGATTTTACAAGACAGAAAAGAGTGGCATTGGGCACAGACTCCTCAGGCTAAATTATGCTGTGTTCCTGAGCTTGTTCTCTTCATTTAGAATTTAGACATCACCAATTCTCAGAATTAGAAAGCTGAGTTTTCTTCTTAAGAATATACGAAGAGGATTAGTTCTATAAATACTAACTTATTTCAATCCTCTAGGAATAACACATGCAAAGATAGTGTGTATATGTGTATATGTAGGAGCGAAGATACATATACACTGAAATATATAAAGGAAGAATAGAAAATATGTCTGAAAGAGAACAAAAACTCTTCCCTGGTATCTATCATATATGTCATATGCACAGATGTCCATGGTTATGATATACAGTACTGTAGAATAACACTCTGTGATTGCTTGGAAAACATATTACATAAAATATGAACTATGGAATCTATATACATATATATATAAAACAGAATGTGTTCTATATACAATATGGAATTATATATATATATATATATATATATATAATTATGTTGTGATATCCTAATACCTATTCCACTTGCAGAATGAGCATATATTTATAATTGAATTACTGGGGAATTGAGATTTCCTTTATTTCTTCCTATAATTAAAATGGATGTGGCAAATCACAGCATACCTTTAGAACGATTCAATCCACTCCATTCAAGACCCCGGGAAAAGACGCATAAATAAATCACTCTTTGGAGATTACAAAAACCAGAACAGAGAAACTTGACCATAGAGGCATTGTGTTTCTGAGTAGCCACAAAGGAAGAAATCCATATGGCGCATGTCTGATGTCACCTTCTCCACCGTAGCCATCCACATCGCTGCACATCTGTGCAACCTACAGCGTTACCACTGGAGCCAGTCCGCCCACGCAGAGGGACTTCCGGCCGCGCTTTCCAAACTGGGCGACGCCCCAAATGAGAGCTACCTCAACCCCATCCGGACCTTCCAAACAGTGAGTTTCTCGTCTGGAAAGTCCTTCCTTTTCCGATCGCTTTATTGGGAACAATGTGTTTCAAAAGCTACTAATAAAAGAGCTGGAGAGAAGTTTCTGCCAAATGTTAACATCAATTTCACCGTTTTTTAAAAATTTATTTTTTTCATAAATGTTGCTAAGAAGTTATGAGCAAGAAGAAAAACTGACGCCACTCAATTAGTTTATAGCAAAACATAATAAATACACCTAAACAGAAAATGCAGTAACCTGTTAAAACCCTGATATTTTTAATTTTAAAGCAGCTCATGATTAGATATTTTTGTTGGTGGTGGTGTTGGAATCACAAAGAATGTGAAGTGCCATCCAAATGCAGGGATTATAAATCGGATGTCTTCATCTTCAACTTACAAATTGTTTTTGGATCTCTTCTCCCATGTCGTATTTTGGCACACATGTGCCTGGCTGATTTGCCAAATCAGATACTGGGCAGAGTACCTAATTTCATAATCAGACCTGCATGGCTAGTGACATCATTAATGCTAATTACCTGTGTGCATGGAGTGGCAGCACATGTAGGAAACAAAAAGAAAACCAAAATGTAGCTCCAGAAATCCACCTGCAGAGATTAAGATATTCCTCTCTCTTCATCCACCTCCTACCCCTTTTGTCTTGGTTGATCAAAATATCAGGTCACGTATTACCCCATTGGAACAGGCATTCAACATGTTGAGCAGGTTAAAAAAATCGGTATCACTCAAGAAGTACCCAAAGACAATGCACTCCAGCCATGGAAATATCTCTTTCACGACCCTTTTGCCTGTGCAGCCTTTTTTGAAGAAGCAAAATTCAGTCTCTTTGGGGGGACTTCCACATCATGTCCCTAATTTATCCTAAGATGATTTCCAATATCAGGCTATTAGTCAAGTAGAGCTACATTTTCTTAGCGGACAACAACCAGAAGCACAAGTTTCAAAGTTATAAGTCAAAAACACAGATGCGATAAGCCTGTGGGAAGGCCTCTGGGGTCACTCGTTTCAGCCACAGTATTTATCTTGGCACCTTTTGGGGTTAACACTTTTCCCCACCAAAGCTCTGGAAAGCTCATTGTTACAGACAACCAAGAATAAGCCTCAATATTTTGAAAAGATCATACAGTAAATAGTATTTATTAGGAGGACTTTGAAAGCAATTTAACAAGATAATTAAGTTACTCCCAATATAGTTTTCTCAAAATTTTAGAAGCAATATACTATGTGAGTGCTAATTAAGTTCAAGAAATCCTCTACTTTAGGGTATTTGGAGAACGATCAATAATACAAATTGGTACATTCGGAGAAAGTATCCATAACACCAAGTGTACATTATAGAGTATTTTTAGAGATGCAATGGGATTACTTTAGAGGGTATATGGCTACTCAAACCAGTCTATAAAAATATGTTGCAGAAAAAGGGAAGTGGGGATTTGCCTTAATAAGCAAAGAAGGATGATTTGAAATTATCACAGCCTACGATATAAATAGATTTCTAAAATGCCTGGGTACACTTGCAAAAAAAATGTCTTTTAAATGTTTTAGACATACCCCTTTTAATTTTATTTCAACTATTTGCTCTATGAAGGAAAAAAAAATAAACAAGGAGAAGTCCCTACCCAAATTACCTTGAGATCTCAAAGCAGCCCAAATTAATGAGATTTTACTGACAAAAGATACAGTGTGAGTTTATTGAGCTCACGGTTGGTCGTCTCAAAGATAGTAACACAACGTATGAATACTAATGACTTGGCAAGGGTATGGAAAACTCACAGTAAATACAAAGTGCTTTGTGATTCATATTCTAAAAGGCTCTTTAACCATCCCTTGCACTCACAGGTCGGAATGCCAGTTTTTTGGCAGTGTCAACCAGATAAGAATAGCTGTATCTTTATTGATCACCCAGGATTTACAAAGCCTTCTTCCAAGCCTCCTGAGGTGGCATGAAAGAAATGCAAGTCATGGTCCTTCCAATTAAAAAGCAAGAGCAAGGAATAACTACCAGGGGAACAGAATGTGCAGCTGCTTTATTAGGAATGTCCCTGAGGGATCTCTCCAAAAAAGTGTTTATTAATGTTGAAATGCAATTAGGCATGGCAATCCACATTTTCATTTTAAAGATTCAAAACTAGAGACTTGGATTTATTTTACAGCATTTTATCTTAAGATGCATTTTCATATATTGTCTTCATTTCAATTCGACGTAATAACTTTGACAGGAAGGTTGATTTATACAGATGGAAAGCATGTAAATGATTCAATGGCGTTTGATGAAATTGGAGCAAAGCAAATGTCTGCCATCAAACAGGGGAAAGGAAAGGACAAGGAAGCTCCCATCTTGAGTCATATGGGGACCCGTTTTTGAGGCTAATATGCTCCTGATAAGAACATCTTGTTTTACTCCCTGCAAGGACTCTCAAGTAATGACCCTAAAATGGAAAGGTAGAACAAAGATATCAATGTCATGGTGTTTGTTTCTTTTAGAACACCATCACTGAATTGCTAACGACAATCGCAGGTGTTACTGGCCTGATCATCTCTCTGGCTTTAGTCTTGATCATGACCTCTTCCACTGAGTTCATCAGACAGGTCTCCTATGAGTTGTTCTGGTACACACACCATGTGTTCATCATCTTCTTTATCAGTCTGGCATTCCATGGGGCCGGGTAAGTCCATAATGCACTCAGAGTATAGGATTTTATGTCTGTGAACCTCGAAATCATCTTAGAAAGCCCTTTGGATGGAGGAACACGACTGGCAGGGACTAAAGGACACATAAAAGGTATGGAAAAGAACATTCACTGGGGCAAACACCCTTTTTTTTAGTAACTGAAAATAAGCAACATAGATGGTGAAGTAATTAATATCTTTATTTTTCTTGCTAACTCTGTTGGGTAATCTTGACACGTTTATAAGATGCAGAAGTTTTAATGAATGCTGTAGAACAATAGATCTGTGTCTCATTCAGAACATAGTTTTGCAATCCAAATTACATGAGATTAGTCAAGATATATATTTCGGACACCCATATGTCATTTCTGCTTAACCAAAACCATCCACTGGGAAACCCCATATGGGGAAGGGAACAGTGTGCCAGATGGCAGTCAGACCTAGGCTCTGCCACTAGTCATCAGGGTGGCCATGTGCAAGTCCTTTAAATTTTATGGACCTCAGTTTCCCCATCTGACTTCTAGGACTCTTTCCTAGAATATGCCCGGGGTGGGGGGGCACATTTTACCCGAAAAAGCTGCCAATCCCTCTGTTCATCTTAGAATCCTCATCAGTCAATGTTCCTATATGTATGCCTGCTGCCTGGCTGATGGCTTTCTAGTCTTTAAAATGGGCAGTTGGCTTTTCCAATGATTATCCCTCACTCTGACTCTCTGTATTTGGGGGAGCAAGATGGATGGTCCCAAAGTGCCCCACCCCAAACACTGCCAGTCCTCTCTTTTCTCTGTGGATTCTTCTCCTGATGCCGGGGCATTAACCCCTGTAGTGCATTTGAGAGTCCACATGAGTCTAGAACTCCTCGTCACAAAAATCATGCACGCATCACCCCGGATCCTGCCCCACCGCACTCACACAAGGGTGTGATTTCAATGGGCCAGTGTTGCGTTGGAGATATTTTTTTTTAATATCCAAATAACATTTCATAAGATGAAATATTTTAGTCATTTTAGCTTAGTTGAAAGGCTTATTTTGGGATAAGGGCTTCATTTAATCTTCTCAGCTTGAAGTATTCCACAGCTCCTGTTTACAGCAAAAAGCAATTTGCAAATTCTATACAAAATGCCAAGTAAAGGAGGATTATTGGAATGTGTCAAAGCCCACTAATCTTTCTATTATGGGATAGCATAGATGAAGACATAACTTTTTTTTTTAATTTTTAAAAAGATACTGCTTTTGTGAAATGTTCTGAAGTTTAGATGCTATAGAGAATGTTACCTAGAGCTTGAGAACGATGGTGTTAAAATTTCTAGAACCTTTTCCTCTGATTCCTATTTATTATTCACCCTTCCCATGTCTGGGCATCAACTTCTCATGAGAGATTCACAGAGAGCTGTGCTCATCTAACTCAAAGGGATGTTTTGGATCCTTCCAGATCACAGACTGGGACAAAGGCCAAAACGTCAGTTCTCCAGGCTGAGGTCTGAGGTCCCCAGGGTCATTGCCACTCACTCCCCCCTCCAGTGCCCGATGATGCAAAAGGGAACATGTTGCTCCACGGACTACCCGGGACATGAGCCTGTGTGATGCTGAAGTTTCTCAGTCGGCGAGTACCATGTTCCTCAAAAATAAGTTAATGTTTTTATTCATAAACACCGAGGAACTGAGCAACTCCCAGGTTACATGACCTCGATTCTTAGGCTTCACAGCCCGGTGCACCGATGGGTAAACCGAAGAACTTACACCAGAGTCAAAGGTCAGTCAGTGCCGCATTTGTGGCAAATATAATATAGCAGGATTACAGGACTCTTGATCCAGTGCTCCATTCACGAAGGCAGTCTTCTTTTTCACCCTCAAATTCATCGTGCAGGCCTGAAGACATACTTCCCACTGACCTATTCTGACCCTGTCAAACACTAGGCCTGCTAGTGGCCACTGGGGAAAAAAATATCATTATTCAGGGCACTTCCTCTGACTCTTTCACTTGAAAACTTCGAGGTGCTCAGAAACAAACCAAAAAGGGTAGAAGTTAAATAAATCTGCAGAAGACCCAAATAGTACAAAGTTAGCCAATTAGCCCGAATCAGCAATCAGGACGAGATGTAACCTAATTAAATTCAACAGTCTACAAAAGGATGTGTTCAAACAATTTCCCTTCATTATGAATTCTCTAATATAGACACTTTCAATTTAACACAGGATACCGCAGAGGGGCACTTCTTTTCTGGGATCTTCAAAGTTACTTGAAGCTTCTTAAATTCCTATTTTTAAAGATGCTGAGAGAAATGAGTGACAGCCCGAGTTTCAAGACAGTTGAAGTGTTATTCCAGAGCCCATTGTAGAATATGTATCTGTGGTATCACCAGACCGCACAAAATCAATTTTAAATGTTTAGGTTTTGTTTTGTTTTTGTTTTGTTTTGTTTTGTTTTGTTTCGTTTTGTTTTAACGGCAAGTCGGATCGTTCGAGGCCAAACTCCCGAGAGCCAACTGCAGCACAATGTCACTGTCTGTAGAGACCACTATGCTCAATGGCAGAAGGCGGCCCCGTGCCCCATGCCTCAGTTTTCTGGCAAAGAGCCTTCGGTAAGAGTGAACCCAAGAGCTTTTAAATAAATAACTGTCTCCCTAGTTAAAAGAACTAGAGCTTTATCTGCTTGAGAAAAAGAACAGCCTATGTCACCACTAGACAAAGCCAACTCTTTATTAAGTGTGCTAATGGAGAAATCTAGTTATGGATCATTTTAAAAGAGGTTGACTGCCAAAAGCATTCTGTCCATTTTGAAATGCACTCTTGCACTCGCATTTAACTGTGGATGTCAGTTATGGCGGAATGCACAGCCCCGTAAGCGCTAACGACCGTGTCTCTGGCTTGCCACCCTCTGCTCAGCAAGGTCAGCTCCCCATCCCCCTGCGGAACGGCCATTCCGCATAATTCGCCATTCTGGGAATTAATAGCACCACTTTTCCAGTGGACATTAAGCAACAACCAAATGAGAAGCCTGCCCTCTTTATTAAGCTTGCCTTCTTGCTTTCTACAACTTTGGGGATCAAACAAATCGGGATAGTAAATGCATTTACTTCCTGTTCTCATTAAGCTCCCATGACTGAAATAATGATGGTGGACAAAAGGAGACCTAATTCATTAGAGTAGATGATAGCGTCCACGAGTTCTCAATAGTAAGATTTCCTGGGCATGCTGTCATCATTACAGTCGGTGGTGGCATAGGTAAATAGAAATAATGACCCTATTTGGTCTCCTCGGGATTCTTCGAACAATGCAAACTGGGGGGCAGCTGGATGATGCATAAAAGCGAATCAATGAAGCTAGCAGATTAAAACTAGAAGGAAACAGTGCCCCCAAAATATGTGTCATTAAAAATGGAATAACAGTATGTAAATGGCGGGGAATTCAGGAAATGAAGTCATCAACTTATGAGGACTCTAAGGATGGACTTTTTCTAAAATCCTCAACTATATTAAATGAAGCACTGGGTTTTAAAAGTGAAAACTGCTAGGAGGAATGTTTAAAACCTAGAGAACTGGAATAGATGTGCCCATTAGACTGTGGTTCTTTTAATGGTCAGTATAGATTGTCTCTGTCTTAAACTCAACTATTGGTAGCCACGACCCAGCCTGCATATTAATGAGGAACACGAATGCCTCTCTAAAATCTTCAGCTACCGTGTCTCCATTAAAAAAAAAAAATCAATACTCTCCCACACCTCATGAATACAGACCAGATCCTGCTCGGCAGTGGATGCTGACATTAATTATTATTAAAAGGGGGGAACTTACCCATCTCTCTGTTAACTCTCCCCTGCTACACCTCCTCGCACACTCAAACTCATGTTGTCACTCTTTCTCATTATTTTTAATGGATCCTGATTCAAAGCATGTGTGGGCTGTGTAATTACTGCTTGGCTGAATGTACAATATTCTCTCTGATGCCTTATAGACACTGAGTCCAGAAGGCATCCCAAGGACAAGGAAGGGCTCCTGCGCTCCACTGCACCACATCTCCCTGTCTCTTCCTCTTTGCTTCTCCTAACTGCCTTTTCACAGTACTTTCATCAATAGAACATTTACCAATTCACCTTCAGTGGTGCACTACCGCCCATGTTAGGAGGGAGAGTGCTTTTCTCACATCACCGCCGAGACACCACACTGATCAAGGGAACCAATTATACCCTCAGCCCCCTTCTGTCTCTGACTCATGGACACATATGAGGCTCCAGAGTCGAGAGCTGTTCATGGAGCATGTTCTCAAAAGAAGCCAGGTCTTCCCTAGCCAAAGAAGCACCTTATTTTACTTAACTGCAACATCAGCAAGTGACAATAATAATATTAATGCTTTTTAACTTATCAGGGCATGATGTCAGTGGTAGAGGAGGAGGCTTTAACTGAGTGAAAGTCAGCGCAGCAAACTTTTTCTAAATGGCTGTCATGTGCTTGGAGTTGCGGTAGATGCAGGATCCACAGATGTAGTTCCTTCCCCTGGAAATCTTATTGTCTAGAAAAAGAGGCCATTTATAGACGTAAAATAAAATCAGAGCCAGCATGTTCTTATTCTCTGGTAGGAATGAAAAACCAGGAGTGAAAGTGGAAGAAACAAGTTTCATTATTGCAGCTCTTAAATCAATGTAGCTTTATTTCCATCATAAAATATTCACTGTACCACGACTTTTTGAGTATTTTTGGAGAAGAAGAAATAAAGCAAAGAAGCCATAGTGTATGTTAGCATTAAAGCAACTTAGATACTAAATAGCCCTGCCCCTTTACCTAATGGAGAGAGAACCTGTGGCCCAAGTTTTCGTTTCTTCCCTGTGGTCACAAAGGGCATTCACAGGAAAGCCACATCAAGAAACCAGAGCTTCTATGGCCATGAACTTTCATCTCTCCCCTCTTCAACATTCATTCTGAAACTCCAGCCTTCTCCCACCCCTCACTTTGTCCTCTCTCTGCTGCTCTCCGTGAGAACACACCCCTGACACTGTATTTATCTCTGTGAATAAAGCTAAAACATTTAAGAGCCTGGAGGAAAGCCAACCAATAATTTTCTCCAACTCTCTCATTTTACAAAGCAGAAAATTTAAACTCAACTATTGGTAGTTGAACTACCAGTAAATATTAGTAGTTCAACTACCAATACCAACTATTGGTAGTTGGTATCAACTACCAATATCAACTACCGATACCAACTATTGGTAGTTGAACTAAAAGGCCCAAGATCTGCTACAAGTCACAGGTAGAGGGATGGTAACCCCAAGATCAGAAGCAAGGTCTTCTCAGACTCAGTTCAGGTGCCCCTCCTGCTCTGGGCCCTGGCCTCCTTCTGTCTTTACTCACAATTGTCTGTCCCAGTCATTGCTTCAGGATAACCTAGTACTCACCTCTGGCCACTCCTGTCCTTCACTCCCTAACTCCTGGGGGCTCCAGGAGTATCACCGTATACCCAAACTGGGCTTTCTCCTCCTGGAGCCATTTATATACTAGAGTAGACACAGAGCCAAGGAATCATAATTTACATTCTCCTTCCTGACTAACCATACAAAGAAAAATAACCCATTCCATCTTTATCAACATGGAAGAATCAGAGACCGTGACTGATTTGACACCCCCAAAATGAAATGTCTGATATCTAAAACTTTCTAAAATGGGCATGGAAGATGATTTATAAAAGTACACAGATACTATGTGAGTGTTTTTGCAAATATCTATGCTCACGTAGAAAGAATTGCATTCTTGCTATCCTTTCTGTAAATATCCAAACCAATTCTCAAAACACTTTGTGGTTCATTCAAGCATAAGAGACCGAAGGATTCATTCGTTTGGTCCAAACCCACCCTTCATGTCTACCCCTTCCTTTCTTCTATCCTCTGCTCATCATACCGGCTCACCCACAGCATAGGTGGACAAAAGGCTTTGTTCTCTCTGCTATTCTGAACACGTTGCTGAACCCCACTGGGGCAGAAAAGAGTAAGTGAGTCAAATGGCTTTGTTTTGCCTGCATAAATTGAGCCTTTATCAGGCCAATAAGAGGTTCCCAGGGAAAAAGCAAGGAGGGTTGATGTAGGTGAGCAGAGGTGCCATGCAAACAGACCCAGCAGTAAACAGAAAAGAAATACACAAGGGAGATAACAGAAGCAAAAATAACACTAAAGGGCTTGTGACCTGTCAACAGAACAGACAAAACAAGAGAATGGGTAAGAGTAATGAGCAACAAAAACAGTGAGTCAGCTGAAAGGGTTTAGTGAATATGAGTTCAAAAGGTGAGAGATCCTTCCTGCTCCTAAAGTAGTGTGCTAGCAGGAAGGTTGCCGTGCACTTAGAATCCCAAGCAGAGAATTGGGAAATTATGAAAGACTTGAGTTCCAGTCCCAGCTCCTCAGGATTGAGTCCTATCTCCCTACACCACACCACGCCTTCCCACAAAGTCAGGGTTTTTCGTCTTTAAATGAAGAATTGGATGAGATTTCAGAGAACTCTTAACATCTTAAAATTCAATGAATGACTGAGTCCCTAATGTTTTATAAAACAAGGCTCAGCAGCAATATCAGTTCACAGCACAAAAAGAAGCATGATCACATGGTGAGTGCACGGGCCAGGCGGTCAGACCCCTCTGAGGTCATGTTTTTCTGGTGCAGCTAATTACCTTTGTGACCCAGACAATCTGTTTGATCTTGCTGAGCCTCAGTTTCCTTTTCTTAAAACAAAGAGAATACCATATGCCTCCTATGGTCATTTGGTAACAGACCTGTTATAAGTCTTCAAACATTATAAGTTCCCAGTCCCTCCCTTCCACGGTAAGAGGACACCTTATGTTTTATACACAACACTGGTACAAGACTAGCCTCCTGGCAAATTGATCATTGGTAATACAGATTATTCTCATGAAAGGTTAACATAGGAAGGGATTTATTAAGAATGGAAATATTCGCTGTCAAAATTGTCCAGAAGACTGTGGAGGATTTTGTTCTGAATCTGCAAACCTACATTTAAAGTTCTGAGACCCTACCTTATGTCTTATTCCTGATAACACTGGATATGCATACATGTGGGAGTGTATGTGTGTGGTGTGTGTGCGAGTATGGGGGTGTGGGTGCTTTATCAGGCAGAACCCCCAATTGTGACACATTTTTGGCCAAAAAATTACTGTTGAAAATGTTTCTATTTAATTTTCCATGTCCTATTTTGGCTCAGGAATGTAGCTCTGTGAGCCTTTGACTTTGGCTGAGTTGGGAGCATTTATGACCCTATCATATGTAACATAAACATCAATCTGCTTTCCTATTTCTTTGCAAATTCAATTATTTCTAATTACATAAAGGCATCATTGATCAAGTAAGCATAAAAACCAATACAGAAGAGTTTAATCTCTTAAAGAAGCTTGTAGACTTCAAGGAATAATTGAATGTTATAGTATTTAATACAAGGAGATATCTTTATTGTTGATAACTGGCCCAAAGTTAAAGGAAAATGTCTGAATCCCATCATGTTATATATTGATTTGGCTCAAATTGAAAATATTTGGATTCTATTTTCATTTCCGTTTCCTCTCTCTCTCTCTGCTGTTGTCTACAGGCTTGGAAATGGGTTTTAGGCCCTGTGGTCTTATATGCGTGTGAAAGAATAATTAGGTTCTGGCGGTTTCAACAAGAAGTTGTCATTACCAAGGTATGCGCATAGCTTTATGTCTGAATAAAAGCCTGAGTGTAGATGAAAATTTTTTATTAGCCCAAGTTTTTAATTTGCCACTTTTATTGCAGAACTGTCTGTAATTTAGAGGCCCATCTTCTGTTCTAATAATTGCTTGTATCCCGCGCATCTTTTAGTGTGACTAATTTTACTGAAGACAGAGATCAGGGCTCCAGACTGGGACATAGAATTCTGATAAAGGTTATGGTGCAGCCCAGGAATCATCCGTTTTCCTCTTTATTTCCGTTCTCAC
>CM053608.1:8654339-8701627 GCA_028646535.1 Procyon lotor
GAGGTTGCGGGGGGACCACGCGGAGCCCCACCTAGTGAGTGAGAGCCCGAGGGAGTGTTTTCCCAATTTGCATCCCTCCTCTCAGCTCTCCAATTGTACCACATGCTGGAGGAAGATGTGAGTAGCTGGACCAGGAAAACATGTGTAGGAGACTGAAAAGTACCAAAGACCCTGCCCCCTGTGTTTTAAATGTCCGAGAAGAAATGCTCCGCTAACCAAACCTATATTGCTAATACAATATTAACAGAATCCTCTATCTCCTTAACTGTCTTCATGAAAGCAGATGCATAGAAATTGCTTCATATTTCTGTTTTAAGCTGTTTCCATGCTGCTTTTAAGTTAAGCACCAAAGGATATCAGGCTACGACAAAAGCCAGACTGTAAAACTTCTGGAAACCCACTAGAGCCGTTACTAGGGAGACAATTTAACAGCAGAATCAGAACAAATATCAGTAGGGAGATGGGAAACAGAACTAATGATTAAAATGCTGTGAGATTCTCTTCCGAATGGAAAAATACTGTCACAGGATCCAGACATTTGCTTTTGCTCCCTCCGCCTCCCACCGCAAAAGAAGACACGGGAGCCTGGAGAGATTTCTTTTCAGAAAACAAGATGGAGATCGGAGAAGGGAAATCAGTTCTTTCCTTCCAAAGAGCAGCACAGGGCAAAGCTCTTAAGCGAAGAGCGTCTGCCTGCTGCTTCGTACGCCTCAAACTCAGAGCCCGAGCAGGACAGGGGACGAGACCCGACTAAAAACAAAATGAAAAGAAACATTTCACAGTGAATTTGAAGATTGTTTTCCACCTAGAAGGAGAAAACAACAGGGCTCATCAACCAGAGATTGAGAAAAGACACAGATCGTTGAAAACGGTACCAAGCAGGGCCTACGTTTTAAAACCACGGAGATCGCTCAGTGGGTATTTTAATAACTGTAAACGTCATTAAGTGCAGCGTCTGATAGGCTGGATCCTTTTCCCTTGATCCTGCTTAACGGCGCTCGCGAGAGCTTGGCCTTGTGGGACATAATGTCACGTGACAGACACCACGTGGCACCCGGCTTTCGGTCGGTGCTCTGAAGGAGGTAAGCTTCCTGCTTGCTGGAGTTGCCAAGCCAAATATAAAGGGCCTGGCAAAGATCCCTGGAAGGAAATAGCCAATGGCAGGTGTAAAGATACCTCGAAAAAGCTGATTCTAAAATTTAAAAACCTCTAGGGGAACAAAAGCCGTTGTCTTCTCCCTTCACCTGAGAAAAAAGAAAAAAAAATACAACAAAAACGACTCTCTCGCTCTGATTTAGGTGGTGAGCCACCCGTCTGGAGTTCTAGAACTTCACATGAAAAAGCGTAACTTTAAAATGGCGCCGGGACAGTACATCCTGATCCAGTGCCCATCCATATCCTGGCTGGAATGGCACCCCTTCACCCTCACCTCTGCTCCTCAGGAGAACTTCTTCAGTGTCCACATCCGGGTAGCAGGAGACTGGACGGAAGCTTTATGTAAGGCCTTTGGGGCAGAGGGACAGGCCCCGAAGGAGCTCTGGAGCCTGCCAAGGTAGGAACCGGTTTCTTTTTTACATAGAACTTAGAATACTATAGCAAATAAGGCATTTTCGTGCATCCGCGGGCTTCCCAAATCCAGCAATATCTTTATCCTAGATGGCAAGTTTTAATCTATTTTTTTAAATATAAGGACCCATATAAAGAGGGTAATTTAGTGGATTTCCCATAGAAGCAAGTACATTTCTTTAAAAAAAAAAATGTTCGACAAAGGCAGGCAGTGATCCAGGAAGAAGGAGCATTGTGCTTTCTCAGCTCCAGAACAACACTTGGCTGATTATATGCAGCCGGTGATGACTAAGGCAGCCCTGTGAACTTTTTGCTGTTACAGTCTGAGGTCTTTACATTTGTTATTTTGGTCTCCCTAAGGAGGAGGCTTTATAGTCAGAGTGAGGCTGGCAGGCCCCATCCACTGGAGAAAGAGCTAAACAGTTGCAGATGGAAGCTCACAGAGTGATGAAATGATTGGATGGTCGAGAAGGTTGCGCCATTCAATCCGTCGGTGCTGCCTGTGCCTATGCAGCAAGTATCTGTGACCTCCATTAGGCGCCAGAAATACAGAGATGGCAAAACGCCGCCTCCTTTCCCTAGAACTTCGAGAGGCCGAATACAATCAGCATCAGCCTGCACACAGAGCATTTAATTTTGCTGCAAGGTCGACGTGCAGAGGGTCAGCCTGGGAAGGGTGGAAAAGCAGGAATGACATCCATATTCGTTTCCTAGGGTTGTGGTAACAAAGCACACAAACTGGGTGGCAGGCAACAATAGAAATGTATTCACTCCATCTGCAACCTTTAAGGGAGGCTCTTGTCCTCCCTCCTCCACTCCAGGGGTGTTTTCCAGTGACCTGGGGCAGTCCTTGGCTTGCACCTGCAGCAGTGACTGTCTTGTCATCCCGTGATAATCTCCCCTCTCGTGTCTGCCTTTGTGGCCTCTTCTTAGAAATCTGAGTCATACTGGATTAAGGGCCCACCCACCTCCTGTATGACCTTATCTTAACTTGATTAACTACACCCGCAAAAACTCTATTTCCAAAGAAAGTCACATTCTAGGGTACCAGGGTTGGGACTTCAACCTGGCAACTGGGGGGACATGATTCAAAGACAACATCCTATTCAGACAAGCCTGAGCGCAGTGTCAATTACCACTACTTGGCTCCCTTTGGCAAACAATGGCTTGAAGTCATTTCCCACTCTTCCAGCAGAATGACCCAAGAAGAAGCAGGCCAAACCCATGTTTAAGGCCCCAGGAAAACGGACACACCCAAAAAGGATTAACCCTTTTTGGTTAATCCAAAAAAGGTTAAAAGGGTTAAAAAAAAATTTGACATTTCAAAAGAAGCATCAAGAGATTCCTTCTCCTGCTACCCTTGGAGTGTGTCAGGAACTACCAAACAAAGGCGTGAAATAAGAAATAGGGGGTGAACACTGTGAGTTCGCATCTAGAATGTACTTCCTGGGGCAAGGCATTGCCTGTTCAGTGCCTGGAACAGTGTCAGACATATATTGCACACAGAGTAAATATTTAATGAAGAAATTAATACCTGGACTCAGTATGGACACTTTAGCTCATTTTTAACAAATATTTACCGGTGGCAAACTAGGCACCAGAATAAATGTAAGGCACGGAATCTAATCAGCTTGTTGTCCCTCTTTCCTCCCTCTCACAGGACAGTGAACTGTGACCATAGAGCTCTGGGCTTGCTTGTGTTTAGTGGCTAGGAAGAGGCACATGCCTTCATTTCAAACATTGGAACTAAAGGGTGGTTATGATAACAAGCCAAGTGTAAACATCATCTGGTCAGACCAGAGCCCCAAGTCAGATGACAACACCCAACTGCTCCTCCACTTAAGACCTTCTCTTTTTAATCATGGAAAGGAAGTAATGTAACAAAATTCTGAGATTCAGAATGCAATGCAAATGCTTAAAATCAGGAATAAAATTAGACACACACGCACACATACACACACACACACACGTCCCTGCCTTCCTTTTGGCCTTGCCAAGATCAATACTTTGATCCTACTGCTAGCCTGGTCTCTACTCTTAGTGTTTACATTACCAGGTCTGTCAACCAACCTTGCCTTTCACAAACCAGTGAGAACTTGGAACATGTTTCTCAGGATTCAATAGACTTTCTACCTGTGGGGTGCCTTGTCAGCTCACAGCCTGACCTGACATGGTATGCCCTCCCCACTCCCCCAGGCCTCCCTGGGCTCCCCTGCCCCACCTCCTGCTCCCTCCTTGAACTCAGCCATTCCTCCACCTTTCTTGGCTTTATCCTACACTGAGCACACTCTCCTAAGCATCTTTACCACTGCTGTTCCCTCCACCCGGGACATTCTTTTCCAGATTTCTGCTAGGCTGCTAGTATTTGCTCAAATGTCTCCTAGTGAAGTCTTTCCTTCCTGACTCACTTGAGACAATGACCCCCAACTGACTTCAGTAATCACTTTGTCTTGAGCCTTACTTTATTCTTCCGCATAGTACTTACTTATCACCATCTGACGTACTAAATAAATACCTGCTCATTTATCGGTTTACCATATATCTTCCCACACTAGAATGGAAGTTCTCTAAGAAAAGGGACATTATCCACGTGATTCACTTTGTTGTCTTGTCTTTAGTGCCTAGATTAGGCCCTCACTCTTAGTTGGTACTCAATAAATATTTATTGAATGAATAAAACTGAGTTGTTGAAAACAGTGCAGTTTCCCTTCATTTATTTGTTAAATTGATTTGACCTCTGCCTCTATACATGTGTAGGCATATGTATTAACAGTAGAACAAAAAAACCCTACAATCTCTTCAATTATTCAAAATATGAAGAATCAGAATGTTATTGGGCTTCCTTGGCTGATTTTATCTCTTAGAGTTATTTCAATTTTGAAGTGAATCAAACATATGGGAGAAAGCACTCTAATTTTTCACTGTTTTGAACCCCAGAAAGGATTTAAACCAGCCCCAGGAAAAAGGGGCACCTGGGTGGTTCAGTCACTGAAGCGTGCAACTCTTGATTTCAGTTCAGGTCATGATCTTAGGTTTGTGGGATCAAGCCGTATGTGGGGTTCTGCACTCAGCAGGGAGTCTTCTTGAGGATTCTCTCTCATTTTCCCTCTGCCTCTTCCCCCTCTCCAATAAATAAATAAATCTAAAAAAAAACTTAAAACAAAAGTATAAGATTTTGTCTTCTGAGGGTAAAATGGAGTAATTTCTGAGTTGATCCTGTAGTTTTCAGTGATTTAACCTACTGCTCAGAGCAAGGACACCAACTTCCAACAGCCTGGGGTCAAAGCCCAGTTTTGGGTGTGATCTTAAAGGATGTATGCAACTGTGGCCTCAGTTTCCTTATCTGTAAAATGAAAATGATAACAGTATCTAAGACTTTGTTGAGGATTAAATGTGACAGTCCTTATAAAGCCCTTCACATATTGCATAGTAAAAAAAAAGTTAGTCGTTATCATGAGCAAACTAAGAAAGGTCACCTACTGCAGAGATGTCGGTGAAAGTGATGATCGACAGGGAGAACATGTTGATGAGCAAAGGCAGTGGGTTCAGAGAGTCAAAGTTGGAGGTCGATGAGGTGGATGGATGTGCTCCCGACTATGAGCATCGAGGAACCGCACCATGTGGATGCTGCAAAGTCTACTCTAAGCTGCATCTTAAAGCTCTGTGTCCGAATCAAAGAGGAAGTAGCTGGTGAACTAGATAAGCAAGAATTTGTGCAAAAGGGACGCCTGGGTGGCTCAGTTGGTTGGGCAGCTACCTTCAGCTCAGGTCATGATCCCAGCATCCAGGGATGGAGTCCCGCATCAGGCTCCTTGCTCAGCGGGGAGCCTGCTTCTCCCTCTGCCTCTGCCTGCCACTCTGCCTGCTTGTGTTCTCTCCTCTCTCTCTGACAAATAAATAAAATTAAATAAAAAAAAAAAAGAATTTGTGCAAAGGAAGCCAATTCAGGATTGTGAGAGGTCTTGAGAAATGGAGACATTTTTGTCCAAAAAAAAAAAAAAAAAACCCACAATCGGGGTGTCGTGATAGCCATGATCAACCATTTAAAGGCCTGAGACAAGAAAGGGAAGAGATCTGGTATGTATTTCTCAGGAAAGCGAGTGGTGTGAGTTGTCAGAAAACAGATTTCAGTGAGACATGAGAAAAACTATCTCCTGCTTTGAACTGCACCTGAGCGGAACAAGGTGCCCTGCAATTTAACATCAGAATGGGATCAGCTCTAGGGGTTATGGAAGGAAGGATTACTATATTAGCAGGGAAGTTGGACTAAATATTTTCTCCTGCTTTTTCCAGCTTTGAGTCTCAATTCTAATTATGTGGAAATGTGTTTATTATGTATTTCTGTGGATTATATGACACAATTCTTCTTTGGGTTTCATTGTTATCTTTTCAAATCAATGTCAAATAAATCCCAAATACAACTAATTATAAAAACAATTAACAGTAAGACATTTTAATCCTTGGACAGTTCCGTTTTTTTCTCTCTCGATTCCCCTTATCTAATTATTTATAAACTAATCTACAGTGGGCTGAGATACTAACCCTTTCTGGTTAATGACCTTTTATTTTTATTCTTCCATTTCCATATATCAATATGTAATAAAGCCTTATTAATTAACATTAACTTGAGGAGAGTTAATTTGAATTATTAGGAGGTCTGGCATATGGAATATTTAAAAATAAAACCCAATTGAACTTTCATGAACACATAGTAAGCCCAAATGGGCCAACCTTGGGCGCCTTCAACAGATACCCCTTAGGGAATGGTTATGAATAACTTAGAAGCCTTTTAATTAGCATATCTTTGTTCATATGTAAATGTGTGCTTTTGGAATAGTTGAGGTTATTTAATACATTCTGCTGACTGAAATATTTTAAACATTCCCTTTACAATTTATTCAAGGAATTGTTATTGACCAGCTCCGTGCCAGAGAGCATGCACAGCCCTGGGATGCTGAGGGGAGCAAAGACAGACCTGGCTCCTCCCTCCAGAGAACTTGTGGTCCAGTGATCAAGACAGATGCAAATCAAATCATGCACACATGCCCAAAAAACTGTAAAATCATGAATCTGATGAGGACTCCAGAGGACGGGCACATGGGGTTATAAATTATATAAGAGGGGATTTAGCCTAGTCTAAGGGGCCCAGGAAGCTTCCTCAGGGAAATGATGATTCAGATAAGACCTAATGAAAGGATAACTGTTAACCAAGTCAGGAGGGCAGGGAGGAATTAGGACAGAGTATTTTCTGATTACTTGGGTTTTCACATGCAAAGGCCCTGGGGCAGAAGGCTGGTACTGTGTATTTTAGGAAATGAAAAAAAAGCCAGCATGGAAAACTGGTGTTGAGAAAGGGAGTAGAATCCAGGGGCTGATCTATTCTGGACTACGTTAAAGACAATCGTATTCATTCAATAAATATGCTTTATCCTTACAAAGAAAAATTTGCTAAGCAAAGACAAAACATCAGTGCCATTCCAGGCAGAAACCCAGATTTTTAGTTCACATCATCCAAAATAACAAGTTTTAGAAATTCCATATAACTGGCAAAATTATCTCAAAATCATATTTATCCCAAATGAATGGCTTCTAGACTAAAATTATATGACTATACAAAGAGGTGAGACTGACTAAAAACAGAAGCAGCACATTAGCAGCAGGACAGATAACCCTGTAAAGCACCTTCTGCTTCTGCTTTATTCCTCTGATAGCAGCTGCAGAAAAGAAAAAAGAAAAGGAAAAGGAAAGAAAAAGAATAAGCCAAAGCCAAAGCCAAGGCTTCTTCTACCAGGCTTCATGATGCCTGAAGCCAAAACAAGCGTCTAAGAGTTGTGAGAGCTTGTCATGCGGAAGAGGCTTGAGCTTGAGCCGGAGAAGCAGGCTTTGTCCTTCCATGAATGGCACCTAGACAGGCCTGTCTGGACATCCCCATCCCTAAGAGATAGGCCCCCATTTTCTCCTGCTAAGTCCACACTCTCCAAACAGGGCACCCTCAAGCACAGGGCCAACCCCCTGCACACTGTTGCAAACACATCTTATAAAAGGCAGCAGTTGAAGATGGCTTTGTTTTCCAGAGCAGAGCATTCTGAACGTCACAAGACCACACTTTGTGATTGCAGGCTGGCAGTGGATGGGCCGTTCGGAACCCCACTGACGGATGTATTTCACTATCCAGTGAGTGTGTGCATCGCTGCGGGAATAGGGGTCACTCCCTTTGCCTCTCTTCTGAAATCTTTGTGGTACAAATGTGAGTCACAAACCCAGCTGAAGCTGAGTAAGGTATGGAAAAAAATCATTAGTTCACATTCACATGGATTAAAAGGTTCCACATCCTTCTATCTATCATCTGGCAATTCTTGGGGAGGATTTTAATTAACTATGAGGGATAAACTCAAGGATCCTTAACTATACTTATGTTCTTAAAAATCTCCATTCGGTATTACATTTATGAGAAGGGTTATGTCTAATCTTGTTAAAGATGACAAGACATAAATTTTATTGCTTCGTTGCCATTACAAGACATGTAATTGCTCATGTCGGTAAAATATGGACAGGCTGCAAATGGCTTTGTGACCGGGCTACTCTTAGTGATTTTAACAGGCGGCCTTTTCCTTAGTCTCTTCAGCCTGAGACGGTGGCTCCAACTGCGCAGTTCAGCATCTTCCCCTCATGGACTCAAGGTCTTAACACGAAGCAAACATGCCTCAGTTGAGATTCATGGCCGGCGTGCTTGGTGTTGCCAAGCTCTGAATCTCTTTTGTCATTTCTTGAATATTCTCTGACAAGACACCTCCACAGTTGCCTTCCTTCCTTTGTCCTACCCATAGACGGTCCACACTTGAACCTTCTGAGGAGCTGCAGGAGAAAGGGAGCCATGTTAACGCCAAATGGTGTCCATTGGAAGACTCAGGTTGCCAAGCAAGCCTGGTTCTGGGCCTGATTTTGCCACTTCTCTGGTTCACACTTTGGCTCTAGTTTCATCCTCAAGCAAAGGAATTTGTTTGATTAGATTTGCATGTCTCTCTAACATGAGTTAGACATGAACATTAGTCATGTGCTATGGTCTGCTAAAAAGAATGCTGTGGTCAAAAGAAGCTACTACAAATCCCATTCTAGAAGATTCACATCATCTATTAGCCTATTAAATAAGTTCTGTAGAAAAGAACCTCTTTCAGTTTTGTTTCACTCATCCTTCCCAAGCTTAGTTAGCCACAGAAACTTTCTTCACCTAAAACTTATTAATGAATAGCATCTTTGAGGCACTGGGGGCAATACTGATCTCTAAAGTTGGGGCTCTTCCAACTAAGAAATAAGAGAAAAATCAGCCCTCATTTCATGACTTTCCAAGTGTCAAGTGCTCGACATACATTTTCTCATTTGATTGTTATAATTCCCAACAATTTTATACAGTAGATAATAGCAAACCTGCTTTTCACACACACACATAAAAAACCCTGAAACTTACAGAAACCAAAGTAACTGCCCTAAAAATACATGGGTAATAAAAGGCAGAATGAGGATTCAAACTTAGATCCATCTGGCTCTTTCCGTGACATAACCAACATATGGTAGATATGACTGCCACCATTGTATTGTAGGCAGACTGAGGGATCCCTGGCCAGAGAATCTGTCTCAGCCTGATTCACCCTCACTAGAAGCATCATCTTGAGTGAGTCAGGTCACCTCTCTGAGCTAGGTTTCCTGATCTGCATAATGGAGAAAGAAGAGTCCATAACCAACAGGGAGTTTTAGTACCAAATAGGACAAATCAATAATATGATGTGTAAATAATGTAATGTAAATGTGTACAAAATGGTATAAAAGTTCATTATAGCTGCCAAAGATGTAGATAGATTACTAGTACTACTGCTACTAATAGCTGAGATTTATCAAGCCTTGACTGCCTAGCAGGCAGGATGTTAGGCATTTTATACATAGTATCTCACATCATCTTTTTAAGGAACTCACCATTTGTATTCCCATTTACAGATGAGAAAACTAAAGCTGATCACAAAGCTCATAGGAATGATAGCATCGTAGTATCAAATTATCATGATTGTTCTTTGGAATAAGTTAACATCCTCAGTTTACTACTGAGGAACTCAAAGCACAGAGAGCCAATAAATAGTAGAACGAGAGTTCGAATCCACTCTTCGAATGCAGACTCATCATATTTCCTCTCTACCACAATAAGTTCAACAAAATGTTCTTAGTCCATTTAGGCTGCTATATCACAATAGACTTGGGTCACTTATAAACAGCAGAAATGGATTTCTCAATGCTGGGAAGTCCAAGATCAATGGACTGGTTGACTTGGTGTCTGATGAGAGCCTGCTTCCTGGTTGATAGATGACAGTCTTCTAGTTCTAACTTCCCATAGCAGAAAGGGGTGAGCTAGCTCTTGGTAGTTTGGGTTTGCGGGGGGGAAGGAGGGTGGTTTGCTTTGTTTTG
The DNA here is from genome assembly GCA_028646535.1 of Procyon lotor. Classification (NCBI taxonomy): domain Eukaryota; kingdom Metazoa; phylum Chordata; class Mammalia; order Carnivora; family Procyonidae; genus Procyon; species Procyon lotor. The sequence goes on from CM053608.1 coordinate 8,664,357, forward strand.
TTTTTGGTCAGCAAATTTGTTGACTTGCAGTTTGCAACCCAATGAGGAAAAATCAAATACATAAGTTTAGAAGTCTAGAGTCCTTTTTATAAAGACACTAATCCCATTCATGAGGGTTCCTCCCATATGAACAAATCACCTCCCAAATACCCCACTTCCAAATATTATTGCATCGGGGATTAAACTTCAAAATATGAATTGTGGGGGGACGTAGACATTGAGTCTATGGTACAAAACAAGCAAAACAGCTACTCTTTTGTTTATTCAGACTCCCCTCATGGCAATGCTTTGTTATGGTTTGTGATGGTTTCTCAATCCCCATAAGCTTTTTCTTTCCTCTCACTGTCCACCATGTAAAACCCACCCACAGAGGCCGTTTCTTGCTTCATGATTTTCACAACACTGAAGGTCACGTTGTATTTCACACGTGATGGATTGCATGTCTCACTTTCATTCACTTATTCACTCCATGAATATCTATTGAGCACCTACTATGTTCCAGGCCTTTTGATACTGACTTGACAAGCCTCTCACTCTCACACCAGATTTATAACACCTCACCCTTCTCTCGGTATATGTTATCAGTGTCCTTTTATGTCATGTTCATGGAAGATCTCATTTCCCTTAATAGATTCTGAGCTTCTTGCATGTGGCTTCTTTGTGTATCTTTATGATGAGATACACACACACACATGCACACACTACAATTTTTTAATAAATCAATGAGTGAATAAATGTCTACGTGCCAAAATGAAGAAATGGCTTCTATGTAATTTTTCATGAAATTCTAGATTAGTAAGATTGATTCATCTTTTATTTAACCAAAAAGTCTATTTGTTCAGTAATTTTATAATTCAAAGAATATGTTCCAATTATTTTACTATAAATAGGAAAAAATCTTGTAAGAACCCACAAAATCATAAAGCCCATATAGGAACCCACAAAATCCCAATTCCACCTCCTCCCTCACTATTTCATTGTTATTTCTGGGCTGTGTTTATGGGGTTTCTCAAGGCTGTTTCAGTGGGAGGGTTAAGCAATTGCCACAAAACTATAAAACAGGGACATTGATCTCTACCCCCCCCAAAAAACCCCAAAGAATTAGAAATTAAAGAAACAATGTTTTTATAACTTACAGAAATTGGGAGCAGTATCAAGGCAATATTCCACTGAAAATAAAGGTTAGAATAATGGTATATGGGAAAAAGAAAGCTAAAAGCATAGAATCACAAACTAATTTGAGAGGTCTTAACCTTCCAGCTTTGCATATGACCCTGAGCATCAGCATCTCTACTTAGACTGGAAAGTGATTTGTCCAAAGTCATCTAGTTGGTTAGCTACTGAGTCAGGTTGGGAGCAGGCGTTTCTAATTTCCACTTTCAAGCCTTTTTATGCAAAAAGTGAGATTTCATGCTATTGAGAGTTTACGCTGAAAATTCCACTTAAGATTCACCTGGTTAGAGCCTGCGTGCAGGAGAAAAAGTTTAAGAAGTTTTTCTGTTTTAAAGCCACTTTGCGTTTGACTACAGCTATCAGGCTTATGTAACTAATATTTGTCAGGACCGCCTACATGTGTTTGAGATATAAATACTCTTTCCATGAAACTGTCGGCATCTATATAATTTTTAAAGTCCAGGGGAGCACAGCAGTACATATTTATCCAACAATGTCCTCACAATTATAGATCTGGGCTATAGTTTTCAGATTGTTCTCTTCTGTAACAAAGGGGGAAATGCAGCATAGGGGTTCAGAGCTGGAAATTTAAGCCTAAAGGGTTAACTGCAATCAAGTATGATTTTCTCCCTATATACAAGACCCATTGGCATAAAGGCATACATTCTTTACATACAAGCCTGATGTTTGTTACAAGTCTACAATTAAAAAAAAAAAAACTGCAAAGTTTTCTTGGTTGCTACCATTGCAAACTATATCTCTTTACCCTTCTCCTCTGCCATGTTATTCTAGAACACTTCTAAGTAAAATGCAGGAGAATAGCCAATAGGATGCCTGCTGCTTCTCTAGGATCATGTGTAGCACTTTCTATTTGAAGCTGGTGTTTAAAATTTCTCCTTAACGATCTTTTATTTTTAAAGATGGCGGGGAGGAGGGGGAGGAGTGGTTAGGAGGAAATTTCCCAAGAAGGCAAAGTAAAAATAAGTAGAATGATGGCTTGCAGGGGAAAAAAGTGGGGAAAAGCTGTAATATGTGAAAGGGGTATTTTCAACACAAGAGTAAGAGCCAAACTTCCCTTAGTTGGAAGCAGATGAGCACACATCTCTCCTTCAGGATGAGGGAAGGGGATGTGAGTGGTTGAGGAGCCTCTATGATGCAATTCAAAGGACACTGAGCGCTAGGGGTGCAAATGCCCCATAGCAATGAACAGCCTCCAACACCTGCCTAACGGGATGATTAATTCCACATCACACTCAATTTGTGAAAAGAGCTCTTGAAAAAAAATTAGGACAGTTTGCTTGTGCAAACTGTCAAAATGATGAATGAAATAAGTGTGTACAAATGGGGAGGGAGGAATGGCAGGCATAAATATGTTGGCTTATACATTTTAGATCCCCTAATGTCACAGCTGTGTAGACAGAATGGAGAGAATGGCCAACTGGAAGATTTGGTTCCTTTTCCTAACAGCATATGTAATCTTCAGACTATAATAAGATAGATTATAGAAAAACCGAGATAATCTCATTTCTTCATAAATTGTCTTCCTTCATCACCCCAATAATACAGAACCATGATAATGGGTATTTATAGTGTGTCCCGTGCAAGATGGCCTTGGGTCCTTAACCTAATATAATAAACAGATAATTCAAATAAAAAGACAGCTCAGGCCAGTGGGAACAAGGCAAGAGGCCAAGAAAGGCAAAAATCCATAGTCTACTTAAATATATTAATAAAATAAAGGAGGGCCTTCTCTCTTTTCTAATGAATGAAAAATGCACTTAATTTAATCTGTTTAGTTTGAGAAATTATTTGTTTTCCCTTTCCCTCACACTGGAGCTCTGGCTACTCCTGGAATTGATCATCTCTGCTAACCACTGACAGTGTTGTAATAAATTGAACTGGGGAACACGAGGCTACATGTGTCCCTCCAAAAGACACCTGTGTCCCCCAGACTTTCACTAGACAGCCTTAAAAGTATTCAGTCCCCCATCAGGTCTCACCATTACCCTGTGAGGAGGAGACCAGTCTTAATAGTTTTAATATTTTGGTTTATTAACCACACAACCCATACAAGACTATAAGGTCCTTGCAAAAGATTCAAATGAAATACTCGGTCAAAAGGTTTCCCTTCCTTAGCCTTCCTCCCCAAACTAACCACCACCACTTTGCTCTCCGGGTGTTCACTATTAAACAGTGGAGGGTGTCTCATTCCATTCTTTCTCCATGCATTTGCACACATACGCATATACAGAGTGCTATTTTATTTATATCTAGAGATATGGGTAGAGGGGAGAAAGAGATGCACTTTGTTTTCATTTTCATTGCCCTTTATAATACGGTTTAGAGCACCTTCAGTGTCAATACCTACTTGGTGTCTTCAGAATATTCCAAAGTGTGGCTATCCCCCTCTTGATGTAATGATTTTATTATTAATGAACATTTTGACTACCCAAGAAGTCTTATTAACTATAATTAGAACAAACTGAGGCACCAGCAAGGTCAGTCCTCCCTCATCGGGCCAAGCAGTAGTATAGCCATGAAATAACTCACTTTAAAGATCTTTTTTTTTTTAAAGATTTTATTTATTTATTTGACAGAGAGAGAGATCACAAGTAGGCAGAGAGGCAGGCAGAGAGAGAGGGGGAAGCAGGCTCCCTGCCGAGTAGAGAGCCCAATGTGGGGCTCGATCCCAGGACCCCGAGATCACGACCTGAGCTGAAGACAGAGGCTTTAACCCACTGAGCCACCCAGGTGCCCCACTTTAAAGATCTTTAGAAAAGAAGTCTTAGAGACTAAAAATGACTGACAAAGACTGGTCTCAGTCTTATAATTGTTAAGCAGAAAAATTATTTTGTAATTATATTTCCTTTAAATGGGACATGGAAGCCATATTAAAGAAGTTTCTCAATAAGAAGGAACAGTTGCTTCAAAATTTGTTTGCCATTATATCCATCCTGGAAGACCTTCACAATAACAACAACAAAATAAAAACCAGGACGATAATAGTTACCTTTTATTGAGGATAATAAACATTCATTTACGTTTTCTAATCAATCACAGTCTTTATCTTTTTAGAGAGAAAAATTCTTTTTTTGGAAAAGGTCACGATTCCCTCAGGGAAAGTCTCCATCACCCTACTTGTTCGGAGTTTCTGTCAGTTCTGTGCTATTTTGTACAGAATGGTTATCTTAGCATACAGCATATAGTTCAGGCTGCTATAACAGAAATACTATAGACTGGGTGGCTCACACAACAAACGTTTATTTTTCACAGTTCTTGAGGCTGGAAGTCAGAGATCAGGGAGCCAGCATGGTTGAGTTTCAATGAGGCCTCTCTTTCTGACTTGCAGATGACCACCTTCTCGCTGTGTCCTCACATGACGGAGACAGAGAGAGCTCTGGTCTCTTCTCTTCTCAGAAGAACACTAATCCCATCATCGGAGTCCCCATTCTCATGACCTCATCTAAATCTAACCACCTCTCAAAGGCTCACCTCCCAGTACCATCACATTGGATTTCAACATATAAATTTGGAGATGATACAGTCAGTTATAAAGGGTGCTGTCCAGAAGGAGGCAAGGTCACAGTACTGCTCCATTGGCCTTCTCCTGGGTGGAGGCATTGGCCAACGTCAAGGTCAACCTTGGCCAACCTTGGCACCCCATAAATTGCATCTTGTTTAGCACACACATTAGCATGGAGTGTGCTTTGCTAGTAAAGGGTTTTCCCAGTCGGGATCACATCCTTATCAATGTTGAGGTTCCCAGAGTGGTGTTGGAGATTGGGCTCCACCTCTTCTCAGTGATCACCACCTCTATAATTCATAAGTGCTCAGTGGGAACACAGACCCCAAGTTAGCCAATGATTCCCTTTGCTGTCTCTAATATAAACGTGTATTCTTTCTGTAAGTTCCTCCAAATGACAGTGAGGAGAGCAGCAGTCACAACTAACAGCTCTGAGCACTTAATTCCTGTGTCAGACATTGTGCCAAATGCTCCTATGAACCATATTTTTATCAACAATAATCTCATAGGTTGTTGTTCTAGAGAATTGTTTTCTTTGTTTGTTTATATATGTGGTGATTTAGGTTCAAATTTTAAAAAATTGCCCCCAGTTACCCAGCTTGTAGATGGTGAAGGTGGGAGTCCAAGACAGTTTAGAGGACTCAAGGGCTTATAATGTTTAATTACTCTACCACACTGCATCATAAAACTGTGTCCTCATGTACAATTTCCTTCTTTGGAGAGATCCTGGGCCATAAATAAATAAACATATAAATAAATAGATTATTTTATCCCATCCCATCCTCAGGAAATGGATCTGGGGTCTAAAAAAACACGGTTTGTACTGTCTGTGTTTGGGGATGCCTATCCAAGCCATGAGATAGGGAGCATCTGTGGGCTCTGCTAGTAAAATAGATGAATAGCTTTTCTTACTTCATTTTCTGAAATTATTTCGCAAAAAGTAGCACAGGTCCATTTCCTTCTGGCCTCAGATCACCTTGACCTGGTCCACAGGCAAGTCTGCAGAATTCTTAGAGCTGCAGAGACCATGGGGAAGAGGTGGCTCTCACAGAGATGGGGATGGTAGGATGGTGGTCTACATCAGGAAGCATGTGGCCTGAAGGCCTGCAACAAGCCACACGCACACAGAGCTCCCTAAAACCATTGTCTACTCCTGGAGTCATCTCCTAAAACATCTGGGACTCCATTAGATCTACAGAGACATGTGGGATGAAACCTGTTAGAAATAGTAACTTTGTTACTATGAAAGTTCAGAACTTTCATCTCTTAATGGAGGATGACTTTCTGTTAAACAAAGCTTTTTCAAGTAACCTTAAGTTATTTGGGGCCTCTGATATCAGCTACAGAATTCTGGAAGCCAAGCTTTAGACAGGTAACTGATTTCGGGTTTTTTATTTTTGGACACTGAGGAGGAGCGAGTGTTGGGCAGATCACAGAGGTGTAGCCTGTTGTTTGGGATATTTGTTCTACCGGTGACCAGGTCCTTCCTACTGGACGAAATGCGGAAGTGGAACTGCCCTGTCCCTTCACAGTGAGTGTCCCTCACCGTTAGGATGAAAGAGAGTCAAAGTAAATAGCCTCTTTCTCTGTTCAAAGTCCCTTTTCTTCTTTTTCTGCCTGAAGCACTTCTGAGCTTATTCAGTGTTCCTTCATTGCCTCTTGCACCAAAGCTGCCCAGTGTCACCTCTAAGTCAATTACAGAGGGAAAAACACACAAAGCCATTACAAGGAAGTAAAAAGTATAAAAGGCTTGGCAAGCCCTAAGAAGGCTGACACACTGCTAAGCCACAAGAAAGCAAGGACAGGCATGATTTCTATTTGAAAGGATAAGGGTCAGTGTGAGCAGGAAGCTAAGATGTGGGCATTTTTCAAGGAAGGATGATTGAGACTGGATTTGAAATTGACAAGTTTTCTAAAAAGTAAGTGGGGGTATTGTTCCTGTATGAATGTATCTGAAGCACATCCCTTAAGGAGTGGAAATAAAAGAAAATAAATCAATGATGTTTGTTCTCATCCAAATGCCACCATCAATGTTCCTAGGTAAAACAACCTACTGAGAGCAGGAAGGAAGGGGAGGTGCATCGGTAAGAATGGTATTAAATTCAGTCAATAGATTTTCTGTTTCCACCGGGAGCAAAGCAAGTCGAAAGCAGGCCTCAGGTTTTCAAAGAATAATTTAGATTAGGCATGAAGCAAAGTAAAAAGCAAGAAGATAGCAGTACTCATCACCAACATTGGATATAAAGTCAGCCTCCTGGCCTCCAGTCTCCTAGGGACCCTTTCTTCTGATTCTTCCTCAGACCCTGTCGCTCCCCAGCTCAACACCATGCAGTGCTTTCCCACCTCACTCAGAGTAGAAGTCAAGATGGCCCAAACCCTGCGCCTGTACCTCCCAGCCTTCCCATCAGACCTTATCTCTTACTGCCCTCCTCTCCTTCACAACTTCAGCCACACTGGCCCCCTGACTCTTCCCCAGAGGTCCTACTCCTTCTGTAAGGCTCCTGCCCCAACCATGATTCCTCTGCTTGCTTTTGTCTTTGCTCAAATGTTTCCATCCTTTGACCATTTGACTCAGTATTGCAGCCTTTTCCAGCCTGCTTTGTGTTTCTCAGTACTTACCACTCTCTGATGTAATCTATGCTTATTACCATCTTTCTTCTCCCTCTACATGCAAAATCTAGGAGAACGGCAAATGTTTGCCTCTTCTGTTTGCTCTTAGAGTTCCAAAGAGGAGAACAGTCTTGACATAGAATAAGCATGGAATAAGCATTTGCTGAGTCAATGAATGAATGAACACAATCACTATACTCGTGGGGCCCATGGAGCCTTCGATGGAAGGAATCATTGGCTCAGATTTATGACCTCGAAGAGGAAGGCACTCCTTTTGAGGGTTAACACACTTAGAGATTATTTGAGCTGGGAGTAGTATTGAAAGTGTCCTCTGAGCCATAGCTGTCCAACAAATATTGGGCTCTAAATCTTTCTTTTCCAAATTTTTACTTAAATTCTGGTTAGTTTACATATAGTGTAATATTGGTTTCAGGAATAGAATTTAGTGATTCATCACTTACACATAACACCGAGTGCTCCACACAAGTGCCCTCCTTAATCCTCATCACCCATTTAGCACATCCCCACCCACCTCCCCTCCAACAACCCTCAGTTTGTTCTCTATAGTTAAGAGTCTCTTATGGTTTGCTTCCCTCTCTTTTCTTCCCCCCATCCCCTATGTCCATCTGTTTTCTAAATTCCTATACAAACCTGGAGAAAATAGGCAAGGTGTTTAGCCTTGAAATACATTCTGTGAATTTTTTGTCCTCATGAACTTCATCTGTTAATTAAATCTCATGTATAACTTTCATCATGATTGTGAGCTTGCAGGCTGGCTGATGGAGAGGGGAGGCAGGGAGGTCAAGGCCAGCCCCCTGGTAGATGTTGTTAAGCAACAGAGAACTGTCTTTGGGGAAGGGATGTAGGAAAGAGTAGTGAGCAGCAAGGAATAGGAGTGTGAGAAAAATCAGGGGAATTAATTGATCTTTCTCTTGTAGTTTCTCCTAGATACAATTACCTAAAATTCAAAGCACAAAAACTAAGGCTTTATTTCAGCAAACCCAGACTACTTCTTGTCAAATTCCATTTGCTTAACACAGAAAATTAAAAAATAATTTCCTAGACATAATTTCATTATAGAAGTTGACACACAACCATAACCAACACCCACCAGCTTTCTTGTACACTAATGTCTGGCTGAGGCAAACTTCTGGCCCCTGTGGCTTGGTTCGGCAATTGCCATAATCTCCACCCTTCAGAAGTCAGAAGTTGTGATGGTAAAGTGCACCAGGGTTTAGCGCACAAGCCTTAGGGGTCTCTGGAGAAGGGAGTTCAAATCCCAAGCTTAGGTCATGAGTAAAGATGAAGGGGGTTGGTCTAATGGTTTATCCCCCTTTGGGAGCTGTGAAAGGCACAGCTAGTTATGATTATTAACCTCATTCAAAAGAAGCACAGCCAGGAATGTGGTGAATTGATCCTCATCCAGTGAAACTGGCAACAGCCCACAGACTCCTGACTCTGAATTCACTCTGGACTTTTTCAAACACAATGTGAAATTTTTCAAAAGAAATCACAGTGTGACTGTTCCCTGGCAGAGAGAAGCATGTCATTTTGCAGAAGTGCCCATTTGAGCTCAAATAATTTAATGGAGATAAAGTAGTCTGTGATTATCAGCACATTATGAAAAGGGGGACAGATCCGTTCTCTTGTCTTGTCTCTTGACAGGTGTATTTCTACTGGATTTGCCGGGATCCAAAGGCTTTTGAGTGGTTTGCTGATCTCTTACTCTCACTGGAAACACTTATGAGTGAGCAAGGGAAAGCTCATTTTCTAAGTTATCATATATTTCTTACTGGCTGGGATGAAAATCAGGTATTGATAAGACTCTTAGAATAATCAGTATTACATAAGTCATCTAATAATAGAGCAAAGAGCAGAGGAACAGTGTTAATAATGAGCTATATATTTATCTTGTGGCATGAAAGAATTATTTGCGTGTTCTGAAAAAGGAAAGAAGAATAAAATAAATCAGGTTAGAAAAAGCTATTCAAATCACTGCAATAAAAAAAAATGACAGTTAATTTGTTGAGGAATAAGAAAGAAGATTGGGAAAGAAGTTGGTTAATGGAAGGAAGACAATCCCAAGCATGGAAATCCAAGAGGAATTATGTCACTTAAAGTTGCATTTGTCATTTTAGTGACATCCAGTGAATATTCCCGATCAGATGTATTGTTTTGTTCAGCTCCTGATTGGTTCTAATTCTATGCTTTGAGCTATTCAGAGTTAGCAGGAAAAAAACACCCAAGTGTTTACATGCGACATTTTGTGTTGTGAAATATGTGAGCATCTACCGAAAATAATCATTATGAATACATGATTTATCTAGAGATTTCTTTCTCTTAAGACATTCTTAGAAATTGTGTGCACATATGTTCATTCACCCAAGAACAAGAGGATCTTCTGTTGTGGCACGTGTTGTGCACCATACTGTATCAATAAATGGTAAGGTTGCGTTTACCAGAATGTATATCAAAATATTGCACTAGGGTAGTATTTCAGGGCTGATAATATTGAATGATAACTACTAAGTTTTAAATCTTATTTAACTCCTCAAATATGGAAGCTAACAATGAAGTGATCACTAGATTTATGAAATGCATGCTGCCTCTGTTGATATTTACTTTAAGGTAAGTATGTCTGAGCCAAGATTTGCATTAATCACTAAATTTACAAATGAGTGTGTTCCTGAGAGTGGGTAGATACTCCTGCTCTCTCCCTCCCTCTCATTTGAACATACACACACACACACACACAGGCCTGTGGGACATCGCTGAAATTTGACTCTGTACCTTTGGGTAAGACTTAGCTTGAAATTCAGTAGCTAAATGAACTTTTAGGGTCTTATTTGCAGTCAGTCTTAAATATTTATTCCTTTGGGGTAATTCAAAATACAGGTTCCTTGGGAATGAAGCTTAAAACATCTTAATGAATTAAATAGTGTTAATTGTGTTTTCCAAACATTTTCTTTATTCAAACAGGATTTTTAACTAATGATCCATTTGATGAAATACAAATACAGCCTTTGTTTCTTTGCTTTCAAGTACTACACTTGCTCTTCTGAGTGCCCATCTTGGAATTCCCAGTCATTTGGGAGTTTTGAGACCTGAGGCCTTCTTTGATTTTGTGACAATACAACTCTGCCCCATCATATCTCTGCCCCTTCTCAAAGTGTGCTTTAATATATACTATTTTTTACTGAATAGAAGTAAATTAAAATTGATGTGTTCTTAAATTTTTGTCGTGACACATTGAAACTCTTTAGATGCTTGAATTCCAGGAAAAAATAATTGGTGCATTCTGTCAGTGAGAAATTAAAAGGCTGTTTTAGAAATAGCCAATTGTTAAACTGAATTCAACAACCTCAAAGTGGCAGAATGACAAGAACAGAAGGGACAGATGGAAAAGGTATTATGAAGGGCAAATCAACAGGGTTTGGAGATTAATTGAACACTGGGCTGAGAAATATGGAACAAATATAATTCCAAATGTTTGAACATCACTGATTGGTAGTTCAACAGTACCACTAATATAAGTAGGAAAGGGCCCTTTTTTCCTATTAAATAATGCCCAAACTTCTCCTCAAGGACTTTAAGGCCCTTCCTGACTGATGGCAACCAACTCATTCTGTTGCATTCCCTCATGCCCCTCTGGCACCCTTGTGTTCTCATGCCTTCATGTCTTCTCTCTCTGTTCCCTCTCCCTGAGAGCCACTTGACATCCTCTGTCCTCCCCACTCTCTAGACATGGAATCGTTCTTCCAAGACCTGGCCATCTCCAGTTCTCTTAGTCAAAAGTACTTGTGGCTTCTGCGGGGTAATTTGTCTACTTCTCCAAGAGTGCTTTCTTCCTGTCTCTAGTAAAGAAGGATCCTGGTCTGGCTTATGTCATTGACCTTGTGCACGTGGGCTTCCCCTCCCTTTGGTGACCAGTTCCTCACAAAGCAGAGACCTTCTCTCTTTCTTTCTGTGCTGATCACTCACAGTACCCTGCCTGCTTATAGGAATTGCTCAACAATGGTGTGTGGAAGGAATTTGAAGTCACACACTACTTGAACATTCATTTGAGCTATGATGATCAATTTGAAGGAACAGAAAAAAATTCACATATAAATATGTTTGGGGAGTTCAAGACCCAGGACTCTACTTTGGCAGAAAGATGAGAGCAGGGGGAGAAAGCTGGTAGTCATCTTTGTAGACGATGCTCATTGGGACCATGAAAATGAAAGTTCTTTGGAGAGTAATAGTCCAAAAAGGACTGGAGACTGGGAAGGCAGCTGCATTGTGAGACAGGAGAAGATCATAGGAAAACAAATCTAACATTTTGTCCTTGAATGAAAAGAAGAGTCAGAGAAAGAAGTAGAAGAAATAGGATTTTATAATGCATAAAAAATTAAGGAGAAGCAATGTTCAGCCATGTGGCTGGCAGAGAAACCAAGGAGAATAGGCCCAAGCTGGTCATTAGATTTGGCACTTAGTCAAAAGTAAATTGGCTGCCTCTGCCTTCTTTGCCCACAGCTGAAGCCAGCAGACTGTATGGCACCAGTCAATCCTACCGTTAAGCAAGAGGGCTGTGGGGCTGCAAGAGGGCTGCTGTAGGCCGACACAACTCTGACCTTGACTTCCAGTTCTGATAACAGCTTCTGCCACTTGTCAAGGCTCAATCTTCAACTACCACCTCACTTCCTGTTCCTGAGCTCTTGTCTCCCACTTCATGCTTCCTTCTCTGTCTTGATAAACCTGCCTAAGAGGAGGATCCTGCTATCCTCTCACTGGTGCTCCCTTTCCCAAACTCCATTCCAATAGGATCCCTGCCCCTGGGCTCAGACCTGCCTGCTGGCAACTTCCTGCAGCCCAGGCTTCTGCAATTCCACCACTGTCCACCATCACCGACTGGTCTGCTGGGGTTTTACCAGGGGTTAACAGTTGGCCCAGCAGGGTTATTAGCCAAACTGGTCAGGAGCAGGATGAGTCAGAGGACATGAGCAAATGGAGCACCAAAGGGTGTGAAACACATGAACACAAGAGCTGTGTGGGTGTCAAAGGGGTGAGCACAGAAGACATAAATCCCAGGAGGTAAGAAGGCAAGTAGCTACCAGGATTCAACAACTTGAGACATCATCAGTAGGCAGTGCTATGCCCCAGGCTCTTATGTATCTGCAACTACTTACCTGATGCCTGTGTGCTCTTATATAATTTGAAGGCAAATGGTTGGGCATGGATCTCCAATCCTGACCCTCTCTGTGCTTGGCCACCAGAGTCTGTCTGCCAGACTCCGTCTCCCCCCAGCACCAGAACCTGGACCATACACTTCAGACAGTTTCGACCCACTAGGCAGAACTGATTATAAGATTCAGCTGCTTCCTGAACGTTTCAATCATTTTAATCTGGCAGTGCCCTTCTCAAATCCCTAAGGTTTCACATTAAGTAAATGGGGACAGACGCAGAGATTAATTTCTGAGAAGTTTGGCAGAGAAAAAAGGAAGTAGGTTAATGCTTGCTTTCCCTTAACCATATTTACGGTACTGCTCTCATCCTTGTCAAGAAAATTCCTCCCAGGTCCATGGTATTATACCTCACCTAGGCGTACATCAAACCCCTTATTTCAGTAGTGCCCAAGGTGGAATACAAAGATAAATGAGATGGGATGTATATCCCAAAATGCAAAATCAGTGATTTCTGAAACTGATGATAAGCATCTCTAGCCGCATGAAGAAATTTTTTTTTTGAGTATTCAATCTACAAATGAACATAATTACTTGATCTTTTATTTAGAAGCAGGTTCCTGGGGTTTTTTCCCAAATATCACCTGATGCCACCATTTTTATTTTAGGCTGTTCACTTTGCTTTACATTGGGATGAAAGTACTGATGTGATCACAGGATTAAAGCAGAAAACGTTCTTCGGAAGACCTAACTGGAACAACGAGTTCCGACAGATGGCCTACGCTCACCCCAGGTAAGGCGCTCTCTTCCCTCTGCTGTGGGAGCCTCCCTGGAGCCTGCTGCTGAGGTGGAAAAGGCCAGGGCACAAGCTGCCCAGTGTGTAGTAGTGGGCTTCTTGCTCTGGGAGAAAATATCGACTTTAGAAAAGGCGGTCATGGGGTTTTCCAGAAACCACAGACCTCTGCTTGACTGGCTTTCAACATCTGACAATTAGCAGTTGTGCTGAAATGTTTCACACTTAAATTCAATCAAAGACGGTATTTCTTTTTTTTTTTAAGATTATATTTCTTAAACTACCGAGGTCTCAAAGAAATGTTTAGTGAATACAGTTGATCACAACTTACCCAAATGGAGAATTCACTTATGTCCAACTGTAGACTGTATCTAGCATGTTCAGCAAAGCAGACAAAAAGTGTTCTAAGACCAAGCAGAGATTTAATGTGCTGATTAAAGACCCAGGATCTGGAGCCTGAGTGCTTGGCTGTAAATCCTGGCTCCGCCATAACCACCTGCTTACTTTGGACAGGTTACGTATCCTGCACTGACTTAGTCTCTTTCTCTGTAAGCTGCGCTTAATAACAGTGCTTCCCTCCCAGGCTTCTGTGAGGATTAGCTGTGTGAATACATGGAAAGTGCTTAAAACAGTGCTTTGAATTCAGTAAATGTTAGCTGCTGTCATTATCATCATCATTATTATTATATCACTTATCACTATATTATTATCATTATACAATAAACTTTGATGTAGAGGAGGAAAAGCATCTGCTCTGGGACCACAAGATAGGAGTGAAGGCTGTGCTTTCTAATTCTAGAAGTTTCTGGCTATGTGACCTTAGACAAAGTAGCTTGTTTGAGCTTTTGGGCCCCATTGTAAAACTGGAAGGATGCCATGCGGCCACAGTGGTGTTTTCATAATTTAAAAAACACATAACTTGGTCAAGTGCAAAGCATTAATGCAAATATTTATCACTGTTATTCCATGTCCCCTAACTCAGTCTCTGTTTTGGATCCCCATCATCTATGGCTCTTAAAAGTCAAAAGGCTCTAATATTATCCTTATTTAAAGAATTGTTTCCATATTTGAGGAAAGGCCAAGGAAATGAGGAAGTATGCCATGTACATAACTGGGAAAGAGCACAAGAACAGTTTGTGCCAAGATCCTGAGGCAGCAGACACTGTTCCAGGCATGATCCAGGAGGCCAGTGAGGTTGGAACAGAGTGGGTAAGAGGAAGAGTGGCGGAAGGCATATAGGAGAGATAAGTAGAGGACTGTTACAGGCCATTATAAGGCTTTTGATTTTATTCTGAGAGAGGAAGCCACTCAAACTCAAAGGTTTGAGCAGAAAAGTGACATGATCTGTCTTATGTTTAATGAGATCACCTCTGGCTGTTGTGAGGGAATAAATTATAAGTGCCCTAGGGCAGAAGTGGAGAGGCCGGGAAGAGGTAAACGGTGCTGTGGTTTGGATTAGGAGCCGTGCAGGTGCTGAGAGGCAGCTGGATGCTGGTATTTTGTGAAGATAGAGCTGACGTGGCTTGCTGATGGATTAGATGGGAGACTGGCATGACCCAGGCTAGAATGGACTTATGTGTATGAATTTGGCGATGACTAAGAGGAGCAGATTTGCAGGCACAGGATATCAAGAATTCAGTTTTTTGACATGTTTAGTTTGAGATGCCCGTTATACATCCAAGCAGAGATGTCAAGCAAGCAGGTAAATATGAGTCAGGACTCAGAGGAGTTCGGGCTGGAGATGTACACCTGGGAGATGTTAGGTGTGAACTGCTTTAGAACGAAGAAACTGGATGAGATAGACAAAGAAGCCAATTCAGATGGACAGGAGTTCAAAGGACCACCGTATCTGGAGGGGAGGACAACATATTCTCTGTTTGCCGGTCACAGAGTTTAATATAAATTACTCATAGCTCTCAGATTAATCCTGTCATTTACATCTTCTATACCTAGACCTTTCTTCTGTCCACTTTATCAGTATTGAACCCATTTAGAGTACATTAAAACCCACTAGGGTCTTTCCGACTAATTCCCTGTTACCGTCTCTCCCAGAAGTTCTGGTGCTGCTGCTTTGTGGGCTCTCACCAGGGTCACTGAAACCTTCCATAATTCCCTCATGTGTTTTCTGCTCTATGGGATAATATTCTGGTGAATATTAATCATCTTTTGGTCAGCGTGGCTGCTCTTTTTTATATTTTTCTCATACTCTCTTTGTACTAGAACTATTCCATTTTCTTTTTATTAACCGTCACTAAATTTTTGAGACCTCCCTGGACCAGCTGTTTAAAGGAGGTATGGTGAGGACGGGAGTGTGGAAGGAGAGAACAAGTCTGAGCTTTATAACCTGTGCAAGTCCAGCCCTGTGAGACCCCCAGCCAACCCTGTGTACTCTGTGCTGTGTCAGCCTGCCTCAGAACCCCCAGACCCAACCCGAGAGCACTCACTGCAGAGGCTCTGGATTCCTGAGCACACCGTGCCTGCATTGGCTCAGGAATGAATCCGTTAGAAGCAGTGGAGACCTTCTCCTGACCTTGAATTATCATGAGAGTAAAGGATTTCCAGCAAGAGAGGGCAAGAAAAGCGTAACCTTTAACTTCAGGGCCAAGGGAGGGAGGGAATGGACCAAATGTGCTGTTGCTTCCATCCTTAGGCTCAGCCTCAGATGACCTGTGAGAGCTGAACAAGCCAATGGCAAGTGTCCTTGGGACTCTCCAGGCACCATTTCTGAAACCCTCTGGCTCTACTTTGTTTCTTGCCTTGACTCTTGCTGACACTTGGCCTAGAATCCGGTTCCAGTGTCCCATCTTCTCCCTAATGTGGTGTTTTGAATCCATCCAAGCTTCCAGAACCTCAGAAGCTGGTTCCTTTGTGCTGCCTGTTCAACATCCAGTCCCAACACCTAGACCCTTAGCCTCCTCTAAGCCCTAAAGTCAGAAGCCTTCATCTCCTTCATCTCCTTCCCATGAGGTACTTATTCCAAGGACAGAGACTGGATCATTTTATCCACCATCCAAAAGACGGTGGGTGGAAAACTAATAAAATGTTACAAGTTAATATGCTACAACCAGGACTAGGATTTTCTTTGTTGGTATGTTCACCTTTTGGAAAAAAAAAAAATCTATTCATCTGATTAATGTTTTTACACGTAGTTTTCAGTTATGGGATGAATATTCCCACTTGCAGGCTTTTGACAAGAACACATACTTTGAGTTCTTATAGATAGGACCGCTCTTTGTTAGGATTGCCCCTTATTGACGAGTCACATTATATTTGTTTATTTCTGTTACACATGAAGTTTGGGGAAGTGGGGAAGGCCTTTTAAACCAAACCACTTAATGATCCTTCCCTCAGAAAGGTGTGAGCTAGAAACAGCACCAGGAGACCAAGAGCAGAACTGAGTTTGCACTAACGCTGTGCGAGCAGTTGTGTCAGATCATGGCTTGGAAGTGAGTCCGTCCAAGCATGCCTGGAATGAAGAGTAGGAAACAGTTTGAAGGCAGGAAAACCACAGAGTTGTCACTTCTCCCGTTGCCCTTGTGAAGAGTGTGCTCATTCCTGTTCAGAAGCTGTAATCAAGGTTTAGTATGTAAATATACTTAAAACCCAATTGAGCCTTTCAGCACATTAGCTATGTAAACTCTTCCTGATGGATGACTTCATCTCCCCAAGAGTTAAAGAGGTCTCCTAAAGTTGTCACTGAATCAACTTCTACAGCATACTTCTTAGCCTCCAAATTTTAAAAATAACCTATTTTTAATAGCCTTAGACGCTGGAATACAACTTGTTATATAGCTCCAACCATCAATGTAATTAATGTAAGAGACATGTGTGCAAAGATCAATGATCATTTCTTCCCTGGAATGCCAGATCTTAGGTAAGACAAGTCACAGTACAGAGCTTAGCACGCCCCTTCCAAAAGACTTTTAAAATGACCTCCTTAAAATAATTTTGTTTTCTGCTGTGTAAAAGAAGATTTATGTTTAATGAAGCTTTTAATGAAGAAATCTCAGAAAGAGAATGCCAATAAAATCTAATTTTTAAACAAGAAAATCTAATTTTGAGAAGTATTTCAATATCCTGGCCTTTGTCCAGATATAAATGAAACACACAATCCAATTATTGTTCTGCACAGAGGACAAAGTAACATTAATTTTCCTCAAGATGGTTATTAAAGAGATAAACAGTATGTTTTTCCTTAATTATGTCAAGGATATGGTTGTTCCCAAGCCTACTTGGCTATTCTTACAAGACAGGTCTTTCCTGTCATTAACTCATATCTTTTGGCAAAGATGGGTCAGAAAGAATTGGTGGGTTTGTTAGTGGCCTCAGAAAAGGTTCTTTGTTCTTGAGGGCCTTTGAAGTAGGCTCTCAACCATTTCTATTCATCAGCACGAAGCCAAGGATTCTTAGGGCTTACTCTTTTAAAAACATTTACCTGTTCACTCAAAGCTGGAGTTTGTTCTTGTTCTAAGAAGAAGGAGTTAAAAGAATAAAGGGAAGAGGGGCAAAAATATTTTTTTTACAGAACATGAAAAACACCGAAAATAAAGCTCGAAGGGAAGCAGATCAAAGAGAATAGTGCAAGCTCCAAAGGAACCAGAAAATTGCAAAAATAACAGTAATAGAGAAACAAATTGACAGGCATCAAAATGAATACAAATAAGGAAAGGGGAGGAAAAATTAAAAAGAGATCAAAGACTGAAAGTAGAAAAATGGGAAAGTATACTCTATTGTTTTTATTTGCAATTAATTTTTGTAATTTATCAGCTCTATTACAAAATACAAGTATAGTTTTAAAAGAAGATCACCAACTAGTGAATGAATATATAGAAAGTAAGCCTTTGATTGGCTCAAATTCAAAGGCACATGACATTCGCTGTACGTTGCTTACGATGGACAAGCCCAGAAAAGTACTTCGAACACAAAACAATGGAAACCATTCTCCCAACTGCAATATGGTAGGTTGAATACAGGCACTGATATTTATGTCTTCCTAATCCATAGAAATGTGTATCTTTCACAAAAATGGAAGCTATATTTCATTTTTTGTAAACGGTCTTGACCTGTTCCCAAGCTTTCACAAGATAATCAGAAAATCAGGGATAATTTCCAATAAAGTACACAGAATGGAAAAAATACATATCTTTGTCACATCCAGCTGCTCTTTGGATACACACGCCTTGTGCATATACTCAACCATCTGGATCTACAGATCGGTTGTTTTCTAATTAATTGAGTAAAATTTTTTCCATAAGACTTTGGTCTTTGATCTTACATTTCACCAAGTATTTATAATTTGCCACTTTTGACTTATCTGCTAATAACTTCCTCATGCCATGTAGATCTAAAACTTTATGTAATTAATGACCATAAAAACTTTGAAGAGTCAGCCATTTCTTCAAAACTTGGGTAGAAGTGTTTCTCTTATCTCGAAGGAACAAATAAAGATTCTGGAAGAGTACCACCATTTGTTAGAACTCTTTAATCCAACCCAATGATGAAGAAAGGTGCCGACTTACCATATGATTGGGAA
Organism: Procyon lotor; assembly: GCA_028646535.1. Classification (NCBI taxonomy): domain Eukaryota; kingdom Metazoa; phylum Chordata; class Mammalia; order Carnivora; family Procyonidae; genus Procyon; species Procyon lotor. Next base: position 8,683,151 of record CM053608.1, read on the forward strand.
CTTCTATTCCATATTGCAGGAATGTATTTTAGACCACCCATTGTTTTCAGAAATGTAAAAATACCTTTATACTAAATCGAGTAAATGTGTCCATCTGGAACCACATTTGCTTGTGTGCACACTCTCCAATTCTCATTTGTACATGCATATGTGCAAAATGTTTTTAAATGATATTTTTGAGAAACTCACATTCTGATGATAGCATACAGGGCCCTCTATCTAATAGGATTTCCTTAACATTAGTTATATGACTAAAGTATTTGGAATACCAAAAGAAACAGACCCAAGTGGAAACCCCACACATGATAAATTACAGCTTTATGAGAAAAATAAAGCCACTGTTACCTTATGACTGAGATATCGTTAGCATATTTCAATAGTACCTTTCCCCCAGAGAACAGCCAGCTTTCCAGCTGGAGTCAGGTGAAGATTCAGTGAAAATTACTGGCTTTACTCTACTTGTGGTGTTGAAAATTAGGGAGGTTGAGTGAGCACAAGTGGATTTGTCATCATTCTGCTAAGTGTCTTTGATGGTTTTACCTAGAAAATCATTAGATATGGCAACTGTATTAGCATATTTCTGGATGAAGGTATGTACATTCCTGTGTTTTATCAGAGAGGGGACGGAGAGAGGATGGACAGAAAAATGGCCCTACCATTCCCTGGCATCCAATGCTGCAAGTCACTTACTTCTCTTTCTCTCTTAATTCATTTTCTATTGGACCATGACCATCCTCAAAGGCAGGAACATTGTCTGTGCCCCCACAGAGCTGAGCACAGTGGCCAGAATCAGCAAGTGAAGGAACCATGAGATGGATATGGAAGCTAGGACCAGATTCCTAATTCTTCCGAAAGGAAATAGAGGTGGTGGGAATAGCAAGTTCGTTCTCAGTGGTGAGCAAGCACTGTTAGGGACGTTTGTCGCTCCTAATGAACCACTGAGTAATTAGGATGCAGAGAAAACTCACAGAAAAGGCTACTACAAATCAACCAGGAGATGGGTTTTTTTTAAAAAAAGGCTGGCCAACACAATTATCATCTGTGATTGTGAAAAGACAGTGTTGTACAAAATATAATTATACAATGAATCATTTGGAGGAATTTCTAATGATAAACATTCACTAGGAAAGATTAACCAGAAGTTGTGTCCACTGTCTGATACCAAGTTTGTAGTCCTCCTCGTCTGCTTTCTAAGCTTCCATAAATCCACGGGAAGCTTCTGTTTATCGATTTTATTTGCAGAAGGCACTCAGGGTATAAAGTAATTTGATTTTTTTTAAATGGGGTTTAGGGTCTGCCCCTACAGGGTTATAACTTACCAAGCATAAAAGCCAACACATAAAAACAAACGTACAATTTAAAGAGAGAAGGGCTCAAGGCAGCAGAACCTGGGAATCCAGCAAGATGGTGGGATTACTCCCGGGCACACCCACTCTCCCATATATCTGCTGAGCAGAAATCTCCTGGTGGGTGACATTTTGGATGCCTTTCATGCATAGCATCGCTGAACTATTTTGAAAAATGCATCAACCCCACAGAAAAGAGCACAATAGTTATTCAGCAAATAAGTAGGGGAACAGGAGGATTCTCTTTATTGTTTATCAGAGTTAAAAATAATACTGCTAGTGTTAAAACCATCTTTGCAGCTCATGTAAAATTTGTCCTTTTCTCATCAAAGTCAGCAGCCTAGACTGATCAATGCCGCTAATATTGTCCTGGATCCAAGTCCTCATTCATGTGCAAGCTCTGCAGCTTGCAGGCTGTAAACCGAAGAATAATGCCTTGTGTTTTATACTTCTTTTACAGGGAATCTTTTTTTTAATTCTAAGCAATCGTGGGTAATTAAACTTTATAGAAGAATTTTTTTCTCTACCAATCCCATTAGGGTTCTGTTGCACTTGTCCATTGCCTCATAAAAGAAAAAAAAAATGCTGCCGCATCTGTGCCTTACCCACTTTGTGCAGATTCTCAGCTCTGTGAGTCACACGGTATGCATTCGTGACAAGAAATCTCCACACTTGAAACCACAAATGCCAAGGAGGATAAGCAAGGCGGGCGATAGGCTGCCCTGTGTGGGGACAGGAAGGCACAGAGTGCTAGTGAAGGTAGAAAATAAATGGCCTTTGTGAGACTTTTTGGCGCCTGTATAATCATGACAGTTACATGAATACAGCAAAGTGTGTACTTCGTTGTGTAGTGGAATAGCCACAACTTCAAAAGAGGCAGGGGTGCTGTGAACGGCTGGGGACACCAATGGTTCACCTGGCCGCTAGCAGTCAGAACCCTTTGAAATGGAGTCTTAAAGGCAGAGCATCAAAGGGGATCCTCAGGACCTGCAAACAGTCACTACGACTGCAAACGAAAGGGCAACTCTAGCCTGTTGGGAATGGGCCAGTGGGCAATCTCTTTGGTGACACCTACGCGAATGGAAAAATACCACCACCCATAACGACGTCTTTGAACATGGATGCAGGGATACCTCTGGGCCTCCGACACAAAGCCAAGCTGTGGCTCTTCGCTGGGAAGGGTTTTGCCTGACCCATCTATCATTCACAACATTTCACTCCAGAATTCAAACAAGCCAGCGCCGGAGTGCTGGTCCAGGAGGACTGTCATCATTGTTGCATTGACAGCCCACGTCACACCTTCTGTTCAGCTCCATGGAGCAGACAGACATCCTGCAGATCAGCGTGTAGGCTGGTACTGGGGCTCGCCATGTACCAAGCACAGGACAGAAGGCTGTACCTGCAATGTCATGGCTAATCCTGTCAGAGCTTCTAGGAGCTAGGTCCTTTAATGCACCCCATTTCATAGATAAGGAAATGGGGGGCTTTGAAGAGATAATAAACGTACCCAAAGATCCTCAGCAACAGAGTGGTGGACCCCACAGCATTCTTAATCAGCACCTTCTATTTCCATAAACACCTTAGAGTTGTTTCATTAAGTCATAAACTCATATTTTTCAGTGGAATAAATACTTTCTAAAAAGGCACCTTCTCAAATTTCGCCATGGGAATAATATCTTCAAAAATAGTACCTATATATTTTAAACATATTGTCATTTACAAATGAGTCTACTTGATAAGTTCCTTTGAAGCTAGAGTTTGAAATATAATTGAACCATCAATTTCTACCGTGGTTATTATGGGCCTGGAACACATAATTTAAATGTGGGTTGGATACATGGCAGAGAACCATGTTAACATAGAAGCTAAGAAGAACGAGGCTATAGAAGAAGATCCCAACCATGGTCAGCTATCAGGGAACAGAGATGCTGGGCGGGCCGGTCCTAGAGTCCCAGGAATTTCTCCAAGACTGTTTCTCAAAGTGTGGCTCATAGGACCATGCGCTTCAGTATCATCTGGGGCCTTGCTAAAAAATGCATTCCTTGGATTCAAGCCTGGGAATCTATATTTTAACAATCTGCCTGGGCGATTTTATGCACAGCAAAGTAGGAGAGCATGAGCTCTAGACTAGACTAACGAATTCAACTTGTGGCAGAGATTGGAAAAATGCTGTAAGGAATAGAACATTGCAAGACAAGGGAAGTATGGTCCATAAGGCCCTGTAGAGACTGGCTGCGCCAGACTTCCAGAGACAACCTAAATCCTTGCACCAGTGTCTTGTGTGAATGTAAGTAGAGCTGGCAGCTCTGGCCCCGGGGGATCTGAGCAGCCCGGGGACAGTCACTATATTCAACAATACCTCTTCCACACAGTCCTCTGAAATGCCCTGACTAGAGATGACAGATTTTGGGTGACTCCACTTTCAGCAATGTCTTCTTCCTTCCCGACTCTTCTTTTGGGCCTTCTTTGAAAACCAAAGGCATTCCAACAGGAGAAATTAACAAAGCTGCTATCACTTTAGTATAAATTTTATTATCTATAAAAAGGCAGGGCTGAACAAGATATTAATAATAACTCTTTTTAAACCTTTCTGAATGCATTATCTCTTTTTGTTCCAATAAAACAATGTAGTCATCAGTCTCTTGTAGCACATGCAGAGATTGAGATCTTGCCCGAGATCATGCAGATAATAATCAATGGAACCATTTACTCATTCCTTCAACAAGTGTGTTTTGTTTTGTTTTTTTACTGTGTGCCAAGCACTATTCCAGGCTCTAGAAATAGTGATGAGTAAAGCAGAACAGGAACCTCACATTCTAGTCACCAATCCAGGAGGACATGAATCAGGGTCACTCGTCCAGAAATCCAAGTGCTATCACCTCTGTCATTGAAACTCCCTCCCCGGTCATCACGGCCCTGCCACCCTCAATCTCCTGGGCTCCACCTGCCTGTGTGTTTCAGGGAACCTGTGTGGGAGCACGGCACTGAGGGTAGGAGAGAGAATCTAAGGAAAAAGAAGTGAGTGGAGAAAAAGTCACAACCCCAACCGTTTCATTGATTTTATAATTCTTGGTTTCTGGCTAGCCTTGCTCCTGCATAACACATTCTTTTCTTGTCTTATCCTACTGCAGCAGCAGCATTGGTGTGTTCTTCTGTGGACCCACAGCCCTCTCAAAATTGCTGCAAAGGATGTGCCGCTTATATTCCTCAGCTGACCCCAGGGGGGTCCATTTTTACTACAACAAAGAAAGCTTCTAAATCTTGGAGAAAAAATCCCGTGTGTTATGTAAGTGGCTACAATCAAGTAGGTCAGCAGTCAGGAAACGTTTCCTGTAAAGGGCCATTGAATTATTATTTTAGGTTCTATGCACCATATGGTCTCAATCCCAACTACTCTACTCTACCATTTTAATGCACCAAAGTAGCCACAAACAATAAATACGTCAAGATATGGGCATGGCTGTGTGCCAGTAAAACTTTATTTATGGACATTGAAATCATACTTCATGTAATTTTGTCATGGAACATTCTTTTGATTTGTTTCTAATGATTTAAAAATGTACAAGTCATTCTTAGCTCATGGGCTATCCAAAAATCAGATGGTGGCCCAGATTTGGCCTGCAGGAGGTAGTTTGCTGACCCCTGATAGATGTCATTTTTCTCAAACTTGTTTTCATGCTCAACAGTGCATCCAACATGGAGACTGATATGACTGCCTGGCTCAGAGTCTCTTTTAGAAGTCATTTCAAACTCCTTCACCCTCATGGCAGACACATCTGCTTTCTAGCCAAACCTGATCTTTTCTGCTTAAACTTAAGCTCCTTTGTGCTTTCTTTTCATCCTCTACAGACCTGAGAAATCACCAATGGGGGTTATCTTTCACAAAAATCCTTTATATCTTGAAAGTGATAAAATCATCTTTTACCTATCTCTTTTCTAGTCCAAACAATACTAGATTCTTAACCTTTCAGCCTAGGATATATATTCTAGCCGTTCAGTCATTCTTGTTGCTCTTCTTCAAATCCATTTCCATTTCTTCATATCCTTTTAAAATGTGTGGACTTAAATGAGACATAACGTTCCAATAGATGCATGATTAGTATTGGGGAGAAAAATGATTTTTTAGATGTTGTGTGCCATGTTTTTCAATACAGCTAAACTCTGTATTTGCCTCTCTTTCTTTCCTTCCTTCCACATTTCTTTCTCACTCTTTTATAATGCATACTTCTTATTACTACCACATTTTGCTTTCTTTTTCTTTTTTTTAGTAAGCTCTATGCCCATTGTGAGACTTGAACTCACAACCCAAAATCATGAGTCACATGCTCTACCAACTGAGCCAGCCATGGGCTCCTACTATCACATTTTGATCTATGATCATCTTGACACTTATACCCCAACTCAACTTCTGCCCCACAAATACAATGGAAATGTTTTTTTTAATTTTGTACTCCCATTGAGCCCATTTTTTTTTTACCATCACCTACTTGATCCCCAGAATGTTCCTAAAGCATTCCTCATATTTTATAGTTTTATCTAATAGTATTGATTAATCTCTTAGAATTTTTCTTTCTAATATTTCAAGATTGTTCTGAAGTTCAGTCCTAGATAATAATACTAGTATTTAGTTTCATAAGATCCATAGATTTAGTGATATCTCAAATCTTTTGTTTAGGTTTTCAACTAAATTATTGAATCCAAAGATCTCCACCATGGATTCTTGCAACTGCCTGTTACAATGAGTTCCCAGTCGGGAACAAGTTAATGATAACTAGCCTTTGAGGGTCATACACAACATCATACTCTCTTAGCTTATAAGTAACATGACGTATGCAATAGAAAAAAAACATTTCTTGAAGTTAAAATAGATTATGTTTTACATTATCTTTGTAAGACCTTCTTATCTTTGAAGACCATCATTATGCCATAAAAGAGGATTAAATTGGTCTGACATGATTTGTTTTTACAAAGGTAGCCACTTAAGCTCTTTCAGAGATTTCTGAACTATAAATTGATCATTTCTTTTACTTTATCCTCATATATTGACTTTGAGTCTATGATTTCTAGGGTCTATTTTAAAATGCACTCTAGGAAAAAAGGTGGGTATATTCCCTCACGTCTCTAAAATTACTTCTCCTCTGAATTGGAATTTCTTAGTTTCTTAGTATCTTTAAGTGTCATTTGATAGATATCATTCAGACTCTACTAATTCTAATATATGCAGTCTTTCTGTGTATTCATTTCCCCACTTAAGTTTGATTCAGCTTTTATAAGAACTTTTTGCAATGTACATAACTAATCTTTAGCAGGAAAATTAAATGTACTAAAAAGTTTTTCTTGGTTGTATTCAATTATTAGTTTTATTTCCCTATTAGAAAACAAAATGCACTCATTAGCCATTGGATTTTTGTCTAATAAATTAAAGGATACTTCTTAAAAACAAATTTCTTTTTTAAAAAAGATTTCAATCTTTCTACATTTCTCTCAATTTTGTGTAAACCTAAAACTACTCTTTAAAAAATAAAGTCTTTAAAAAAAACTGATTTTGCTACATTTTTTTAATCTATTTACTTGAGAGAGAAGCATAAGCAGGGAGAAGAGGCAGAAGCAGACCCTTGCTGAGCAGGGAAGCCCTACGTGGGGCTCAATTCCAAGACTCCAGGATCATAGCCTGATCTAAAGGTAGACCTTTGACTGAGCCACCCAGGTGCCCCTTGCTGTAGTTTTTTTTTTTTTTTTTTTAATTTCTGCTCTTTGCATCCTCTTTTTAGTTTTGACCTTTATGCTATTTCCCTAGATACTGTGTATAACCTGACGTATCTCGACAGAAAAAAATTTTTAAAAATTGGTAGGTTTCTTTAAAGCAGCGATAACCAACAGAAAATGTGGATTTTGTTTAAAAAGGAAATAATCTATTCAAAATAGAAACAAAAACATAGCAAGCCTATAAATTTATTTAACACAAATTATGCAAGATGATTTGATAAATGACCAAACATTTATAGAAAGACATTTTCAAATGGGAAGAAATAGCATGTTTCTAAATGGGAATATCAATAGCAAAGTATCAATTGGTTCCAAATTAACTAATATGTTCCACAAAATTCCAGTCAAAATTTAACTTCTCTTTACAGTTTTTTGAAATGAAATTCTAAATTTCATCTGGAAGAATATATGAGAAAGAGAGAAGCAAAATACATGTGAAAAAGGAAGGAAAGGAAGAGGAAAGGAAGAAGAAAGGGGAGAAAAGAAAGAAGAGAAAAAGGAAGGGAAGAGAAAGGAAAAGAAAATTCAACATCCAAGGACATCATCGTGAAGAAGACCCTAAAGTAACTAGAGAGAAAAACATTAAATTACCTCCAAATGAACAATAAATCTGACAGCTGCCTTCTCAAAAGCATCAACAGAGACCAGATGATAATGAAATAATACCTTCAAAGTGCTAAAGAAACATGACTATCACTTAAGAATTTTGCACTCAGTGAAATTATTACCCTAAAGTGAAGGCAAAATACAGATATTTTCAAACAAAAGAAAACTGAAAATTTATCTCCCTCACTGAAACAACTACAGAAAGATACATTTAAGGAAGGAGGAAATTCAATTAATGAGATACAAGAAGGAGTGATGAGCAAAGACATTGAAAGACATTTTGTCAAAATCTTTAAGCGTTGATTATAAAAGAAAATGAATGATTATTTCAGAAGGAACGTTTTTAGAAGTAAAATGGAAATACTAGAAAATGGTATGGAAGATGGGAGCATGACATTGGAATGTAGGTATTCCAATGACCATATATGTTGAGGAGGAGAAAAGAAATATTGATTAAATGTAACATTTGTAATGTTCTATAAATAACTTAAAAGGGATAAAGGAACAGATTCCCTGCTCACCATCATTCCCTTGAAACTAACTTCTCCCTTCTTGAGTTTTGTTGAGCCTAAACTACTATTTGGATTGTCAAGCAGTATGCTGTAACAAGGACTCATGAGTGTTCTATTCCCTGATTTAATTCATATTTGAGAATTCTGTCTGTTGCTTTCTCACGTGATAGTTGGCTGGATGTAGTGTTCTTGGACCATATTCTCTTCAGAACTTTGTAGAAACTATTTCAGTGCTTGCTGTCACTGGACATTGCTGAGGTGATTCATTCTTTCTGCTTAATAAATATTAGTCAACTTTTTAATTTTTTTCAATGAAAAATATAAATATTAATATTCAAATTAGTGGAATAAGCAAAGGTTATAAATTACCTCACATCTTTCAGGACAGATTATGCTATCATGTTGGTTACCAAAAAACCCTCTAAATTTTCTTAGTTTTTGGATTTTGGAATTTCGGCTTAGAGGGAGATTATGGACTTGGAATTCAGCTGTCAGTAATGTCTATTTTATTCCTTACTAAGGTTTACAATTTTTTAATTAGTTTTATGATGATGTTGCTTGTAGCCCCAACTTTTTACCTTAGATCTGCAATATCCCTTTTGATCTCATTCTGTCATTTCATAATTTTGTCTTTTTTCTCTGTCTTATTAACTTACTGTTCTCATTCAGTTCAGCATTATATGAAGCAATATTGAGGAATTGCCTGAGTCATAATTTCTACTAGATTGGGTTATATTTTTTCCTTATGCTACATTAGCTATTTTCTCTTTTCTCCTGTGGTACTTTTTGCACAGTTGTTATGTTTCTTGTGTTTGTGTGTGTGTGTGTGTCTATCATATATATATATATGTATATATATATATATATATTTTTTTTTTTTACCTTGCTCATGTTAGCTAACTGCCCAGACATTTTAGCGATTCTTACAAACTGTGAATAATTTTGGAGAGTTTTTCTCTGTGCCTTTTCTAAGACCATGTTCTCTCTTTCATCCTCTCTTTTTTTACTATAAAAGCTTTATTGAGGGGCACCTGGGTGACTCAGTCAGTTGAGCATCTGCCTTTGGCTCAGGTCATGATCCCAGGGTCCTGGGATCGAGCCCCTCATTGGGCTTCTTGCTCAGTGAGGCATCTGCTTCTCCCTCTCCCTCTACCCCTCCCCATGCTCATGCTCATTCTTTCTCAAATAAATACTCTCTTTTAAAATATATATATACATATATATATTATATCTTTATTGAGATATAATTCACATACCATAAAATTAACCATTTAGTGTGAACTATTCAAGTTCTTTGTATATTTATAAACTTGTGCAATATTACCACAATCAAGTTTAGAGCATTTCTACATTACAAAAATGGAACCCATACCAATCAACAGTCATTCTGCCATTTTCCTTCAAACTGTTCCCTAGGCAATAATTAATGTACTTTCCGTATCTATAAATTTGCCTATTCTGAACATAAAAATGGATTCCATTTCATATAAATGGGATCATATAATATGAGGTCTTCTGTGGCTAGCTTCTTTCATTTAGCATAATGTTTTCAAGGTTCATCCACATTGTAGCATCAGTACTTCATTTCTTTTATTAACACCCAATAATATCCCATGGTATACAATATTAGGTTATTTCCACTTTGGGGGTCCATTATAAGTAATGCTGCTATGAACATTTAAGTACAAGTTTTTGTGTGGATCATGTTTTCTCTTCTAGAGCTTGACTTTAGCCTGGATGTTTTATGTTTTATCCACTTTCTGTGGTCTGAGGAAACAGCAGCTGGCATGGAGCAGTGTGCAAAAGAGGGAAGCTCAGCTTAGGTTGTGTGCAGACTAAGTTAGATTCCCTGGGCTCCATTTTATCTTCTGAGATTATCAACTGTCCTGTATCTTGATTCACACTAGCTTATGGGGGCAACAGAAAAGGATATAATGCATTTCCATAAAGAGATACTCCCAGGCTTCAAATTCTATCCCCCAATTAAGTGTGAACTTGGATCCTTCTCTTCCAACGAGAAATGTCGGCTCTGTTGACTTTTTCCCCTATTCATTCACAACTTCCCATCAGAAGATTAAAAAAAAAGGTGAATAATCTTTCTCTTCACTCCTTTCCAAAGTGAAACATCTCAGGAATTTTTTGACTCATGAATGGGACTCCAGATTAGTAGGGTGAGATAGAAGCCAAGTCATACTGCTGGTCTCCATTCTGTTCCAGAATCCTCTGTTCCTTTTCTTGTGCAGACAAGTTTTGAAAATTTATTAAGTTAGGTTTGTCTTTTGTCTCGTCTATTCGTGAATGTGTGTATTTGTTACATCAATCAACTCTCCATAGTTGAATGTCCACAACATTCTCTCTTTAACACAATCCAATAAGAATGTTATCCCTACAACTATAACTATCTTCAAGGTCCAACATAACTGCCAAGATGTGAAATCCAACTCTTTATTTTTAGCAGCAACTGAGACACTTGACCATTTCTCCCTTCCTGAAGCACTTCCCTCTTTTTGACTGGGTGACATAACAGTCTGTTTTCTTCCCAGCTTCTTCTGTCCAACTTTAAAATGTTGGAGTGTCCTAGGACTTGGTCATAGTCCTTCTTTTTCTGTCTACCTTCTTCCCTTGAGTAATATCACACATTCCTATGGCTTTAAACACCATCTGTTAGCTGATGAGTCCCAAAGTTAAAACTCTAGCAAAGACTATCTAAATTCCAATCCGATATATCCAACTGCATACACCACTCCTGGATGTATAATAGGCATCTCAAATTTTACATATCCAAAACCAGCCACTTCATTTTTCTCTTCAAAATTCTTCCTCCATTTTTTCTTGTTTCTGTTAATGGCACCATCATCTACCAAAATGCCTTGGCTAAAAACACAAAATACCTCTGAGTCATCTTTAAATTTCTCTTGCTTTCAGCATGCTGTCCAACACTTATTCCAAACCGCCACATCATCATGTTATTTGCTCCACCTTTTCCTATAAACGTTTCAAGAAAATACAAGCTGTGCTTTTATGACCTCCAATACATACAATAGAAATTCCAAGTTAATGGCACTGCTTATGTATGTTCCAACACAGGCAACCTGTCCATACTTATTGGCAAAGCTGGTCCACACTACTTGCATAAAGAAAGCCCTGTTTATCCAGTTAATTAGTCTTTCCCTTCTCTAAGAGGTGGCTGGCATCCTAGTTCTTATCTACATAGGTTGCTTTGTTACCAAATAAACTCTAAAAGGTCTTCATGTTGGACTTTGTTCTCTTCTTTTTCTTTTTTTCTCTTCTTCAATCCTTAAATTGTCCTCCCTTTCAATTTTCAGAAGAATATCTGCAGCCTTCAAAGTTGTTTTCTCCTAGTTCTTTCCCTTAGACTGAACAAAAGAAAAGCTGCTTTAAGAATTCTTTATCAATTCCAAATGCCCTCAAATTGTTACAAAAATTCCTGGTTGATCTGGAAAGACAACAGCTCAATAATGATCCAGTTTCAATTTATTGATCCAATTAAGTAATCCCCTAAGGAAAGAACCACACTAGTACCTTATGTATATGAAAATTTTGTGCCACACCCTCCAAATTTCCAGCCAACTTACTTCAAAATTCAAATTTACTTTTTAAAAATGTTTGGAAGTGGAAGAAGGGCACCAAGCGATACAAGGTGCCAATAAATAATTCTAACAAGTTACATGAAACCTTTACAAAGAAAATTATAAAACTCTATCAACCATATCTACCCTGAGCTAACATGAACACTGATTATTATTCCCTCACTGCCCCCACCCCTCACCACACCCTGGGACTGTGGGATGGAGACCTGCCAGACATTCCTGCCTTACATTCAGCAAACATCTAGCGGAGGTTTGGGGGAGGTGAGGGTGTGGCCACTACAGAAAGAAGAGAAATCTGAATATGAAGTCCTGGGCAAATTCTTCAGAGGCCAGTGTGTGAAACTAACCTGAATCAACGCAGAAAATGATTTGAGATTTGAACTCTGGTGAAGACTACTACCCAGGTTGTGGATTGGTCTCCGGGTTACACCCCAGCGTAGCATCCTGGAACAGCAACGCGAGGTTTTGAAAGACTAAATTGATACTGGAACCACAAACCACAGAAAGTGGGCCAGGATGTATGTTCTAAACCTAAACCTGCTAACTACCAGCTAAAATTAAAGATCTAAATAAGACCCAGAGTGTCATAACATTATACTTAAAATGTACAGGATACAATCCAAAAATTTTGTCATACAAAGAACTAGGAAAATCTCAACTCAAATGAGAAAAGAAAATCAACAGATGCCAACACCAAGATGACACGAACGTTGGAATTATCTAACAAGAATTTTAAAGCAGCTCTCATAAAAATGTTCCAGTCGGCAACTGCAGTCTCTCATGAAACAAATGAAAAAAGAGACAGTCTCAGCAAAGGACGGGATATACAAAAAACCAAATGCAAGTTGTAAAAAGAAACATAATAACTGAAAGAAAAAAACTCACTAGATGGGTCTGTGGTAGGTAGACTAAAGCCCCACAGATGTCCACATCCCAATCTCTGGAACCTGTGAATATGGGAAGTTTTATGGCAAAGGGGAATGAAGGTTCCAGATGAAATTATAGTTGCTTTGAGATGATTCCCCCAAGATGGGAAGGTTACCCCACATTATCTGGGTGAGCCCAGTGGTTATCATGAGGGTCTTTAGAAGTAGAGGAGAAAGGCAAAAAAGCCAGCCACAGTCAAAGAAGACATGATGGCCAAAGCAGAGGCTGGAGTGAGGTCATGGATGGTTCTGAGGATGAAAGGGGCTGCAAGCTCGGGAATGTGGGCAACCTCTAGAAGCTGGGAAAGACACAGAAACAGTATCCACTAGAGCCCTTGGAAAAGAACACAGCCCCAAACCATCTTGATTTTAGTCTGGTGAGATGCATGCTGGAGTTTGACCTTAAAAAAATAATTATAATAGGATGATAAATGTGTGTTGTCTCAAGCTGCTGACTTTGGGATAATTTGTATAGTAGCAATAGATAACTAATACAGATGGAAGGGAACAATATCATAAATGCATCAGTTCCCTTCAAAAAGATCTATAAATTCAAAGTAATTTCATTCAGAATCCGGAAAAGGTTTTTCATGAAATTTGGCAGGCTAATTTTTAAAATGTATTTTAGAAGAATATAGGGATAAGAATAACCCAGACAAAGCTAAAGAACAAAAATATTCAAACATTTCCTGTAAAGGGCCAGATAATACATATTGTAGGCTTTGTTGGCCACAGATGGCTTCTGTCATGTCTGCTGCTTTGATTTTGTTTATTATTCAATCCCTTATCAATGCAAAAACCATTCTTAGCTCAAGGAGTATATAAAGACAGAGCACCAGCTGGATTTGGCCCATGGGCCATAGTTTGCAGAATTAGAACACTATGAATAAGCCTCATAATCATATTGAGAAAAAAGTTGTAGAAGAATATACATAGAGTAGAACTGCTCAAGATTGAGAAATGCAAAATAATACTATTCATACAAACACGCACATCATCACGTACATGGAAATAAACACAAATGCACAGAAATGAAAGGACAATCCCCAAATCCAGAGCAATGGCTATTTCTGATGAGAAGACAGAATGGGAACTGGCACAGAGCTTTAATAGTCTCCGTAATACTTACTTCTTATATTGGATTTTTAAATTGTGTTACTTAAAGTGTAATTTTGCATGCACCTGATACATTTCAGAGCGTTCACACATCCTTGGTAGAGTTTTGCCCTGCTCGACAAGGAATGATTCCTCCAGCTATTGTGGCACAAATGTATTTTCCTCGCTGGATGGAGCATCCCAAGTTCATCCTTACGGAGGGCTCTGTATGCATCTTCTGAATTACAGGTGCAGTCATGGGGCACTCAGTGTTCTGGAACTGAGGAAAGTTTGTCCAGCTCATCATTGAATCCGTGACAAGGAAACCTGGTTTATCTATCAATGACAGATGTCTAGAAATTTTCCAGAAGCCTGTGTTTTAAAAAAAAAAAAAAAAAAAGACCCAAGATCTCCATTGGTACCATCCCTCAGCACACAGATTCACTTGTCTCAGTCACTTCAGGAATGTGCGTTCTAGGAACTATGAAGACGTCCTGCTCTAGTGCCCAGTATCGTTGGCCACAGAACCACTATCTGGAGTTCTAGGAATCTCTGCTCCATGTCTATTCATTTATTTTCTTCAGACTTTGGAGTAAGGATCAGAGTGTGGTAGAAACACAGAATGGAAAGATAATATGAGGAGGGATCTGGCACAAATATTCCAAACTACAGCAGATTGGGGTCTGGGAGAGAAATCCAGCCCAGGAGCAGGCACAACAAAGCACAGTGCCCGAAGAAGAGCTGTGGGTCAGGCAACTGCAGGCATTAAGATTTGCCGGAAGCGACAGGCACACCCCGGGAAGGAAAATAGACCAGGCCAGCAGAAATCCTAGGCGGGTGACATATCGGATTGAGGATGGCGAGTCTCATCCCCAGGAAGCTTCAGACCCAGGCATCAGGTTACTAGGTACATGGCTGGGGGTCAGAGGCAGTCATCTGTGGACTTGCTCTAGGCCTGCAGGGTATCGAGACGCAAACCCCGGCTCAGTTCTGAAAAGCAGAGCACACAGGAGCCCAGGGACATCACAAGGCTCTGGGTCTGGGAAGCCGGCATATTAAATTCCGTGGGCTGAAGCGATGGAGCTGTTTAAATACTGCCCATCTGTTGTTTGAATTGGTCCAGGAACCAGGGCAGAGCTAGGCCCAGCTCCTGTGATCTGGGGAAGGTCGTGAAAAGAGAAAGGAGAGGGCAGCGGCTGTTCCTCCTCGGCTTAGGCTCCTCTATTTCCTCCTGCCGCGTCCCCACCCAGGCATTAATTAATTATTTGTACTAACATCTGCAGCACATTTTTCAGATTCACTGCTGGTACAAAGAAAGCATCACAAAATAAAGTTATGTTATTGTGTTTTTAAAATGGTGCCTCTTGGTTGGAAAATTGCTTAAGTTTTGAAATGTCTCCCCATCCGGCATGATTAATGTGATACACAGAACGGAGCAGCAGAGTGAGTGGAGAATTAGTCAGCGCCAGTTCACCTAGAGGCATTTATCTTTGCTTTTTTTCCCTGGTGCCTGCGCTGAGCCTGAGGGTAAGCTGACACTTTTTTTTTTCTTTTTTAACAAATTAAGCTTCATTTTCTTTTTTGCGTGTGTGTTAAGAACCTTGAAGGGAATGAGCAATGTCTGCAGCCTCCAATACCAGCTGCCACGGCAGGAAAGAAAGAGGTGACAATTTCCCGCAGATTCAGAATGATTGTTTTAATGGGGCTGTGGCGGAGGTAGCGGGCACAAAGCTCTCGGGCAGCCAGGAAAAAGCAGGCTCTCTCCTTCCCTAGCCTGGCGCTTACATGATGTAACATTTAGCTTCTGGCTGAAGGTGCATCTCTTCTCCGCTTTGATTTATTCCCACTTTTGCAAATCACAGAGGTATGTTACGGGAGATGCATTTAGAGCTGCTGTTACAGTTCATGGAGGAGCAGAAGGCTGTTATTCCCACCAGAGAAAAATCTCACGTGTGCCAGGGTGAGTGACCTAGAATAAAGGGGAAGAAAGAAAAAAAAGAGAGAGAAATGAGAACAGGAATGTAGGTGTTACGCCGGGATGAAATTGTATTTACCTTGATTGAAAACTCTTTTATTAGGAACACAATTTAGATCAGAATGGAAAAATAGAACTCGTGGGCTCCTTGCCGGGCCGGGAATGCTGCTGAGTACACAGCCACTCCCGTAATATAAGTGCATATGTGATGACTGTGTTATTGTGTTTATATACGAAAGCATTATGCTCCATCAAAGGAAATGAAAAATATCTTCAAGGGTTAGCTCAGTCAGCTCCTTTAGCAGAAAATGCTTGGAGGTGTGGAATAGTAACAGTGGCCGAAACGCAGAGTATCGAGGAACTCTGCAGGCTTCTGCAGACGTCATGTATCGATCGGAAAGGCTGAAATGCTGACCGGACCCTTGCATCCTCAGGAGAGTTCATGCGGGGGCCCAGACTGTGATTCTGGCTTAAGTGCTCCTTGAGCACAGATTGTGCCCACAGCCACTGGCTTGGGTGAGATGTTGTATCAGACAGTGCTGCTGTCTGCAAGGAGCTCCCAGTCCAAATGGACAGGGAAAACCAATGCACACAGAGAGACTATTAGCAATGCAAGGGGAGGGATTTCAAATAAATAGCTAAAATGATCCAAATTCAAAGTAAAGTATCCTAGCATTTAGCTACTCTTTCTACACAATGTGTGTGTGTGTTTATATACCTATATTTACATATATACATTTTTATTAATATGTATGATTATGATGTCTATTTTTACTTTTTTTGTTCCTAACTCAGGAAGACTCAGTTTCTTTCTTTCTTTTTTTTTTTTTTTAAAGATTGACTTATTTATTAGAGAGAGAGGGTCGCCTGGGTGGCTCAGTGGGTTAAAGCTCCTGCCTTCGGCTCAGGTCATGATCTCAGGGTCCTGGGATTGAGCCCCGCATCGGGCTCTCTGCTCAGCGGGGAGCCTGCTTCCCCCTCTCTCTCTGTCTGCTTGTGATATCTCTCCTCTCTGTTAAATAAACAAACAAACAATAAAATCTTTAAAAAAAAAATAGAGAGCAGGGGGAAGAGCAGAGGGAGAGGGACAAGCAGACTCAGTGCTGAGTGCAGAGCTCCATCTCACGACCCTGAGATCATCACCTGAGCCAAAACCAAGAGTCAGACACTTAACCAACTGAACCACCCAGGCACCCCATCAATGTCCTTATTTCTAAGACTTTCTACATGTTAAGGCTTCAGGTTCACCACAGATCTTTGTATCACACCCACAGCAGTGCAGACCATCCTCTAGACCTTCACCCTCTCAAGCTGTAATTGACTACCCACCACAGGGTGCAGGACCCCTAGTACAGTGCAGAGGAAATTAAAAAAAACGATGAGCAGCTTGGAGCTCCCCTCTGTGCTGGAATGATACAAAATGTTTTACTTGATATGCATCTAACTGGTGGAAGTTCAACAAGAGCAAGATCCTTGTTTTACAATCAACATTGTATTCTTCCCACTTCAGGTCAAGCTTGGCAAATAGAACATGCCTGGTAAATAATTGTTGAGTGAACAAATGAATGAATGAATCCAGATAACAAATTTGTGAATGGAGCATTACCCTGTTTTACTAATGAGGCAGCTCAGACTCAGAGATTAAACCATTTCTGCATGGCCAGCAAATATACTACAACCCGTAGTCAAAACTAATTAGGTCTAACTCCAAAGACCAGCAGCTTCTTTCCACATAAACGTTTCTAAAAGGCCGAATGCCCAAGCCTGCCTTCAAAGGGCTTACCATCAAATAGGAACCCCAACACTCAGCAGGCAAAAAACAAAAGCAAATCCCTAAGGTACAATACGATTAAGCAAAAAGAGAATGGGGCACAGTTGGGACTTGTGCATACGATTTTTCTGAGCCCTCCTCCACATACCAAGCCCAGCATCCTGTCTCTGAAGGCAGCTACTCACCTCTTCCCATCTACAGCCACAACACCAAGGGGAGAGGAGGTCACCACTAACACAGTTTTGTCTAACCATGTTTTCCGCGCCCAAATAACCCAAGAGTTAGAATGTAAACAAACATAAAATTTAAATCGATGATACCAGTTTACAAAAAAAAAAAAAAATTCTGATTCTGCTCTTGTAAATTTCTATCAGATGAATTGGGAAAACCCAGATTAGTTCTCTGTCATTTTTTGCTTTTCTCACACCAGCTCACCATGGGAATATGTATCACTTATAAAAGGTCAGCCCCACCTCGGGCCTGAGTTAAAGGTACTGCTCACAGGAGGCAGGATAAGGGAGTGCTCAAGCACATAGAATCCGAGGTCAAATGTTGCAGCCAGAGGCCCGTGAAAATGTACAAGATAACCACAGTTGCGAGGCTTAGATGATATAATGCAACAGGGGGAAGATCAGGCTATCACCCCCTTAGCCAGTAATCAATTTTAGTATCATTAAGTGAGACAACCAGAAATTAATGGCCCCCCCAATACATTGCAGGATAAAATGCACAGCAAGGTCTATGAAGTATTCTTGACAAATGTTTACCCTCAATCTAAGCAGGACTTTAACTACTAGAGATAGAATAGGTTAAATGACACCATAAGGAAACAAATAAATGCAGATGAAGGACATAAAAGAGGAGAACAG
>CM053608.1:8701727-8806626 GCA_028646535.1 Procyon lotor
ATGTAAAAAAATGTCCTGATTTTTGGAAGTGCATATTAAAATATTTAGAAATGTATTATTGTAATATTTGTGACTTAGTTTAAGTACTTACGCCCCCCCAAAAAAAGACACAGATGCAGAAAAATAGGAATAATTATTAAATGTGGATGATGGGATTATGGGTAGTTCTTATTCACCATCTCTGCTTTTCTGTGTATACATTTTCATAATAAAATTTTAAATGATGATATAATGTCTATGAACTATTTAACAAAACTCCTGGCACAAAGCAAATGCTTATGAATATTAGCTTTTATCATGATTATGTTTTTATTGTTTCTGGGCTACCACTGCTGCTCCTGATGCCTGCCAGTATTACCACAGAGGCCGCTGCCCGCCAAAGGCCCGAGCATTTGTTCAGTGTGCATTGCTGTCCCTGGTCCCTGCCTAAGCTGCTAACGTCAGTGTTGCTGGGGCCCATGGTCTCAATAACCAAGGTTTTTGTTTTGTTCGGTTTTTGTTTTTAAGCTTTTGGTCACTCTTCATGCAACCTCTTTCCCAGGACCTGGACCAAAGAAGAGCCTGCATGGCCGGCATTGTGCTTGACTCAGAAATGCAGCTCTGGATATACTGATGAGTGAGCTGTGCTGTAGTGGGGAGAGCGATGGAGGAGGGTAGGCCTCTGACCTTGGCTTCATCTTCCCATGAAGGGACAAGAGTGGTCATCGGAGGAGATCAACATACGGTCATCTCCTCACTCATTCCTCTCTAAGGGAGGATTGCTTTGTCTTATTGGCAAATTTGAGAGCAAGCACTGAGCATGTGCAGCTCAGCCCCTGCTGCGCAGGACATGTGTGTGGTCTGGTACGCCTCCACAGGCCAAAGCCGTGTGCTTCAGTATCATCATCACATTGGCCTTTTTCCCTTCTTCTCTTTATTCCATTATCTCCTTTGGTTTCAAACTTAGATGGAAGAAAAGGAGGGTATTATCTGTCTGCCTCCTTGGACCTCAACATCCTGGACTAAACATGTGAGCCTTTAATTTTTCTATCGAGATAAGTTCTTTTCTGGGTCCTTCACATAACGAGATCCATGTCCTGCCCAGGAGTCATAGAGAAATGCCCCGAAATTCATGAATGTTCGGACAACACACTTGTTTGGGGAGATCCATTCTATGCATTTAAATAAGCTCAGTAGGCCAGATATTACTAGATGTCAAACTTAACTTGGCAAAAGGTTTTATGTAAGCCTTATATTTAAGAAATTTTCAAGTGGGAAAACATTCTGAGTGAAGCTAAGTGAAATATGAAATTGCCACCAGCTCTCCTAGCTATTCTAATTTTTCAAATTAAAAAGAGAAAGAGAACAAAGCTCCATATGTTACAAGCATGGAATTAGTAGGTCCTTTAGTAATTAATTTTTTCCACGGTTTGGGCAAATGTTAAAGTCAATCTTGGAGTTGAAATGTCGATGGCATGTTGGAAGCCCTCCCAGTGACCACCTTGACCTCCTCCTTGCATAATAATTTCAACCATCAGGAGGTGAATTTCCTAGGAGGATACGTCACTAAATTCATAAGGCATAGCAGCTGATAGAGTGGATTTTGATGAGGGCACGAAACATATGCACATAAGCCAAATAAAAACGGGTATTTTAAAATGTTTTCCAATTGTAGTAAAATGTGCATAACATTTACTATCATCACTAATTCTAGGGGCACAACTAGGTGGCATTAAACCCAGTGACATTCCCGTGTGACCATCACCACCATCCAACTCCGGAACTCTTCCATCTTGCAAAACTGAAACTCAGTACCCACGAAACAATAATCACCCCCCTTTCTCCTCACCCCCAGCACCTGGCAGCCACCATTCCACATTCTCTCCTTATGAACAAGTGGAATAGTTCAGTATTTGCCTCTTTGCAATTAAAGACAATGATTTTTAAGTGGCCACTTTCACATCCTCTGCCTGTCACTTACCACGGGCCTATTCGCCTGAGAAGCCACCTAAGCAATTGCACCAACACATAAGCCGGGCTATTTTGCATTCAGAAGACCACATTGTTCCACTTGACTTGTGAATCCAGCATTCACCATGCACATGAATGCTCGGTGCCATAGCCTGTTGGCTTTCTTCGAAGTTAAATTCATAAGGTCAGAACACTTGTGAATTGGCCTGGTGCAAAGAGTTCCCTCTGTACCGATCTCTGGAAGTCTCCCACATGGCACATCTGGACTATGGGCAGCGGGTGCCAAAAAGAGGGGCCAAAGCTGGACCCAGAGCCAAAATTAGCTGTCAGGAAAAGAGAGGCAAGGCCATCAAAGAAAGATAAATGTCATCACAGACAAAGAAGTCAAAACTAAAGCAAGTGCCACTGTGCATTTTCAACAGTGTCACTGGAGTGCAGTGACAGAACTATACAGTACTTCCCTGTCAGTGGACGGGCTGCTGACCTCTACCAGCAACGTATGTCCTGTGTCTGAGACGTATCAGGAAAATACGTCATATGCTCTATTTTTGTTGTTTAATATTAATAAACTATTTAAATCATATTTCTTAACTCAATCATCTCATCTCTACCTACAGAGATACCAAATCCAAAGTCTGAATGGAGTCTCACTTCGGTGTTATGTCTTTTACATAAACATCTTACTCTATTATTTAAAAAACAATAATAAAAACAACAGAACCTTGGTCTGAGGACCCAGAGGAAAGAGAAATCTTTTGTCTTGGATAGTCCTTACTCTTTTTGCATGGAGCACTGGGTGCGGTGCATAAACAATAAATCTTAGAAGTCTGAAAAAATAGAATAAAAAAAATTTTTTTTTTAAGATTTTATTTATTTGACAGAGAGAAACACAGCAAGAGAGGGAACACAAGCAGCGGGAATGGTAGCAGGAGAAGCAGGCTTCCTGCTGAGCAGGGAGCCCGATGTGGGGCTTGATCCCAGGACCCTGGGATCATGACCCAAGCCGAAGGCAGATGCTTAACAACTGAGCCACCCAGGCGCCCCAAAATTTTTTTTTAAAAAGTGACTTTGGGGAAGAAAAGTCAAAACTAGTTTGAACTTTGGACCTGAAACAGCATACATTGGCTATCATGAAACCATTGTTAGAAATAATATTCAGGAACAATAATGTATTTCTCAAACTGATACTACTGTATATAAAACTCTGTACTTAATTCTGGAACCTGGCACTTTTTTTCCCATTTGGGAAGAGTCTGCCGTTCTGTACCTTAGATTCTTCATATACATAGTCAAGCCAGTATTTTTCAAAGTTCTTCGAGGTCGTGACATAGTCATTTCCATTATCACTGAAAAAAACTTACATTAAAGAGTTGAGCAATGAACACTTAAGATTTCAGATGAAAGTGTCATGGTCCTGGAAATCACGTCTCCATGTGCCAGTTACCATACCACGCGGGTACATCTCTGTTCCTAGTATGCAATCCACAACAGAGTCTCGATATGTGAAGAGAGTCTTGGAGGTCAACTACATCAAATTCTTTGTTTGTCCATTGAGGAAACTGAGGTCCAGACTAGTTTAACTCACTTAATTAAGGTTTGTATAACTAGAAGCAAAATTCGAATCTCCTGAACTTATTTCTATGCTATTTTAGTCACACCAAATAAAAATATCTAAAGAGTGAGAAAAGAAATTGATCTCTATTTGGAATCCAACCCTTAGGAGACTTCCAGAGTCATCTCGCCCTGACTGGACTTCTCCAAGATGAGGGATGGTTGGACAGAGAGAGGCTAGGTTCATGAGTGGATTTGATAACTGGCTTATAAATAAATTGTGTTGGCCAATGATCCATGTACTGAACTGCCTGTCATAACACCTCTAGCAATCTCCATAAAAAACTGCTAAACAGGGTAGATAACTGGTTAACAATCATAAAGACTGAATTTGAATCATGTCTGGGTTAAGTTTGAGTTATAATAAGCAGCTTCAGTTCAAGCTCCCAAAGTTTTGTCAATTCTATAAAGACATTTAAAGATAAGCAGATTCCCAGAGTCTGAAACCATAGACAAGATAATGGGAGAGGAAAAGATGCAGAGATTCACCAAGAACCAGGATATCTTTTGGATAAGTAGAGTCCATCCAGGAAAAACTGTCTGAGGTAAAATAGGCATGGATGTCTTTCAAGTTTCAGAAGGTTTAAAATTAAGAAATGGAGGGCACCTGGGTGGCCCAGTGGGTTAAGGCCTCTACCTTCAGCTCAGGTCATGATCTCAGGGTCCTGGGATTGAGCCCCACATCAGGCTCTCTGCTCGGCAGGGAGCCTGCTTCCCCCTCTCTCTCTGCCTGCCTCTCTGCCTACTTGTGATCCCTCTCTCTCTGTCAAATAAATAAATAAAATCTTTAAAAATGAATGAATGAATGAATAAAATTAAGAAATGGAGAGGGAAATGGATGAATACATAATATCTGAGTTATCCAAGCTTCAAGTAAAGCAATCAGGGAGGAAGTGAAGAACATTATCTGAGAAAATTAAAAAGAATAAAGTAAGGATGGCCTAACTAAGAACAAATGAATGGGAGAAGTGGCGAAAGACCAAACCAGTATGCAAAACTGTTTCAAACCTTAAAGACTCACCAGACCAAATGGCCAGATGGGAGTACTTAGCAACAAATGAGGACCATGATATAATTAGCATGTAAGGAACCAGATAGCCTCTTGCTGCCAAACAAAAACTCTGTATGGGAAAGATATGGTATAGGCACACAGGAGGGGATATAGCTTTGTATTTTAGGACATCTTAAAGCAAGTTGCAGAACTTTATGGGAAAAGGAAATAAAATAGAATCACTGGGGGTAGAAATGCGTACTTAAATATCTAGATCAGAGGTTGGCAGAGTACAGCCTATTTCTATATAGCCTGCAAGCCACATGAAGTTTAAGAAGAAAAGATACTATTTTGAAAGACATCATATTAAAAATAACTGTGCCCAAGTAGAAAAAAATATAAGGAGTGTCATGCATAGCAGAAAAGATGCAAATTTTTAAAAAATGTTAAAGCTAAAAGAGAATTGGGGGACATTTCTGAGGAACCAACCCCAGTATTGAAATCTTTGCTAGAAACATGGGAGGCAGAAAGACAGCAAGAGAATCAATGAGACCAATTGATTGATGATCACAATATAAAAAGACCACGCCGGTCTGAAAAGGAGATAACAGAATGAGTCAGTTTATAAAGGAAGGCATTAGTGACATTCCCACTCCTAAATTAACTTTTGAAGCATATCGGTCACAGATACAAAATCAAATAGCAATAAATAAACTAGATGTTCTTGGCTGAATCAATAATGCATTTTGTCACAATTTTCTTCCCCAAACTTGAGTAATCACTGGAAATAAATGGGCTCTACCCAAGAGTTTAGAAGAAACTCAAGGGTGAAATTTTGGATCCATTGAAACTTGTGTAGACAGATCAATTTAATGGAGCACTGCCAAAGTGCTAATGTGACAGGCATTCATGAATAAGGACCAAAGGATATGATTCCCTATGCATTTAAGAGTAAAATAATCTAAGTAAGAAAGGCCAAGTAGCTTCTGAAAGGGAGTTATACCCCTTTCATATTTTTAAGGAAGTATGCGGGAAAGACAAAACAGTCGATGTCCTCTATTTAAATACTTAGTAAGACTGGAGAAAGATTCCATGAAAAACCATGCATATTTAATAACATTTCTTATTACAAAAGCAATATATATTCTTTGCAGAAAATGTGGAAAATACAGAGAACCAAAATGAATAAAATTAAAATCATCTATAATCCAGCTAACCAGAGATGTCCGCTGTTACTATTCTGCCATATATTTTGGGGGACCAAACATGGAATTTAATTAACTATTTTATCTTCAGAGTGAACTGACACTGGCTCCAGAAAGAGAAGAGCAAGGATAAATATTTTTAAAACTGTTCCAACTCACAAATGGATGCTAAGATGTAACAAGAGACTGTTTACAATAAAATCCTCAGGTTTGCACATGACACTAAGTTCTTTTTAATAATGAAATATTATGCCATTTATGTAGAGGAAACTGTGAAAATTTCACCAGACTGCGTATGGGAGCAGAAAACTGGCAGATGAAATTCCTTACAGGCAAGTGCAAGAGAATACATTCAGGAGACTGTAAGACCAATTACCATGGAAAAGGATGGAATCCGAAGTTTCAGTCACCATCCAGATGGAGCATGCCATCCTTACACTCCATACCTTAAAGACAATGTACTGATGCTGACTAAAGGATTAAAAATGATGCAGAAACCAATATTCTATTCTCTAAAATAATTGTATACCCACAGTTAGAATGCTCTGTGCATTAATAGGGGCCAGAATAATTCGAAGAAGTGATCAGAGGTCAAAGAAGTGAAGACACCTATGAGAATCAGTGTTAGTAATTGGCATTCTGTCTGCAAAATCAAACTGTGATAGGTGAAATATAAACAGGATAAAGTCTATAAATCAGTGACATTTTGAGATTAGATGATCCTCCTTAAGGAGGTGTATGGACTTCAGATGGTCTATAAACTCCTTAAAATGGTACATAAAAATATATGTATGTATATATTTACATATCTCTGGACATAAATATATATGAGTTAAAATATATATAATTACGTATATATTTCTTCTGTTGAGTGGGTACATAGTTATCAACAGATTCTTTTTTCTTTTTTAAGATTTTTATTTATTTGACACAGAAAGATAGAGATCACAAGTAGGCAGAGAGGCAGGCGGAGAGAGAAGGAGAAGCAGGCTCCCTGCTGAGCAGAGAGCCCGATGTGGGGCTCAATCCCAGGACCCTGAGATCATGACCTGAGCTGAAGGCAGAGGCTTTAACCCACTGAGCCACCCAGGCGCCCCTCAACAGATTCTTAACAGGGTTTACGATTCAAAATCTCAAGAACTCATGTTCTAGATGGCAAACATGTAGATTTGGTCACTAACTCCTGGGAGCGGATCTTGAGGCCTGAACAAGAAAGGCTGAGAACAAATTAAGTTGTCTTTCCCCCCATGAAAAACAAACACATGGAACTCATTTCCCTGAGAAATGCTGCAGAAAAGAAGACATCGAGTTTATGAGAATGTTTGGGGGAGATGTTTGAAGTCGATCTCTAAGCCTCTAATACTGGGGCTCCATAAGAGCAAAGACCAAGGTCTGTTTTGTTCACTGTTCTAGCCCTAGTACTTAGAACAGTGCCTGGCACATAGTTGGCACTCAATAATACTTATTTCTCACCTAACAGTTAGATTGACCTTGGCAGGGCTATCAAAGACAGTGGCTGCAGGAATGCGGGATCTGTCTCCAGCACCATTTTCCAATGTTTACAGGGTGAGGCTGTTTCCCTCCTTCTCTTCTTCCCACATCCACATCTCATTTTCTTGCTCAAGGATCTGTCACTATGAGAGCTCCTGGACTGTGGGGAAGAACATGGCACCATGTTAGCGAAGAGCTACACTAATTTGGCCCTGGAAGAACACAGAAGAAAAGCTAGAAATGAGATATCAAAGCAATAAAAGTTTATAAGAGTTTGTGAACATAAAACATTTATAACTGTTAAATGGAACACTGTCGAGCAGATTAATTAGTTAACATTTGGAAAGTGCATTGAAGATGAAAATTGCCAAATAAGGGCTTTGTACATTGAACCCATTTCTCACTGTTGTAACTGGATGGCATAAGAAACCAGTCCGCTGGTATCTGCCAAGTTTGGGCTGTGGAGGGTCTTTGGCCTTTGGGAGGCTAGGCCCAGCATAGCCTTTCTGGGATTTTGAATAACATGTATTCCCCAAGTATCTGTGGGGTTACAGCTGTGGAGTCCCAGTCCCCTGTGGTTCTCTTGTCTGCCAATCCTCTGACTCTCTGGAAGCCCACTGCTGGAGACCTTTGAGGGCCAATTGAAGACTTTATAAATAGCCATGTTATTAGATGCTTCCAACTTGAATTTAGATTTTTGGTAAAAGAGGATTTTAGTCACTATTTCCTGGATAAATGGTATTCCATTCTTGAACCATATTGAAATATTGAGTTATCCAGACATTCTTGAAACCCAACATGACAAAGGCCAGAGCTCAGTAGCAAGGGCTATATCTCTGGCTTGTGCAGTCAGAACACATACTCTCCCTAGAAGCAGGAGTCAATGAAGGGAGTATCCTAATTCAGAAATCGTCTGGGCTGGGTAGCCAATAGCATGTGAAACCAGATTCCATTAGTATCTGTGCAACTGTTTCTGGAAAAAGGAAAAAAAACAAAAAACTACCCGTTTGATGTAGTTTTACCTCTTCATCTATCTAACATCTTTATTTTGACCAACATGTGTTTCTATTTATTTAAGCTTTAAGACCCCCCCCCCACTTCCGAAACTGAACTGAGGCAGCTTATAGATTAAAATGAAGTGCAAAAAACTAAAGCATCTAGGGATAAAATAGGACAGATAATGCATTCCTGTGCTGGAATTCCTAAGACACAGTATACGCTAGTAGAAAAAGCATTGGAACTGATGTTTAAAAATCCTGGACTCTAGCCATAACTCTGTCTCTACTGAACTGTGTGGTCTTGTGCAATCTTTATTCCCCTGGCAAAACAAAGTCTCTGGAAATTTTTCAACATGATTTTTTCAAGTGTTTAAAAAATAGTATTGTGGCATTCTCATGTCAAGTCAAACAGAGTGGGTGAGGGAACTAACTGTTAAGAGGCTGAAATGTAACCCAGGCATGGGGCATGGGGGGAGTAACAGTAGAAATGGAAAGAAGAGGAAGAAAAAAATGCTTTTTAAGGGTAACCTGACAGAACTTGGAAATTGACCAGATACAAGAATGAGCAAGATGACACAAAGATGACCTGTAGTCTTTGTGGCTGGAAGCCTGACATCATTGTGAATAGAAAAAGGAAAAAATGTTTCTAGAAGAGGAGGTGAGGCCAGGCCTGAGGAGGGCAGGCTGAGTGTGGAGTCTACAATGACTAGAAACCACCCAAGTCAAATATCGTGTGGTCTTGTCTGGTTCGAGCTCAACCTACACAGGAAATCAAAGCTCTGAAGGCATTAGCATTTCAGTAAAGGAGTAGATGAGGACGTGCAGGAGGTGTAAGGGGGAGTGGAGGGCTGAGGGCTGAGTTAGCCAGGCCCAGACAGGCAAAGCTAAGGCCTGAGACCAGGTTGCTCAGGACCAAAGATTTATCTCTGTCATTAAGTAATATCCGCTCCAACTATTTAGGTAAACTCGGTGCATCGCTTATGTTTTATTTACATTTCCCCAGACCTGCCCCTAAGCTTCTGTGCTTCGGAGGGTCATCTTTTGTGCTGTGCTCACATATATATATATAGTATTATATTGTATATTATATTATATGTTACAGTTATGCGATCATTTATATTATACATAATTAATATTACAATTATATTATTAATATATTATAATGGAGTATTTACCATCATGTGTGTTACAACATGTATGTCTTAGTGATTGGAAAACTCGATGTCACTCACATCTATAACATTTTTAAATAACAGCTATAGATGACATTATCAGTGTAGCTCATGCTAACATTTGCTAGATCAACGTTCCTAATGATATTCATCTATGACACAAATATAACAATAATAAGGCCAGATGCAGAAGAAATGAGGTGTATATGATACAGAGGAAGGGAGCACCTAAGGATAAAAATTGGCCATGAGTTCAGCTTTCGTGGAACACTGCAGATAGCCCTGATGGTCTATGATTAAGATTCTCCCAGTCTCTCCCCTCCACGGCTCTCAGCTGTTCCTGAAATAACATCAGTCTCAGATTGAAGCAAACGAAGTGCTTAGGAACGTTTGGAATACAGACCAGTCATGGAGAAATGGTCTTCCCTCTGCAAAATCAGATGTATCAGTCTGAGGGCAGAAGAGAATGGTATAGAACCATGCTGGTGAGATAAGAGTACAAGAGACGTGTGTGTGTTTGAGACAAAAAAAGAACAAAGTTGTAAAGGCTTCCAATAGGAGATGTTAACCTTAGAAAAAATGAGATCCCTGTACTTCCTACCACAAAGAATTATTTGGACCATCTCAGCCCTGATAAATCATCAAATATTTATTTTGCATGTAAGCCGAAAGTTCTGAAGGCATATAGGACAATTGCTAGAATTAGAATGAGAGCATTATGTTGTCACTATGCTACATCCTAGCTGTGGAACATTAAGACAAGTTATTTAACTTCTCTGAGCCTGTTTTCTTAATCTGAAAAATGGGAATGGTAATTATAATGGATCCCTTGCAAAGATGTAGGAATTAGTAAGATTACAAAGCTAAAAAGAGTCTTGTAAAATTTTAGTGGTAGGCAAATGCCAGTTATGAATGTCTAAGATCAACACCATACATTTATCTACTTACGATGATTGAGCATGAGTTCAGTTCGCCTGGGATTGAGCAAGCTCAGAGGACACTCAGGCAGTTGAGGGGGTGATCTAAGAAGAGTTCTCCACAGTGACTGGGGAGATGAAGTGTGAAGAAGGTAGCGATTTTGACTGCATGAGGCCACCACAAAGGAGATCCACTTGGTCCACTCTGGCTCACCAGGATTCCATGGGCCTTCTAGGAGTTACAGAGTTATAAGGTTGGTGCTTGTTCCAAGTGCACCTTGTGGGTGGCTTCATTGCCAGAGACACAGGGGGAGAATCTCACTGGTCAAGTGTCACCTCCTACCCTCAGCCTGGCCTGCATCTGCAGTGCAGTGACATTGTGGAACTATGTCCCAGAGAATGACTGCCTGCGTTGTCCCACCCCAGACCCTCAGGGCATCAGACTCACAGACCTGGAAGATCTGTGCACAGTGTTTCTTGGGGAACCATTATCTAGTTCAAAGGGTTTTGGACAATAACAATGGAAACAGTGACCAAAAGAGTCTTAGGTTTAGTTGGTTTACTTCATTCTGCCAACTCGGCCCTTCTCTTGCCTTTTATATCATTCCTGTCCCTTTCCCTTTCAATGGTCATAGAAGTAAAGCCAAGACTTATATGATTTAGAAGTTGTGATTATGTCATAAAGAAGTTGTTAGAGTCTCTGCTCATAAAGCATAGAAACTAAAATAATTTACAAATCTTTCTCTGTCAACATAGCAAAACAAAAATGAAATTCCATTGGCTTATTTAATATAGTGGTAAGTTTTATTTTTTTCCCTCTTGGGGAAGTTTGATAGTAGTAGTGAATAGTTCACAGTTGTTACCACAATGAGTTCCTGAAAACCTTCATCATAACATACCACTGTAAGGCAGATTATACTTCCTATAGAAACCAGTTTGTAATTAGGGGTTGTGTTCCTGATCAAGAACTCAGTCCAAGAAATCACAGATATGACCAAAAATATGTCATAAAAGAAAGATGCAATTATAAAATTCGTTGGTCATTTAAAATAGTAAAATTAGGCCCCAGGTCTTGTAAAGTGAGCAAAAACTGGACACACACAATGATTATGAAAGGGTCCTAACCTACCAGTAAGAACACTGATTGCATAAAAATATAACTTTACCTTATTATGAATTTGCCTAAAATTAATATGTTATCTGCAATAAATATTAAACTTGAGTTCACAATAGTGTTATTTGTTGTCCTCAATTTTACAAAAACTTTCTAGAGAGGCTTTGGATGAGTTGAGCCTCCTTACAAAGCCAGCTGGTGAACAGGGGCTGGGACAGAAAACAAGGGTCAGCCCCTGAAGGAGTTCTATTGTACACTCTTATTATCACTTAGATAAATGAACTGAGAACATGCTAATTAAATTTGGAGGGAATGCTCCACAACTTTAGGATCTTGGTTAAAATGAATAAGGATCACAAGGTGGAGAATGGAGAGACATAAACAGAATGAAATTGAACAGGGATTCATGATAGTCATCATCTAAGTGGAAGAGGAACAAACTGTCTATCATTACTGGCAAGAAAGTGTTTCCTGAGGACTCTCCAAGTTGGGTGAGATATATCGATAGTGTAAGAGATTTAAAAGTAGAAAAAGGGCTGATCATCATAAAGTATTTAATACCCAACATTACAAGCAAGAAAAGAGAGACCAGTAGTTATAAAATAGGCACAATTTCGTAAGCATAACGGACATGAAATAGTCAATAAAAGCAGAAATTGTAGAGTTTACAGGGTTCCCCAGCCCGTCTGTCGATTCCAGCAGAGTTCCCAGCACCTGTGGAGTCACCTGGAAGTCATACTTTACTGAGCGGCATTTCTCTTCCTGTTTGGCATGTGTCCCTTGTGTTTTTCCTTTTTTTTTTTAAATTTTATTTATTTATTTATTTGACACAGAGACAGAGAGAGAGAGAGAGAATAAGCAGGGGGAGCAGCAGAAGGAGAGGGAGAAGCCGGCTCCCCGCTGAGCAGGGAGCCCAACACGGGGCTCGATCCCAGGAGCACAGAATCATGACTTGAGCCAAAGGCAGACGCTTAACCAACTGAGCCACTCAGGTGCCCCACGTTTTTTCATTTCCTCTCCAATTCATTTTTGGCACTCAGTAATGGTTTGTTGAATGAAAAAGCAAATCCGTGTTGTATTTTGCAGTGAGAAGCACTTGGCTAAAAGTCAAAACTCCTGAGTTTTAACCTTGCCTCAGCCACGTCCACCATTTGGATCTGAAGTAAGTTCTGATGAGGCATCTCTTACCTTTTGAACACAAAGGATCACTTTTATTACTTCTCCCCCATGTTGGGCTCATGCTGGGAAAATTGTGGACCACCAAATCCCCTTTATGAGGTGATTTTTTTTTTATTTTTTCCTTGAAACAACCAAGGTTAATACACTAAGTTGATATGATTATTGCCAAGAGCTGAAAACTCACATTTTTATAGTCTATACAATTTATCACTGGTAAATATTCCCCTTCTTAAAACTGAAAATAGATCATTGCTACCCTTGCATTACTACTGTCATAGTCCAGCCCCCAAGTTGAAAGCAAGTCTTGATCATATCTATGGGTCTTCCTCATTCCAACAATCTTGAAATCTGTATAATTTGGGGTTATGTCCTGAAGAAGAAAAGGCTGGTACTTGATAACAGTCTACATCCAAACATATGTGATTATGGATAATTATTTGTGAAATACAGGAAAAGTGAAAAACAGGAAAAGAGAATACGAAAGGCATTATCAATTTAAATAGAAGCAAGAGGAGTGTACATTTGCTTTTTAAAACGATCCTCACAACCGGCGTTTCCTCGCACAACACAGAATTACCAGAGATGCTGGTGAATCCCATGGTCTGCTCTCACCAGCCAGATTCAGAAATCCATTTCATAGCACGTGAGTCCTTAGTGTGATGCTTCCCCAGACAAATGAGGTACAGATGGAGAATGCTCTGAGAATTCTCTGAGAGAATGGGGGGCAAGGAATTTATGGGAGGGGAGAGAAACAGAGCAAGAAACACTGCCTTGCTGGGAGACAGATGAGAGCGAATAGTGAGATGCCCATCTGGCATGGAGGGCAGGAAACCCGGTCCCGCACATGGTCTATGCCATCGGCAGGTCCCGCGTGACTGCCGCAGGACTCGGAAGATACCCTCATCCTCGCTTTGCCTCAGCTACCTTGAGCCTCCCGTGAAGAAGGTCATCTTGCCTCATTCAACACGCTGAGCGTAAAATCAGGGTGAGGGACTTCGACAAGTTGAGAAAGTTATGAAATTATCGAGTCATTTTAAGTGTTTTTAGGAAAAGAATAAGCAGGGGGTGGGCGGGACGGGGGAAATAGGTGATGGGGACTAAGGAACGCACGTGTGATGAACAACGGGTGATGGATGAAATTATAGAACAGCTATACCGTACCCCTGAAACTAATAAAACCCCATATGTTAACTAACTGGAATTAAAATAAAAGCACAGAAGAAAGAAATCAAAACCTAAAGCCTAAGAATAACAAAGATGCCGTATTAAAAAAAAAAAGCAAACTGAAAAAAAGACAAGCTTCAACTCCTCCTGAAGCGTATAAAAATCAAGTGGTCAAATAAATAAAAGAACAGCATGGGAAAAACAAGTCTTCTGCTTCACATAAAACGTGCACACCTTCTCTTCTACTTTGTGTATTTCCATTAGTGTCTTACTGGTTTATTCTCTTTCCTAATTTTTTTCTCTCGGGGGTATTCATCTGTCAGGTGTTACAAACAATAAAGACATCACTTTTTCTGTCAAACTGTGCATCTGGGCTGAGAGAGCACTCCTGTGTAGAGGCTGAGGTGTGGGCTCCTGGCTGCCTCTCCAACCAGTGATGATCTGACCACCGGGCTGGGGAGGGCAGGTTCTCAAACCCAGTGCCTCCTGGGTTGTTCTTAGGAGGCAGGCCCCGATGGTGTGCCCTTTCCTGACAATAGCTTAAAAAAAAAGTTTCCAAATCTCTCTTCCCTTAAAGTACTAAGTAAGAATAAAAGAACCGGGAAAAGGAAGAAGGAAATCACAAAAGAAAAAAAAAGGATATATTGGGAAATTTGAAACGTGAGAGAAGAGAGTAAGAAGTGGAGAGAGAAAAAGATCAGAGGGGGAAGAAAGACTTCTTGAGAAGAAGAAAGAAAAAAAAAGAGAAACGGAGAGCGGATACAGGCCAACTTGAAAAGAAATGGTAGAATGTGTAAAAACACTGACTTCACTGAGCACAGGAATAAAAGCAATGCCAAATAAAAGGCAAAAGAAAAAAGCACTAAAATGAAAGAGCTATCAGAAAAAAAGAAAAATGTCATGTAGAGATAAAAGAGATGAAAAAAATCGAAGTAAAAAATTCTCCAAGCATTTTTATTTCGTTGTCTAAGAAAGAATATATGAATTCAAGAGGATAGGGGAGCTAAGAACGACAAACAGTCATCTAAGAACTTAAATGATCCTAAAGAACAAGGAAGAAAGGAGACAAATGATTTGGGCAAAGGAAAAACTCTTATATAAGAAATTTTCAGCAGCTAAATTAGGTTAAAAGCCTGTTGTAAACATCATCGTCAATAAAGAGAGTTTATCGAACTCACTTTGTACCTGGCAAGCACAGGTAGGGAGAACAGAGAGCCCCTTTAGAGAAGAACCAGGACAAATCAGAAAACAAACTAGCTACCCTGAAGTTAAAGCTCCAGGGCACACCGGTGTCTTTTATCCTGCCGCCTGACACAAAGCATTCTGAAAATATCTGTGGAATGAATGAATGAACATATGAAAAAAATCGATGGAGCTTCAGGAACCTTCCGTATACCTGTGGCCCTTAATGACATAGAAACATTCTCTGTTCCTCAACACGTATTCCCTCCTCATGTGGAAATTCCTTTTCTTCCCTTTGTTCTGCCAGCAAAAATGAGAAAATCCCTCTGATCCAAGGTCCCCCCGGCCCCATTTCCCATAAGCAGGGGAGAAGGGAAATGGTGAGAATTTGCAACTTTCAAAGCATTCACAAAACACCCCGCGCGATCGCCGGCAAGTTGAGCAAGGCAACACAATTATCTTTAGTTCAAATCAACGCTGAGATGTCGAGTAATCATTTTAATGACTCCAGGAAAGGAGAACAATAGAGCTAAGAATGGCTAAATATGAAGGCCCCCTGACACCTGATTCAGAAGGATTTTATAACTTCTCTGGACGGTGTCAACAGAGCTTCATTCAGAATGTCTTTGAAGAAGTGATGTGTCAACTGAGTTTTAAAACTGGAAAATAATAAAATAATATGGCTGGAAGGTATTAACTAGGGAATTGAAAACACACAGATGCACACAGAGATACACACACACACACACACACACACACACACACACACGTGCTCAATTACACTACACTTAAAGCAGTCAAAATCAACACTGAGAATTCCAGTGTTATTTACATGGTCCTGACCAAGGACCTGAAAACTCTTCCCAGTTACCTTGTTTTTATAATAGAATCTCCTTCCTACCTGACCAAGTCTGTTACTAAATTTCAAAGCATTTTTTCCTTTAAGGGGTATCCCTTTTTAAGGCAACTACTCTGATAAATCTAAGGAGACCCTAAGCAATAACTTAAAACAATTAAATGTATGTCAATCTCGGTCTTGAAACTATACAGCTACAAAGGATAGTTTCAGGATAGAGTTCATATTACGGAAAGTGATTCTAAGGCCTGGGGAATTTTCCTTCAGTTCCCTGTGAGCCAGAGAAGCAAGACTAAGAAGCATGGCCAGGCTTCAGAAGGGCAAATCAGAGTTGGACAAATATGTGTTCATGTCAGCCCAGAGATTTTCAAGTTGCATATTAAGTATGGCACACCTAAATAAATGCATTTAAGAGCATGGCGTAGTAAGCCATGTTTCATTTTAAATTGTCAAGAAACCCATTAAATAAACAGCATGGATTTGTCCTGTTAAAAAATACAATGTTTAACTGGGAAGTTTATTTTAATTAGTATTTTTAAAGATTTTATTTATTTATGTGAGAGAGCAAGGGAGAGAGCACAAGTATGGGGGGCAGGCAGAGGGAGAGGGACAAGCAGACTCCCTGCTACTCAGAGAGCCTGATGCGGGATGTGGCTCAATCCCAGGACCCTGGGATCATGACCCAAGCCAAAGGCAAACGCTTAACCAACTGAGCCACCCAGGTGCCCCTTAAATACTATTTAAAAGAGTCATGCATATTAATGGGATTATCAAAGGTCACCATGTACACTATCAAGTTTCTTCTATATTTGAGAACAACTGAACTTTCTTTCATGTCTGTTTTCTTCAGATCTGAAGTAACCTACATGTTCAGAGAGCTATTACTACACTCAACTCTAAAAAATCAAAATATTAACATCCATTTCTAAAGCAAATACAATTATTTAATTTATGTAATATGACTCATTATTTTCTTAGCCTGAGCTCCTAGAATTGAGTGTTATTATTCTCTTCAATCGAGCAGAACTTAAACTCAGACTCACATATAAATCAGGGTCACAGAATCAGAAATTAAAATGGTTTACACAAGAAGAGAATAATAGAATTTTCTTGGAATTGGAAGGAAACTTGGCAATCATCGTGGGCACTTAATAAATACATGTCAACTTGAAATTTTTACCAATAATGAAAAGATTGGATCTTGAAAGAAAGAGCCAGTTATATATGAATCCATCCTAATCACTGGCTATTTTCAGTAATTTCTATTTAAATGTTTAAGCACTTTTTTTTTTTTGCAGTATAAGACAAAGAGGAACTAAGTAATGACATACTCATGCATCAGAATAAATTTTTGCTCTTGAGTTCATTGCCAGAAATCACTTTTTAGTGGTCATGGTCTCCTTTGGGAGCCTTTTAATAACATGTAGGAGGGGAAAAGATCAGAAGATGACCATAATAAATGACAGTGCAAATGGAAAGCAGTTAGGCTGAAATGGACCAGAAACAGACCCACTGACTGACCTGAAAGGTAAAACATTCCCTAGAACAAAGTGGACCTCTTCTCATCAACTTTTAAAAAGCTCCTGGTGGCACCATTTAATGCCACATAAAAAGTATTTGCCCAAGGAACCCTGGTGTACTAGAAAGCCACCAGGTGAGGATCTAATTCTCAGAAGAGATATTGATTATATTGGATCACCATAGGATCAAGTAAGGAATATAGCACAACCTCAGAGCTCTCTTCCTTCTGAAATTTACCCATTCACTCATTCATTCAGCTGATGTTACCTGTATCGACAGTGACTCCAATGAATTTGGTGAGCAATACTTATGCCTCAATGAGCATTCTTTTTTTTTTTTTTTTTAATTGAAACAGAAATAAGTAAGATGGAACATTCATTCCATACCGGGTAGCCAAACTATTTATTTATTTTTTTTTTTATTTTTTAATTTATTTTTATTTTTTGGCCTAGGTGGCCACGTCTGATTCCTGCTTGGGTAGTGACTGGAACAGACTGACAGATGTGGGAGCATGATTCAAAACTCAACCAGGGCAACTTTTCCAGAAAATAATTGAAGACTGCATTCAAGCCTTGCATATACATAGACACCTGCTATATTTGCATAGCCCAAGCTTGCAGGAAGCTTTAATCAATCATTTTCTGTGTGGAATTATCCAACCAGAAAACCATTACTTATTTCACCAGAAAAAAAAAAATTGTTTTTCCTCGCTGCTAAGATCAGTTGCATCTCGTCTTTCACTCACCCCTCCACCAGCAAACAAAGTTTATACCAAAATACATGGGTCAGTGTCCCAGTTGATAAACAACCTTGGCTTATGTTTAAATCTCCAAAAGGGCATATTCTGTCACTTTATTTGCCAATATGCATGACAATTCTACCTTCTCTCACACACCTCTCCATTTCTATTTAGTGAGTGTTCCTTACCATGACAGGTGCTAGGAAACTAGTAGACAAAAGAAGGAGACAAATACCGGTTAAATCATCATAAAGAGTATGGAATCACAATTCATGATGACTGTAGAGCGTGCTACACGAAAGGATAAAATGGGAATCTGATATAATTGTAGGACTGGGGAGGTGGTGGCTCGAGAAAGGAGTTTGTGAGCTAAGATTTGAATAAATAGGCATTAACCCCGCAGAACTGGGAGGGAGGGATCACAAGGGGGAGGAGAAAGTTGCAGGCAAGAAAAAACATTATCTGCAAAAGCCCTGGGGCAGAAGGGAGACTGCTCCCTGAGGAACTGAATGGCTTTTGGGAACGTAACAGAAAGCGAATGGAAGGATAGAATGCGATAAGGCTGGAGAGAAGGGCCTCAAAGCCTGTGAGCCTTGCAGACCTTGGAGTTTGGTCTTCAAGAGCAATTACAAGCCATTCAGAGGTTTTCAGATACAAATTTTTATTTTTTTATTTTTTTTAAAGATTTTATTTACTTATTTGACAGAGAGAGAGATCGCAAGTAGGCAGAGAGGCAGGCAGAGAGAGAGGAGGAAGCAGGCTCCCCGCTGAGCAGAGAGCCCGATGCGGGGCTCGATCCCAGGACCCTGAGATCATGACCTGAGCCGAAGGCAGAGGCTTTAACCCACTGAGCCACCCAGATGCCCCAAAGATACAAATTTTTAAAAGCTTGTCCTGGGTACCACGTAGGAGACATACTTGGGTGAAGAGGCCTTTCAGTGGACCCGAATTAGAAGGCCATGGTGCCTGCTCTAGGGATTCATGACAGTTGGAAAGAAGCTCATGCATCTGGGGACTCTTAGGACAGAAAAAAACCCACAGGACCTGGCTTTCTTAAACAAACACATGAATGTTATTAGTGAATCAGCCCTCAAAACAATTCACACTTATTTATTCTTCCCACTTACCCTGAATTTTAGAAAAATTCTCTATACAAATGGTAATTTAAAAAAAGAGAAAGTATAAAGCTCCATCCAATATCAGTGTTTTACAAAACAAGGCATGTGGGCCCTTATGTCTTATGGGCCCGATCTCATGTTATAAATGAACAGTCTTTAATTCAGTTTTTTTTTTAATTTTTACTTTTTTACTTTTTCCCTCTTCCAGGTTTCTGATTTATTCTCTACATTTATTAATATGTAAACAAAAATAGCCTTCAATTTAGAGCCAAGCTACAGGTCTCTTTCTTAAAGTGTGTTCCCCAGAACTAGCCCTTTCGGAGGTAGTAGATGTTACTTAAAATAATATTTTTTAGCAAAAAAACAATCAGCAATATTTAACAAGTTTCCTTACGGAAGGCTTTTTGGGGCCTTTGCTATGCTAATATGTGTTATGAATTTCCAAGGAAGAAATAGGTAGCCCATCCCGACTCATGTGTCCAAGGAATGCTTTCTACTAAAGCATCTCAGGGGACTGACATTCCCTAAGACCCTGTGGATAGCAGAGCCATGAACTTACTGGCTTAGCTTCTTGAACAGACTGTTGCCTACAACAGGTCTTCATAATCTGGTGAATGAATGAAGATACAGATTGAGAGTTGCAAATTCTAACACAAAGTCTCTTAGACGAGAGAGGGCCCCCATTAAAAGGATAGCCACTCACTATGCAGCTTCCAGCCAACTCCTTGACATAGAATACTTCAATTTTTTTGAGAAGCCAGAAATCTATGTTTCTACATGAAATTTTCATTTTTTAATAACTGCAGGTCAAACAGAACATGAGGGCTACTGGTTTTCAGCTTCAGGGGCATTCTAATACAGATTATTTTCACCACGTTAAAACAAAATTACGGTGAATGGTGGGGGCAAGTTGCTCTAGCGGAAAAGCCAAGAACCCTCCTGTGAAATCCATAAGAGCTTTCCTCCATCTAAAGGAACTCACACTGTCCATTGGAGGGAAATTAACTCCTTCGTGGCCTGGAGGCATCATCAGAAGCCTGAAAATAGATATCTTACCAAATAATACTGTCAGACCGTGAAAGAAATAATTATTTCATTAGGAGAAGCACATTTTCTCCCTATTTAGAAAAGATCAGGTCATTCAGGAATAAAGAGCAATAGAAAAGCAATCCCACTTGAACAAGTGCATTAATACACCAGAGGCAACACTTAGAGTCAGAATACAATCAGACCAGAGTTTAATTACAGATGAGATTGCTCGTTTTGCCAAAGAGAAGAAATGTCATTGCTTAAAAGACAGTCAACTCTCAGTCATTCAGGATGTGATCCAGCATCTTATTGGCTATCCAGTTCCACCTTTCCTCCTTTCTTGCTTAGGATATTTGTCCATTTTAATATGAAAAGGTACAGGAAAATGTGCACTTAGAAGTTTATATTTCTTGGAGCACCTGGGTGGTTCAGTGGGTTAAAGCCTCTGCTTTCGGCTCAGGTCATGATCTCAGGGTCCTGGGATCAAGCCCCGCATTGGGCTCTCTGCTCAGCGGGGAGCCTGCTTCCCCCTCTCTCTCTGCCAGCCTCTCTGCCTATTCTCTTTCTCTCTCTCTCTCTCTCTCTCTCAAGTAAATAAATAAAATCTAAAAAAAAAAAAGAAGTTTATATTTCTTAAAGTGAGTCAAAACTACTACTTCTACTACTACTACTACTACTACTACTACACACACACACACACACACACACACACACACACAGGGTCAGCTATTCCGCGTTCCAGTTTTCCTCTCATTTGTACTATCGCTATAATGAGGCCTTTACTTAAAATTCTACTTGTAGATCTTTTTCTTTGTTTTATCATTTAGAAGTCTAGCATGAATAATGGAGAAAAAATTATAGGGGTAGCATGTTTCTATTTTGTAAAAATCAATCGTATTTTTAAATGAAGTGTTAACTTGAAAAAATGAGATTTTTGTACTGCTAAGGGACCCATACATAGATCTAATAACACCTCTCTAATCTGGAGATAACTTGTTTCGTGACCTCAACAATCTAAAACATATCCGAGATGAACTAATAAGTCTATGAAAGCCAACATAGATCATAACAACAAAAAATAATGCTGCTAGTTCATGTTGCCAGGGCAGCTTTTCTTTAAGTCCTTTTTTCCTTTTCTTTCCTTTTTTTCAATCTTATGTTATTTAAATTCAATTAATTGACATTTAGCATATCATTAGTTTCAGAGGAAGAGTTCAGTGATTCATCAGTTGCATATAACACCCCGTGCTCATTACATCACATGCCCTCCTCAATGCCCATCACCCACTTACCCCATCTCCCCTCTTTAAATCCTTTTAAAACACTTTTCTAGGGGCTCCTGGGTGGCTCAGTGGGTTAGAGCCTCTGCCTTCGGCTCAGGTCATGATCTCAAGGTCCTGGGATCAAGCCCCGCATCTGGCTCTCTGCTCAGCAGGGAGCCTGTTTCCCCCCTCTCTTTCTGCCTGCCTCTCTGCCGACTTGTGATCTCTCTCCTCTCTGTCAAATAAATAAATAAAATCTTTAAAAAAAAACAACAACAACACTTTCCTAAACATGATCACGTTTGGTCCTCTCACCAACATTGTAAGAAAGAAAGGATTGGCAATATTATCCCCATTTTCCAGATGAGAAGTGTAGCTTTACCATATAAGGTTTCACCCAAATCAAGACAATAATTGGGACCCCGTTCATTATAATGCCAGGACAGCAAATGTAAACTGGGATGACCCCAGGCAAACCAGAACATACAGTCCCTCTAGAGAGATGATGACTCAAAGCCGCTCACTTACCTAAGGAAGCCCTTCAGGTCTTCTCTCAGAAATCCTTTGCTCCTTGTAGTAGCTCATGTGCTCACCTGGGAGGCAAGATGGTACCAATAGCTGACAGATGAGGGGCACAGAGTCAGCATAAAAAGACAGGGTTGAACCTGGCAGTTTCATACAGACGGCTTAGGCCAATGGCCCAAATCACAATGATTAGGGCACTTCATGAACTTGAGGCTAATGCCCCATTCAAATGGCAAATCAGTGCTAAGGACGCATGCAGTGTCCAGACTCTTTGTCTGGCAATGGAAGAGTCTTAGTCTCGGGGCTTTGTCCCCTGTATTTCTGGGGAGTACTTGGGCTACAGGGATTGGTCAGGACAGAGTAAAACAGGGTGAAGGAGCAAAGGACAGCAAAAGGCAAGAAGGCAAGTCTGGGAGAAGGGAGCTAAAATTCAGAGCAGTCCTCAGTTCCATCAGAGGACAGAGCTAGATAGGGGTCACAGCACTTAGGGCTGGACCAGGCATGTGTGTCAAGAGCCTCTAGAACAGCAGAAGCTGCTGGGGCATTCACACCGGAGGGAACCAAGGACCCAATATCAGATTTAGGGTAACAATACCAAATCCAGGAATAAGGCTTCTAATTTCCGCTAGGCCAGCGGCTAGGGGAAGGTCTTCATGGGCTGCAGATAGGCAGGAAGAAGGGAAAAACAGAGAGTCTCACAGGAACCCCAGTTCTGACAAGCTGTATCATCTGATCGTCTTGGTTATCGATTGTGGGTGGGGAATGGGATGCTGCCGGGCGCAGGCCCTCTCACAGCCAGAGAACTGCTGACCAGCCGACATCCGGAAAGGCTCAGATGCCCTTGAATGAGTCAACAGGTGGAGCAGGATTCTGAGTTCCCATAGTTCCTGAGGGCCCTTGGTTGGATGATACCTAATGGGATACTTAGCTCTAAAATTGATAATAAATTACAAACATGAGTCTTTTTCACAAAGGTTAAATTAGATGCTATTTAAAAAGGTGTGACCAAACTGAAGAGACCTTAGAAAGATGATCCGTCCAAAATAATTAACCTTGGAAGACTTGGTTGCTTTAAGAGTTAAGTCCTCTGAGCTATTCAGAAGCCTCAATTAGCCAGAGTGAAGCATTCGAAAAGTGTCTGAGAACCTGAATTTCAGTGCAACGAAGTTTTATTTTGTTTTAAAAGATAAGCGCCCTCCAAAATTAGCATATACCTAAACACTTATTTTCCAATTCATACTCTCCTCTCCTGAGTTGAGATGTTTGGGGTAGCTTACTGAAATTCTCTAGATCCCCTGTTTTCATCTGGAAATGTAGGGATTTGATTTCTAAGATCAGGCCTCAGCCTGACATCTGTTTTTTGTAAATAAACATTTTCTGGAACAGACACTCTCATCCATTTTTATACCGTCCATGGCTGTCTTTCCTCTACAGTTAGCAGAGCAGGGGCCGTATGGCCCACGAAGACTGAAATATTTATTACGTGGCAGACTGTTTAGTACTTTGCGGAAAACGTTTGCCCTCACATGACTTAATTATTCTTGATTTTGTAAGTATAAATAGATATACAAGTACAGAAGTCCATGGATGTACAATGAAAAGCTGTTGCTATTATGAATGATCTTCCTCCATCAGAGCTCAGACCTCTCACTTCTTGGCTCACTCTCTGCTTTTCTCTAGCAGGTTTCTCACTGATCACTTTTGTGAAAGGTGCTCCCTTTTCCTGGTGCTCCCTTTGTGTCTCCTCCCCTCTCGCTCTCTTCTTAATGTCCACCTTCTAGAAATATTTGTCCCCTATTAGCCCCGTATAACTGCCAATGCTTTGAACTGAGATGGTATTTTTCTTTTTAAAAAACAAAAGCCTTTCGGGGTGCCTGGGTGGCTCAGTCGTTAAGCGGCTGCCTTCAGCTCAGGTCATGATCCCGGGGTCCTGGGATCGAGCCCCGCATCGGGCTCCCTGCTCGACGGGAAGCCTGCTTCTCCCACTACCATTCCCTCTGCTTGTGTTCCCTCTCTCGCTGTGTTTCTCTCTGTCAAATAAATAAAATCTTAAAAAAAAAAAACAAACAAACACAAAGGCCTTGCAAAGTAGTGCAACATGGCAGTAAAGACGAAGGACTTTTCAAGAAATAAAACAAACTAACAAAAAGAAAATTGAGGTTATCCCCCCACAACCAGTTCTCCTCCTTTGGACTTGCTGCAGAGATGACCGGGGAGCCCCTGAATCCCTGCTCACCCCAGCTCAGCATGTAGGAACGCCATGCTTGGCTTCAACAATTCTGCTATCTCTCTGCTGTCCTCTCATGCTCATGCTTCCAACCTTACATTCTGATGGAAGTTTTCGCCTTTCTCTGTGCACTGCTCACCATGCCAGTGTCCTTGACTTCCCCACATCACTTCCTCTGTTTCCTCTTGTTCACATTTTCATGCCCTTCTGATCATAATGGAAGCATTTTGGCTAAATATCATCTTCTCGCTATGAAAACCTCTCCTGTATCTTTTTCCTCTGTTCTCCTAAATCATTTAAAATCACAAAACAAGGTTCTCTTGTTCACCTCTTCTTTAAATATGCTTACCACTGAGCGTTAAGTGACCCCCATTTCTTTCCTTTGGATATCCCAATATGGAATACTTACTGGGACAACTATCCATTTGTATTTTAGCAATCAGCATGGCTTCCTTTCCCAGTCTGCTGCCATGAACAAAACCAAAACACTAAAACAAACCATGGTGTGGACTTTTGTCTGCAGTGAATCTGAGAACAAGCAATCAACTTCAACTGATAACAAAGCACTGTGCATCCCATAATTATAGTTACACCTGCAGTAGTGTGGTGCTAAAGAGAGGAGTTCACTGAGAAAGCATTTGTGCAATTTAGTTGACCATCACTCTTTAAAGTGCATTATCCACACTGACAATATATATTCAGTACTGATTGAAAAAGGAACCAAGATTGGGGCAAGAGCATTTTTATCCTACAGTGCCTCCATTACTGTGTAGGTTTGATAACTAAAAGTAAAAAACTAACATTTGTGACCTCTTAGTGTAACAATTCCCACATGCACTGAGTACTTTATAGAATCATCTCTTGTAATCCTGCCCAGAACCACTGCATTCAGTAGTTTAGGTTGTATACTGCACAAAAGTAGCACATCTAAGGAGACGCTCGTGTCTTAGCCATCTTACAGTTTTATGATTTTTTTAAAATTTTTTACTGTAAGTTCAAATCTAGCTTCAAAGACGAGCAAGCTACATATTTATTAATATAGTTTTGTGTCTTTGTCAATAGGATTGCTATATATCCCTTTCTACTTGAACTTACAAATAATATTTGATTATTAAAATAGCTTGATGATCAAACAATATCAGAATAACTTCTGTTTCTAAATAAGAAGTTGCTTTCTTACTGAAGTACTGATTTGTTAGTACCTTAAAATTAAAAAAAAAACACTTTATCAGTGTCACTATACTGCAACGTGTACACTGCCACTTGTTTTCTGTACTGAATGGGATTGCAGAGTTCCCATTCTAAATATACAGGCACTTTCTTTATGAAACAAATAACTAGGTAATAACCAATATTAATTTAGCATTAATAATATACAAAGTAAGTATTAAATTGACAAATTAGAGGTTCCTATATAACGAGCTGCTAATTACATTAGAGCACTTGTTTATTTGTTGCTATGGAAATTTCATAATTAACTGCTATTAAAATTTTTAGCTTGTTATGTATCTATTATTTTTAAATTTGATTTTCTAATTATTGTGATTAAAAATTCAAATCAGATATTATTTTATGTTTAATAATTTGATTTGTATTATTTATTCAAAATGATTTTATGTTTGTATAATTGAAATTAATTAAAAATATATCATATATTAACCTCAAAAAGACTTCTTACTTGCAAATAGGAGCCTTTCTCTAATTCATGCAAAGGTGTCCTATGAGCAATAATGCTGATTCTCCTACCAACCCCACAATGGAGAAGATACAATTATAGTTCTTTCTTCACAGATGAGAAAAAAGAGGCCTTAAAATGTTAAATAATTTGCCTGATATCACAGAGATCACAAGTCATGGGGCAAGAGTAAAACCCTAACCCTTTGAGCCTAAGCCTTCCTGCCTAACTGCTGACCAGGAAGATTAGTGGAATTACAGGTCTCCTTCCCAAAAGGGAAGG
The DNA here is from genome assembly GCA_028646535.1 of Procyon lotor. NCBI lineage: Eukaryota > Metazoa > Chordata > Mammalia > Carnivora > Procyonidae > Procyon > Procyon lotor. The sequence continues at coordinate 8,727,936 of CM053608.1, forward strand.
TCCTTGTGTTCCTGCCTGGCTGGACATTTCTGCTGCTGATGTCACTACAGATTAGACAACAAAGGTGAAGTGCATCTCTTCCAGAAGATCACAGGGATGGTGGTGGAAGCTGACCACAATTAGCAAGCTGGAAGTACAATTCAATATTAGATTTCCAAGAACAGGTATGTGTTACAGTGATACAGTATATTTCGATGAGAAACAGAGCTCGATTCAAATTCTACCTCTGCCACTTGAGAAATGGCCCCCAACCTTGATCCCTCCTGTACACATTTCCAGCCATTCATTTGTCTAAGCCAGACACCTGGAAATCAGCCTTGACACCTTCCTTTTCCTCCCATGTCCCATCTCCTCACATCCATCACCAAAAACTCTGCACTTGACTCTCCAAATGATTTCACAACCCAGCATATTTCTCACCATCTCTACCACAGCTGTGTTGGTCCCACTATTCTCTCCACCAAAGTTATCACAATACCCTCTATATCAGAGTCCCTTTGCATACTCTGGCTCTTCTTCAATTTATTCTCCCTGTTGTATACAGATTGACTTTTCATCTGATCACGGCACACATTTATTTAAAATCCTTGACGGGGCACCTGGGTGGCTCAGTTGGTTAAGCAACTGCCTTCAACTCAGGTCATGATCCCAGAATCCCAGGATCGAGTCCCACATCGGGCTCCCAGCTCCATGGGGAGTCTGCTTCTCCCTCTGACCTTCTCCACTCTCATGTCCTCTCTCACTCTCTCTCTTGAATAAATAAAAATAAAGTCTTAAAAAAATCTTTAAAAAAAATAATAAAATCCTTGAATACCTATTGTTTCTAAACATCAAATTCTACCCTAGGCTAAAAGGTCCTGCAAGAACAGACCTTACTTCTTCTCCTGTTGTCTTCTCACCTTGATTCATCTCCCTCCTTTTCTGCATAGCAGACCTGCTTTCAGATTCTCAAACACTTCCAGCTCCTTCCTACATTAAGGCCTTCACATGTTCTGTTCACCATTGCCCATTATTTTTCAAGACACAGTTTCAGGTCCATTGTCCTTGACCTTGACCTTTCCTCCATATCTGTCCCCATCTTGCTAGCCTATGAACAGATCAGGTCACCGTGTTTGAGCTTCTCCATATTATACCTTTCACTTTCCATTCATGGACTTTCTTACAGGTTATAGTTCTGTGTGGATATGTAGTTATTATTTGATTAATGTCTGTCTTCCCCCAGGGACTCAAAGCAAAAAATAAGGAGTGACCGCGTCTGTCTTGCTCACCATTTGCATCTCCATGCTTAGCACAAAGCATAGGTCACCAAATTCCTTTTAAATGGCTGAAACAATTACGTGGCTTTGAGCAAATTACTTAAATATTTTCAGTCCTTCTTTCCTCAACTGTACAAAGGGTAATAACAGAGCTGCCTCCAAGGTCATTGGGAAGCTTAGGCAAGACCAGCATCGCAAAGCATGCGGCAGAGCGGGCACGCAACACACGGTGGCTGTTCCTGCCCTCATTCCTATAATAGCCGTGTACGGCCAGGATCAGCACCTCTTTTCCAAACTGCTTCTATTCCCGTAAAAAAGGAAGACATCCCAGAAATAATTAAAACACTACAGAATATGAGTTTGTCATATTAGCCAATAGAAAGCCTGGCCTCGAGCAAAAATGTGAAAGAGCCAACATTCAGGACGCCTTACTCATATCTCCTCTGCATGGGGTCTCTGGGAGAGACTCACAGGCCCCATCGCCTCCTCAGTGTGCTCCTTCACGGGGAGGCTCTGCTCCTTCCTCCTTCAGCCTTCTCTGTGAGGGCTGTGTGCTGGTGTATCTGCCACAAAGTAAAAGTTCCTGAACACAGAAATCATCTGAGAATCAGGGTTTTGTTTTTTTTTCCTTTCTACCTTTCTGCACAAATCAACAACAGTAAGTACTCCTTTAAGATTCATTGAATGAGGGGCTCCTGGGTGGCTCAGTGGGTTAAAGCCTCTGCCTTTGGCTCAGGTCATGATCTCAGGGTCCTGGGATGGGGTCCTGCATCGGGCTCTCTGCTCAGCGGGAAGCCTGCTTCCCCCTCTCTCTCTCTCTCTGTCTGCCTCTCTACCTACTTGTGATCTGTCTCTGTCAAATAAACAAATAAGATCTTTAAAAAAAAAAGATTCATTGAATGAATGAATGAATGAATGAATGAATGAATGAATGAAAAGGGAATGAAGTTACATAGAAAAGCCTGGATAGGTAGAAAAGACAATTAGAGCAAGAGGAATCAGGGTGCAGGGGATGGTTTGGGGGTGGTGTGCAAGTCCAGAACCCGGTTCTGTGCAGAGGGTTTTCAAAAGGCAGATCAAAGAAAATGGAACCTCAGAAGGGGTGGCTTCGCTCTGTTCAGCCTTCAGCTGCTTCACAGGTTCCCTGCAATCCCTACCCCTGGGTCTGCTTTGACCTGAGATCTTTCAGTGGTGGTGGTGTGGGGAATCTCCTGACTGCTATCCGATTCTTCATCAGCAAAACAGAGCTAATGACACTGACCTTCCTCATAGAGCTATTGTGTGGGATAATTAATAATTGCGGGGTCCTTTGAGAGAATAAAGTGCGACATAAACGCTAAGCATTATTTCCATACAGTCTCCGCTGGCTCTTCGAAAGTACATTCTGGTCCCGGTGCCTTTGATCTGCCATTATCACCTGAAATGGAGCAAACAATGCCTTTGTATCATTAAGCAAGTGCATAATGAATGCTATTCATTGTTAAAGGTTACTTAGCAATATAACTTTTTTTTCCTTTTGAATGGGGACATCCTCCTGTGAGAGGATTATGTAAGCTAATAGCTAATGTATCAAAGGAATGGGGAGAAAAGCAGGAGCCATGGCAACAGGAGCTAAGAGCCCCACACTTTGGCCTTCCGAAAAACCCTCGCCCACCCTCCGAGGGAGGATAAGGAGTAACTGGGAGAAAACTAGAGGGGAAGGCAAGCAGAGGAAGCTGCAGTGGAAAAGGGCAGGCTGGAGCCTACCCATCTTGGGCCACAGGCTCTCAGCTTACCGTGTAAGATGTAATTTGCAATATTTGGGAGAGCAAAGGTTGCGTGCCAGTCTAGTTCTCCAGCATTGCCCTCTTCTTCAAGCCCTTGGGTCTTCCTCTTCATGTTCAGCGATGCTTTATTGGGGAGATTATGTTTTCCTTTTGAATATAACCTTTCCTAGAGATAGAGGTGGGCAGCGCTGTGATCAGAAAGCCTTTATCCTCCCCTGCATTCCCACTGATGCTCGTTTATCTCCACAGAAACGGACCTCGACTCAAAGCCCTGCAGGTACCAATATAGATCATTAACTCTAGGAGCAATCACTCCAAAATCCTAAAGGTAAACTTAAAAGCTTGACAGAGACCACGTTCTCCTATAAAATGTGGAAAAGCTCGAAACTTGTGGAATGGTTCATTCCACTTAATGATAAAATACTGGAACAAGATTATAATTCCCTTTTGTGTTTCCTTTAGATTTAGACAAAATAAATATATGTGTTGATTTGGTTTAGATTTTGCAGGTTTAGGCGTTTATATTCCGGCAGTTTTAAGGTACTTGGTTATTCCACAAGTTAAATCTTTAAATGTCAGAGTTAACTTTTAAATCATGTTTTTCAAAAACTATATACATTTACAATGTACTCCTTTCCCTATATTCCTTCAAGTAATAGCCAAAACACAACTCTCACATACCCCTCTATGTTTTACTGCCTTGACTATAGGGATTTTATGTCTCCTGGTTGGCATTGCTATTTATTGTCATTCCACCATAATTCTGGGTTTTTGCTGACCTGATTTTATTTCGGTATCCTTTCGAAAATCTTTCTTAAAAAAAAAAATCTTTCTTCACTACGCTTAGTTAATTCAAACTTTGGCACTATTGGTAAAAGCTATAAAAATCTTTCTTAACATGGAATAAGATCGCCACCCAGTGGCCAGCCTGGGCTTCCTTCTGTGCATCCTTCCAGATTTTCTGCCTCCATATTTTTCTTTCATTGGATTATACACAGGAGAGGTGTCCTTAAGAAATATCTAACTCAGCCCCTTCGTTTTACAGATGAGAAAACTGAAGGTCAAAAGGTTAACCTATTTGACCAAGGGCATAATTTCACAGTAAGACCCATGTCTGGGGATATGCTATGCCTTTAGTTTTTCTAATGACAATACCTCAGAGATGGAAATGAATTTCAGGGTCAACCAAACCAAGCCTTCTGTCATATAGATGAAGGAACTGAGGTACAGAGAAAGAAAATGGCTTCTCAAGGTTTGTGGCATTGATTGAATCTGGACAAGAACCCAGCTTCATTAACACAGTCTGGCATTCATTCTCCTACGAAACCAATCCTATTCTTCAATGTTTTATTTTCCCCCCTTGAATTATCATAATCCCAATCTTCAGTAGGTGACCACTGTACTGAGAATAAAGTGGTCACGTTTTTCTCCTTCCTCAACATGAAAAAGACCACACACCACAGGAGCACTTAGAAAGGCAAACTTCATTCTCATGAATGAATGGTTTCCTGTTGGTGTATACAAAACTATTTCACCACTTTTCCTTACACCTAGATGGTAATGAACTTAAGTAAAGAGAATAAGAAATTCTAACTGTGTTCCCTTTGAGCTTAAAAAAGAGCCTAGATGCCCTTCAACAGACAAATGGATGAAGAAGATATGGTCCATATATACAATGGAATAATATTATGCCTCCATCAAAAAAGGATGAATACCCCAACTTTTGTATCAACCTGGATGGGATTGGAGGAGATTGTGCGGAGTGAAATAAGTCAAGCAGAGAGAGTCAATTATCATATGGTTTCACTTACTTGTGAGCATAAGGAATAACACGGAGGACATTAGGAGAAGGAAAGGAAAAGTGAATTGGAGGAAATCAGAGGGGGAGATGAGCCATGAGAGACTGTGGACTCTGAGAAACAGAGAGTTTGGGAGGGGAGGGAGGTGGGGGATGGGTGAGCCTGGTGGTGGGTATTAAGGAGGGCACGTATTGCATGGAGCTCTGGGTGTGGTGCATGAACAATGAATCTTGGAACACTGAAAAAATAAAATTAAATTTAGGAAATACTTCTCTCTAGCCCAAAATGTCTTGATTCTATAATTTAATTGCAGGGATTAGAAAACTTCCCTTGGCAAGTTGGGATGATTCCACATTGTCTTTCAACCCTTTCTCCTCTAATTTCAGTCATCATAATGAAATAAGAAAGTTCCATAGAAGATTCTAAATAACTGTGAGTTCCTAAATTCTCAGTTGGAAAAGGTTCACACAGAGAAGCAGGTGCAGCACATTCTTGCCCTACAACCTCCCCCACCCTCCGGCCCCACACCGTCCTCCTGACTTCACCTGCAGCTGAACCTGCAGGTGGGCAGACTGAGAGCCTCCCCCGGCCCTGCTGTGTTCCCTTCTCAGGGCTTCAGGAGCCTTCCCAGCTCGCAGTGGGAAAACTCGAAGTTGGGGTTTACAAAGTGTATCAAAACGTCTCTGGTGGGATTGAGCCTTAGTTGTTCTAGAGTCCTACCATTCATTAAACTACTTTTTTTTTTTTTAAAGATTTTACTTATTTGAGGGAGAGAACATGTAAGCAGGAGTAGGGAGAGCGACAAGCGGACCCCGAGCTGAGCACAGAGCCTGACTTAGGTCTCTTATCTTATGACCCTGAAATCATCACCGAGCTGAAATCAAGAGTAGGAGATTCAGCTGACAGAACCATGGAGCCACCCCCCCCCCAAAACTACTTTTATCCATATTAATTGGCTTTTCTCCCTTTTCAATCCTATTGTTTTCCATTTCCTCATCTGTGCTTCCTGGACTCACCTGCCGGATAAACGACCTGCCACGTCCTTGCCCTAGACTCTGACTTTGAGGAGGTCCAAACTGTGATGTGATGTATTGTGAAGAAGCTCTTGTTTTGCCTTGGGGGCACAATTAGTCCTCTAATAATGGTGTCCCTGGAGGTAATTCGGTCTGGCCCTTATTGCCGCACACAGCAGATGGACACTAAAGCTCGGAAAGTGGTCAGGCTTTTCACTTGAACTAGACTATTTCAAGACCCTGGAAAGGTGCTGGAAATGTACTCATGTGGTAGTATATTTTTGTAAAATTTGCAAAAGTAAGACACTTTAACCACAGTTAAAACCATTATCCCTTTCCAGGTGGTAATCTGGTCCTAGAGTGCCCCTTGAAAATCCAGCAAAAGGAAAAATTGAGTTAGGAATATACATTTTAATTGAAAGGTAGAACATTTCGGTAAAACAAATGCAAAATTATAGACACCTGATTTGTGTGAATTTGGAACGTGTTTTCTGTTATCTTTAAATTTGTGTATTAAAAGAACTGAGAGAAAATTTGGATTAAAAAAAGTAATGGGGTAAGACACAAGAAAAGTAGAGTGATAAATAGAGCAATAAAATCAGTAGAAATTATCCCTATATCAAGAAGTGAATTGCAACAAAAAATTTCATCATATCAAATGCAGTAATTTATTAAGAGGAATAAATAAATTAAGGAGAAGTAATGAATAGGCTCCTGGATTGTTTGATAACCTAATTAATAAAGAGGATTGAATCATATAAATACACTGGAAAAGGGGCACCTGGGTGACTCAGTGGGTTAAAGCCTCTGCCTTCAGCTCCGGTCATGATCTCAGAGTCCTAGGATCGAGACCCGCATTGGGCTCTCTGCTCGGCAGGGAGCCTGCTTCCCCCCCTCTCTCTCTGCCTACCTGTGATCTCTCTCTCTGTCAAATAAATAAATAAAATCTTAAAAAAAAATACACTGGAAAAAATTAAATATCTTGATTACTTGACAGCAAATACTGACATCAGTGAATATAATATAAACTTACATCACTACAATGAGGAAGTCTACAGTAAATTGGTTAATGAGTGTCATTAATTCAAAGTGTTTAAAATTAGACACTGTATAAAAAAATTCAAAATGCTCTAAAAACAGAGATCATACATGCAAAAAACTTAATAGAAGGTTTTCCAAATTTGACAATCCTAACAGTTTATATGGCATTGCCAACAATAAGTTGTAAAGCTGCAAGAAATATTTCTAAACTATGAAAAACAAAAACCAACTTTTAATAAATCATGGTAGAGCAAAAACTAAGTTATCTTTCTATTCTTTCTTTTTTTTTTTATCTTTCTACTCTTTCTATGGAAAATATTCCCCAAACCTTATCATATGAAGAGGCAACCAAAGACTTTGCTTCCAAAAATATAAGGGGAAGATTATAAAAGAAGTATGAGAGTAGTTAATAATATAAAATATCTTAAAAGAGGGGAGCGCCTGGGTGGCTCAGTCGTTAAGCTTATCTGCCTTCAGCTCAGGTCATGATCCCAGGTCCTGGGGATCCAGCCCCACATCCTGCACAGCAGGAAGCCTGGTTTTCCCTTTCCCACTCCCCCAGCTTGTGTTCCCTCTCTCGCTCTCTCTTTCTGTCAAAAAATAAATGAAATCTTTAAAAATAATAATAATTATTATTATTATTAGGTTACTTTTCTGGACGTTGTGATGTTTTTGTTCTTTGTCATTAAATATTTGTCATGTCTTATAATGTCTTTCATCATTCCAAATACCTATTGACTTCCATATCTAATTGTGAATTTATAATTTTGTATTCTTTTTCTTAAAGAGAGCCTCCCAAATTGTGTAAGCTTCCAAGCCTGTCTCTTCCTAAAGCTTCCTCAGTGAAAGTAATGCATCGGATGCATTCCATCTGAAAAGAAGCAAATGCTCTATGTTCCGCTTATATTCCAGAAATGGACATATACCATAAGAATGCCCTTTCAAAAGCAACGAATAAAAAAAAAAAGCAATGAATATAAGAGAGTAAGAAAACAGTATATGATCTCCCGATATGACATAAATCGTTACATTTTATGTAGACTACGTACATTTATTCAAGAAAAAGAAGTTACCCACCTACTGCATTTGCTAGTGATCTGCCCCACTAGGACTTTTAAATCTAAAAAACAAACAAAATAAATATGTCATATGAAATATAGAATAGTCATCGCAGATAAAGTGAAGGAATAATGGTCAGAGATCTTGGTGGGTCATTATCCATCACTGAGCAGTAAAAATTAGTCCAATAAGTCACAGCAATCATTTTGTAGAAAAGAAAAAAATGACTAAAACAAAATGGAAGTTTAGAAAATGGAGTGCATCACACATAGTTAGGTTAAGTGTTTCATGAAACTTGTATATTGGATTTGAGACTGTGTGCAGGGTTACAGTGTAAATGGTGTTTTTCCTGGGAGTCACGGTCTAAAAAGTTTGAAAAATACAGATGAGGAATATGAAGTGGTTGCAGACTGAAGGGCCAGAGGATAAGAATAACTGGAATAGTATCCAGAATGCAGTTTGGCAATTTGTCGCAGTTTCTTTGTTTGTATGTTTGTTTCAGGAAGGGATGGGGGAGGGGCAGAGGGAGAGAGAGAAGCTCAAGCAGGTTCCACTCCGGGCTTGACCTCATGACCCTGAGATTGTGACCCGAGCCAAGGTCAAGAGTCGGACTCTTAATTGACTGAGCCACCTAGACACCCCTGTGGCAGATTATTTGTAATATTATTGGAATTTGGAAGGCATTTTTCCTAAGGAATTAATAGTTTGTTATGATTGGATGTCTAACTGAAACCACAAAAGTTTATTTAATTCATAGGCAATATATATAAATTATATGACATATATTTATATATATTATTAGATTATATCCCTTCCCATAGTCTCTCCCATTCCTATGACTTCTGAGCAAATTGTTTTAAAGCCTAAAATTATAGGATTTTGGTCACAACATCGTGTACCTGCATTTCACAACAAAATTTAACATACTGGAATGATAATTTAATATTTTATGTTTTGTATTGCCACCTGACTTGGTATAGCTATTACCTAAACTTTTCTGCCAAATTAGAACCACTTACCCTTCCTCAGCTTCCCGTTCCCCCCAAAAATAAGTATTGAATAGGCTAAAATGATGGCAGTTTTTAAACTGGGTAATAATAAGATCAATAAGACACATTTTTTTGAAGTATAACATTTATAATTCTATCCTTAAGATAATTATCATTAAAATTGTCAGTGTCTCTAAATAATGAAAAAAAAATAAAGAGTTAACATTCAACCGCCACGCTCAATAAAAACCTGCAGAAGGGAAAGCATCTTTCATGAGAGCCACAGAATAATAAATGGGCAGGTAATCCTCTGAGCTTACTTTGTCATGTGTTACAACAATAAAGGAAAAATATTCTAATGGTTATTTGATTTAAATACCATAAGAGTATTAACAATTTGATGTTGATTATATATAGCTAGATTTATATCTATCTCCTAGATGAGTGTGTTCACACAGGAAGAGAGAAAGGGAAAAGCATTAACATTTATGAAATATCTTCAATGTATTGGCATTATAATGTTCTCTCATATATGAGATAAAATGATACATAGCATTTTGTGATATTTTAATATTATAAAATTTTTGTAATATGTTATCTATTACTATTCTCACATTACAGTTAAAGAAACTGTGTTACTTTCCTATGGCTGCTGTAACAAATTACCACAAACTTGCTGGCTGGAGACAACATAAATTTATCTTATGATCCCATCCTTCAGAATGGGAAGTGGGTCTCACTGGGCTAAAATCAAGATGTCGGCAGGTCTGTGTTGTTTTCTGGAGTCTCTGTGGGAGGATTCATTTCCTTGTCATTCCACCTTCTAGAAGCTCCCATCTTCTAGAGACTCACACCTTGAAGGTTTTATCCTCTCAGCTCTTGACCCTCTTCTTCCATCTTCAAAGTCAGCAATATTGGGCATTGTCCTTTTTTATGCTGCCATTTCTTTGGGTCTCTTTTGCAATTCTGTCTTCCAGTTTTAGGGACCCTCATGATTACACTGGGCTCACCCAGCTAATTGAGGATAATCTATCTTAAAAACCAGATGGTTGGCGACCTGAATTTCATCTGCAACCTAAACTCCCCTTTGCTATGGAATCTAAGATATTCACGGGTTCTGGAAATTAGAATATGGAAACCTTTAGGAGTTGTTATTTTTTCTACCACAGAAACTGGGTTTCAGAAAGCTTAAGTACTTTGTCCAAGGTCACATAAGGAGAAGGAGAGTGGAGCTTGGATTCTGACTCAAATTTGCCTGACTTCAGCGACCCTGCCGCTCTATTCAGTGCACCTTGCTGAACAGTTTATGTTTAAAATCAGAAAAAAAAATCTCCACAGTTTGGGTCTGATCAAGAAACATACCTTGAGTGCCCGCTGCACTGTGCTAATGTAAAATACACCGAGAAGAATGGAAGACGTTGTTCCCTTTGAAGACCCGAGACTCTGACAAAGAAGACTCCACATTGTATTATAATGCAGTATATTATGATGCATGTTATACCGAGATACAATATATACTCTGTTGGCTTTATAAATTCAGTGCTGTAGAAATTCAAAGTGAAAGGGATCAGGACCAGTGCAGGAAGTGCCATGAAGGTAGTCAATATCAAGAAGGTTCTCCGAGGTGGTCATACTGTGTTGGGTCCAGAAAGATGAATAGGATTTCACCCAGCAGAGGAAATAAATAAAGTGGCGGGGGCATTCTTGTGCAATAGCAAGTTTCAGGATACATTGGAGAGAAAGAAAGAGGACATAAGAGAAGCAGCACTAGAGAGCAGTTTGGGCCCATACTGTTTTAGACCTTGAATGGGACCAGAAATTTGAATTATTTTCGTCTAACAGGCACCAGGAAAAAATTTTAAGCTCAAGACAGAGCATGAGTAGATATGGTTTAGAAAGGAAAGCCTGGCAAAAGAGAGACTGTTAGAAAGGCTGATGTGGTCATTTCATTATATGTGCTTTTGGGAAAAAATGCCAAGCATTCTACAAAAAGTCTATCCAAACTTTTAAGGTTTAAGAACAACTTGAATTTTTCAGAGTTTCACATTCCTATAGAAAATGAAGTCTACTCTAATCGGAGGGAGTCATTTTCATTCATTTATTTAGTAAATATTCATTAAAGAGTTGACGGTGCTTCAAGCTGTATGCTAAGTGAATAATCAGTTGACATTAGTAAACAAATGGATACTGCCCTGTTGTCATGGGTCCCACACTTTAGTAGGGCAGACAGCAAAAAAAAGTAAACAACAAAAATAATAAATAAAGTGTAGTTGTACTAAAGGAGACAAACAAGGACTAAGATGGGGCGTCACAGAGGTCATCCCTTGGGTAGAAACAGGATTGACTGATGTTTACCCTGAGCACACCATATTTCTTAAAATATTACAATAGAGTACAGCCACACCTGCTGTATTCTATTTTAATAGATGTTCTCAGCCTCCCTAAGTACCTTCACTTTGTACTAGAGCCACATTGGATTTCCCACAAAACTCCCTAGAATTCCTCACTGTCCAGCAACCAAAGAATTGTGGTTGGACTGAGGGGAGCCTCTAGGATTCTGCTCAAGTTCTAAGACTTCTGCCATCCTTTCTGATTGTTAGAGACTGACTCTTGGTAGATGGATTAACAGAAACATAGAGAGGAAAGGGAGCAGTTACTTGCTCTGAGTCTGTTCTACCAAAATGGAACATTTGGAGGAAATGTGTTTATATGACAGTTGTTAAGACTATCCTTAAAAAAAAAGAAGGAGGAGGAGGAGGAAAGAAAAGCATTGGAGGTAGCAATGTAAAAGTAAGCTTTTACATTGATGGAAAAGTAATCAAAGGTCAAATTAGCTTTCTTTCCTGTTAGAATTTAACAAGCAAAGTTCTGAGAAGGTAGTTTCCATAGTAAGACAAGGAAAAAGAGAAGGCAACCCAAAAGCAGAAGGTGATCATTCCAGGCACAGAAAGCTATATATGCAGATAAAGAGAGGAAGCAAGGACCTGGCATGCCTGAGGAGCAAAGAAGACCAGCATGCCCGTAGTTTATTGGAAAGAGGTTGGAGATAGGCAGGGGCCCAGTTAAGCTCTTTAAGGCCATAGCAATTGGATTTTTATTTTAAGTGCAATTGGCGACCCTTGAAGGGTTGAATGCAGATAACTGAAGTGATCCAATTTACATTTTTAAAATCATTTTGCTGCTGAATACAAATGGATTGTAGAGCAAGAAGATGGAGGTTGTTGCAAGAATGTATGTGAAAAATGTTGACATCACAAATGAGTGGAAGTCAGGTGTGAGGTCTGTTGTCAGGTGTCAGTGATGGTGGTGGGATATCGTGTTCAGGGGAGGGAGAGATAGATTGAAGTTTCTGGAATTACTGTTTGGCAAAGTTGGTGGAGAGATGTTTCCAAAGAGCAAGCATTCTATTTAAACATATCATGTTTGAGATATCTGAGACCACCCAGTGGCGCATACAGCAGGCAGTTATAGATGCAGGATTGGAGCTGAAAATATATTTGAGAACCATCAGTATAGAAATGACATTAAACCCATGAAAATTAATGAGATCATTTAGGAAGAAGCAGGAGAGACAGAGAAAAAAGATCTCGCACTGAGCCCTGAGAAATCATACCCTTGAGAGTTTGGGTAGAAGAGAAGTCAGCATACAAGAAAGAAAAGACACAGACTGCAGTAGAAGTTCAGAGAATAGAGTACTCCAACGAGGGGTTAATTGCCAGCCATTGCGAGAGTCCACATAACCCAAAGTTGAGGTGTGTCCATGTTGCAGTCACATCGCCCAAGCTCTCCCAGTAAAGAGTTGGGTGAACTTGGGCACTCAACGTCTCTGCACTCTGCGTGCCTTATTAAATGCAAATGTGTTCATATACACAGTTCTATTTATTCTTAAGCTTTTTTCCAGTTAAACATTGAGGTTTAGACTAAAAAAACTATTAATATAATAAAGGCTAATTATTTTTACAATGCATTTAGCATGTGCTGGTTTTTTTCTTCTTTCACAAAAAGGCTTTGCTTTTTTGTTCAGGGGGGAAAAAAAACCCTACCTGCAGCTCTCTGAATCATCCTGAGTCGAAAGAGTTGTCTGTCCTCATGGGGAGGGTATGTGCTATTAAGTGCTGTGAAATGTGTAAGCCCGAAGATTCACAGACATGTACCCTGGGGCAAATAATACATTATATGTTAATAAAAATTAATTAAAAAAAAAAAAAAAGAGTTGTCTGTCCTCATCACCTCATTAAGATACTTGACAATAATTCACAGATCTTTGGGGATAATCTGCAGGTTTTCAAATACTGCCTGGAATAGTAATAAACATTGTATTTTTTAAAATAGTGTTACTGTTACATGGTTCCCTCAGGCAATTAGCCTGTGTTGCTTGCTGCACGTTTCCCTGCTTCTATCCCCAGAGAGTAAGCATTTGGTCTGTCTGTTCAGAATTATCATGTATTTCCTTCTTACCTCTAGGTAGGTCACTAGATTCCTTTGTGAACAGTGGGCATCAAACAACCGTTAAAAAAAAAAAAGCCTAAATATGTGCAAAATGCAGCTGTTAATATTCCTCAAGAGCATTGAGTCATATTGAGTCATATTATGTGAAATTACAAAATACTATCAGAAAAGGGCACTTTACATACCATAATAGTCATTTTATAAAGTTCAATTTGGCAATTCCAAGCCACATTTAATTTTTTCTGAAAATTCCCACACGGCAGAAAGATATTGCTCTTTGTGGCTTTCAAGTCTATTTCAGGGAACTATAAAATGACAACCTTTTGGAATTAGCACTTTTTCTATAAATAGACACTAAATCACTTTGTCAAATAAAGTCAAATATGCATTTTCATTAAAATAAATACTAAAATAATAAGTAATTTTGCTATATAACCATTCTGGGATCTATGAAAATTAGAATTCTGTATTATAGTGTAGTATGAATCATTTGTAGTTCTTCATCTTCACTGATAGGTGGGGCTAGTAATTTCTGTATTAATTATAATATCTTAGCATGTTAAAATCTGTATCTAGATGAAGCAGATACTTCAAAGCTTCAAAACTGATGAAACTGCATACTTCTCTTTTAAGGGATAAAACTGTTTGCATTAATATGTGAAATACACTACTAAAATACCCCCTGCTGATTTCATAGGCTTTGCAGAGAGTTATGCATAATTTTCTGAAAATTAAAGGACTGAGGATCAGTATTTATGATGATAAAAATTAGATCTCAAGAACTATTAAAAACTTGGAAGATTCTTCTAAAATGGAATTTTAAAAATTCAGCTCAACAATTATTTAACACATGCCCGAGGTAAATGACCAGAGTAGACTCAGAAGATCAGAATTTAAGATTCAGCTACACACTTACCAGCACCATAACAGGGCTCACCTGATACCTTTGTAAACCTACTTCACAGAATTGAAATGAGAATTAAGTGAGGTAACTTGGGAAACTTTGTAAATAATAAGTTGTAACCTCACAAATGTTGGTTATTGATGTAGCATGGTATAAGAATAATTTTCCTATTTAGTTTAAGGATAAAGTCTCAGGAATCCATAAATTCTTCCATGTAAATGTGTTTTTGCTCCTTTTGATTTTTTTTTTTTATGTTGGTGCTAATCTTTTTTAAATTTATTTATTTGAGAGAGAGAAAATATATGAGCTGGAGGGGCAGGGGAAGAGGGAGAGAGAATCTCAAGCGGATGCCCACTGAGCAAGGAGCTCCACACTGGGCTCAGTCTCAGGAACCTGAGTTTGGTTGAGCCAAAATTCAAGAGTTGGATGCTTAACTGACTCAGCCACCTAGGCAACTTAATGATTGTTGCTGCTAATGTTTAAAAAAGCTCATGTGAGCACATTCTAGATCATCTGAATATCCTCCTTATAACCACCATGCAACCTATATATTCAGGATTCCGCTAGTGCCAAGTAATTCAACTTCATTTGCCTCCAAGTTAATGAAAACAGATACAAGCAGACTTTAATAGGTAGCGTCCATGTTCCTCCAAGGGAAACGCAAGGTACAATGGCAAAAATTCCGAGCAAAGATTTGATAGTAATTTGGATCCCAAAAACTGACGAGAAAATCATTACATTGTACACTATAAGCTTAGTAAGCTGAACTCTAAGAAAACAAAATCCTGCCAGTCTGCATCAGGAGCAGGGAGTTAACCCCTTGCATCATTTATGTTGCTTCTATAGCTTTGCATATATTTATTGTGATTGTTTTCAATAGCCATAGGAAAACTGTAAACTTAAGCTTATACTCAGATTCATATTCCATTTATTTAAATAAGATTATAACATTAACACACATTAGTTAACTTAAAAACAACTTAACTTGAGGGCTGTGGCCCATAAGATCAAAACTCGGAAAAGAAAAAACTTAGTTAAATCTTCTTTCTGTACTTTGCTATGTGATCCTGGGTAAGTCAAATGACCTCCTTCACAGTAAAACAGTAACAATCTCATTCACACAAGAACACCATGAGGAGTAAATGAAATAATTAATATAACTGTGGATGAAGGCCTTTCCCAGGTATAGTATGCTGTGGAATATAATGACTGTGAATCTAGAGTGTAGGATTTCAAACTTCATTTCGATGCCACCTTGGGCAAATCACCTTACCTCTTTGAGAGTCATTTTCCAATTTTCCAAAGCTAGGAGCCATGTCAGATTACCTCAAAGTTCTTTTTAATATAGCTATAACAGAAGGTGCTTGGTTTTCCATTCAGATTTCAATGAAAAATTCATTCATTTGATTTCACTCATATCATATCTGCAGTTACTTGGTTTTCCATCAGCTTTATTTCAAACTTACAACTCTGAGAAATAAAAAATGTTTTGATTCACTTGTGATCAAGGCAACAATTTGCAAAAAGAACAGGGTCAGAAAAGCTAAATTCTCCTATATAGCAGTGTAATTTCCATCTTTCTTTGTTTTGTGGTTTCCTCTGTTATAATAGACAGAATTCAGATTTGAGTCTTAGTACTTAGATGTAACCACCCTAGACAAGTCAAATGACCTCTCAACACGGACTGTACTGCTTAAAAAGCAGGCTCTGGACATAGACTTGTGGATTGAAATCCTGATTCCACTACTTATTAGCTATGCAGCCTAGGACAAATTGCTGAACCGCTCTGAGCTTTTGTCTTTGTAACAATTAATGAGATAATAGCTGTAAAGCGCTAAACTGTGAAGCCTGGGACTTTGGGAAAAGCTCGATGAATATTAGCTATTATTAGTATTACCATATTTATTTCCCTTCCTTTTCATCCTTACTTTTCCAGTTACTGCAAGAAGAGACTGCAATAATTGGAGCATGGCGGGGCAATAAGAAAACTTTGGGAAGGCAAACAAGAATTGGCAATTAATACTCACTGCCAAGGCGGGTGACTAGCAGCTACCATATGTGTCCAGGAACTTAGAGTGGATCTGGGTTCCACAGTTTTCTAGCTTTGTGAATATCAATTAATTTATATCGTCTAAGTTTCTGTTTGCTCTAACCTGAAACTAGTAATATTTATACTGTAAAACTGTTAGTGAAAAGCTCAAAAACAAATATTCGATATAAGCGAAAACACTTCCTGAACTCTAAACAAGGCGGTTTTTCTCTTTGGATACGTTTAGAGTGGGCAGAAGAATTGGATCTATTTCCGGCCTCCTCACTGCAAACTGCGCTCCTATCTTGTAACCCCTCTGGCCGCGTTCATCCGCTAGATCATTACGGTAGTAACGGTGACCACCGATTACGGGCTTAACGTCTGCCATGCATTGTACTGTGTTCTGAATCTGCACACCAGGCGACCTTTCTCATTTAGTACCTGCAATTTTAAGGTAAATATGTCCATTCTACAGATGAAAAACTAAGGCTTGAAGAAGTTAGAAATCTGCCATCCGGCATCTACAATGCTAACGTTCTAAAAACATCTACCATAAGAAAATTGTTAGCAACCAAGAATTTTGCCTCTAATCATGGTTCTCCCGCAATTATCCACAGAGGGGAGTTAGGCAAGTCTACCCGCCAGGAGAATTAACCTCGGGGCGTTCCTGGGCTCTACCTTCCTGTTCAGACCCCGCCCCGCCCCGCCCCCGGACCCCTCTGGCCACCGCCCACCCAGGAGAGACCCCGCCCTCCCCGCTCTTTCACACTCTCAAGGGCGAAAAGCAACGCGCACCCAGCCTGCACCGCGCTCAGCGAGACGCAGCGCATGTGCTCTGGGTGCACCCAGATTTCCTGTCTGTCCTCTGCGCTTCCGGCGAGGTACATCCGACCAATAAGGTGGGCTCGGAGGTGGGCCTTAATGCTCCCCGCTCCCGCCCCTCACTTCCCTTTCCTTGGATGATTTAAGAGCAGCACGAAAAGTCCGTGGTGGGATTTGGACGCTTTTGCGGGGCTGCATGGCTGTCTCTGGGACGCTGGGCGCTTTTCGTCTCCCGCCGTTGCCCACGATTCGAGAAATTATTAAGTTATTCAAGCTGCAAGCAGCGAAGCAGCTATCTCAGAATTTTCTCCTGGACTTGAGGCTGACAGGTGGCTGTCTTCTCAGTGCCCCCCCGCATCCCCCGGGACGTGGGCCGGGGGTTTCGCGCGGACCCCGCGGGCGGGTGTCTGGGGTTAGTGTGCAGGGGGCCTTAGGTCACTCCTTCTACCGCTTTGTGCTGAAAGGACCGCAGGAGACGCGTGGAATGTGGTGTTCGCCGGCAGAACGGCGTGCTCGCGGGCGTTAGCCATGGGCTAGTGAAGGCAGGTTGTGTAGACGCCGAGCAGACACTAGGGGAGGCAGGGGTCGCGTATCGTGAAAGGCGGTTGTGGAAATTCGAATCTCGGTGTGTGAACACTATGAAATGGTCCTCATGTGTGGCTAGTTTTGCTTCTCATGCAATTTAAAGTTATCAGAATTTAAATTAGTGCAAGGGGTTTTTTCAGTAACATGTTGAAAAAGTGTCACTCGTGGGATTACGTTATTTAAACGTTTACTTGTTGAATCCAAAACCCCTCGAGGGCGCAAATATTCAGTAAATACATTCAGAGAAGCTACTATGTGCTGGTGGTGGAGATGCAGTTTAGGAGTGACCAAGGCAAAGTGTCCTCAAGGAACTCATATTTTTAGCAAGTTTACATGCCCACCCCTATTTACATTCCCACCTCACTTTTTGTAAGGTAAAATTTACCTTACAAAATTTACCTTGTAGGGTAAAATTTAGCCAGTTGGAAGTGTAGACTTGATGAATTTTGACAGACGTACACATTGGTTTAACCGCCACCCCCATTTCTTGGTGATACTTCTAAAAGGTGAGGTTGCAAGAATAATATGTATTACAAATATGTCCGCTAATTCACTGTTGGAATATTTACCATATTTGAGGTTTTGATATTTAGTTCCATTTTGGCGCCTGTCGAGAAGCTGAAAAGATAGCAGATCATACAAAAAAGTTCATTTTCAGTTAAGTATAGACCACAAACCATCAATAAGATGTCTTATTTCTTGGATGTGGAGTCTTTATTCTGCTAGTAGGTATATAACTTTGGGTAAAATAGCTTAACCAAGCTTCAGTTTCTCATCTGTTAATTGGAGGAAGGCCCTACTACTAGATCTTTAAAGGGTTACCTACCTCTAAAATTCTTTAGTTCTAGTAATAACTAGAACCAGCCTTGTCTGCCAGTCGTTAGTCACATTCTGTAGGTATAAAGCACCATTCTTAAGATGGAAAATATAGGTCTTTATATTCTTAATGTAGAAAAAATCCTTCATTTACAGTATCTTGTGTGAGCCTTTATTCACTCTCAAGAGTAAATTCTGGAATCTGGGTACTATTCCCTCTTCTCTGGGAACCAAAGTGAAGGGAGATTAAGGTACTTATCTGAGGTGAGAAGCTCAGGTGGGAGCAGATGCTTTGTGAATTGACAGTGCCTCTTTGATATTCATTTGTATTTCAATGTGCCAGAAAAGTCTGAGGGCAGAGCCCCTGACCTCTCCACTATACTAGTTCTCTACTTAAAATGAGAATATTAAATTCGTAATACCTGTGCTTAATCTATCAGTTCTGTTCCTTCTAAAAGGCATTGGTCTGTAGTGAAGGAAGGATTGCTTTAGAATTTACACCTGAGCTAGAGTCCCTTCTCTTCCATTTGCTTTCCAGATGACCTTGCACAATGAAACAATAAGAAAATTGAAAAGGTCAGAGAAGTTAAATTGGGATAGTAGTTCTTAATGTGTTGGAAGAATTGGAAGGATTGTGAGATGCAAGTGAGAAAGCACGTAAAGCACCTAAAATAAATGGTTGGTGAACATATACTAATTTCCTCTAAGCATCAGTTAAAAGGAAACTATTTGGGGGTGCCTAGGTGGCTCAGTCGGTTTAGTGTCTCACTCTTGATTTCTGCTCAGGTCATGATCTTGAGGTGGTGAGTCTGCTTGAGATTCTCTCCCTCTCCTGCCCCTCACCTCTTTAAATAAATACATCTTAAAAAAAGAAACAACTATTTTTGCTTTTAAGCCTATAAAAATGGTACTATACAGTCTCAGTGAACACTGCAAGAAAGTGCTGGTATGTTGGTATGTTTTCAGTGGCTAAATTTTCACTATCCTAGGAGGCCCAGTTACTTGGATTTTAGTACCTCAGTAAGACCAGGCCATTATGTTTTTCCAGAAGTGATAATTGGTTTCAGTGAATCTTCAGTAACCTTTTTCATGATTTCTTAAGGTCAGCTAAGTTAAAAGAGGTCAATTTAAAACATTAACTTTTCCTTATTGATTTGCATATCTGCAAAGCTTCTAACACCTCCACTGATAAGTTCAACTTTTTCCTAAAAATGACCAAGAGTCTATATTTCCACTAGTCCTATGGTCTGGGAACTTGTAGCTGTGGCCATATTGACCAGCTAGATGTCTGTAGGTAAAAATGAGACTGCCAGCACTTTTTGCTTTGGGATTTCAAACTAGCAGCATTGGAAATTCTAAATGTAAAACTAGTCATACTTACTCAGATACTCAGTATTTGGCAACTACAGAGATGGTGCACGCTTACCTGGTTGGTTCTTAGGAATTGATTGGTTTGGTGGACGAACAGAAAGAAAATACAGTATTGAAATATATTTAGGAAGTTTGTCATGATAATCCTATTTTAAGAGACTGATGATACAATTCAGCTATGATGTGACAGTATAGTGAATGGCCACTATATGTTGGTTTAAGTTAAAAGTTAAATAATTGGACAAATGTGGTAGAAAGAATTAGTTAACGGTTGATAAGAATTTGTAGAGATTTTTGTTAAATTTTATACACCGAAATTTATCAAGGTAATTAAAATGTTCTTTTTCCTAGATAAAATTGTAAGGAAAGCTGGGAATCTGACGGATGCTTATGTTTATGAAGTGGGCCCTGGGCCAGGGGGAATCACAAGATCCATTCTCAATGCCAATGTTGCTGAACTTTTGGTGGTTGAAAAGGATAGTCGATTTATTCCTGGATTACAGGTAAGATACTTAAAATATCTTTTTTAGGAGGCAAAAAAACCCGACTTAAATCTTCAGGCCATGATTCTTAAAGCTCAGGATATCCAAGGATTATATAAGTTGCTCTTCAAACTGCAGATCTCCAGGCCCCATTCCACAGATTTTAATCCCATAGTCTGGAGACGTCTAGGAATTGCATTTCTTTTCTTTCTTTCTTTTTTTTTTTTTTTTTTTAAGATTTTATTTATTTGTCAGAGAGAGAGAGATCACAAGTAGGCAGAGAGGCAGACAGAGAGAAAGGGGGAAGCAGGCTCCCTGCTGAGCAGAGAGCCCAATTCAGGGCTTGATCCCAGGACCCTGAGATCATGACCTGAGCTGAAGGCAGACGTTTTAACCCACTGAGCCACCCAGGTGCCCCTAGGAATTGCATTTCTAACAAGCATCCCAGCGTGGTCTGTTGACCACTACTTGAATAAACCTGTGTTAATGCATCAGTGCTGGACAGACTACTTGCTTCGCGTGATCTTTTTTTTAATCTAATAGTGGTGCGTGTTCTGGCCCATTCCTTTAAAAATAAGTAAATAATGCCAGTTAATGACTTAGTTATTGGCATGATTTATGAGAACTTCATTCAGATTCAGAAAATCATTCTACAAGCAAAAGATGGAGAAAACATATGCTTTTTAAAGAGATTAATTGTTAAGCTTAAGCATTTGATAAGAACTTAAGTGAAGAAATGAAGTACCACTATACACAGATTTAAGGTGAAGTTTGAATAAAGTGATACATGCATCTTTAAAACAGTTGGTGCCATTGTTAGAAATATTTGAGGGAACTGGGCATGTTTTAGTTGGAGAAGAGGAGCCTTGGGTGCTTATTTTTGATTTCTAAAAAAGCTAGTACAAATAGGTGGGAATCGAGGGAGGCAGGTGTGGATTTAAAATAAGGAGGGACTTAAATTTTTTAAATGTTGGCAAACAGTGAAACCCATTTTATCAGGGATTTTGTAAAGGTAATTCTTCACAGGGGGGCACTTAATAGCTGGAGGGCCTTTGTTTGATTCCTCTGTAATTCTAAAACTAGAAGAACCCTTAGCCTTTGGCTTAGATGAGTAGCAATTTACTAAGTGAGTCCGACGGAATAATAAATTTATCTGCATTATTACATTCATACAAGAGACAAATTGGTTTAAAATTGGTACCGTCTAATGCTTTTATGTGCAATAATTGAAATTTCTACCAGAACAGTTTGAGGAAATTTGTTTGAAAAATCTAGGGGCTTTGTGTGCATGCAACTGATTTTTTTGTTTAGTGATTTCTTATTATTGGGCCACATTTTGTTTTATGCTTTAAAAAATTATATAATATTTAGTTTTATCTAATTTTACCACTCTGTTGACAGAATTAGTTTCAGATTTATAACTTTATTTTGGGATTCTCATTTGGTACATATTCCTTGATGTGGAATTTTAGTAGTGATTTTTGCTTTGAACTACTTGCTTCTTTGAAGAACTGTGTCTCAATTAGAGGTGAAAGTGGGAATACCTTATTTTTGGTGAGATCATGAGGTACTGAAAAGAAGCTGAATAACACTGTAATTCCCTTTAGGTTTTTTCATCTAGCCCTTTTTAGACACTGGGAATACTCATCTGACTTTTTTGCACTTGAAGAGATTTCCTAACCCTCAGTCTTACCATCTGTTATTCGCAATTCTTTCTCATGAGACAAGGAGGTGAATCAAATTTCTGTTCATCCCCACCTTAAATTTACATATTCTCCTTTCCTGATCTCAACTAAAGATCTTTGAAGACAGACTGTTTAAAAGGCACTACACATTTCTCTTTTCAGCTGCCCCACCAAGACCCTGCACTCCTAACCCCTGCCTTGTTTTATTAGTTTGATCACCTGATACACTGTATTATTTTTTTCTTTTTATTCATTGTCTACCTTACTCCTCTGGAATGTCAGTACCAAGAGCTTGGAGATGTTGTTGTGTTTTGTTCCCTGCTCTATCTACCACATGTAACTGGGCTGGCGTGTGGTATGGAAGGTGTTCAGTAATGTCTCACATGGGAAAATAAAAGGTTGACTGTATGCATGTGTATCTAAATAACCAACTAAATGTGTCATTTAATAATGAAAATAAATAGTGCAGCATTGATTATTAAGTTTTGTGCTTTTTTTTTTTCTAAATATAAAGTTTTATTTCAAGGTAAATTGCTCTGGAAGAAATGTCTGTTTGTCTTATCTGTTTCTGTAGAAGCAGCAAAATTCTTAGTGTCTTACATTGCAGGAAGGGAATTTCCCTTGAAAAGGAATGTTGGATACTAAAATATCAAGTAGATTTCTTTTTCCTGTAAAGAATGTTTCAATATGCAAAACTACTTTCATTTAGAGGTACTAAATTAATCATAAAACTGAATAAAGGCAGAAGGAGTGAATATTTTAAGGATTCCATTTTAGTGGTTTCTAAGCTAATAGAATTACTTTTTAAAGAAATTGTAATAATTTATAAAATGTCTTCTAGCTGAAAGTATGTCATTTGTATTTTAATCCAATTCTTATGATACCATCATGAGGCGTCTTGGGGTCTCAGGGCAAAGAACATAGTGCTAACGTATGTGTTTCACCGTCAGCATGTTGTAAAGAAAAAAAGCATGGTTCTTCTAATATGTGAACACATATTTTTTGGTAAAGAACACGGACTTCAGTGTCAGATTGCCTGGCTTTGACTTCGGCCTCTATCATTTACTGCCTATATGTCTTAACTCTGTCCTCTGTGCCTCAATTTGCTCATAGGATTGTAATGAGGATTAAATGAATGCCTCATACTTAGTTAAGCACTCAATATAATTTTCAATATAAATAATCAAATTATTGTCCCTCTGCCTTGGGCATCTGTTAATTAAGGATTGATCAGGAGACTGCTTATCTGGAAAGAGGTATGGGAGAACAGTGAAGTTATTCCTTTGGAATACCAGAATATAAATCCCTAGTGCTGTGGAAACAGCACTGGAGCTTTCTCCCAACTCCTTGAGTTACCATTGGACATCTAGGGTTTCTTTCTCTTAATGTTGTAGCATTCTCTTGTGATTGTGCATTTTTAGGGTTTTGTTGTTGTTAATTATTTTTTAGTTGCTTATTGTTGTTACATTTTTATGGCTGGGTAGATTCTCTGTGCTTTGGAGGGGAGTGAGATTTTTTTGGTACCCCAGGGACTTGAGGTTTTGTTAAGTTCTTCCCCTATTTCTGAACTGGAGAGAACAACATAAGTAATCCGTTCTCCTTGAAGTAAGTAATCTGGGTTCTTCATTTTTTTTTCCTGTTTGTTATAAATATATAAAATCTTTAAAACAATAATTTATGCAGGGCTTACTGCACTAAGTACTTCGTTTACAGCTTTCCCGAGTATTATTAATGCGCAGTAAACTGCACATGTTAAAAGTGTACAGATTACCAAATTTTGACAAATATATAGTGTCCTGAAACCATCACCACAGTCAAGATAATGAACATCCATCACCTTCAAGATGCCTCATTTTCCTTTATTATCCATCCCTCCTTCCCCCCTTTCCCTATCATCAGACAACCATGGTTCTGTTTTGTCACTATAGAATATTATCCATTTTTTAGAATTTTATATAAATGGAATCATACAATATATGCTCTTTTTTGTCTTTCACTGAGCATAAGTTTTTTGAGATTCATCCATGTGGGATGTTTATCAATAGTTTAGTTTTCTAATTGCTGGCTAGTATTCCATTGTATGGATATGCCAAACTTCTAAATCCATTTACTAGTTGTTTTCATTTTTTGGCAATTATGTATAGAGCTATCATTAACATTTATATGCAAGTCTTTGAATATATACTTTTATTTCGCTTGGGAAAGAATTAGATGTGGAGTGTCTTGGTCTTATGGTAGGTGTATATTAAACTTTTTGTGAAACTACCAAACTGTTTTACAAAGTGGCTCTACCATTTTGACATTCCCCCCAGCTGTGCATGAGAGTTCTCTTTACACGCTTTTCACATTTGGTATGGTTAATCTTTTTAATTGTAACCATCCAAAAGAGCATATAGTGGTATCTTAATGTGGTTTTATTTGCATTTTCCTAATCAGTAATATTGGACATATTTGTTAAGATTTAATTATGTTTAGAAAGAGTGCAGGTTGGCGGGGCAGAGGGAAAGGGAAAGAGAAAATCCTCAAGCATACCCCTCACTGAGTGCGGAACCCAATGTGGGGCTTGATCCCAGGACCCTGAGATCATGACCTGAGCTGAAAGAAAGCCAGAGTTAGCTGCTTAACCCACTGAGCTGCCCAGGTGACCCTGGACATGTTTTCATGTATTTATTTGCCACCTGTATATCTTCTTTGGAGAATTATGCAATATTTTGAGCATTTCTTGTTTAGTCTTCGTATTACCGTATTGTAAGAAATCTTTATGTAGTTTAGATATAAGTACTTTGTCAGATACATGTTTCGTAGTGCTTTCCATTCAGATGGGACTTACCTTTCCATTTTTGATGTTTAATGATATCTTTCAAAGAGTAAAACTTAATTTTAATGAAGTACAGTTTATGGATTTTTTCCTTTTGAATTTGATGCTTTTTGCATCTTATGTTAAAAAATAATTGTCAAAAAAAGGACTGAGAGTTTTCATGTTTTCTTCTAGATGTTTTATAGTTTTAAGTTTTTCATTTAGGTTTATGATACATTTTTGAGTTACCTCTTGTGTGTAGTGTGAAGTGTAGGAGTAGAGGTTCATTTTTTTTTTTTTTTTTACACCATTTGTTGAAAATTTTATCTTTTCCTCATTGAATTGCCTTGATCCTATTGTCAAAAATCAGCTGGTCTTATATATGGTGGTCTGTTTCTGGACTGCCAGTTCTCTTCTGTTGATATATAGGTCTGTTTTCTTCATTGAGACCAACTTGTATTGATAACCATAGCTTTATAGTAAGACTTGACAGTAGGTAATCTAAATCTTCCGACCTTACCTTTCTTTTCTAAAATTGTTTTGGCTATTCTATAAGTCCTTTGCATTTCCATATAGTTTTAAAATTAGATCATCAGTTTCCTTTTTTTTTTTTTCTTTTTTTTAAAGCCTGATGGGACTTTGATTGGGTTTGGATTAAAACTATAGTTCATTGTGAGGAGAACTGGCGTCTTAATGGCATGAGCTTCTGATCTGTAAACATCTTATGTCTCCCTGTATATTCAGGTGTTCTTAAGTTTCTCTCAACAGTGTTTGATAGTTCTAAGTATATAGGTGTTGCACATGTGTTGTCAAATTTACCTCTATGTCTTACTTTTTGATACCGTTGTACTTGGTATTGGTTTTCAATTTTGATTTCCATTTGTTTGTTGCTACTCCATAGAAATACCATGTTTTGACATGGACTTTGTATCCTGCAACCTTGTTGTGCTCACTTCTTTGTGGCCATTTTGTAGATTTCTTAGGATTTTCTGCATGTGTTACCATTCTCCATTTTGGTATCTTTGCCTCTACTTCTTCTTGTCTTGGCTAGACTTTCCAGTACAGTGTTGAACAAAACTAGGAGTAGTCTTCCTTGCCTGTCCCTGACCTCAGGGAAAGCATTCAGACTTTCACCATTGATGTTGTAGGTTTTTCCTGAATCTCCTTTTTCAGACTGAGGAAGGTCCCTCTGTTTGTTCCTAGTTAGCTGAGAGGTCATGGTGCTTTGTTTGGTTTTTGTTTTGTTTTAAATAATGGATGGTGAGTTTGCAGAAATACTTTCCCTGATTTTATTGAGATAATCATGTGGCTTTTTTTTTTTTTTTTTAGTTAATATGGTGAATTATATTGTTTTTTTGTTTTTTGTTTTTCCTAATGGTAAACCAACCATCTGTAGAATCTTCAGTGATATCCTCTCTCATTCCTGATATTGGTAATTTGTGTGTCTCTCTTTTTTCCCTGATCAGTCTTGCTGCATATTGGTGAACTTTATTGATCTTCTCAAAAAAAAGGAACAACAAAAAAGCTCTTGATTTCATTGATCTTTCTAATTTGGGTTCTGTTTTCTATTTGATTGATTTCTGCCCTGAAATCCTCATGTTATGCCGTTTCCTTGACGTTTACTTTGTTCTTTCTATGGTTTTTTAAGGTGGAAGCTGAAGTGGTTTCTTTGAAGCCTTTCTTATTTTCTTATAGGTATTTAGTTCTATAAATATCCCTCTCAGTACAACCTGAGCAGAATTCCACAAATTTTGGTAGGTTGTGTTTTCATTTTCACGCATTCATAGTGAATGAAATTTACCAATTTACCTAAAAATTTTTTTTGAGATACTAGACCTGAAGAAAGATTTCTTTTTTTTTCTTTTTTTTTTAGACCTGAAGAAAGATTTCTGAAAGAAGTTAGCATTCCCATATAAACCTTCGACTCTTAATTTCCCTTTCAATTTCTTATTTGACTTCTTGGGTTACTTAGATGTGTATCCTTTAGCTTGTAAATTTTGAGATTTTTCAGATATCTTTCTATTATTAGTTTTTAATTATATTGTGATCAGAGAACATACTTTGCATGACTTGAATAACTTTAATTTATAGTTTTATGGTGTACAGATGATTTGTCTTGGTAAATGTTCCTTATGCATTTGAAAGAATTTGCATTCTGCGGAAAAGAATATGTATTCCCCTGTAGGGATATGCATTCTGGTGAAAAGAGTATGCATTCTTCTGTTGTTGGATGCTACAGAAATTTCAATTAGGTCAAGTTGGGGTTATTCAAGTTTTCTATACCCTTAATGATTTCCTACTTGTTCTATTACTTATTAAGAGAAGGCTATTGAAATCTCCAATTCTAATGGCAGACTTGTCTCCCCTTGTGATTTTATCAGCATTTCTGTCATCTATTTCGAAGCACTTTATTAGGTGCGTAAACATTTAGGGTTGTTTGTCTTTGTGATGAATGGGTTCCTCTATCATTATGAAATGACCGGCATGATCCCTGGTGATATTCTTTCCCCTGAAATCTACCTTGATAATATAGCCATTCCAGCTTTCTTTTGATTAATGTTATAAAGTGATATACTTTTTTCATCCTTTCTATTTGTGTCTTTAAAGTGGATTTCTTGTAGGCAGCATGTAGCTGAGTCTTGCTTTTTTCTCACTAATCTGAGAAATCTCTGCCTTCTGTATTAGTTTTCTATTGTTTCTGTAACAAGTTACCATAAATGCAGTAGCTCAAAATGATACAAATTTATTCTCTTACAGTATTAGGGATAAGAAGTCTAAAATGAAGGTCAGTAAGGTTCTATTCCTTTTCTGGAGGCTTTAGGGGAGAATTGTTTCCTTTCCTTTTTCAGCTTCTGGAGGCCATCTGCATTTATTAGTCCCTGGACTTCTTGCTTCTGTACCTCCTATTGACTTTAATCACTCCGCCTCACTCTTATTAAGGCTTTTGTGATTATGTTGAGTCCACCCAGATAATCTGGGATAATCTCCCCATCTTGTGATCTTTAATTTAATCACATCTGTAAAGTTCTTTTTACCGTGTAAGGTAACCTAGTCGTAGGGATTAGGATGTGGACATCTTTTGGGGGCTAGTAGTCAGCCTGCTGCAATTTTTATCTATAACTCTGTTCTTCTATTTTAGTAATTTATTGAAGGTATGTGGTTATATGTCTTTAACATATCCCAGTTTATCTTCAAGTAATAAAATATCACTTTATGTGTAGCATACAAATCTTAACAGTAGTGTGTTTGTGTTCCTCCTTGTAGGCCTTTGTGCTATTGTCATTCATTTCTCCGAATGTTGTAAAGTTCACAATACAATGTTATTTT
This sequence comes from Procyon lotor, assembly GCA_028646535.1. Classification (NCBI taxonomy): domain Eukaryota; kingdom Metazoa; phylum Chordata; class Mammalia; order Carnivora; family Procyonidae; genus Procyon; species Procyon lotor. The sequence goes on from CM053608.1 coordinate 8,756,126, forward strand.
TGCTTTAAAAGTCAATTCTATATTAGAGATTTCAATACAGTTGACTTTTGAACAATGTGGAGGTTAGGGGTGCTGACCCCCACATAGTTGAAAATCCACATATAACTTTAGACTCCCCAGAAACTTAACTACTAAAGTCTACCATTAACTACCTTGGTTACCAATTGGTTGATATTGGTTGGTTACAAATAACCAATCAATTAATGCATACTTTGTATGTTATGTGTGTTATGTGCTGTATTAATAAAGTAAGCTAGAGAAAGGAAAATGTTACTAAGAAAAATCATAAGGAAGGACACCTGGGTGGCTCAGGCAGTTAGGCATCTTACTCTTAGTATCAGCTTAGGTCCTGATCTCAAGGTCCTGAGATCAAGCCCCACATCAGGCTCCACACTCAGCATGGAGTCTGCTTGTCCTTCTCCCTCTGATCCTCCCCTTGTGTGCACACACACACACGCGCGCTGTCTCTCTCTCTCATAATCTTTAAAAAAAAAAAAAAAGAGAGAGAATATATTTACAGTCCTGTAAGATAACTGCATGTAAGTGGACCAAACAGTGCTGTTCAAACCCTGTTGTTAAAGGGTCAACACAATAAGAAATATTGTTACATATTTACACATTTGGTTACTTTTTTTTTTTTTTTTTTTTTTTTTTTTTTTTTGGTGTTAAGTAGATTCCATACCTAGCATGGAGCCCAACATAGGGCTTGAACTCACAACCCTGAGATCAAGACCTGAGTTGAGATCAAGAGTTGGATGCTCAACCAACTTAGCCACTATTTTGTGGCTAAAGTAAATAGCCACTTATTATTTTGTGTGCTCCTCATCCATATTTCCATTTAGTATTATTTTCTCTCTACCTGAAAGATTTTCTTTAGCATTTTTTGTAACTGTGGATCTGTTGGTGACAGAACTTTCAGTGTTTGTATGTCTAAAAAAAATGTTTTATTTTCCCTTTGATTTTGAAAAACATACTGGCAGTTTTTTTTCTTTTAGTAGTCGAAAAATGTTGCTCAGCCGTCTTCTCATTTGCATTGTTTCTCACAAGAAATCTGTTGTCATTCTTTGCCTCTCTGCCTTTTTTCTCTGGCTTCTTTTAAGATTTACTCTCTATCACTGGTTTTGAGCAATTTCATCATGGTGCACCTTGGTGTCCTTTTCTTCATGTTTCTCCTGTGTGGGGCCCCTTGAGCTTTTTGGATCTGCAGGTTTTACTGCATTTCCTGCTGTCCAGCATCTGAAAACTGTTGTTTCATCTATTTTGTTCATTTTTTTATCTGTTTAAGCCAGAAGAGACTACCTGGTCTTTTATACTCCATCCTAGCCAGAGTAGAAGCTCTAGGATTCTTCTTAATTATCATGTCCTTCTTTCATGGAATTTTGGATACAGTAAGTCATGATTACTGTTAGTATCACCTCTGGGTTTTGTAACAGGTAAACAGTGTTTATTTCTACTTGATAGGCACAATGGAAAGCTCACAGGATTGAGAGTCAGATAGGCTGGTATCAGGTCTCAGAAACAGCACATACTAGCTTTGTGATCTTGAGCCTGCTGTTGAACCAGTTTTAGCTTCAGCTTTCTCATCTGCAGCATGGGAATAAGAGTTATCATTCATGATCCTTGCAAGGACAGATGGAAATTTATGAGAAGAGACTGGCATGTAAAGAGCCTGGCATATTGCCAGTAGCCAGTAAATGGTTGCTATTATAATGATGCCCCTTCCCTGTCATCTTATAAAGTGATCTATAAAGTGGGGCACCTGGGTGGCTCAGTGGATTAAAGCCTCTGCCTTCAACTCAGGTCATGATCTCAGGGTCCTGAGATCGAGCCCCACATCAGGCTCTCTGCTCAGCAGGGAGCCTGCTTCCCCTTCTCTCTGCCTCCCTCTCTGCCTACTTGTGATCTCCCTTTCTTTCTCTCTGTCAAATAAATAAAAATCTTAAAAAAAAAAGGGGGGGGGAATCTATAAAGTAACTTAGTCATCCTGGAAAAAGAACTATTTTTCAACAGAGATAATAAAACTTTTAAATTCTTTCATCTCCAGCAAATTTTACAAAAGAAAAGATTGCCTGACTTTCTGTTGTGACATTACATACTTCACGCACGTGACTCACTTGCTATAGCTACAGCTACAGTTAATCAAAACTCAACAACTAGGTAAAAGGTGGCCTGTAGCCAAAGGGATTTCCTAGTCCACTGCAAATTAGAAGTACAGAGATCAATGCTAGAAGCAGACCTACTGACAACAGCAAGAAGTAATAGATATTACTGTGGCAGAAAAGGTATAAAAAGCAAACATAAAAAGTGGAAAAAAAATCAGTAATAAGGGACCATAACCACTTAAGCCATTACTCTACAGGCAACAGTGAACTTAGTCATCAAAAAAAGGGTGAAATAGGGTTCATTGTTCTCAGCTTAGGGAAGAGAATTGTGTGATATTGTATGGAAGGATTTCTATAAGTTTTTCTTTCTTATTTTTACAAGTTTTTTAAATTGAAGTATAATTAACATTCAGTGTTAGTTTCAGGTGTACAATATAATGATCAGCCATTCTATACATTTCCCAGTGCTCATCAAGATAAATGTACTCTTAATTCTCTTTATCTCTTTCACCTCTTCTTCCATCCAGCTCCCCTCTGCAATGACTAGTTAGTTCTCTTTATTTAAGATTCTGTTTTTCTATTTTTCTATTTTCTGTTTATTTTATTCTTTAAGTTGCACATATAAGTGAAATCATAGGGTACTTGTCTTTCTCTGACTGACTTATTTTACTTAGCATTGTATCCTCTAGCCCATCTGTGTTGCTGCAAATGTGAAGGTTTCATTCGTTTTTATGCCTGAGTAATATTTCATTGTATATATACACCACATCTTCTGTATCTATTCACCTATCCATGGACACGTGGGCTGCTTCCATATCTTGGCTATTTTAAATATTGCTGCAGTAAACAAGGGGGCACATATATCTTTTCAAATTAGTGTTTTAGTTTTTTAGAGGTAAATACCCAGTAGTGGAATTACTAGATTTTATGGTAATTGTATTTTTAATATTTGAGAAACTTCCTCACTGTTTTCATGGTGGCTATACCAATTTTTATTCCCACCAACAGTACACAAAGATCCCTTTTACTCCATATCTTCACCAACTCTTGTTATTTCTTGTTTTTTATTTTATCCATTCTGATAGGTATAAAGTGATATCTCACCTTGATTTTGACGTGCATTTCTCTGATTAGTGATGTTGAGCAGCGTTTCATGTCTGTTGATCATCTGTATGTCTTCTTTGGAAAATATTTACTCAGGTCCACTGCCCATTTTTTAAGAGAATTATTTGGGTTTTTTTGGTGTTGAGTTGTATAAGTTCTTTATATACTTTGGATACTATGTTTGGTTGATGTTTTCTTTCACTCTACAGAAGCTTTTTATTTTGGTTAGTCCCAGTAGTTTAATTTTGCCTTTGTTTCCCTTGCCTGAGGGGATGTATCTAGAAAAAAATTTTTATGGCCAGTGTGAAAGGAATTACTGCCTATGTTTTCTCCTAGGAGTTTTGTGGTTTCAGGCCTCACATTTAGATCTTTAATCCATTTTAAGGTTTTTGTTGTTGTTGTTGTTGTTGTTGTTATGTATGATGGAAGAGAGTGGTAGAGTTTCATTCTTTGGCATGTAGCTGTCCAGTGTTCCCAACATTTGTTGAAGAGAACATCTTTTTCCCCATTATATGTTCTTGCCTCCTTTGTGAAAGATTAATTGACCAAAGAAGCAGGGTTTTATTTCTGGGCTCTCTGTGCTGCTCCATTGATCTAAGTGCCTTTTTTTTTTCTTTTTCTTTCTTTTTTTTTTTTTTTGCCAGTACCATACTGTTTTGATTACTGTAACTTTGCAGTATATCTGGAAATCTGGGATTGTGATACCTCCAACTTTGTTCTTTTTCAAGTTTGCCCTGGCTATTTGGGGTCTTTTGTGGTTTCATATAAATTTTAGGGTAATTTATATTCGTTCTGTGAAAATTTTGGTATTTTGATAGGGATTGTATTGAACCTGTAGATTGCTTTGGGTAGTATGGACATTTTAGCAATGTCGGCTCTTCTGGTCCATGAGTAGGGAATATCTTGCCACTTGTGTCATCTTCAGTTTTTTTTTTGTAAGTGTTTCATAGTTTTCAGAGTATGGGTCTTTTACCTCCTTGGTTAAGTTTTCTTAGGCATTTTGTTATTTTGGGTGCAATTATAAATGGGATTGTTTCCTTAATTTTTCTTTCTGCTACTTCATTGTTATTCATTAAAAAATCATTCACCATAATCAAGTGGAATTTTTCCAGGAATGCAGGGGTGGTTCAGTATTTTCTGATCAATCAGTGTGATACATCACATTAAGATGAGAAAGAATAAAAACATATCATCTCAGTAGAAGCAGAAAAAGCATTTGACAAAGTACAACACCCATTCATGATAAAAACTCAACAAAATAGGTTTAGAAAGAACCTACCTCAACATAATATGAAAAACGCACAGCTAATGGCATTCTCAGTAATGGAAAACTGAGAGCTTTTCCCATAAGATCAGGAACAAAACAAGGATGACCACTCTCCCCCATTTTTATTCAACATAGTACTGGAAGTCCTAGCCACAGCTACTGGACAAGAAAGAGTTAAGACATGATACTGTATAAATTTCTTTCTAAGAAATGTTAACCACTGGTGAACAGAAAGTTTACTAAATCAAATCTCTAAATCTTTGATGAGGCTGAACAAATGAATTTCTGTTATACATGTTTGGGTCCTATTTAAAAAACGAAACAATTGGACTTTTTGAAATCATGCTATAATCTTCACTCTAAAGAAAAGTCTATTTTAACATTATCTTAAATTCCTTTTGAATAATACCATTAGTCTTTTTTTTTTTTTTTTTTAAGGATTTTATTTATTTGACAGAGAGAGAGAGAGATCACAAGAAGGCAGAGAGGCAGGCAGAGAGAGAGGGGGAAGCTGAGCAGAGAGCCTGATGTGGGGCTCCATCCCAGGACCCTGAGATCATGACCTGAGCCGAAGGCAAAGGCTGTAACCCACTGAGCCACCCAGGCGCCCCACCATTAGTCTTTTTTATGTGTTTTATAGAAGAATATAAATTATGTTTTTCACCTATCATATTCTATATTATAGGTCATTCTCATATAGTTTACCTAGCACTTTAGCCCAGTACTTCAACAATGTTTGGGTTCCTACTATGTAGCAAGTCAGGAAGAAGGTAATATCACTAGGTTGTATAATTAATGCTTTAGCTCATTGTACAGTACTGGTTGCCAAGAGCCCTTCATGATGAGAAGGTGGAATAAAACATAAAAAATGACTAGTCAATATAGTTGTGTCTAGGTTCCAAGAGTTGCATAAATTATTTCCTCATCAAATTAGACCATCAACAAATTACCTAGGTGGACCATAGTAAATTTGCCCCCTGTAGAAAAGCTATCTCTAAGACCTTGACTTAGAAGAGAGATTTTTTAAGGCACCAAATGAAGAATTCTGCATTTGTTTCCTCATTTTTATTAAAGGCATTCTCCATTATTTTGTTCCCTACATCCCTTATAAAACTTAATATTAGGAAAAAACCATTTTCTCTCTAGGGGATTTAGTATAATTACTGCCTGCCAGTAGAGACTAAGAATTCTATAATTCATTACATAAATTGTGAGAGGTTATGCATACATGCTTCTCCTTTTCATAGTTTGGTTTTCTGTTTCTTCTTTTACAGCCTTATCTAATGAATGCCTTTTACTCTAAGCTGACTTAAATCTCATTTTGGAAGGATGTGAGATTGAAAACTAAAAAATGATAGAACAATTTAAGATTGTCTGTAAAAATACTCATTTGGCTGTAATCAAGTGCTTGCATTCATAGTAGGCTGTGCCTTGGAACACATTATGAGCTAACACCATCAGGGTTTTAAAGTGTAATGTTAGCAGTGTTCTTCTTGAAGGGCTATAATAGTGATCTTTCCCACCTCTCCACCATCCCCCAGATATGGTCATGATAATAAAAACACCTTTCTCTATTAGTGGTTGGCTAGAAAGTGTTTGTGTGTCATTGCTGAATATCATTAGGTACTTAAATAGCTATTGTCTGTAGTAATACTATGATTTTAGTTTGTATAGTGTTTTTCCCCCCATAATTGCTTGCAGGCCTTCATTTAAAGCTGTGATCACCAGTATTCATTCCTCTGCAGTGGGGAGTCTGAAAGGGGAAGATCAAGCTACAAAGTGGCACACCTTTTAAGGAATGGGAGTATTTGTTTTGTCGTTGGCTGAGACTTAAGTCTGCAGGGGAATCCAAAAGAAATACGATAGAAGTGCAACTTTAAACCTAGGAAAGGAAGAAAGGAAGGTTAATGTGTGTTGTATCAGTTTTCTGGTATGTAGCTGTGTGTCGTGGAGAAAAATGAACATTTCAGACGTGGTTATCAGAGCATCTATATTAATGCCAAAGAGCCAAGTTTACGTCATTTTGTTGTAGTCTTAATTACTAATTAATTACTTTCTATATGTCGATATCCCGAAGCATAAGCTTTTAGTTCTTCTGCCTCTTGTTTTTGGTATGCTAATTTGTTTTAATTATGTGAAGCATAATTATAGAAAAAAACTGAAATTCTTCATTGGAAGTAAATGCTTATCATTAAATATACAGTTTTTATACAGTAAGAGCCTGTCCCGCAGAGAGCTAGCTGCTTTTTTATTCATAGTGTACTGAGGTTATTATGTTTTTGGTGATTTATTGTCTGGAACCCATCAGATTAAGTCTTAGCAAATCTTGGTAATTTAAAATAATCCATAAGTACATTAATATCAGAGGTATGCAGTTATTTTTGCTAAACTACCATGACGAAACATACCAAACTAGATGATTCCCAAGTTGAAAATGTTTAGCTTCTTACCAGTATAAGGATTTCAGCTCTGTATTTCTGAAACTTTATTTGTATAATTCTACCTGATTTATCAGTGAAATAAATCTTTTCAAGTTTCTTGACCTTACAGATTTTGGAAACCTCAAATCTCATTCTGGAAGGGGAAGTTTCCAGTTTTGCCGTTGGTCATTCACTTATCAAAAGCTATGAAGCACCTATTGTGTGCTGTTGTAGCTACAAGGGACATTAAAGTAGATGAGAAACAGGTACTACCCTTAAGGAGTGTATGTTAGTTATTACATGGAAAAGAAGCCTCTCTATACACAATTGCAGTGTAGTATGTTATAAAATCTGTAAAGAAGCATGTATGAGGCACAGCATTAACCCAAAGACAGGAGTAATCTACAAACTGGGTGCCTTGGTCCAGGGTCTCCTCTCTGTCTTCTGTGATGTTTCTTTCATCCTTCCTATCGGTTGCCAGAATTGGGCAACGGTAGAGTTAGAAAATTAGCTTTAAATGATCTAGAGAAACAGGACTAAGGGATGCAGAGGGCCAAAGTTCCCTGATTTGGAGCCAAGGGTGTCTGAGCTCCTTAAAGGGAGACATGATGTGGAAAGAGGGTCACTCACCTCTTCCTTGTAATCTACTTTAAGCAAGGATGTTTGTTCTCATTGATGCATTCACTCCTGCATTTTAAACTTTGTAAGCATTAGGAACTGCATCTGGGTTGGGTTTTTTGTTGTTCTTGTTTTTAAACCCAGGACTTAAAGAATCAAGTCTTGTTTTGGGTACAGGGACCCTTAACGCAATACAAATGTATAGATGGCTTAGCTCCAAGGCTCTTTTCAGCTGGGTGCCAACACTTTAGTACTGTGAGAGCATTTCTCAAGATATGGTGCTAAGGTGGATAAAATGAAGAAAAATAAGAAAGAAAAGAGTACCCCTCTCCCTTTTTTTTTTTTTTTATATTTAGACTAAAGGAAGAGGAAGGAATGCAAATGTTTGGAAAGTAGAAATAGGCTGAAAGGTAGCTATTGGTAAAACACACAGGATAATTCATCAGGTTGCAAGTGCCTGTGGATCAAGAAATAGTAAGATTAAGCATATAAGGGGATATCTCAGGGTGCCACGTGTAGCTTGGCAATGACAGATGACTTTCTACTTGGTTTAAATCTACCGGTAGATTAGGTTTTAGCTCTTGGTAATGTGTAAAGTTCTTTGTATATATTTAGGTTATAAAGATTTATTGAATTAAGTTCATCTTTATGATTTATTCCTAAATAGTTCTCAATATTATGATGTCCTTAGTCTTTAATTTAAAAACTCGGAGATGGTGGGGGGGGGAGTGCACCTCGGTGGCTTAGTCGGTTGAGCATCTGCCTTTGGCTCAGGTCATAATCTCCAGGTCCTGGGATCAAGCTCTGTGTTGGGCTCCCTGCTTAGCAATGAGTCACTTCTCTCCTCTCTTTCTCTCTCCCTCTCACAAATAAATACAATCTTTAAAAAAAAAAAAACTTGCAGATAGGAGTTGAGTTTTTGCTAAATCTATACAGAAATGCAAGTCATTCTAGGGGTCAGAATTATGTTAATATGTTATTTGTGAAATTATAAGCTATTGCTCTACTATAATCTGTTACCATCCCTGGTCATTCATATGTGTTAGAAATGAAACACTATGATTATCTATTGCAGTAGACATGGTGTACTCTTAGTTCATTTAGTGACCACTCTTAGTCTCTGGCTTTTCAGATTGATTTAATGATGCACAGATCTGAAATGGAATATATAGGGAGAAAGAGAAAAAGAGTATGTGTGTTTCACTGTTCTCTGAAGTATGAATTCATTTTATTGACCTTTTTGTAAATTAGATGCTTTCTGATGCAGCACCCGGAAAACTGAGAATTGTCCATGGAGATGTGTTGACATTTAAGATAGAAAGGGCTTTTCCAGAAAGTCTTAAAAGACAGTGGGAGGATGGTAAGTGATTTTGAATTGTTTTCTTATTTTCTTTTAGAATTATTTATATTAAGGGGCGCCTGGGTGGCTCAGTGGGTTAAAGCCTCTGCTTTCGGCTCAGGTCATGATCTCAGGGTCCTGGGATCGAGCCCCGCATCGGGCTCTCTGCTCAGCAGGGAGCCTGCTTCCCCTTCTCTCTGCCTATTTGTCATCTTTCGCTCTGTCAAATAAATAAATAAAATCTTTAAAAAAAAAAAAAAAGAATTATTTATATTACAAATATTTATGTAGTTATATATTACAAATGTGATTATACATTTATATTAAATATTAGAACAGAATTAAATAGGTGGTATGCATTGTAATTTTTCTGCTTTTCTACTTTTTTCTAAAATAATCTAATTCCTTTTTCTTAATTCTAATTTACTTGTCATGTTTTTCAAAGGTTTAAAATTCTCTTCAAATAAACTTGCTATTTTTATGATACCATGTAAGGGTGGGATAAACTATGAAGTGTTAACTTTTTCCAAATGGGGAGAAAAGAAATGTTTTAGTAAACCATCCCCCTCCTAATTTCCACGGTCTCAACATTCAGTGACCAGCCAAAGCATGCCTCATCTATAGACTGTCTTTGGGTACCTGTTGTGTGCCAGCTCTTTGGGATACATTGATAGATGGGGGGTATTACTCGCCTGTGAAACCCTTCAGAGCAGCTGGGGGTGCTACTGGTGCACGTCCATCTAACTGCCTCCCGTCTGTGCCTTCCAACCTGCCATTCTCTTCTCAGCACACTGCCTCCAGGTTTGCAGCCTTGCCCCAGCCATGCTGGGGTCACAGTGCCCTCCGGACTTCCTCTTTCAAACCTTATCTGACTGAACTCTCAGGCATTTATGTAGACTCTTACTTACTCTCTTCCAGACGTTATCTGTGCTCCTGTCTCCCCTGAGACCAGGTCCCCTGTTCTTCCTTTTACGTTGTGTGAGCTTTCTCTAGCTGTTCTTTGCTGGTAGTTATTTTTCCACCCACCTCTTAGATGTTGAATCTAAGGTTTTTCTTTTTTGAGCATCTTCTCTTGTGCTGCAGATTGGCCTGAAGGTTTCCTGGGGTTTCACTGACCACGTGAATATGGCAGACACTTCCATCTTTGTATGCAGCCTGTACCCCGTTCCTGGGCATCTGATGCTCTGACAGCTACACCTGGGTATAGGCTCTGTGACCACATCATGTCCAGATCAAATTGTCTTCCCTCAAACCAAGTCTTTTTCATTTTTTTCCTGAGAACTTTGAGCACTAATTAAGGTAGAATTTTTTTTTTTAAAGATTTTATTTATTTATTTGACAGAGAGAGGGAGAGAGATCACAAGCAGGCAGAGAGGCAGGCAGAGAGAGAGAAGGGGAAGCAGGCTCCCTGCCGAGCAGAGAGCCCGATGGAGAGCTCAATCCCAGGACCCTGGGACCACGACTCGAGCCGAAGACAGAGGCCCTAACCCATTGAGCCACCCAGGCGCTCCTAGAATTTTTTTTCTTAATAATTCAAAGCTAATTGTGAGAAAACATTGTCTTTGAAAAATAAATGGACTGAAAAATACTTAGCGCTATCTTTTCATATATTTTTGTTTGATACTATCAGTATCCAGTTTGATTTAACTTAACTAAAATTGTATTCAGAATCCATTAGTAAAATCTTTACAAGTTTTTTTTTTTCTCCTGCTAACCAGATCCTCCAAATGTACACATTATTGGAAATCTTCCTTTTAATGTATCAACTCTGCTGATTATCAAGTGGCTTGAAAATGTTTCTTGTAGAGATGGACCCTTTGTTTTTGGCAGAACCCGGATGACGTTGACTTTTCAAAAGGAAGTGGCAGAGGTGAGTTTTAACTTTTTCTGGCTATTTTATCACATGATCAAATTGTAAAAGTAAAATAATCTCCATTTTTTTCATAGACTGTGTTTTCTAAGTTAATACTCCCATTACACACAAACCAACAGGAGCTCAACCAGAAGTTAAGCATGTGATGATGATGACAGGCATAACTGCTCTAAGCTGTCCATGGAGAACATGAAAGGGGGGCTGCCAGCCAAAGAGGCAGTGTAGTCTGTGCGCAGACTCAGTAGGGCTGTAGGACAGTTAGAGACAGGTAAAACCTATTGGTGATACAAGAACATGGTGAATACGACGATAGTTAAAGAATGTGGTAATCAGTTTGGAGAGGGGGAAGGTGGTTGGTGGCTCCTTATGTTGTACATAAGGCTTTCCCCTAATCCCCTCGCTCTGCTGTACCTGCTGTTCCTGCGGCAGGAGTGTTCTGGGTTCACTCTCTAGCAAATAATCCTACAGGGTAGGCAAGGGCAGTTTGTGAGCTGCAGATGTTTAATGAGGGAATCTGCAGACCATAAGTGTTTTTGAAAAAATTTTTCTTATGACCTACAAATACAGAAGACTATCTGACATATTTTTGTGGCTTAAGAATACCCGAGTGCCCACCACTGGAGTCAGCGGTTCTGTTCCCAACATCTCTGGCACCGCCTTGTATGCTCATTGTGATGTGATCGTATCTCCTGTTCTCCACCTCCCACTGAGGTAATCAGTATTGTAAATTCAGGACTTATTATTCCCTGCTTGTTTTATCCCATAGATTCTTAGCTGTATAATTAACATACTTTAGTATTCTCCACTTTTGAACTTAACGCAGATGGATTCATACAGCATATGTACTTTTAATCCTGATTCGCTCATGCTGCTCGTAGCTATAGTTTATTTGTGTAGCTAGATACTACCCACTCTTTGACTAACTCATAATTTATCTGTCCATTGCCCTGTTTTGGAACCCTGAATTAGTTTCAGTGTTTGTTATTACAAACAAAACTGTCATGAAGATTCTTCTATTTATGTCAGCTGGAGCACACAGGCAGGCTTCCCCTAGAGTGTGTATCCAGAAGTAGCAGTGCAGGGTGTAAGTTCTGGGCATCTTCACTTTTGCTAGATAATGCTAAATTGTTCTCTGAAGTCATTATGTCTGTTTGTATTCCCACCAAATATAAGTTCATTTTGTTCCATATCCTTGCCAGTACTTGGAGTTGCCAGACTTGTGCATTTCGGTTAATCAGAGCTAAATGTTCTAATCGTGGTTTTATTTTGTCTTTTGCTGATTTTTTTAATCAAATCGAGCACCGTTTTGCATGTTTATTGACCTTTTAGATAACCTCTTTTTTATGAAGTGCTTGCCCTGTGTCCATTTTTCTGTTGGATTGCTTGTCTTTTTCTCATTGATTTGGAGGAGTTCTGACATTTTTCATACTTGTCTTTTATTAGTTAAATGTATTACAGATTCCTTCCACTCTTTGGCAAGTTACTGTCTTTACAGTGTCTTTTGAAGAGCAGGGGTTTGTTTTTTGTTTTTTAAAGATTTTATCTATTTGATAGTGTGCGCAAGCAAGGGGGAGGGGGGCAAGGGGATTAAGTGGACTCAGCCCTTGGGCTGGATGACCAACTGAGCCACCCAGGCACCCTCAAGAGCAGGTGTTTTTAACTGTAAATTTACAGTTAGTGCTTTTTATGTCTTACTGAAGAACTCGTTTTTTATATCCTGATATGAAGATATTCTTCTGTGTTATCTTTGGAAGTTTTATTGTTTTACCTTTCACATTTACATCTATAATCCACTTGGGATTGATTTTTGTGTGTGGTTGAAAAAGAAGCCAGTTTTACTGTTTTTAATATATGATCCCAGTGAATCTAGCACCAGTTATTGGAAAGTCTTTTTCACTGATCTCTGTCAACACCTCTGATAAAATGACAAAGTTTATATAAGCACTGGTCTGATTGGAGACACAAAGAAGAAAGATTGTGTGAAATCTAGGAAACAGAAGGCCCAGTACAGAAGATAGAGCAAGGAATCCTCAGAAGAACATTCAGTTCACATCCAAGCAGAGCAAGAATTTGGTAAAATACCTATTATGTTTGCATATACTGAAAGAATAGTTACATAAGTTGGGGAGAGTGTAGGATTGAATTAGTGATAAATGAACAGAAAATTAAGTACAATAAGGATTGAAGCAAATAAAGTATATCACTATTAGAGGAGTAAAAATATTATTGGGCAAAAATCAATTGTTTATTTTGGGAACCTAAGGAAAAAAGAGGGACCTCTATAAAAATAATCACAGAACTTTACTGAGAATCTCAAAAGGTTACTTGAGATAAATCCAGAGAAATTGAGCCCCTGAAAGAAAAACTGAGTATTATAAAGATGCTTCATTTTTTCCAAATTATGTTCTTTCAATAACATCGGGAAATGTGAAGTTCCCGGGATCATCTTGAGGAGTGGACCTGCAAGAATGGATGAAAAATTTTGAAAAAGAAGATTGATGAAAGAAGGCTTGCCGATCAGATGTTAAAATGTATTGTAAAGCTCGAATAATTGAAGCAGTGTGACTGATTATGAGACAGAGTGGCTGCTCATTAGAAGGCCCAGGTTCAGGCAACTTCCTATTTAAAAATGATTGGATCATACATCGGCAGAAACGAAAAGAAGGGAAAAAAAAGATGATTTAACGAATGCTTGGATATTTGGTTAATGTCCATGAAACCATTTAATAATTCACCATATATAAAAGTTCCAGGGGCACCTGGGTGGCTCAGTGGGTTAAAGCCTCTGCTTTCGGCTCAGGTCATGATCTCAGGGTCCTGGGATCGAGCCCCACATCAGGCTCTCTGCTCAGCAGGGAGCCTGCCTCCCCCTCTCTCTGCCTGCCTCTCTGCCTGCTTGTGATCTCTCTCTCTGTGTCTCTGTGTCAAATAAATAAATAAAATCTTTAAAAAAAAAAAAAAAAAGTTCCAGTTACTGGAGCCTGCCAGTCAATCCGGCGCGAGCTAAGCTGCTGCCGCTGTCACTGCCACCCGTTACATACCACCCACTCTAAGCAGGAGCAGCTCTGGAGGTACTTGAAGGGGTGGTGGGGGCTGCTGGACATGCCAACCAAGGGGGTGTTCAGTAGTCTTATAGGAAGAACCAGGGAAACCTAACAGTGCTTTGAACTTTTTAAAGCATCGGTTAGAAGCTGCTAACCCAGAAAATCCAGAATAGAGCTGCTCCGCCTAGAATTAGCAGAAAATGAAAGAAATATAAAGCTATTAGTAGAAGAAAATAAAAAATTGAGCACAAGGCTTGCTCAATATGAACCGCCTGAGGAGGGGAAGCATGCTGAATAGGATTCTTAGTTGAAAAGACGTTGAAAAGTGGTTTTGCATGACTTGAATTGTTTGTATAATATATAATCTTTTATGAACAGATGCCGTACAACTCTCTTGATATATTGAATTTACCTGTATCATCACACTTCATTCTAAACACGTCTACTTAGAAGCACCAATAATAACTCAATATAAAAAAAAAAAATTCCCGTTACTGTGTCTTCAAATTCATGGCTTTTCTGCAGTATCTAACCCGTTGTTAATTTTACTTAATTTATTTTTCATTTCAGGTCTTTTATTTTTACTTCTAGAAGTTCCATTTGGGTCTTACATTTTCCCTTACCTCATTATGTTCATGCTTTCCTTGGCATCTTTGTGCATATGTATAATATTTATAGTAGCTGTTTAAAGGTCTTTGACTATTTATTTCACTACCTCTGTTATTTCTGTACTATTTTACTGTTTGCTTTTTTTCCCCTCCTCTTTCTATGGGTCCTATTTTTCTGCTTTGCAAGCCTGGAAATTTTTGACAAGATAACTAGATTTTGTGAGATTTTTGTTTTGTTTTAATCTTGTTGAGGGCTTGGGTTGAGTGGTGGGTTTTACTCTGGCACACTGATAAGTCACTTACAGATTGGTTTGAAGGTTGCTTTTAAGCTTTGTTATGACAGGTTCTTAGCAGCCTTTAATTTGAGGCTAATTAAGTCCTGGAACTAAGTTACAACTTTTCAGAGGAATCCATCTAGTGCCCTGGGTATTTCAAGAGCTCTTCACTTGGCTCTTGGGAATACAAATTATTTCTAGCCCTCTGTGAGCTCCATTTTGTCCTACTTTCTGATAATACTTTCTCCAGCCTCCCAGCCTCATGCACTTAGAGATCAATACTCAGCCAAAGACTAGAAAGGATCCCACTGAATATCTCAGGAGCTCCCTGTCATTCCCTCCCTTACACTCCACCGTGTGTGTGTGTGTGTGTGTGTCTCTCTCTCTCTGTTCCCATACCCAGTAGTCTGCCTCACAAATTCTGACTGCCTGGGCCTGCCAGAGCTCTGGCCTCTGTCTTCTCATATCGAGGAGACCTCTGGGCTCTGTTTATACTCCTGCCTTGTTGTAGCTGGAGTATAGTTTCCAGACTGTAAGCTAGACAGTCATAAGGCTCACCTTGTTTTTTATTTGCCTGTGGTAATGATAATGATAATAGCAACTATTACTTATGGAATGCCTACCAATAGCCCCTTTACATATGTTTTTTTATTTAGGCCTCAAAGTCACCTAATGAAATAAGTATTTTTTTTTTAATTGATGCTGACGTACAATGTTACCTTAGTTTCAGGTGTACAACATAGTGATTCAACGACTCTGTATGTTATGCTATTTTCCCCCGAAGTGTAACTACTGTCTCAGACTGCAACACTACTACAGTACCACTGACTATATTCCCTGTGCTGTGCCTTTCATCCTTGTGACTTACTAACTTTTGATAGAAAAGAATACTGAGGTGGCTCAATTGGTTAAGTGTCTTGACTCTTGATTTCAGGGCATGATCTCAGAGTTGTGGCATTGAGCCCCACATCTGGCTCCACACTGGGTGTGGAACCTGCTGAAGATTCTCGCGCTCTCTCTCTCTCTCCCTCCTTCTGTCCCTCCATTCCCTACCCCCTCTCTTAAAAAAAAAAAAAAATACCAAAGGTCAGGGATTTTAATTACCAATTTTGTTCATCTTTTCAAAGAACCAGCTCTTGGTTTCATTGATCATTTCTACTGTTTTATTAGTCTCTGTTTCATTTATTTCTCCTCTGATCTTCATTACTTCCTTCCTTCTATTAATTTTGGGCTGTGTTCTTCTTTTTCTAGCTCCTTTAAGTGTAAGGTTAAATATATGAGATTTTTCTTATTTCTTGAGGCAGGCCTGTTTCTCTATACACTTTCCTCTTAGAACTGCTTTTGCTATATCCCAGAGATTTTGGGGTGTTGTATTTCCATTTTAATTTGTCTCAAAGTATTTTTTTTTTTAATTTTCTCTTTGATTTCTTTATTGACCCATTGGTTGTTTAATAGTATGTTTTTTAGCCTCCACAGGTTTGCATTTTTTTCAAGTGGTTTTTGTTTTTTTATGATTTTATTTATTTGAAAGAGCACAAACAGCAGTGGGGAGGGGCAGAGGGAGAGAGAGAATCTCAAGCAGGCTCCTCCCTGAGTGTGGAGCCCAGTGTGGGGCTTGATCTCAGGATCCTGAGATCATGACCCCAACCAAAATCAAGAGTCAGACCCTTAGCCACCTGAGCCATCACAGCACCCCTTCAAGTTGCTTTTTTTTAATTGTAATTGATTTTTTGGTCTCATATTGTGGTTGGAAACTGCTTGATAGGATTTTTATCTTAAATTTATTTGGACTTATTTTGTGGATCAACAAGTGATCCGTCTTGGAGGATGTTCCATGTGTACTTGAAAAGAATGTGTATTCTGCTTTTAGATGGAATGTTCTGTGTATATCTGTTAAAGTCTGTTTCGTCTAGTGTATCCTCTAAAGCCACCATTTCCTTGTTGATTTTCTGTCTGGGTGAAATATCAATTGATGTAAGAGAGGTATTGGGGCGCCTGAGTGGCTCAGTGGGTTAAAGCCTCTGCCTTCAGCTCAGGTCATGATCTCAGGGTCCTGGGATTGAGCCCCGCATCGGGCTCTCTGCTCAGCAGAGAGCCTGCTTTCCTCTCTCTCTGCCTACTTGTGATTTCTCTCTCTCTCTCTGTCAAATCAATAAATAAATAAATAAATCTTTAAAAAAAAAGAGAGAGAGAGGTATTAAAGTCCCCTACTATTATTGTATTACATTTGTCCCTTTGTGTCTGTTAATATTTGCTCTCTATATTTATGTACTTAGGTGCTACTATGTTCGGTGCATAGATATTTACAGTTGTTCAACCTTCTTGCAATGGATCCCTTTATTACTAACACCCTTCTTTGTCTTTTGTTAGTCTTTGTTTTAAAATCCATTTTGTCCAGTGTTAAGTACTGCTACATGACTTTTTTTCTTTCTCTTTTCATTTGCATGGAATATCTTCTGTCCGTTCATATTAAGTCTGTTTCTTTGGATTCAAAATGATTCTCTTGTAGGCATCATATAAATGGGTCTTATTTTCGTGTGTCACCTGGTGTCTTTTAACTGGAGAATTTAGTCTTCACATTTAAAGTAATTATTGATAGATACGTACTCACTGTAATTTTATTCGTTTTCTGATTTTCTTTCTAGTTCTCTCTTCTCTTACCCCCTTCCATCTGATTTGATAACTTTCCTCAGTGTTGATCTTTTGTTCTTTTTCTCTTGATTTTTTTTTGTGTATCTATTATTTGTTTTGTGGTTACTAAGAGGTTGATATAATACAGCCTATGTATATAGTCATCTGTTTAAATTGGTTGTTGCTTAAGTTTAAACATATTCTAAAAGTGTTACTGTTTTATCCTCCTGCCCATGTTCTATGTATTTGATGTCATGTTTTACATCTTTTTATGTTGTGTATTCCTAATTATTGTGGATATAGTTGATTTGACTACTTTTGTCTTAACCTTCATACTAGCTTTATAAGGGATTGATCTACTACCCTTATTTTATTTTATTTTTTTAAAGATTTTATTATTCGACACAGAGAGATCACAAGTAGGCAGAGAGAGAGGGGGAAGCAGGCTCCCCACCGAGCAGAGAGCCCTACACAGAACTTGATCCCAGGACCCTGAGATCATGACCTGAGCTGAAGGCAGAGGCTTTAACCCACTGAGCCACCCAGATAGTAAAGATTTACTATCTTTAATGTATAATATTTGCTTTACCAGTGAAATTTTTTCTTTTATTATTCTAGTTTTGGTATTTTCTTTTCTGCTTAAAGAATTCCCTTTAACATTTCTTGCAAGGCTGGTTTAGTGGCGATGAACTCCTATAAGAAGTTTGGGAAACTTTTCATCTCACCTTCAATTCTGAATAATAATCTTTCTTGCTGGGCGAGATTCTTGGTTGTAGGGTTTGTTTTGTTTTTTCCTTTCAGTACTTTGAACATACGTCTTCTAGCCTTCAAATTTTCTGCTGAAAAATCAGCTCTTATGGATGTTTCCTTGTGCATATCTAGTTGCTTTTCTTCTGCTTTTAAGATTCTCTTTGTCTTTAATTTTTGAGATTTTAATAATTTGTCTCCATGTGCATCTCTTTGGGTTCATCTTGTTCAGGGGTATCTGTGCTTCATGGACCTGGATATCTGTTTTCTTTCCCAGATTAGGTAATCTTTCAGTTATTATTTCCTAAAATTAACTTTTCTTCCCCTTTCTTCTTTTTGTGGTATTCCTGATGATATGAATGTTAGTATGCTTGATGTTGTCCCAGAGGTCTCTTAACCTGTCCTCATTTTTTTCATTTTTTCTTTTTGCTGTTCAACTTGAATGATTTCTGTTACCCTATCGTCCAGATCACTGATCTGTTCTTTTGCATCCTCTAATCTGCTGTTGATTCCCTCTGTTGTGTTTTTCATTTTGGTTATTGTATTCTTCAGCTCTGATTTGT
This sequence comes from Procyon lotor, assembly GCA_028646535.1. Lineage (NCBI taxonomy): Eukaryota > Metazoa > Chordata > Mammalia > Carnivora > Procyonidae > Procyon > Procyon lotor. The sequence goes on from CM053608.1 coordinate 8,774,717, forward strand.
TCTTTTTTTATATTTTCTGTCTCTTTGTTGAAGTTCCCTCTGAGTTCATCCACTCCTCTCTCAAGTTTGAGGAGCATCCGTGTAACCATTACTTTGAACTCTTAGGTAGATCGCTTCTCTCTTTTTCATTGAGTTCTTTTCTGAGATTTTTGTCTTGTCCTTTTCTTTGGAACCTATTCCTCTTTCTGCTCATTTTGTCTGATTGTGTTTGTTTCTGTATATATCAAGTAGGTCAGCTATGACTCCTGGCATTGAAGGTAGTGGCGGTATATGGAAGGTGTGCTGTGGGGCCTAGAAGTCACCAGAACTAGGTGCTTTAAGGGTGTCCCCTGTGTTGGCCATGTACACCTTTCTGCTGTGACTGACCCATGATTCCAGCAGGTGCACTGGTGGGCAGGGGGGCAGCACTCTCCACTGAGGCTATCTGCTAGGTGTGCAGGACAGGAGCCAAGAAATACCTGCCAGGAAGGTGGGTTTGGCAAGGCAGGTCTGCAGGGGAACTCTGGGTTAGGGCAGGCAGCGCTAGTGAGGTATATGGATAGTGTCAGACTGGTCCACCAGCATTAGATGTCTAGGCTGAAGGAGGGCAAGAAGAATAGTGCCTACCAGCATTTCTGTCCTCAGATAAAGCTCTTATAAAACCCCCTCCTTTGGGCATGCTCGCTAAAACTCCTCAGTAAATTTCCTTTATGTATGGCCCAGACACTTTTCAAACTGCTGCCTCAGTGTTGGGTCTCGGAGCAAGTGAGATTGTGTGTCGTCCCTTTAGTGTGGAGTCTCCGTTTTCTGTAGCTCTCCAGTTCTCTGAAAGTTAAGCACAGATGATTTTTCAAAAATGGGTTATGGGAGCTTATCTTCCTGTGCAGATCTCCAGGGTTGGAGGGATGTCTGGTGTGGTGCTCTAACCTCTCACTTTTCAGAGAGGACCTTTGCACCTGTGAAATCCCCTCCCACTTGTGGGTCTCAGTTCCAGATTTTGGTTTCCGACCTGACCACATCTTTGTCCCTTTTCCCCTTCTTGTTGTGGCTTTGTCTTCATACTTACAGCTATCTAAGAGTTGTTTTGGAAGTCTTCAGGTGATTCTTAGGGAGAGTTCCTCCATATGTAGCTGGAGCTGTGTGCATGGGAGGAGGTAAGCTCAGGGTCCTCCTACTTAGCCATACTCTTACCCCCTGCCTGTCTGAAAATATTTTTGGTTGTCATAACTGGGGGGTGCGTTTGGTGTCTAGTGGATAGAAATTAGGGATGCTGGTAAACATCCTTCAGTACACAAGATAGCCTCCCACAGCAGAAAATTGCTCCACATTTACCAGCCCAAAATGTCAGTAATGCCAAGGGTAGGAGACTTTGCTGTAGAGTATTTAGCCATAAAATCGTTTTCTTAGTAGTCTTAGAATTTTCCATCACATGGGGCACCTGGGTGGCTCAGTTGTTAAGCGTCTGCCTTGGGCTCAGGTCACAATCCCAGGGTCCAGGGATCGAGCCCCGCATTGGGCTCCCTGCTCAGCAGGAAGCCTGCTTCGCCCTCTCTCACTCCCCCGTTTGTGTTCCCTCTCTCACTGTGTGTGTGTGTGTGTCTCTCTCTCTCTCTGTCAAATAAATCAATAAATAGTTTAAAAAATATATTTTTCCCCCAAATACTTTTATTATTTTTTCAGTGTTACAAGATGAATTGTTCATGCACCACATCTAGTGCTCCATACAATACGTGCCCTCCTCAGTACCCACTACCAGGCTCTAAAGAAAATTTTCCATCACAAAAATGTAGGACCCTTTTGTGTTTGTGAGGAATGCTACATCATCACTGCTTTCCCAGGGTCAGTGTCATTTCCTGCTCATGAATCTGTTAACTGTCTTCTCTGTATGTTTGAGTTGAGCCCGTATTAGTAGTTTTCTTTGTTGTTTTCTCAGCCTTTTGATTTGTCCTTGGACTTTTATTTTCTCAGATAACATGATTATTATGGTATTTCTATTCTTGAGTAACACAATAGAGATGCAAAACACTATGTTAGTCTAATTCTTTTGGGGGAAAATGCAAAGGAACAGAGGCTTAAGTGGAGTAATATTTTCAGTGACTCAGAATGTCAGTTGTGGTTATTAATAATAGTGTTGCTTTAACTCTACCATATGCAATTATTTTTCTTTAACCAAAAAAAAAGTTGATTTTAGTTCAATTCTAGTATGAATATTGAGAAGAGTTTATTTATATTGAGTCTATAATTTATGGAGTGCTTTAGAAGTTAACACTGGTCCTCTGACCAGTTTTCATATTTTGCATGTGAAAGTTTCAGCAGGATAATATATAGCAGCATTTTCTCATGTAACATTTGTTTGCTCTTGACACTGTCATATTTGTAATTTTATATTCCACAGATAGCATTTTTAAACATTCACTTAGCTTGGCTTTTGTGAGTTACAGAACAGAGGTAAATGAACACGATCTTCTCTCTAGGTCTGCAGGGTCTAAATAGAAGAATTCAGCTCACACACATTAAAGAACATACAGACAGTATAAAGTTACAGCTCATAAAATGGAATCACAGTGTGTAGCAGGAAATGAGACCTTAACAAATCTCATCTAACCTCATTTTATAGATGATGAAACTGAGGCTGAGAGTAGTTTAATGTTTTCCAGAAGGTCATGGAGCTAGTTACAGGGAAAGCTGAACTTGAAAACAGGCTATAGGTTTTCTGCTGAAGTCATGATGTTCAAGTTCTTTACGTGACTGGACCTTTGGTCTTTTCTTTCTGGGTCCAGGATTAGCCTGTTTATGTCCTCCCATCTTCGGGGGACCTTGGCCATTTAATGGTCACATCTGTAACAGGGAGGGAGGGAGTCACCTCACCAGTATTTTATATCGTTTTCATTGTCCCTGATATTTGGCTGTGTGGCTTCTCAAGACTAAGCCTAATTTTTCTACTTGTAGTTAAAATTATTTTAAATGAATAAGGACGAAAATAACACTGTCCTTGTAGAGTCTTTGACCCTTTGTTTTTCTTCTAATCAGTCAGAATGCTTTTAAAATCTCAAGGGTTAGAGGTTTCCTTTTACTGAAAAATTAACTGGTTTGGTTTCTTGGCCTTTTGTTGTTTGTTAAAATCCTCTATCTTGTAATGGAATTTGAATTTTCACAGCTTTACATATAACCTAACTATCACAGCAATATTAACTCACGTTTGAATGATTGATTGACCATTTAACTTTTGTACTAGTTTTTAATGAAGGCTTTTGCAGAGCTTTCTGCTCTGTGGCTTGAATTTTTCCATAATGAGCTCAGGATGGGTGTGTGTGCGGCTTTCTTCTAAATTCAGTTATACGATCCACACATTTTCATGTCCACAGCCTAGGTACATTTGCTGCAGTTTGGGTGGGTCTGGCTTCCTCGGCAGGAGTGGATGCCTAGCTCTCCAAGTGAAATTGTGTCCAGTATTTACCACGCATGCCTCCCTTGTTTGCTTTTGGGTTAAAGTGATTTTTAAAATTTGACTGAATTCATCAATGAAAACACCTTTGAGATATAAAATATTGGAAGAGAAATCAGCATGAAATAATAATTTTCAAGTGCAGACATTTTTTGGTTTTTATTTTAATTTTGTGATTTTGTTCATGCGGGATTTTAGTTTTACAAAACTGCTTTGAAGTATGCCAGTTGTACAATGCACTTTGAATTTACTTTCATGCCAATGGTACAGTTAAGCTCCAAAAGAAATTTATGAAAAGCTGGAAATATTTTTTACCATTTGATCCATAAGTTTATTCTTTAAATATGTGTTTCCAGTGTTTCTTTGTTTTGATTTTTGTCTGACAATATATATATATTTCTTGGTTTTACAGTTTAGTAAGGAAAAATTTACTTTTATTGTTTATACTAAAGCAATTCATCACTTGTCCCGAACTCGGCCTCCCAATAACTTTAGATGTCTAAATATAGACAAGAGCCAGGTAATTTGAGAAGCGGGGTCAGGGGGAGATATGGCTTCTGAGTAGCAAATAAATGATACAAAATCTGCAGCTTTGCCCGTAGGAAACTTTCCGAGCATCTCAGTTTAAAACCTGTTTTTTAAATCTTACTTAAGGCAAAGCTCTTACAATCCAAATATGTGGTTTATAATGTTCGTAATGTTGACCCTGTATCATTTACAAGAGGTTTAGAATACCCAGTGAACTCTTAAGAACACAAAAGAAGCAGGATACATTTTTTAAAAAAATCAGTGCACCCAATTTTTTAATCCAGTTTTAACATATTGCCATATTTTTGTCTTTTTTTAAAAAAATAAAATATTGTAGATATGCATGGTATCTCCTTCTATCCCTTCTTTTTCCCCTGTGAGTGTACTCTTAAAATTGATATTCATCATTCCCATGCATTGATAAACACACACACACACACACAGAGGAACCCGTAAGAAATGTTTTAAAGTTTTCATATAAATGAAATCATGCTCTACATATTTTCTGCCACTTCTTCATTTTCTATTTGGGTATCTGTGTTGGTAACACCATTCACTTACTCCTGTTGATGGCCTTTATGTTTTTCTACCTTTTTGGAAGCTATGCATGCACAATGTTGTAGTGAAGGTTTTTACACAGTATTTCCTTGTGTAACTATATAAACTGTTCCCTAGAATATATTCCTAAAGGTAGATTTAGAGTTAGGGTGCACTCAACTTCAGCTTTCCTGTATATATTGCCAAATTGTAGTCCAAAGTGCTTCGTACCAGTTGCCCTTCTCACTAGCAGTAAATGGGAGCTCCTCTGGTCCATATATTCACCAGTTCTAGGTTCTGCCAGGTTCTTTTTTATTGTTTAAATTTTATTCATTTCACGAATATGAAATTGTCATCTCATTAGAGTTCATGGCCCGAATTTGTAACATGGTTGAGCATAGGTTATGGTTATGGGTCATTTGGGTGCTTTTATCATATTTCTTACCAGATTTTCTAATGTTTATTTTTTGGTAATTAATGTGTAGGAGTTTCTTTCATGTTCTGAACACCAGTCCTTCGTCAGATAGGAGTTTCAAATATCTCAGTCTGTGACATATGTTTGTACTGTTTTTATTATACAGATGTTTTAAATTTTAATAGAGCAAAATAAGAGTCTCTTATGGCTTCCACTTTTGCATCTTTTCAGAAATTTTTCCCCATCGTGGGGTCGTAGATATTTACTTTATAAAAAAATTTTAAAGTTTTGCTTTTTACTTATTGTTAATTCACTTGGAATTTAATTTTGGTTATGGTACAAGATAGGGAGTTCTGCCTGCTATAGATGTACCTACTTAATACCAATATCTCTTACTGAGTGGTCCATCCTTTTCCCATTAGTGGTTTTTTTTTTTTTTTAAGATTTTATTAATTTATTTGTCAGAGAGAGAGATCACAAGTAGGCAGAGAGGCAGGCAGAGAGAGAGGGGGAAGCAGGCTCCCTGCTGAGCAGAGAGCCTGATACGGGGCTTGATCCCAGGACCCTGAATGACCTGAGCTGAAGGCAGAGGCTTAACCCACTGAGCCACCCAGGTGCCCCCCATTAGTGGTTGTTACATCACATCTGTCACATAGCAAATATCCATATGCACTTGGGTTTGTTTTTAAGGCCTTTATTCCATTGGTGTGTTTGTCTATGCCTATAGCAATACCATACTGCTTTAATTTTGATACCTCCTACAATGAGTCTGTCTCAACCCTCCTCATGTTATTGATGTTCTTCAGGAGCTTCCTGGATATTCCAGGCCCTTGCGCTTTTCCATATAAAATTTTATGGAATTTAAAGGTCTTAAATCCTTTTGAGATTTTTGGTTGAAATTGCATTGCATTTATGAATTAATTTAGATATACCTGATTTTAAAATTAAAGTATTTGGGTTCTTAATGAATTCCTGGTTTTTGCAAAAATCAGTCCTCCAAAAACAGTGCTCCAAGAGTTCTGAATATTCAAGGTTTTATTACGTTTAAATAAAAGTACACGATTGAAAATGTTCCTTCATAGATTTTTGGTAATTCATAAAATGAAATACGCATCTTTAGTTCTTAATTGTGCTTGCTAATTTCTTCGCTCATCAAATACATATTGATCACTTATTTCATGTAGGACTTTCTATGGAATATAATAGGTATTTGAAAATCCCCAACATCCAATGGTAGAGAAGTTTTCTTATTTGGTTTCTGAGTGCATTATATAGGATATAATTCACACTTAAGTGTACTTCAGCTGATATTGAAGGAAAATGTTCCCCCTGCTGTCTAGGTATCATGTGTCAGGTAGCCTATGTTTTAAAATTTATCTCAAAACTCCACCTAGTGTTCATAGATAATAGAATATTGGCTGCATTCTATCTGATCAGACTGGACTAATTATTTGCCAAAATTCCTTTTGCCTTCCTTAGAGACTGACAGCCAATACAGGAAGCAAACAGCGTAGTCGCCTTTCTATTATGGCCCAGTACCTCTGTCATGTTCAGCACATCTTGACAATTCCAGGTCAGGCTTTTGTCCCTAAACCAGAGGTAAGTTTCTGTTTATTTGTAAATCTTTGTTCATCTAATGAAAAGTGGTAGGAAATTATCTCTAGAATTTGATTTTTTTTATTTATATGCAAACTGTACTTATTATCTCTCCAGAGCAAGAAAAATCACAATATGTGAATAGTTCTTGTTCTAATTTTCCTCCTTTTAATAGTGACCAAATGTGTAGGTTTATTCACATTGTCCTAGTGGTGGTGGTATCATTATCACTTGTACTCTTCAAAGTTTTCCAGTATGGAAGATAAATTATATGGTCACCTAATCCTCAAAAAAAGAAATCAGTATTTGTTTTGTGATTTCTTAATAGACCTCTAAATCAAGTTACATCAAACATTTTTTATTGTGAATTTTTTTCCACCTTTTTTTAATCGAAGTTCAATTTAACATCCAGTATTATATTAGTTTCGGGTGTGCGACATACTGATTCAGCAATTTTATACATTACTTAGTGCTCACACAGTAATTATGGTCACTCTCTATTATAATATTATTACAGTATTGAATATATTCTCTATACTGTAGTTTTCATCTTTAGGACTTATTTTATAACTAGAAGTTTGTACCTCTTAATCTTATTTATTTTACCCATCTTCCCACCCACTTTCCCTCTGGCAACCATAGTTTGTTCTCTAGTTAAGTCTGGTTTTAGATTTATTAATTTCTTAGTGTCTTTTCATTTGTTTTTTTAGATTCCATTTATAATTGAGCTCATGGTATTTGTCTTTCTCTGTTTGACATATTTCACTTAGCATATACATTCTAGGTCCATCCATGTTACCACAGAAGGCAAGATCTCATTCTTTTTATATGGCTGAGTAGTAGTCCTCTGTGTATGCGTGCGTGTGTGTGTGTGTGTGTGATGTATGTATACATACCACATCTTCTTTATCCATTCATCTATAAAAGGACACTTGGATTGCTTCCATATCTTGACTGTTGTAAATAATGCTGCTATAAACAGGGGTGCATATATCTTTTCAGGTTAGTATTTTTCTGTTTTTTGGATTAATACCCAGTAGTGAGATTACTGGATCATACGGTATTTCTGTTTTTAATTTTTTGAGAAATGTCCAAAGTGTTTTCAGTGTTTGGTCAGTTTACATTTCTACCAACAGTGCATGAGGGTTCCTTATTCTCCACATCCTCACCAACATTTGCCATTTCTCTAGGTTGCCTTTTTGTTTCATTGATGGTTTCCTTTGCTCTGCAGAAGCTTTTTATTTTGGTATAGTCTTAATAGTTTATTTTTCCTTTTGTTTCCCTTTGCCTCTGGAGACATAGCCAGAAAAATATTGCTATGGAGATGTCAAAGAGATTACATGCCTATGTTATCTTCTAGGGGTTTATGGTTTTGGTCTCATATTTAGGTCTTTAATCCATTTTAAGTTTATTTTTGTGTATGTGTATGGTGTAATAAAGTTGTTGAGCTTAATTCTTTCACATGTAGCTGTCTGGTTTTTCCAGCACCATATATTGAAGAGACTGTCTTTTCCCCATTGTATGTTCTTGCCTCCTTTGTCAAAGATTAGTTGAGTGCCTAATGGTGGGTTTATTTCTGGGTTCTCTGTTTTGTTCTCTTGACCTACGTATCTGTTTTTGTGCCAGTACCATACTGTTTTGATTGCCGTAGCTTTGTAGTATACCTGGAAGTCTGGGATTGTGATACCTCCAGCTTTGTTCTTCTTAAGATTACTTTGGCTACTGGGGTCTTTTGTGAGTCCATAAAATTTTGAGTATTATTTTTTCTAGTTCTGTGAAATAATGCTGGTATTTTGATAGGGATTGCATTGAATCTATATATTGCTTTGGGTAGTATGGATATTTTAACAACGGGTTCTTCCAGTCTGTAAGCATAGACTCTATTTGTGTCCTCTTCAATTTCTTTCATCAGTGTTTGATAGTTTTCAGAATATAGGTGGTCACCTCCTTGTTAAGTTACTTCCTAGGTATGTTATTCTCTTTGGTGCAATTGTAAATGGGTTGGTTTCTGCTACTGTGATATTAGTATATAGAAATGCAGTATATTACTATATATTAATTTTGTATCCTGCTACTTCCTGAGTTCATTTATCAGTTCTAATAGTTTTTTGGTAGAGCCTTTAGGTTTTTCCATATATAATATCATTTCATCTGCAAATAGTGACATTCTTACTTCTTCCATACCATTTTGGATGCTTTTTATTTCTTTTACTTGTCTGGTTACTGCACCTAGGATTTCCAGTACTGCATTGAATAAAAAGAGATGAGAGTAGTTCCTGATCTTAGGAAAAGCTCTGTTTTTCACCATTAACAGTGATGTTAGCTGTGAGTTTTTCGCATATGACCTTTATTATGTTGAGGTATGTTCCCTCTAAACCCACTTTGCTGAGGGTTTTTATCATGAATGGATGTATTTTGTCAAGTGCTTTTCCTGCATTTATTGAGACAATCATATGGGTTTTGTCCTATATCTTATTAACATGATGTATTATCCTGACTGACTTGCAAATATTGAACTACCCTTGCCATTTCTGGAATAAGTCCTATTTGATTGAGGTGAATGTTTTTTAAATGTATTGTTGAATTTGGTTTGCTAATACTTTGTGAGGAGTTTTGCATCTTCATTCATCAGAGATATTAGCCTATAGTTTTCTTTTTTTGTAGTATCTTCAACTGGTTTCGGTATCAGGGTAATGTTGGCCTTGTAGAATGAATGTGGAAGTTTTCATTCCTCTTCTATTTTTTGGAATGGTTTAAGAAGAGTAAGTATTAACTCTTCTTGAAATGTTTGGTAGAGTTCATTCCCTTGTAGAGACATCTGGTCCTGGACTTTTGTTCATTGTCGTGTTTTTTGATTACTGATTCAATTGCGTTAATCATTGGTCTGTCTAAATTTTCTGTATCTTCCTGATTTGGTTTTGGAATAGTATATGTTCTCTAAGAATTTGTCCATTCCTTCTAAGTTGTCCAATTTTTTGGCATATAATTTTTCATAATATTCTCTTGTAATTCTTTGTATTTCTCTAGTATTATTTTTTCTCCTCCATTTCTGATTTTATTCGATTTGTCTTTTTTTAAAAAAGATTTTATTTATTTGACAGAGATCACAAGTAGGCAGAGAGGCAGGCAGAGAGAGAGGGGGAAGGAGGCTCCCAACCAAGCAGAGAGCTCAATCCCAGGACCTTGAGGTCATGACCTGAGCTGAAGGCAGAGGCTTAACCCACTGAGCCACCCTGAGCACCCACAGAAGCCCCTGTCTTTTTTTTTTTTTTTCTTTTTTATGAATCTGGCTAAAGGTTTATCAATTTTATCTTTTTAGAGAATCAGCTCTTGTTTTTGTTGATCTCTTCTATTTTTTTTAAGCCTTTAATTTCTGCTGTAATCTTTATTCTTTCTTTCCTTCTAGCTTTGAGCTTTGTTCGTTCTGCTTTTTCTGTTTTAGGTGTATGGTTTGGGTTTTTTGAGATTTTTTTTTGTTTCTTGAAGTAGGCCTGTGTTGCTCTGAACCACTCTTAGTACTGCTTTTGCTGCATCCCCAAGATTTTGAACTGGTATGTTTTCATTTTCATTTGTTTCATGTATTTTTTTCTCTTTGATTTCTTGGCTGACTCATTCATTGTTTCGTAGCATGTCGTATATATTTGTGTTCTTTCCACATATTTTCCTGTAAGTGATTTCTAGTTTTACATTCTTGTGGTCGAAAAAGTTGCTCATTATGATTTCACTCTTACATTTATTGGGATTTGTTTTGTGGCCCATCATATGCTCTGTCTTGAAGAATGTTTCATGTGTACTTGGAAATGTGTATTCTGCTATTTTGGGATAGAATGTTCTTGGATGGAATATATCTGTAAGGTTCTCTGGTCTTATGTGTTGTTCAGAGGCACCATTTCCTTACTGAGTTTCTGTCTGGATAATCTGTCCATTTATGTAAGTCAAAGGTTAAAGTCTCCTGCTGTTATAGTATTATAGTCAGTTTCTCCCTTTTTGTTTATTAATAATTGCATTATGTATTTGGGTGCGCCTATGTTGGCTACATAGCTATTTACAGTTGTTATATCCTTTTGTTGGATTTTTCCATTTATCATTATATAGTGTCCTTCTTTGTCATTGGTTATAGTATTTGTTTTACAAAGTCTTTTCTTTGTAATACAAAGTATTGCCGCCCTGACACATTTTTCTTTCACTTTCATTTGAATGGTGTATGGTTTTAAAGCCCTTTACATTCAGTCTGTATATGTCTTTAGATCTGAAGTGCGTCTCTTATAGGCAACGTATAGTTGTATCTTGTTTTTTTTTTTTTTTTAATCCATTCAGTCACCCTGTGTCTTTTAATTAGAGGATTTAGTCCATATACATTTAAAGTAATTATTGATAGGTATGTATTTATTGCCCTTTTTTTCATTGTTTTTATAGTTCTCTATTCTCTTGCTTTCTTCCCCTGTGGTTTGATGGCTTTCTTCAGTGCTATGTTTGAATTTCTTTGCTTTATTTTTTGTATATTTATTACAGGTTTTGATTTTTGGTTAATAGATTCATATATATCATCTTACGTGTATAGGGGTCTATATTAAGTTGATAGTTGCTTAAGTTTGTACACATTCTAAAAGCACTGTATTTTTATTTCCCCTCCATATTTTATGTATATGATACCATATTTTACATCTTTTTATTTTATAAAAAATGAAATCTCTTGGCTTTTGTAGATACAATTGATTTTCCTACTTTTGTTTAATAAGTGATTTTTTTTTAATATTTTATTTATTTACTAGAGATAGAGATCACAAGTAGGCGGAGAAGCAGACAGAGAGAGAGGGGGAAGTGGCCTCCCCATTGAGCAGAGCACCCAATGCGGGACTCAGTCCCAGGACCCTGAGGTCATGACCTGAGCCAAAAGCCGAGGCTTACCCACTGAGCCACCCAGGCACCCCATAAGTGATTTAATCTACTGGATTTATTAGAAGTTTGCTTTTGTCTGTGAAGTTTTTTTCTTTCCTAATTTTCTTCTATTTATGACCTTTTCTATCCACTCAAGTCCCTTTTAACACTTTGAAGTCTTTTTCAGTGGTGATGATCTCATTTAACATTTGTCTAGGAAACTCTATCTAACCTTCAATTCTGAATAATAACCCTGCTGAATAGAGTATTCCTGATTGCTGGGGTTTTTTGGTTTTTGTTGTTGTTACTGTTTTTCCTTTTGGCACTTTGAATGTATCATGCCACTCCCTCTGACCTGCAAAGTTTTGCTGAAAAACTAGCTGATAGCCTTATGGGGTTTCCCTTGTATATAACTTTTTCTTTTTCATGCTACTTTTAATATTCTCTCTTTATTATTACTTTTTTACATTTTAATTATTATGTGCCTTGGTGTGGACCCCTTGGGTTAATCTTTTTAAGGGCTTTCTGTGCTGTCTGAATTTAGGTATCTCTTTTCCCAGATTAGGGACGCCTTCAGATATTATTTCTTCACAAGTAAGTTTACTTCCTTTTTATATTTTCTCCTTCTAGGATCTGTATAATGCAAATGTTATTACACTTGATGTCACTGAAATCCCTTTACCTGTTATCATTTTTTGTTTTTTCTCTTTGCTGTTCAACTTGATTGCTCTCCATCACTGTCTTCCCGATCACTGATCCACTCTTCTGTCTCCACTAATCTGCTATTGATTCCCTCTGTTGTGTCTTTTTATTTCAGTTATTGAATCTATCTCTGACTGGTTCTGTTTTATATTTTCTCTCTTTGATGCAGTTCTTAGTGGATTCACCCATTTTTTTTCAAGTCCAATATCTTTATGACCATTCCTCTTATTTTTTATCAGGCAGTTTGCTTATCTTTATTTCATTTAGCTCTGTTGCTGTGATTTTATCCCATTCTTCCATTTGGGACGTATTCCTGTCTCTTCATTTTTGTCTAGCTTTCTGTTTATTTTTTTGGAGTAGAGGAGGTCAGCCAAATCTCCTGGTCTTGAAAGTAATGGCCTAGTGTAGAAGTCATGTGATGCCCTGGTCACAGGAAGCAGCGAGGTCTCCTGTATGGACTGCATATGCCCTACTGTTGTGACTGAGCCACATTTGTCTTCAGCCCAGTCAGCTGTAGTGATCCATTTCACATGCTATGGGTGCGCTGGACAAGGTTCAGTCCTTGCTTTGCTGAGTGCTTGTCTGTCTGAAGACTGCGTGGGCTTGTAGGGGGCAAGGTCAGCAGTCATGCTAGGTGTTTGCGGTCTGCCTCTGCCGCAGCTGTGGGCACAGGGAGTGGCAGGACTTTGTCCCTGTCTGGCCAGCGAAAAGTCTTAGCTACTGGAACTGGCCTGCTGTGTGGGGTTAACTCTCCCTCTCCCCAGGGCAGAAGTCACTTTGGAGTGGTCCCACTCCCTGCCAGGGCTATTTGCAGTGTGTGGCAGGGCAAGAGTCACTTGGGAGGGATACCTGCCAAAGCAGCCGGGTTAGATGGGGCTGGTCTACCAGGTGAACATGGGAGGGGTGTCCAGTGCTGGCTAGACGGGTGGGGAGTGTTAGTGCTGGTTCCCACAAATGTCCAGCTAATCTAGGCTGAGAGAGAGGAAGAGAAATGTTGCCTGCCAGCACTTTTGTTCTCTGAGAGAGCTTCTAAAGATCCCTGCCCCACTAGTACACATTGTGAGATTAGTAAGTAAACCTCCTTCGTGTATATCATAGTCACTTCTCAAACTGTTGGTTTTGTGCTGTGTCTTGGAGGGAGTTATTTATTAGGCTGGCTTTTTCAGGGTGGGGACTCAGTTTCCTATGCCCTCTTGCCTTCTTGGAATTAATCCCCGTGATTTTTAAAGTACCATAAGTTAAGCCTCACTGGTTTTTCAAAGCCAGTTATATGGGTACTTGTCTTCCCATTGCCTGGTGTTGGCTCCGATCCTCTCACTTCCCTGTGCTTGTGTGGTCCCTTTGATTGTGCGTAGTCTCACTGGGGTTTGGTTCCCAACTGTACATCTGATCCTCCTCCCCTTTCCAGTGTCGCAACCTCTCTGGGAGTCACTGGAAGGTCTGTTCTGCTGGTCTTCTGGTCATTTTTAGAGACAGTTGCACAGAGGTATCTGTTATGGTGGTGCGTACATGGGAGGAGGTGAGCGCAGGACCCTCCTCCTCCACCATCTTCTTCCAGTCCTCCTTTTTCTACTTTTTTGAAAGACCCTATTTTGGCAGTGTTACTTGTGATTAATCATCTGTGTAAAATAGTTGGATCTTAAACTAGGCTGTTACTATTATATGCTAATTACAGAAGAGTGTTAATTACAAAGTTTCTCTGCCAAAAATAAAAATCAACGTAGTGGTGTCTATTTTAGCAAAACTACTACTGGATGAATCACTACAGGACATACATTATAAGAATTCATCTATTTTTTTGTCAAATGTGTATTGAGTAGCTATTGCAGGCAAAAGCCTGGGCGTAGCCAGACCAAACTGGGGGGGTCCAGCCCGACATAGAGTCTGCCTTCAGGGAGTTTATAGCTGGTGAGGAATAGATGCCTCCTTGTTTGCTGAAACTCTCCAGAATAAAGTCTTGTAAAGTTGCCCTTATGTTACTTGAGATCTACTGAGGAAAGTAAATAGCTTGAAAAAAATTGTATAATGTGGTTTTTAGATTTAGATAGATACAGATTATATATTTAGAATGGGATCCCAAACAATAGTGTTAGACCTACTTGTACATCTTAAAGCATGGTCTGGGACGTCTCCATATTCTGTGCTACCGCCTTCCACTTCCTCTGCCATGTTGTCCGCCATAATTAGCTGAGCTTTGGGGGTGACTATAAGAATGCAGTCCATCTTCCACTTACATAACTGTTTTCAGCTTTTTCTGAGTCAGGCTCAGAGAACTCATTCTCAGTACCAGCTCCTTTTAGCATCTCAAGGTTTCAGACATTATAAATGACTTCTTCCAAAATAATAGACCCTGTTAGATCCTAGACTGAATTCAGTGACTGGAGATATCTTGTAGGCTATCATCAGATTTAACATATTTGTGCTTTCAGGTATTTTCTGTCCTAGAACAGGTGGCCATTGTAATGAAGAAAACCAATTGATCATATTAGCTTGCTTTCTTCTTGTAATGCACCAATGTGTGTTTATAAAATTGTGAATAGTGTCAGACCTAAATATAGCAAGATCTTAACTTTTAGGCTTTTATTGTTAGGATTATTATCATGATCCAGAGTCTTTAAGCTATTTAAATTTTACCAAGTGTTTCTTAAGGTGGACTGTGGAATATTTTTAGTGGAAAGTTTCTCTTTGTTTTCATTACCTAGTTGAGGGCATTTGATGGTGTTTAGAGGTTGTTACCAACCTTATCTTTGATTTTGGGGTAAGATTTGGCTGATTAAATGTTCTATCCTCTAAAATTAAGGCCTCATGAAAATACTTATTATTTGGAAAAAAGCTAGCTATATTTTTGGTTCACTTTACTTGAGGGATGTTTGCTTTTTGGCAAATTAAACATATTCATAGCAATTTTCTTTACATGATTTTCATCATTTTTTAAATATTATATGCAGGGAATTTATTTGTAATCTAGGAACACAGATATCAAGGAGGAGAGAGAATATATTATGATAAAGCAAAACAGTAAATTAAATGATTAATTTTTGGTTCTAAAAGAATTCTCTGCTGCTCTGAAGTAGTTTTACCATAATAGAGCAAATCAGGAATACTCTGAGGAAAGCAAGAAAATATTTGACTGATAATTGAGCAAATTTTTAAAGTTTTATTTTCTTAAGAAAGGGGAAGAATTTTATAGAGAAGATAAAATAACAGTACAAGGCTGTCCCTTTGGCTAAAGCTTTCTAAACACAAAAGGAGAAAGTCATAAACACAAATAACCACAAGTAAAATATGCTAAGTGCTAAAATAGAGGTACAGGCAGGTTCATTGGGAAATTGAGAGAGGGAGGTTAATTCTCTGTAGATATTCAAAGAGACTTACTAAAATTCAGTACTTATTCTCAACCAATCCTGAGAATTAGATATGAACACTACTTTTGTGGTTATTTCAAGAATGTATTTATAACCACTTGGGCTTTTTCCTGTGAGAATCTATAATCCCCTCTGTTTATGGGTCTTTAGACTAACTTATAATCAAGCTTTAGTAGTAGAACTGTTACATCCATGGAACTGTAACCATCCTATCCTGGCTAGTCGACCTAAATTCTTGCCAGACTCGTTGCTCTCATTAACTTCTCTAGTACTATTCCCAAAATTTGAACCCCAGATTCTTTTCTATCTACAGAAAATACAGCCTCTTAAAGTCATAAAATTATATCAGTTGGCTTACTCTAGTGTGCCTTAATCTCCTAGAGTTTGTAGTATATAGAGTTTAAGTTAGAATTTTAAAATTTTGGGGGCATCTGGGTGGCTCATTCGTTAAGCGTCTGCCTTCGGCTCAGGTCATGATCCCGGAGTCCTGGGATCGAGCCCCACATCGGGCTCCTTGCTCGGCAGGAAGCCTGCTTCTCCTGCTACCATTCCCTCTGCTTCTGTTCCCTCTCTTGCTGTGTTTCTCTCTGTCAAATAAATAAAAAATCTTAAAAAAAAAAAAAAAAAAAGAGAGTTTTAAAATTTTGTATTTCCATTTCACTTTTGAGTTAAATTATTTTACCGATGCAAGACAAAATATTTCATTTGCGGTGCAAATTCATAACTAAGAAATGCTTCCATGAGCAAATAAAATTTGTTTCAAGCTGACATCTCTAGACCCCTGAGAATCCACATATTTCTGGGGTTCTACAGTAATTTTTTTCTTATCTACTGATGAAGCTGATCTTCACGTTACTCAGGTTTGAGAACTACTAAGCTATTAGCTAGAACCACAAAATTCTGTGTCATTTTTCTCTCTTAAAATTGTGGTTGTGGAGCTCATAACTTAACATCCAGCAGGGGCACCTGGGTGGCACAGTCAGTAAAGCATCTGACTCTTGGTTTTGGCTCAGGTCGTGATCTCAGGATCATTATCTCAGGGGTGTGAGATCAAGCCCTGGGTCAGGCTCCATGCTCAGCACAGAGTCTGCTTGAGACTCTCTCTTACTCTCCCTCTGTCGCTCCCTACTGCGGGCTCTCTTTCTCTCTCAAATAAAATAAGTCTTTAACATACTTACTTCCAACAGAATGGATAGGCTTTAGGTCTAACTACTATACTGTAGTTGGACCTACTAGGTAAGTCACTATAAAAGGGAATTGTACCAGGCTCCTTTGATTAGTATGATAGGAGCACATACTCTAGTGGAAGGACTGGCAATATTTTAAAGGAAGCTAGACCTACTGGAATTTGAATGATCCTTATTATGAGAACTTGGTCACGTTAATAGGTTCAACTTTAATATATCCTGAATTGGGGCAATAATGTCACCCTTAAAAGATTGTTTTGAGAAATAGAGATAATCAGCGTGAAGTAATGTGAGTATCTAGCATTTGGAGGCAGTTAGTGGAAGGTAGCTATTATGAGCTAGCTACATATAAGCAAATATTTATGGACTAAGTTGGTATATTCTGATATAGTTGTATGGATTTTTAAGAGTTTCATGTAGTTTATATCTAATTTTGCATATTAGGAGTACTGCATATGGAGCAAGTTATCCCTAAACATGTTACAGATTTAAAGCATACTGTCAGTACAATTTTAGATGAATTAATGATGATACACCCATGACATTATAAAGAAAAGGTCAGGACTTGAGGCATCCCTGCCTGACCTTTGAGGATCACATTTCAGAAGCTCTCAGCTATCCTTGCTAACAGCTATCGAGGCCTGGACTTCTGTGTGAAATAATCTCCATCTTAGTAAAATGGGTGGATTCACATAACAAAGCCATTTTCATGCCTTTGTGGCACGTATGTGTTTTTTTCAAAATCTGATATTGAGGATATTTCTGTTGTATGTTATCCTGCATTTGAGAATCCTTTGGACATAAGGTCAGAAGACTTAATGTTTCTGCTTAACTAATATTCTTCTGTGTTAGATCTGGTTTTGTGGAATCAGAGATTGTGGTAAGAATTTTTGTGAAAGTGGTGTATTGAGTGCTCTCAGAAGAGTGGTGTGGGAAGCAGGATAAAGCAAAGGAGGAAAAGCTAAGCCCAGGATATTGTTCTGCCTGGAGACTGCCTTCAGCCTGATTCCACCGGGTTAAAGGGTGGTGGGGAGAAGAGGAGCTCTGGGGCACAAATTGTCCCACAGTCAAGGAAGCAGCCCGTTGTACACCTGTGTGGCCAGTCTTTGGCTCTGGCCACCTTCTAGGAGCAGTGGTGCCCTAACCTATCAAGGGAGGCAGTTCCAGACCCATGAGCCGTCAGCACTGTGCACTCACAGCAGCTGGGGGATGGATGCGCAGCCCAGTGTGAGCTTGGGGAAAGCCCAGAGCAGCCTCGGGGGGGCCCAGCCTGTAGACGGAGCTGTCAGATTTCTTGTGTGGACTTTGGCACTTTGGTTGCTTAGAAGTTCTAGACTGTTTCATGTTTAATTCCTTTGGTAGCCTTCGACAAGGATTATTTAATAGCATTTTTTTCTCTCTTCCTTTTCTTTGTAACTTTAGTCTTTTGCCTTTATCATTTTCTTTGTACTTACTATTCGAGAAATTTTATTGTAAGTAACCTCAAATTCTTTTTGAAAGTGGGCAAGTCTAAAATAAAAATGTGTAAACTAAAACCAATTTTAAGAGTAGAAAATTACCAGTCTTTTTTTTTAAAAATCAACTAAGTGTTGAATAGAAACAGGATATTTACTATTACAGTTTATCTTAATACTACTCAAGTATAAAATAAGAAATACTATAACTCCAAGGAAGGAACAAAATTACATTTTTGCAGGTGATACTTTATGTATGTATAAGTGCAATGAAGTGAATAAAAAAGTTATTGGAGGTAATGAAGAGGTATACAACAGGTTCTGCAAGATTGTAGGCTAGGATAGAAATCCTCAAAAGTCAATAAAGCTAATTTATGCTAAAGCCATTTAGATAAAAATATGGTAATAAAGGAATGTAATGAGAAAACACTAACTCCAGAATTGAACCTCTGTCTACGTACCCCAGGCTGCTCCTGCTTATATGCGTGTAGTGTGCTGACTAATGACCTCACCCGCCCACATCGGGCAAGTATCATGGGGGGGGGATCTGAGTCAGTGGTTACTGCCTTCTAACATCACTTACGTTTCTCTTAAATCTATCCATTCCTGTAACCAATTCTCCTGACTTAACCTGTGTCTACATTTCTGCCTGAACTGTTAGCTGATTTCTTCACACACACACACACTTAATCTACACACATATCTGCTCCCTAGGTAAAACAAGCATGATATTCTGGGGCTTTCTGGTGTTTTCTTCTTTTGGTTTTGTTTTGGTGACTTCTTATTAAAAAAAAAAAAGAATGTTTTAAGTATATTCAAATATGTTAGACTAGAGCTTCTCAACCTTATCATTATCGACATTTTTCAGCCAGAAAATTCTTTGTTGCCTGGGCTGTCTTGTGCATTGTAGGATATTGAACAGCATTTCTGGCCCCCGCCCACTATATTCCAGTACCACTGCCCCAGTTATGACAACCAGAAATGTCTCCAGGCACTGCCATGTGTCCTCTGCAGGCTCAACCCACCCCCAGCTGGAAACCACTGGGTTAGGAACCATTGGGCAGCATCCATTGTGTGCTTATCCCCCCATGCATGCTGTGTGCATATCATCTCATTGAATCCTCATAGCCCCTCTGTAGGCTATGAGTAGGTGCTGTTTTATCCTCGTTTTCACATGAGCAAACCCAAGACTTAGATTCAGTAACATATACTGTGTAGCCTTGTGCCGTGTATGATCTTGTACCCACCTGCTCTGACTCTCTAGCCGGGTTCCCTCAGGTTGAATGCCATCTCTCCATTTACTAGTGGAAGACCTTGGGCAAGTTAGGTAATGATACTTTTCTCTATGTCAGTTCCCCCTAGGTACTAAGAATAGTATCTGCCGCCTAGAGTCTTTTCTAGGATTTAAACCAGTCCATGTAATACACGAAAGACCAAAGTAGGATTGGCCTGCCCTTGTAAGCACTTGTGCAAGTCACTGAGAATACAAAGGTAAAAGAGACACTTCTCTCCCAGTCTAGCTGGAAATGCAATCATGTAAACTAATAATTTGTGATAGAGTATTCTCTAGAGTACAGAGAGGGAAACAGCAAACTTCTTCAGGGAGGAGTCAGGATTGTGATCACAAAGGAGACCCCACCTGAAGGATGAGTCGGAGCTTGCAAATGAAGGGTTGAATGTGGGAGGATTCCAGGTGGAGCATTGCAGCAGGGGAGAGTCTATAGGGATGGAGGGATTCCAAACCATGTCATCATTGATATGTCCAGTCGGATAGAATTAGGCTATTACTTGTATGAAGTGGCTGCTTTTCTGGAGTTCAAGACATTCCTGCATCTATTTAAGAAAATATCCCAGAGCTAAATAGAAATTATTTTTTGAAGTATAGATTTCATAGAATATATACACTAAACTTTTGGTATAGGACTATAGGATACATAGGGGCACCTGGATGGCTCAGTGGGTTAAAGCCTCTGCCTTCAGCTCAGGTCATGATCCCAGGGGCCTGGGATCGAGCCCCGCATTGGGCTCTCTGCTTGGGGGGGAGCCTGCTCCCCTCTCTCTCTCTGCCTGCCTCTCTGCCTACTTGTGATCTCTATCCTCTCTGTAAAACAAATAAACTCTTTAAAAAAATTTTTTAAAATACATGACTATAGGATACATAAACTTCAAATAAATCCAGTCACATGAAGCCAAATGAGAGAGCCATATAGGTGTGAAAGCAATCCTGTCACATTAATTTGCATAAAAATGTTATCAGTTACTTTTAGTATGACATTTGTTTAGAAAATATTTTGATTCCTAAAGGAATCAGTTTTTCTTAAGATTTTATTTATTTGTCAGAGAGAGACAGAACACAAGCAGGGGGAGCAGCAGGCAGAGGAAGAAGCAAGCTCCCCACTGAGCAAAGAGCCTGATGCGGGACTCAATCCCGATCCCAGCACCCTGGGATCATGACCTAAGCTGAAGGTCAGCTAACTGGCTGAGCTACCCATGTGTCTCAGGAATCCATACTTTGAACAATCGCTTAAACTTCTGTTTAAATAAGTCTTTTCCTAATTCCCATATGAAATAGTACCTTTTCACTTAACTATTCTATTAATAGCTAATGACATTGTCGCAGAAGGGAAATGCATGAACTAGGCATAAAATACTTTAGTCTCTACTTCTGTAGGCACAAATGAAAAATATGTACTCATATTAAAGATATTCTTCCTACTTCCTGAGTTATTAATGTACAAAGAAATAGTCCTTTTTTTCTCCCTTTACCATTTCGTGGTGAACAATGGCTAAGTTTAAATTACATGAATTATTAGAAACAGTATGCATTGTCCCCATTGCACATTAGAAAATCCAGTTTTTATTGTTATTTGAATTTTATATCATAATTTAACTTACATTTTTAAAAACATGCTTTGTCTTTCTGTTAACTAACTGAAGTAGTTCATTTATAAGAGAACAATGTTTCTGATAACATGAATCAAACTTGAGAAAAATGACAACTTAAAAGTAACTTTTATTACCCAAATAGTAATCAGTGAGAGGTAAGTGGAGGGATCTGAATGTTGTAGGATAAATGGACTTAATCTGGAGCACCCTCTTGCTAGCAGCAGCAGATGGCACTTGTTGAGCCTTCTAAATCAGACTGTTTTTATTCTCACTTATTTTGTACCCAAGGCTTTCAAGTTCCAGAGATTTCAGCCTGCATTTAGTTTGGTTTGGTTTTGCTTTGCTGTGGTAGCATTTACCAACTTGGAATACCATATTGTTGGCCCTCACACATGCTTCTAAAACGAAGAAAGAAGCAGGGAGGTGAGAACTTGAGGGAGCTGGTTTGAACAACATTGAAGAGAGGTGGACATCTCTTCTTTCCCTTAGGTTCAAACAGTGGGGCTTAAAAACAGAAGCAAGTCACTGTGATGTTGCAGACGGCAAAAGCAGATGATACCCTAGATCAACACCCGAAAAAGGTGCTCTCTATACTTGGCAATTTAGTTCTTTTATAAGATCCAATTAAGTAACAACCCAGAAGATATATCAACAGTTTATCTTAAAAGGAAAAAAAAAAGCCATCAATTAATTGCCTCCAATAGAACCTCTCTCAATTGTAAGCCTCTCAATAAAACATGAAAATAGTAATGGAAAAATAATCTTAAAACAGATAAATAATTATCCACAATAGTTTGTCGACATTTTAAGTGACCTCGTTTATATTTTTTTCTCTAAAACAAAAAGACAAAAATCAGAGCAGGCATCTAAAAAGTCCATATTCATTACACAGTTATTTACACATAATCTTTCAGGTTGTATGCTGAATTGCCCTCTGGTTGCGTGGTGGAGATTTGCTGCTGCTTGGGTGGATAGAGCCAAGCTTCTGAATTCTTTTCAATGCAGGAAGTGCAGAAAATCATGCCAGAGATAAACAGCAGGATGGCCGAAATGAATCCAATATAGACGGCTCCTCCAGGTTCATGTTTGTTGCTTTCTGGAACTGTCAGATCCAGAAAATTTGCTATGATCTCCTTCGTGTACCACACTGTTGGTATCAAACCAGAGATCCCTGCAGACGTGAAACAGACCCCTCCAGCAAAAGAAGCGTGACTCTTTGTTTCTCTGTCCCCTCCTAAGCGAGTGCATTTCATCCCTACTGTCGAAGTGCAGATCCCCAAAGCAGACAGAACACATGCCAGGACCATGGTGGCCCGTGCAGCCTGCACGTGGACAGGGAGGGACAGGATGGAGTACTTCAGGGTGCAGCTGAACATCCCGGTGCTGTACCATGTGCAGTCCATCCACAGCCCTTGCAGCTGCACGATGGCCGTTATGATGTTGGAGCCCGAGTCCACAGTCACCTTCCAGTTAGGCAGCAGAGTGGCCGCGAGCACTCCTGACACTCCGGATAAGGCCAGGATGAAAGCAAGGAGCTGGAGCCCAGCTGACGCCATGACGTCACCTTTACCTTTGCCCACCGCTGCACGATCGCAGCCCGCTCTCCGCAGCAGAGAACCAAGTAACAAAAGCTAGGGAAGGAAGACAAGATCGGGATTGAAAGAAAGCATAAATAAAAGGGCTTCCGTTTCCACGTCCAGTGGTAGTAAAGAACACCTTTGAACAGACCCCACAGTAGATGAGGACATTGTAGCGCAGGAGAAAAAAGCTCACGCCAGGCCCTCAGAGGCTGCCATTCTCCTGCATGCATGGAGATGGGTGGTGCTTGGTATGTGGCGTAAAGGAAAGAGCCGTCCACTTGTTCTGTTTAAAACTTAAACTCTGCTTAGGTTGTCTGTAACGTGGGCCATGGCTCTTATTAGGAAATTCTGACATGTCAGATTCTAGCTGGAGGATCTAATAAGAATTTTAATAGCATTAAAGGTTTTTAGAACTTTTTCTTCCTTATTACCTATGGAATATTTTAATTAGAAACAGTGTTTAAGTCTAGTTCTTAAAAATGATTTATAAATACATAGTGGAAAAGTTTTAAGTATTCAAAAAATGACTTTATTTAAAAAAATTAGGCACCCACCATTTGCCAGACATGTGACCCAAGTGAACTATTTAAAGGAGGAAAGGAAATTTGTGGAAAGAAGGTAAAGCCATAGGCATGATTATCCCTGATTTCCAGTTAATAAACTTTTGCAAAATCCTTATCTAGGTTAACACTCGTTTCACTTCAGGTACAAGATACTCAAAACTGGAACAATTAAGCCTCTGTCTTTGGCTTATGAGAACGTGAGATCCTGTCTAGTTGGGACCGGAATCATTCCCTGACCCAAATGAAGTGTTCTGCTGCAAAACCGGTTATTCTGACAGATTCAGAAGTAGTGACACTGAATCTTGAAATTACATGCCAGAAATACCCACATCATTAGTTGTATGTGAAAGGATACCAAAAATAATTGAACGTTTTTTCTTTTTTCTTTTTCTTTTTCTTTCCTTTTTTCTTTTTTTTTTTAAGAAGAGAGAAAAGATAGCACTGAATTTGTGGCTTGGCTGTGCTTTAATCTGTCAGTACTTCCTGCCTTGAAAGAAATACAGTGGTTTCTGAAATATAGTAATAACAGCTTTTTTGTGTTTCTGCATTAATTTTTGAATGATGTATTAAGACATTGTGGCTGTAGCGCGATTCCTGTATATTTCACAAAAGGCAGTATAGACTCAATCCAAAACACTGGAGTCAACTCTTAGCTTTCCAGAACCTCTCTGTGCCTTAGCATCCTCTTCTGGAAAATGGGGAGGATTATTGTATATATATATCAAAGAGTTAAATGCATTTTAAGGGCTTAGAACACTATCTAACACATAGAAAGTACTCCACAAATTATAATTGACTCTGTTATTAGTATGTTTCTTATGTCATGTGACAGTTGACATTTAATGGCATTTGAAATTTTTTTTCTTCCTTCATTGAGCTGATTTATTTCCATAGAATCTTAGAGCTGAGATAAACTTTAGATACAACTTTTTGCATCATCATTTTTTCCGAGTTAGGAAGGACAGTGAGGTGGTGCATCACCATGTCACACAGGTCTCAGCAGCAGTGTCCTGCTTTTCCTGCCTCTTCCCACCTCTCCCCGCCTCCCCCCTCCGTTACCCCGGTACACCCTGGTGAGAGCCTCTCCGTGTGCTCCCCGGGAGCAGAGAAAAATGTTGCATCTGGAGGCAGAAGGCACCATTAACTATCAAGTGCATTCACTCCTTGTCCCACCAAGGAAAAAAGCACTCAAGAGGGCGTCCATAGGACACGTGGCTCAGCCTCGCAGACTCACCCAGGCAGGTTGATGCCGGGCTTCTGTGTAATATCTGAAGTAATACTAATCCGCGCCTGTATTAAGAGTGCATACTTCACATAGTTAGAACACTGCTTCTCTAAGAAGTTAAATCCTGGGCTATCTAAATTCCTTTGTTCTATTTTTGGTCGCAGTCTTAAAATGTGACAATTTTAGGGGAGTGTCTTTCTGAAATTTTAAATTCTTTATCAGACTTATATACACATCAGAGTACTTGGGCTTTGTGTGGAACCATACAGTTCATTTCTTTCTGTTTTCCAAATTTCTTTTAATATCTGAGACCAAAACAGAACAGAAGTTAAAGATTCTAGAAGAAAATGAACCATGTTTATAGTTTTGTAATAGCTGTTTTCAGGTTTGGGTTTTAACGTTTCACACTCCAGCCATTCGCTAAATTACTGCCTTCCCAGACCATTTTCAGCTTAGGGTTTCCTCATCGTCGAGATTGCTGTTACCATTCTCTAAGAGCATCTCATTTCTCTCTTTATTTTTACTTTGGTTGAGTAACCTTTATATGTTGATCAGTCTATGCTCAGCTTCCCAATTATACCCTTTTTCTTTCCATTAACCAATACATTTTATAAATTTCAGTGTAATCCAGGCTTGCAGACAGCTTATTCATCTTAATTAACAAGTACTGGCAGTGATAAATTACAGACAGCCAAAATCAGCGTAAACAATATGACATTGCATTCAGTTAACATAGTGCTCGCTTGCTGTTTAATATTGGATTTTAAATGCTTGCTTCTGCACAGAGAACTTACGCAGAAAGAATGTGTTCTCTACAATGAAGGTCACTATTCTGTTTCTTTGTAAAAATATACTGGCATCTTAGCCATATTGCTATGAAGTCTTTTTTCTGTTTTTGTTTTGTTTTTCCTTCTCCAGCCACAAGTATGTTACAGTTTGTGGCCTGTTCTCTCAAATTTCTGTCTGGTACAGAATAAAAGCATACTTTGTTTCCCCGGTGGCAGTGGTGAAATGCTGTGAAAGTAAGCAGGAGCAGTGGGGTCACAGGTACAAACTTAGTTCTAAATAGAGAAGTCTCATGGGTCCAGAACACACTGCATACAGAACCCACAAATGTTAATTTTATCAACCATTTGCCAACAGAAAATCTGGAGTGGGTTTCATTAAGATGTAAAGTCAGTTTTCCAGACAAGATTTATTTATAACAAAGCTAATATTTAAAAAACAGATTTACGATGTAAAATTCAAGCTACATGATACTTAAAGGTCTCTATTTTCTGAGCATCATCGAAGCTTCTCATTTTCCATACCTTTTGTCAGTAGCCTTCAGTGTCTTAACTCCCTCCTGTCAGTTGTCTTCCAGTGAAGCTGTGTGAGGAGGAGAAGCCACACACGTGAGGCTCATCTCACAGCTTCTGAGTATTAGTGACAAAGCTCCAACAAGTTAACTGGCAAATAAAGAGCAACATGGAAATCTGAGGTAGAAACTGCTGATGGTGCTAGAAGATAAATACCAGGTTCTCCATCTCATTTTTTGAGCTGTGGGAGAATTAAGAAAGGAGAGGCGGGGAAGGGAGGGAGTTGTTGTTACAACAGGATTTGTCGAAACCTGAAAGCTGAAAATGCTTTTGTGTCACTGTATACAGAGGAGGAATTATTTGGGTGCTCACAAAAAGGCTTTCTTTTCCTTTAATATTATGTTTTAGTCCACAGTTATAATTTATTTTTGAATTTTTATCTGTGTTGGAAGATCTCTTTTATTATTTTATGTCCCTAATTAAAGAATATGGTCTGAAATATTTTTAACTAGATTGTGCTTTGCAAATGATAGTTGAGACTTTTTATTCGAGTGCTTGTGACTTGCTTGAAATCAAGAGTCACAAAATTGATAACTTTGAAAAAATTCAAAAGACAGTTTTTAAAATATATATACTTTTTTTTTTTAAATAAAAAAGAAAACTCAGCCACAACTATTGACTAGGATCTGACCAGTAAACCTACAAGTATTTTGGGGCAAGGGACAGTGTCCTGAAATTTCTTCTGTTCTTTCCACTGAGAAAGGTTTCTGAAGTATAACATCATAAATTAGAACTTTTAGGTAATGTCGTGAAGAAATTACACCAAAATGATGTGAGGGAGCATATTAAATGAAACAGGGAAATCAAATATTGAGGTCCTAGTCCCGTGAATAATGATACAGACATATTTCATATCCATCTATTTTGGGTTTACATTTTATTTTTCTTAACTAATTTTAATTCTACAGGCTATAAATTTATAGCCACTACAAAGAAAGATAATTTTAAATTGGATTTTTTTTTAATTTTCCAAATGTTGATAGCCATATTAGATGTCAGCCATTTTTTTTAAAAGCAGTGAATAAAATACAATTCCAATTATCTGGATTTTTTTCTAGATTTTTTTGGTTTTTGTTGCTTTGTTTTCATCTTTCCTAAGTCTGGTATTTAACGATATATTTTCTTCTCTTAGAAATCTAATGCCTGTGGATATTTTAGCCATAGTGTTATTATTTTAATATGTAAACTTCTATTTCATGGAAATAATTTAAACAATTCTTTGTGTAAATCCTGGACGAAGGAGAGTTGAATTTCAGGCGCTAACAGAAACAGCATTGTTATTTCTTCTATAGCAGAAAAAATGCGCCAGATCCCTTTAGTGCCTTGCCTTGCTTTGCTCTCTGTTGTGGTTAGTCCAGACTGACCTGTGCTGAGGCTTCCTGATGGCAAGTGGTGGAAGGGCCAGCCTGCTCCCAACTCTGGCCTCCAGAATGAGGAGGCCTTATTTCTGTTTTCAAAACATTTTTAATCAGTCTTCTGCTTGATGGGAACACTTATCCAATAAAATATTAACTGCCTCTTTTGGAAAAGCAGACTTCTGAAATGCAAATAACTTCCATAAATTACGGACCTTTAATCAAGGTAGAATTCTTTATAAAGAAAAAGGAGATGGAAAACTAGAGGTTGCTAGAGAAATTACCCTCATTACCCTCATCTGCTTCCACTGTGGACATTGAAGAGAATTAAATCTTTTAAGTCCAAAGATTTTTGTAGGTAAATCTTACCTTTACCTTAGTTTTGCCTCTTCCCCCACACTAGCGCGGCATCACTGATACACGTGGCAGACCCATCCTGGACAAGGCGGACTCCTGACCTCCCCCACACCAGTTCTCCTTGTTTTCCCCATGTCCACTCGTGGCAGACTCCTCCTTTGATTTGGCAGGTCCCAGATATTAAAAACCTCCTTGATTCCATACCCAACATCCAAATCATTTTGTTCTAAACTTGAAAATAGATCAAGAACCCTACCACCTCTGAGCACCCACTGCTGCTAGCTCCCTGGCTGAGGAACCCCATGAGGGCAAGGACTCCTGTGTGACTTGTTCGTTGCTGAGTCTCCTGTGGCAGGAATGGTGCCAGGCACAGAGGAGGGATACAACAGATATCTGTTGAATGAACTCAGATACTGATTTTGAGCATATAAAATAACATTAAACTATACATTAACTTTGTATGATTAAAAGTATAATTTTGTCCTTTTTTTTTTAAAGATTTATTTATTTGACAGAGACAGAAATCACAAGTAGCCAGAGAGGCAGGCAGAGAGAGAGGGAAGCAGGGTCCCCGCTGAGCAGAGAGACCGACGCGGGGCTCGATCCCAGGACCCTGAGATCATGACCTGAGCCGAAGGCAGAGGTTTTAACCCACTGAGCTGCCCAGGCGCCCCTAATTTTGTCCTTTCTAAAGGAGACTACAATTTTAAGTCATTTTGTAACTCTTGAGTTTTGTTATTTTGGCCTAATAATAATATCCACTGTTTATAAAACTGCTTCTTATATATAAGCTGTGTATCGTTTGAGGCACTGTGCTACTTGATTCTCAAGATGAGCCTGTGAAATAATAGGGATCCTCATTTTACACATGAGAAACTGAGCTCCAGGGAAATAAAGTGACTTGACTAAGGTTGTGAAATGAGTAAGTAGCAGGAATGGGATTCAGGCCCAGGATACTGTGATTTTTTTTTTTTATTTGAAGCCCTTATACACTCATTCCACTTCCTGCCTCTACTTAGAAGATGTATTTCTTTTTTTTCGTTTTATTTTCTTTAGACAGAGAACACAAGCAGGGCAGGGAAGGGCAGAAGGAGAGGGAAAGAGAATCTTAATCAGGTTCCACGCCCGGCATGGAGCTGGACGCGGGACTCGATACCTCGACACTGAGATCATGACCTGAGCTGACATCAAGAGTCGGACACTTAACCAACAGAGCCACCCAGGTACCCTGAAAAGAATGTATTTCTGGGTCTTATAATAACGAGTCATTTCTTTCTGTGGTAGTCTAGATAACTGCAAGAAACATAGCCAGCCTGACACCTCCGTGGCTTTACATAAAAACACTTCTCATGCGGAGTCCGTGACTGACTGCAGAGTAGCCGGCCCGCGACTCAGCAGTCCATCTGTTTTCTGTAAAACATTTTCATGTAGCTGTTTTAAAGGAAAAATCACATCTGATTTCCTTAGTTTTTCTGAGTAATGATAACCTGAAATTCAGACAGGCTTTTTTCTCTGAAAGACCTAACAATTTAACTGAAAATTTTAGAAATCATAACAATACATACTTTTGTATGAGCTTGTTCACCGGACATAGGTTCCTCGCTCCTGCCCACACATAACATCATCTGCCTTTCAAAAAGCCTGAGGCCCCCGCCCCAGCCCCATGGCTCTTACGTCATTGGTCTGGGATGATGCCCACTCACGGTATGTTTAAAATGCTGCCCACTTAATTCCAGTGGAAAGCTGAGGTTCTGGTTTTTAAAAAACCATGTCTTATTTGCTTTCTGTTTGGCCTTAAAATAATGAATGTACGGGGTGCCTGAGTAGCTCAGTTGGTTTAAGCGTCTGCCTTCAGCTCAGGTCATGATCCCAGAGTCCCCGGATCAAGCTCCGCGGTGGGCTCCCTCTCAGCAAGGAGTCTGCTTCTCCCTCTGCCTCTGTACTTCCCCTACTTGTGCTCTCTCTCTGTCAAATAATAAATAAATAAAATCTTTAAAAAATAATAATAATGAACGTGCAGAGTAAGGTTAAAGTAATCACCTATTCTAGTCCCACAGATTTAAAGTGATTGACTTAATCTTAAAATAATGTTCTCTTCTGATCCAGTCTTAGGAAATTTATAGTATCAAGTATGAGCATGATCAGTTCATTATTTTCTTCCATCTTTATGGTCATTTTAGTTTTAAAATAATGCTTTAGGGTAACCTGCAGACTTTTATAATTGGTAGCTGATAGATTAGTTGGTTGTAGTGAGGACTTTGTTGAAAATGTTAATGAGGGGGACACCTGGGTGACTCAGTCAGTTAAGTGTCCAACTTTTGATGTCGGCTCAGGTCATGATCTCAGGGTTGTGAGATCAAGCCCCACATCAGGTTTCATGCTGGGCATGGAACCTGCTTAAGATTCTCTCTGCATCTCCCTCTGCCCCCATCCCCGATCTTGCATGTGTTCACATTCTCTCCCTGAAAAAAAAAACTAGATGAATATTCTTTGGTTTACATATGTTCTCAGATGTCTAAGAAGCCATCCTAATTCTGTTTATTTTTATCAAGTCCTGCATATGTTTCTGCAGAGAACTCCCCACCCCGCTGCGCCCTTATCCACAGGTGATACGTTCTAAGATCCCCAGTGGATGCCTACAACTGCAGATAGGACTGAGCCCTCTCTATACCATGTTTTTTTCTATATATACATAGCTAAAGTTTAACTTATAAATCAGCACAGTAAGAGAATAACTAATGACAAAGTAGAACACTTACCCACAGTTAACACTGTAATGAAAGTCATGTGTGGTCTCAAAATCCCTTCCTGTACTGTACTCACTCTTATGATGATGATGGGAGAGGATAAAATGCCTGCGTGATGAGCTGAAGGCTCAGTGACAGCATTAGGCTGCTGGTGACCTTCTGACACTGGACCAGGAGGAGGACCATCTGCCTCCAGACTGTGCTGACAGCGGGAAACCGCAAGCATGCGGAGCCAGCTGTGGGTAAGGGGGCTGCACAAGATGTACTCACGTTCGTTCAGTATCGGCTACCTTAGTCTGAGGCTTGCTTTCTCCTTCTTACATCTTTATGAGAAAGGATCTTGAGGACTTGTTTTCTGCCTTCCTCACATTATTTTAGAACATTAAGACTTTGGAATTTGTGTTGACATTTGCAGATCAGTCTAATTTTGTCAGTGTCACAGGTGCTATAACTATGTATTTGTTGGGCCTTACATTGCACCCCCCTTGCATGGTATTTTGAAGAGCAGGACATTGTTGTATTTTTTTTTAAACATCCTCAATTAGTGGCAGTATCTGAGATGGTGGGCTGAGGATCCCCACTTTAGGCCTCACCCTCCTCTTTCCTTGTTCTTCTCTGCCTTTCTTTTGTGTCTCTTCTCTCCTACCCAACTCGGTCTCTTGCATCCAGGGCACACTGGGTGTGGTGCATTCATGAGGACTTTGTGATCTTGCCAAATTATAAAGCTTGCATCAGTTTTATTTATGTTTCGTATTTATTTTTTTTTCAGAGGGAGCAAAGTTTTATTTTTTATTAACATATAACGTATTATTTGCCCCAGGGATACAGTTTTGTGAATCATCAGGCTTACACATTTCACAGCACTCACCATAGCACATACCCTCCCCATTGTCCATAACCCAGCCACCTTATCCCTACCCACCCCCCATCCTCCAGCAGCCCTCAGTTTGTTTTGTGAGATTAAGAGTCTCTTATGGTTTGTCTCCCTCCTGATCCCATCTTGTTTAATTTTTTTCCCTCCCAACCCCCACAATCCCCTGCCCTGCCTCTCAAACTCCTCTTATTGGAGAGATCATATGATAATTGTCTTTCTCTGATTATTCACTTAGCGTAATATCCTCTAGTTCTATCCATGTAGTTGCAAATGGCAAGATTTTATTTCTTTTGATGGCTGCTTAGTATTCCATTGTATATATATTTACCACATCTTCTTTATCCATTCATCTGTTGAAGGACATCTAGGTTCTTTCCATAGTTTGGCTGTTGTGGACATTGCTGCTATAAACATTTGGGTGCACGTGCCCCTTCAGATCACTACATTTCTGTCTTTAGGATAAATACCCAGTAGTGCGATTGTTGGGTCATAGGGTAGCTCTATTTTCAACTTTTTGAGGAACCTCCATACTGTTTCCCAGAGTGACTGCACCAGCATGCATTTCCACCAACAGTGTAGGAGGGTTCCCCCTTTCTCCACATCCTCGCCAACATTTGTTGTTTCCTGACTTGTTAATTTTAGCTATTCTGACTGGTGTAAGGTGGTATCTCACTGTGGTTTTGATTTGTATTTCCCCGATACCGAGTGATGTTGAGCACTTTTTTCATGTGTCTGTTGGCCATTTGGATGTCATCTTTGCAGAAATGTCTGTTACTGTCTTCCGCCCATTTCTTGATTGGATTATTCTTTGGGTGTTGAGTTTGATAAGTTCTTTATAGATTTTGGATACTAGCCCTTATATGTCATTTGGAAATATCT
>CM053608.1:8815041-8832457 GCA_028646535.1 Procyon lotor
TCATTCCTTGGGGGTGACCAGTCACAAAAGCTAAGAGAATCAAGAAATAAGGCAAGTTTCATATTTAAATAGGAAGCAAATCAAACAATTCGATAAGAATACAACTGAGTAGATGTTTCTTTACACTTACCTTAAAGGTACTTGTTTGAGCTTTGGAAGATATTTTCCCCTGTGGAGACACCTCCCAGGTCAGATGAGCTCTGCCTTCAGTGGTCCTTTGTAACCTGTTGCCTGGTGGCACGATCAGGATCCCTCTCCATTGGCTTGGGGCCCTGAGGTCACTCCAGCCGCTGCCTCCACTCCCTCCACTTGTCAGTTGTCAAAACAATGTCATTTTTGGGGCGCCTGGGTGGCTCAGTGGGTTAAAGCCTCTGTCTTCAGCTCAGGTCATGATCTCAGGGTCCTGGGATGGAGCCCCGCATCGGGCTCTCTGCTCTACAGGGAGCCTGTTTCCCCCTTCTCTCTCTCTCTGCCTACTTGTGATCTCTCTGTCAAATAAATAAAATCTTTAAAAAAAAAAAAAAAGTCATTTTCAAATGAGAGTAGAAGGAAGCATCATGATTCACAGAATTCCTTAAGTAAAATTGTGATTATTTTCTCTTCTCAGAATGTTATTTCCTGAAGTTCAGCGCGTGGAAAGCACTGGAAAACTGTTAGAGTTGGCAGACGTGGACCCCACCCTTCGGCCCAGCCAGCTCTCTGTTTCACATTTTAAGAGGCTATGTGATGTATACCGGAAAATGTGTGATGAAGACCCATACCTCTTTGCTTATAATTTCAGAGAAGAACTCAAACAAAATAAAAGCAAAAATCGGGAAAAAGAGGATGCCAAGAAGAAAGGCAGACTGTAACGGTGCACCAGATGTTGCTTTCCACGATGCGGAGCTGCTCAGGTGTGTACTCTTTTGTCTTCTACAGGAGGACAATAAAAGTACCATTACCAGATGTAACTTAGTTCCCTTTTACTGTACAGTTTGGTAGAGAAAATAAATAGAATCATAATGATACAGTACAAGTTTTCTTTTAATATATATACTGCATAGATATGACATGTTCAGTATAAACAGCCTCTGTTACAACCTTACAAAAATGAAATATCTGCACATTGTGCCCCTCTCCCACGTTAAAATAAATATGCTTTAAATAAAGCAAAAACTAACAGCTCAAAGAAAATGCCCGGAGGATTGGAAAAAAACAATGACCTTTTAAAAACTATTAATCACAACTCCCCCATCTTACTTTTTCCACATAAATTAAAATAGATTGCAATTTTAAGGATCCTAAGTCATTTTGATACCTGCTCAAAAGGGATATAAACTAAGTAATTTACAGATTCTTACAGATTCGGATCAGTTTAATCTAGTTTTCTGATCTACAATAAATTAAAATAACTTAAATCTTTACAAATGTTTTGTGGGAAAATGTATGCTGCACAAAACCCAATAATGAGTAGTTTTTTTTTGTTGTTTCCACTTGGCCACCAGTTTAAAAGTGAAACGAGCAACCGAGCCCACATCTGGACTGAAATTGCACTACAACTTTCCATGGCTCTCTGTTTCATAAAAACATTCCTCATTGACCACCGAGGTTAAACTCTGGACACTGAACTCTCGCTGCAGAACAGAACTGAGATCAAGGTTGGCATTTTCAGATTGACTGTCAAGGGACTGATGACGAATCTGTGCCTTCAGCAAAGTTCCTCTGTCCCGTTTGGTGCTGTTCGCTTTCCGTTTAATGGCGCAGAAGTGCCCCCGCACCAGTTTGGGCTGCTCCCCCTTCGGCCGGCCCTCCGGGCCAGGCTGCTCTTCGGCGGGCTTGGCATCAGGGGCGTCGGAGATTCGCAGTCTCTGGAACTGAATCTCAATGTCTTTGGTAGGGCTGCCCTGTTTGAGAGTCTGACGGTAGTCGTCGTCCTCGTCGCTCAGAATGTCACTCTCTTTGATGAGACTGTCTGACAGATCAGCCAGGCCCGGCGGGGGGTGCTGTGGGGAGTCCTGCCGGCTCCCGCCCGGGGGGCAGCCACTGCTCTGCGTGCTGCTGCTCAGGCTGCACTCGTCTGAGTCCAGGGAGCTGCTGCCCTTGCCGGGCTCGCCTGGCCACTCGCTGCTGGAGGAATTCTTGAGGACTTTCAAGGACCTGGAGGAGGCTGCAATGAGAAAAGTACGTTTCCCCTGGTGATCGAGAAACAGACTCCACGGTGCCTAATATTTGCAACGTACATTATAAGAAGTAACATCTTAAGATTTCATCATCTCACTTCTGTTACCAACCAGCCTGGGACTTGGGCAAAAAGAAAAAACTTGCAGATACTGCAAGTGTGGAAATTTTTTACTTAGGTCATCTAGAAACTCCAAATCATCCAACATAAAATTTCAAATAATCCTATCAGCAGAGATCAATTGTTTAGATAGAACAAGCTATAAACTTACAATGGCTAGGATTCTTAGATAGAACAAGCTATAAACTTACAATGGCTAGGATTCTTAGTTACTATTAAAATCTAGGTCCCTTTCTTTCAAGTATTTTGAAATCGGACAAACAAGATTATACCATATTTCTACACCTACCTTCTCACCTTATTTCCCTTGCTGCTCCATTAAAAGTAGAAAAATGGGAATAATTTAATCATTCGTGTGTGTTTCTTTTCTCTTAGGTTGAAGGGAAGAGGGGAGCTCTCAGCTATGATGTGTGTGTAATAACAGTGTAGTTTTTGATGGTTACAGCCTATTTTGGCAATAGAGAAAAAATAGAAAATATACAGTGAATTTGAAGAGGTCACACTGTGACCAATAAAGAGAAAAGAAATAATTTGAAAGACTACAAACAAGACCAAAGATAGTAACAAAACGGTTAATACAGAAAGAGGGTTTAAACTGAAATTTCAAAAGCAGGCAGAAAATTTAAGGAAAGTATGATTTGGAGTGTTTCCTTGCTGACTTAATTGGGTAAGAATGAATATAAGGTTTATTGATCTTAATTCATCAAGTATTGGCTTTCTGGATGCCTTGAGCTGTTCTGAGCACTGGGGGTGCTGTGGGAAGCCAAGCTAAGCCCCAGGAGTCCTACACATCTTGGGGGAGGAAAAAGAGAAGATGGTAAAGAGACTGTGTCAGCTGGTGGTAAGGTGAGGACGTGGGGTGGTTATAGTTTATACAAGGTGGGGGAGCAAGAGGTATTTTAAGTTTCTTTTTTTTAAAGAGTTTACTTGTTTGTTACAGAGGGGAGAGCACAAGTAGGGCGAGCGGCAAAGGGAGAAGCAGGCTCCCCACTGAGCAGGGAGCCTAAGAGGGGGCTCAATCCCAGGACCTTGGGGATCACGACCTGAGCCGAAGGCAGACGCTTAACCAAATGAGCCACCGAGGTGTCCCTTTAAGTTTCTTAAAAGGAAATAAAATCGCCACCACCTTCATACACCACTCTGTCCAGGTGTCCAGTCCAGGCCTTACGGAGCTCCCCGGGTACTTTATAGTGATGACCACTGCGGCAGTACGAGCACATATGCCCTGACAGGGAAGCTCGGATTTCCTCAGGAAACACCAAGCTCTCACCTAACTTGGCGGAAACAGGAACTCGGTTCTTAAGGGGAACCAGGCGGTCCTTACAGGTCTTCTCCAGCGGTAACTCACACTTGATGTGACGCCTGAAGTTTTCCCTCAGAATAGAGCGAATCACCTTGACGATGTTAGTTTTGCTTTCACTGTCACTGGTGGGGGTGGAGGAGAGAAAAGAGCAGTCATGTCCCATGTCATGGTGCTTCGGGTCCACATCCCCGGCTCCTTCCGTGTCCTGTTACTGCTCTCAGGACAGACTGGGAGTCACCCAGCCTGTGTACCTTGGTCTCCTCACTTACAAAAGGAGAAGTGATCGTTTTTGAAGTGCCTTTGAGCACTAAGATTTGGATATATGCTTAATCAATGTATCCCACTACAGACACAGTTGCCATTGGGGGGGGCTGGGTGTGATCCGAAGTCATCAAAATTCAGGAGAGCACTAAAAATAAACTCCCATTTTTAAGAGAGTGTAATTCTGTCTTTTTTCCCATTGGCTCTAATTTTTGGAAGTCAGTAATACCTGCAGCACAGTTGGAAGATGGTTTCTGGCCGTCCTTCTATTTCTGACTTTGTATGGATCAGTTCCCACACAGAATTATTTTCTGTCCCTGTGGAAAAGGAAACAAGAGTCTACAGTTTTGCCAAACATGTCAAGTTCAAAACTCTAGTCAAATATTCCCTGTCCTAAATTTCATCATTTTCTTCTGTGCCTCATTCTATGTATGACTTTCACAAATAGTTATCAAAAGTTAAATACTTCTTAGTTACTTCATACATTTCCTGGTAATTTTCCATCCATCTCAGTGTGCTTTTTCCCTAGCCCTGGATTCCACCTTTCTGGGAAAGAGTAAATGGATCCTGTCAACCCTATTCCATTCATTGTGTTCTTTGAAAGATAGTAGTAGGATGTGCTCAGGTACTTGAGGTGAAGCAGGCCAGCCCAAAGTCAGTCCTGCTTTAGGAAATGTAAGCACTTCAAACAAAAAAACAGGGACCCAGAGCATCAATGCATGCCTGTTGGTCCTTTGACCAGAACATGGTTTTTCTAGAAGGACCTCTGAACAATTTTCCAAGGTTGAAGTTTTGTTTTCTAATATCACGTATAATACTGTTTAATCTTAAGGTAATTTTCTGTTGGGGAGCGTGGGTGGCTCGGTTAAAGCCTCTGCCTTCAGCTCAGGTCATGATCTCAGGGTTCTGGGATCGAGTCCTGCATTGGGCTCTCTGCTCAGCGGGGAGTCTGCTTCCCCCTCTGCCTACCTGTGATCTCTCTGTGTCAAATACATAAACTCTTAAAAAAAAAAAAAAAAAGGGTGGGGGGCGCCTGGGTGGCTCAGTGGGTTAAAGCCTCTGCCTTCGGCTCGGGTCAGGATCTTAGGGTCCTGGGATCGAGCCCCACATCAGGCTCTCTGCTCAGTGGGGAGTCTGCTTCCCCCACTCTCTCTCTGCCTACTTGTGATCTCCGTCAAATAAATAAAAATCTTAAAAAAAAAAAAAAAATTTTATGTTGTATCAAAAATTTTTTAAATTTAAGTTTATGGTCCTTTGTTTCTTTAACAAACTTTAGGATATCAAGGATATTAGGAAAAAAATGTTGAAAACCACTGACAGCAAAAATAAGGAAACAATGAAGAGCGATATTTGACAAAGAAAAGCTAAATTTGGCATTTACTTTCTCTAAAAGTCTTAAAGAAAAAAAAAATCAAAACCACCACTCTTGTCTTTTTCTTTACCTATAAAATAAAATTCAAAAATTGTCCCCAAGGTTCTTTCCTAGTTTTTCATTCCACAATGCAAAAAAAGTCCCATTAAAATGTGTGTTCCTGGGCACACCTGGGTCGCTCAGTTGGTTAAACATCTGCCTTCGGCTCAGGTCATGATCCCAGGGTCCTGGGCTCGAGTCCTGCATCGGGCTCCTTGTTTGGTGGGGAGCCTACTTCTCCCTCTGCCTGCCACTCCCCCTGCTTGTGCTCTCTGACAAATAAAATCTTTAAAAAAAAAAAAAAAAAGCTCTTTCCTGACATCATACCACACGAAACAATTACCTGCTGTATTCCCCAGTCTGACTTGAAGTGCAGATATGGGGATCAACCAGCGAAATTTAAATGGGTCCAAGTCGGCAGAGCTGTGTGCAGGCCGGGAATTCGAGGGCTGTAACAGGAAAGCCCCCCAAGAAGTGTTAGAGCAAACCCGGGGAGTGGGAGCTTGAAGTCCTCCCCGTGTGCAGAGGAGCAGCCAGGCCACAGGTGTGCTCCCAGTTCTCGGAGAGCTCATACTTGGGGGGGGGGGGGGGACAGACGGCCAGAGACCAAGAATGACAACCAGGCCTTCTGTGTCCTCATTACCTCTGACAGTAATCACTCTGGGGGCTCATGGTGTCCACAGCTAAGCTTTTTCTTTTTTTTTTTGAATTAAGGTAAAAGTTTGAAAACCAAAAGTTACGTAGTCTCTTACGTGTATGGAGCAAACGTGGGCCACTTTCAGGGATATGGAAGCTGATTTTCTGTGTAGGGCCCAGCACGGGTATTTGTCTAAATCTGCTTTTAAAACAGCCACTGTTTGTGGGGAGAATAAGAAATAGCCCGAGGGTCTGGTTTGGTTAGTCACCCCAGGAGTAAGTCCCATTAGTCCGGTGGGGCCTGGGTGCTGAGGGGGCTTCTCAGGAGGACAGAGCCAGGAAGAGGGAGCTTTCAGTAAATGTACTTCTTGTCTTACCAGTTTCTTTTTCAGTTTGCAGTTTTCTTTATAAACCAATATGACGGCTCTCTTAAAAACTAAAGAAAGGAAAAGAAAAAGAAAAGTCTTTCATTATTTTGTACAAACTTTCTTCCAAGGTTGAACTAAGGCCTAGAATGTTCTAATAGAACAAAGCTCTTCAAACTTATGAAGCTCCAGGGTCCCCCTATACCAGCACAGGAGGGAATAAATGGTGCTCGCCCTCCGATCCTATTGCCAATGATGCAGAAATACCTATTTATTTAAAAGTGATCATCTGAAGGAGATCTTGGCGATTTTTTAAAAATCCTTGTTTTGTTTTATTGAAATTTGAGGACTTGGTGTTCATCTCGGTGAGAATACACTGTCTATAATCGGTCTTAGTGAGAATTAAGACATTTTGAAATGCAGCAAACAATTAAGATAGGTTTCAAAATAGCCTCAGGAGATGTGTTCCTGTAACACTTGGCCAGAAACACTAAGCCGAGCAGAAGGGAGAACAAGATAATGAGTATGCAGAGCAACGGCATTTTAAATAGCTGGGGGCTGCTGACTCTCTTAAGTAAAAGCCATTACAGCAATGATTCTAACTCCTTCTGAAAATCAGGCATTAGCCAGATTGGGGGGTCTAGAAAGATCATTTTCACCAGCCTTTTTTAAGTTTATATTCTTTCAAAATGGGATACTAACCAAACACCGTGAGTTCAAGGTCCTTTCTGGCTTTTCCTAGAGACAGAAATGGATTCAACCAGGAAACTGCAGAGTGCATCAGAAGCTCCCCCATGGAAAGTTCCGTTACCTGTATCATAAAAACGGGAGATAAAGATACGGAGACCCCAGGAGTCGGTAGCCTCATGGTGGACAGTGAGTCACATAGGAATATATGGGGATTCCAAATATATTCAATATGATTTTTATGGCCTCCAGAAACATAGAGCCTTTGAATAGTATAGGTTTTGAAAATAGAAGCAAAGCATCGAACTTTGAATAAAAACAAACAGAATGGCACTTTGGTTCAGCGCACACATTATATATGTAAATGGACACTGAGGTCCATCCAAAGCATCCTCAATATTGACCTCCGGGTCTCCAGCACATTCACCACCCCAATCCATAAACCATGCTAGGCCTGCAAAGAAAAAAGGACCAACACTGAAACTGACTGTAACAAAAAATTAAAACTCCAGTTGTTTTCTGTTCTTGCCTTCTCTTCTGAAACTGTATTTTCTTATACGTAGACTTCAAAAGCTTAAGATTCTAATTTAGTCATCAACCAGAAAAGAAAAATACAGAAATTGTCAAATTCCACTTCGACAAGTTCTGTAAGTGAGGAGGTAGCCGCTGCCATCAGATACCAGGTTCTCTCTGCCTGCCCGCTCCCCCTTCCTCCCCTGTCAGCTCGAGTTCTCCACGCATGAGCCCACCTCTGAGACGAGTCTTGCCTCACGCCCCATGGAAAGGGAGGAAGCGGTAGGGATATAAGCTGAGTGATATGTTTTCTTCTGTACAATGTTAAGGTGACATAAGGTTACATTCTTAAACCACTATAATGAATTTTATGTTCCCTTTATATTTAAATGCTATGGTTTACTGCAAGCACTAAGATGAAAAAGAAAAAAATTTCAGGCATATTCTCCTATAAGAGAGCCCGAAGAGCACGGCCTAGTTTGGAGATCACCTTTAGATGTGCTGAACAAATGCATTTAAGCCTCCCAGAATCCAGACGTCCCACTGACCTCCTTCTCTGTTCCACTCTGCTCTGCCACTAGCTGGTCAAACACGGTCCCATAATCCTCGTAGATCTTCTGCATCTCATTGATGTGGCTTGCTACTTTTTCCATTGCCTTTAGTGCTTCTGAAAAATATAAAATTATTTTTATAAATTTTGTTTAAGTCCTGCCAAAAGCAGTAACGAAAAAGCTCAAGATTCAAGCCAGGATTCAAGACCAGTTCTTACTAAGAGAAGCATTACTCAGGTGTGGCTCACACGGCCCGCTGTAACCCAGTCATTATAATGAACAGTAGAACAGTCTCCCACCTCTGATTCTCTTTGAAATGAGGCAAAACACAGGTAAAAAGTATCACTAATAACAACAGCTAACACTGATCAAGCACCTATTTGGCAAGTACTATAACGCGTGGTTTATGTTAATCATCTCATCTCATCCCCACAGTAACTCAACGATTGTAGGAGCTGTAATCAGTCCCACTTCACAGATGAGGAAACTGAGGTGCGGAGGGATTAAGTACTTTGCCAGGCTTCTAAGGAGGCAGATAAGGAGTAGCGCCAGAACTGAAACCCAAGACTGACTGGCTATCGGGTCCCTCCCTGTAAATTCTGCCTCTGCTCCCAGGCCAATGACTGGAATTGTGAACTACAACAGTTTGTTAGCAAGAACTTACTCATGTCTCCGTGGATGCCCCTACTGACCAGAGCAACTGTCTGCATTTATACACAGTGCTTAACTTTCTACTTGGGCATGTGAGGGACAAAATGACTTCGTCAAAGTCATAAAGCAAAATTTCAGGTTACCTATAAACTTAGTATTTTTCATATTATATTCTCCTGGTTCAGTGTTTTAATTCAGTTTGGAGGCAAGTCTAGAAGGCAATTTTTAACATTTAAACCCATTTAAACATCATCTTCATGAAAAAGGATCTTTTCACATTATTTGAATACTAATCATAATTTGTATCATTTCCTTATAGAATTTAACTTCCATGTAAAAAAAAAAAATTGTCTTTGTTACTTAGGATACAAAAGCCTGCTTGTTATAGAAAAAGAGCGCATTTAACTGACAGTCTTGCCAGCGTTTATCATCCAGTACTACGAATGTTTACGAATACATTGTTACTCCACCCAGAGTACAGTATTATTACACGCAGACCACCTAGTTTTCACAGGCGGAGAACAAATCACAGTTTCTGATGCAAACACAGCATCCCTTTAAGGGATACTCTACTTACCATCAAATTGAGGGGCTTTGTGTGTTAAGACAAATTGTATCTTAGGCCAGTAATTTCTGAGGTTGCAAAAGACATGAGCCCCCACTGGTAGAGCAGAACCTGTGGCTGGGAGCGGGGCTGTGCTCCAGAACCCCCCAAGGTGGAGCCCCACCCACCGGGTCTGCTCAGCCGCTGGGCTGCCGGCCACAGGAAACCTCCCAAGGTGGCAGGGAAATCGGCCCCATTTTCCGTTCGGGCCGCGCTGTTTTGCTCACCAAGAGACCCAAAGGGACAGATTTCACCTCTCTGTGCTCAAATACGTTCTTTGACAAATGAAAACTGAATCACCCCTCCAGAGGGGCTTTGGGGCTCCCCTGATGACATAATTTTGCCCAAGTATTCCTCCATCTAAAGGGATGGCCATATAGCTCGCTATTTGCACAGACGAAGATTATATCCAAGCTTGAGAACTGTAGTGCTGAGGCAAGTCTGAGACCAGGAAGCGAAGCAGGGAAGAGAAGTGGGGCCTCGGAGGCTCAGCGGGCGGCGGCAGCCACAGCCCACCTGCAGCCTGTTTTCTTACCTGTCAGGTGATAGTGCTCCTCGCTCTCGTGGTCCGTCAGCGACACGAGCTCCTTGAGCAGCAGCGGGTACTTGAGCACCCTCTGAACCGGCTTGATGAGGTAGGACTCCAGGGTGGAGGAATGCTGCTTGGTGGGATTCCGGGCATCCAGAAAGGCCTTGAAGGCTTTATCGGTTTTAGCTACGAGCAGGGACATAAAAGACCGTTAGGAGAGCACAGCACGACAACTTAAACCCTACTTCATTTAGTTTTTAATGGAGCCCTAGATCGGCCGCTTCTACAGGCCTCCTCATGCCATTCTTTATAAAAACTCAAATGCTTCAGTGGGTCAGGCACCTAGCTGTCAACGTGGATTCAGCATCACAGCTCAGGGGCAAATCTCATGAAAAAGAGGAGTTCATGAGGCTAAATAGTACAGTCTCTCCCCCAAAGAGGAACACCAAGTTGAAATGTAGGAACGTCTAACTTTCAAGGCATATTCACATGCAAACCCGTGAGAGATTGTTAGAGGGGCCTAAAAAGTG
Source organism: Procyon lotor (assembly GCA_028646535.1). Lineage (NCBI taxonomy): Eukaryota > Metazoa > Chordata > Mammalia > Carnivora > Procyonidae > Procyon > Procyon lotor. The sequence goes on from CM053608.1 coordinate 8,825,361, forward strand.
ATTTTCAACCAATTTATAAAGCCACAAAACAGTATCATCCAGATCCTATACCAACCCTGCACGAGAGTCTTATAGCAAAATAAACTAGTAATTTTTCCCCACTCTCCTCACACAGATTATTTTCTATACACTGGGGGCCATCTTGTTTTCTTTTCAAATAAATTGATAAGCGCTGCAGCCTTCACCGAGGCCTCACAGAGCCTCCCCAGCTCGGAGCAGTCCAGTCCACCGGACGTGACCTTCAGACCCCCACAGGCAGGGAAAGCTACCCGCGTCCATGTGTGACACTGTGAAGGAGACACGTGGGAGCCCAACCCCATTCAGTTCTGAGAGTGTCCGTGGATGTATCGGCCGCTGCTTTGGATTCCCACCTGCTGACACCAGTGGACCATCTGTTTGGAATTCAGCGGATGTGAATGAAATTACACCCTTATTTGGGGTTTTCTCACAAAGGCAAAAATCGAAAACTTCTAGGAGATGTGGTACCACTTTGAATGTGACCACCAGAGTGGATGGTGGGGTGCTCCTTCAGAACTGAGCAAGCGTTGGTGTGCCTTAATTCCGCTGTGAGACGTGTTCCTTGAGGAAATGCGGACGGGAGTCAGATCTCTGTTTAAGCAAGTAGAGGAGACAGATTTTGGCTGGGGCTTGTTCACCTGAAGCACTTCAGGACTCCATTTCTTAACCTTGAGCCTGTTCTCCGACACTGTAAAGATCCAGATTTAAACCAAATGGCAGAGTTGCCTCAGGGGAGCCGGCTAAATGCTCTGAGTGTTCGAATAAACCTCTACATGCCTTCCATGACACTGTGGAGAGACTACTGCCTCTCCAATCGTCTGGTTTTGAGAGAGAAACACTGAAGGGCAGATCCTATTCAGTGCTACCTGGAAGCATATAATGACAGAGGAAGGGGCCTGGAATTCAACTTGGCTGCTACCATCCTGCTGATGCAACTAAAAAAGTTCGAGTCCAGACCTCTCCTCACACACTGGCCACTGTCACTGTCACAGGAAAGAGCCTGGGTTCCCTGGCTTCCAGAGAGCCGGCAAATCACAACAGGAGCGAGTGCATGAGGCCCTCTGTCATTCTAAAGGAGGCATTCAAGTCCCAGGGGAAGTCATTTTAACCCCGCGTTTGTGTCCAGGGGCCCACTGAATGTGGGGGTGACCAGAAGTGGGCATGCAGATTGCTGTCACTCAATGTTTTTGAGAGTTCCCAATGGAACGGTTTCCTTCTGGGTGGCAGGCTGAGACCACTGGTATTCCTCAAGTGTCCCCAGTTCTTGAGGCTTTGGATCCAAGCTCTTGGGGACGGACCACTCAGAACCCAACCTTGGGTTAGGATTAGGGACTAGGGGTATAGCGGGCCCGATCTGCTGGCTTTGATTCGACCTTTACGGAGAACAGAGTTGAGGGCTTGGATAAGAGTTAGTGTCAGTTTGGGCTGTTGTCCACGGGGCTGCTGAATGTTGGGGTAATTTCAGGGGGGCTTCCAGATTTCTCCTACTCGGAATCCTTTCCAGAGTTCCAAAGACCACTGCCTCCTTCTGCGTGGCAGGCTGAGTCCTCTGATATTACGCAAGGTTCCCAAACCCTGGGTCTCTGATCCAGGCTTTTGGGGGCGGACTCCTCAGAACCCAACATAGGGTTAGGGTTAGGGCCTAGGAGCATGGCAGGACCAGTCTGAAGGCACAGTGGAGAGCTTCCCAGGGGGCTGAGATGAGGGCAGGGATCAGGGTGAACATCAGGCCCTGGGTTTCTAGCAGGGGACGCTGAATGTGGGGATGGCCTCAGGTCGCCATGCAGATTTCTCCTGCTCTGAAACCTTTCTGAAGATCCAAATGACACAGTTTCCTCCTGGCTGGCAGGCCGTCATCCAATATTGCTCCAGTGTCCAGAATCCCCGGGCATCTGAAGCAAGGCCTTGGAGAAAGTCCTCTCAGAACCCAACCAAGGGTTAGGGTTAGGGACTAGGAGCATGGCAGGACTGATCTGAAGGAACGAATGACATTATCCCAGCGGAGGCCTCAGCAGGTTGGGGTCTCGTTCCCCGGTTCCCATGAGAGAACGAGTACGGGGCGGCCTGGTGACCTTCTCTGGGGCGAGTTCCAGTGTCGGAGCCTCACTCGCGCCCCAGCGGCCCCGCACCCCGCCGCCCAGGGCCTGCGCCGGCCCCCTCATCTTCCCTCCACCCATCCCCACCACCAGAAATGAGAATGCGAAGAAAGGGCCAGAAAAGCTTCTGAGAGGGCCACACTGGAGAACTTTCGTCTCAGCTGTGTGGCCGCGGAAAGCAGCCTCAGGCACAGAATGGCTTCAGGTGAAGCAGCATTCCCGGTCCGGGTGTCACAGGAGGACACTGAGCCACAGGAGCCGCCAACGGTGACAGTGGCACAAAGCTCCCGACTCAACAAGGTCCCGGCTGTCATCAGATCCTCGAATACTCCGCAGGGTCTGAAAGCCCAGACGCTCCGTGCGCCGCCACACCGGCAGCCCTCCTGCGGCGGCCGAGCATGAGCAACGTGTCCCATCCCATGGCGGGGGAGGGGGGGGGGCCCGAGCATGCGCAGGCTCTCCCATCCCGCAGCCTCTCCCACTGTGGCCCGGAGCATGCGCAGCCTCTCCAATCCTGCAGCCTCTCCCGTGGCCTCTCCCGCTGTGGCCCCGAGCATGCGCAGCCTCTCCCGTGGCCGCCAGAGCGGGGGCTGCTGTGGGCACCAGGGAAGAGGGGAGAGGTCCGCCCAACGGGTCTACGGGGGCTTCAAGAAAATGAAAGTCTTCAGTTAAAGCCAATGAAAGAAGAGGCTAAGAACGTGGAGATGAGGGCTTCAGGGACAGGATGTGGGCTGTTAACTGTAGAGTTTGCCTGGTTCCATCAAAAAGGCTTTAACTTGAGTTACCACACTGCTCCTGAGTGTGGTGGGGGCGTCTGCAGTGCTTCCTCCGGCCGAAGACGGTTAAGGAGAAAAGAAGAAAACAGCATACGCTCTTCCCTATCCCCATCCAGCAGCTTATGGTTCCCAGCTTTTATATCAAGGAATTGGGGGGCGGGCGGGGGTGGGGGGGGGGAGAATCTAGATGTAATTGAACAGCAGAGTGACACACGGCAGAGAGACATCTCTGCTCTTAGGACACATGTTCACTGTCACCAATAAATGGAAATAAACCGAGAATTGTTTCCTCTAATGTCTGTCAAAGGTAAAGAACAGAGCACGATCCATTAAAACTGCCCTTATTTCTACTTATTAAATGCAAATTTATTCTTAACAACTTAAAAAAAAAAAGGACAACTGTAAAGGTAAAAGCAACTTACCTCGCTCTAGAACCTTCTGTACTTTAATATGATTAGCACAGAATCCGCTGTAGAGTTTAAAATGGTCCGCATAATAAAGGAAAGAGCCTCCAAGGGAAAACAGCAGTTTCTAGAAGGGGAGGGACAGTCACATGGGACACAGTTTAATCAGTGCTGGCTCTGACACGGCATCTGACTACTTTGGTGCATCCAGGGCACCTCTCAGGTACCAGAGCACTGTCACCTCAGAGAAACCACCAAATGAAATCAACTCAGGACCACCCCATTTTCACAGGACACAGAGAACTGCCCGGCCGTCCCCTAGCAGATCTTCAGTTTGACTGAAAGCTTTCTGGTTTCAAAAAAAGCCTAGCAAAAAGCAAAGCCAACTAACGCCACGGGCAAAGGACAAGAAAGTTCTACAAAAATACATCCGACAAAGTGGGATATGAATGATCTCAGAGGATCATCAATCAAGCCACTTCTGCATTACTCGGGACAGATGCTTTTGTCTGTATCCTGCCCTGTCCCCCTTCTCCTGTCCTGTACCTTTCCTTCGCTGGAGGGGCTCCTCACCACTCAGTGACGCTCACACTGGAGACAGTGCTCCATCAAAGAACCGCTGACCTGTGCTTTTCATCCTAGCATCACATGACCACGAAGATGCGAGATTAGATGCTCTTGCTTTGAGCAAACGCCCTACGTATCTTTCAATAGATCTGAGCAGGGTGGTGGACATGCTCGGCCACAAGGCCGACTCTACTTAAGTTGTGCCACCCAGACTCCTGACTTCCAGAACCACTCAAGATGAAAACGGGGCCTGCTTTTACCCCCTGCCAGAGGAAAAGAGCACAATGAAAGCACCAAGTTTACCTTGTCAATGGGCAAGGGACAGCAATTTCTTTTTCAAGGGAGAGTTCTGCACGCTACCCATTTATTTTTGCTTTAAACCAAAATCCAAAATACTTACTCTGAACTGTGAGGGAGTCTCAAGGCTGTTAAAGTCCGAGGACGCTGAAATCCCATCCTCCAGAGTTTCCAGAAACACCTTTTGAAATTCAAGCATCTCTGGCAAACTTCCAAAAAGTGACTCCATCTATATGAAGGCCGGGATCAGAAAGAGGGTATCAGCAATGAAGACCCAGACACACAGGCAAATCCCAGGTGGTTCACCAAGAAGCAGACAGAAGGAAGTCCTTCAAAGAAGGCAGCATGTTCACTCCGTGACCTAGCTTATACACAGAGTTTTTACAGCTCTGGTTCTAATAATTCTAAAATAACCTTGTAAATGGATGTAACATTTTGAAGATTCAAACTGCCAAAAAAAAGGAAGTCAATAGAAAAGAACTAATTATTGAGATTTAACATTAACAAGTCATGAATTAAAGAGTAACTTTTGGCCACACCTTTTTCTCCAAAAAGGACACTGTCCTGCATGTGTAAACTCCTGCCACTGAGCCTCACATGGCAGAGGCCACATAAATGGCTTTGGAGGAGGCCACACCTGGCTGGGTCCCTCTGACGACCCTTTAGTCCTGGATGTTATTTGTGGATCAGCAGATAGAACCTCCAGAGAGGTACACTAACGGGCAGACAGACTAACCTGTGTATCAGGGGACAGGGGGAAGGGACTGATTACCTCATCTTGGGTGAGAAAGGTCTCATTTTGCAGTGGCTCCAGGTATAATTCAAAGAGGCAGCTCAGATCCTGAAAGACGGAAGGAGAGATTCTTGATCACACGTGTCTCCAAAATACCCAAGGGTTTCCAGCAACCCTGACCACAGCTCCAGACTCCCACCGGGAAAGATGGATTTCAAGTCTTGTTGAAACTCATGACCCTAAAGGTGGTTACTATTATTTCCGACCTAATTCACAGAGGCTAATAGCACAGTGCACTCAGCGGCTGGAGCACCTGTCCCGCTTGGTTAGACGGCCTGGTGGCAGAACCTGGCTCTGTCCGTGACTGAGGGCAGCATCTTTCATCTCCCTGCGGAGAAGGGGAGCTCTGGCGAGGCACCTCTGCCGGGCGTGACCACCCCGGTCAGCTCACCCCGCCTCCTCTGTCTCAGGGAGCAGGGCGACAGCCCCACCGTGAAGCTGAGAAGGACGGGACAAGATCTGGGAAGCTCTTCAACTTCGGGGCTGACACATTAGCAGAATTTCAAACTCCCATATACAAATGCAAGAAAAAATTTCCAAAGATTAAGTGCAGTTGTGACGCATACAATCGAGGCCATGTCTGGGTCTCCAGTAAACTGGGCTCCCAGAGCACGGAGCAGTGGGAGTGGACAGTGCTTATAAAACTCTTTAGATAAATGGTTTATTTAATCATTTGAAGCCAAGACCAGGATATAATTTTGTAATATGAAAGGGTTTTTTTTTTCTTATTTCATTTATTCTAAAGAATTCTGAGAATGAAAACGCTAGAAGTGATTGATTACAAAGCCCTTTCCTTTGCTCCCTCATTTTACAGTGGAGAAATCTAGACCTGAAGAGCTTTGTCAGAGCCCGAAGCCTCCAGAACTCTACGGCATAGGTCCTAGGAGCAAGTGGACAGGCCTATGATGCCTTTTCCTATGTCGTAACGAAAAGCTCCCTGGCCTTCCCTCCCTCACCATCTTCCGCGGCGACTGCTTCGGAGCAGGGAGGTGTGAGGAGTTACCGAACTGTATCTCAGCAAACACACCAGTGCTGAAACCTCCAAGTTGCATGCAGGAACCAAGGTTAGATGAACAAGAAGTAAAAATCCCGTGTTAAATGTCAGCCACAAAAAGAAATGACAAAATGAAAACGGTGTGTATGTGAATCACAAGAGGCACCCGGTGCTGGTTATTTGGTCAGAGACAGTGCTGGGCTGCCCTCCTTCCTCGTGCCACCCAGGACTTACACACCGCGAGCCCGGGGGGCACCGAGCCACGGAGCCGGCCAGCTGCAGCCCTAGGAAAACAAAGTGCAGGGTTTCTTGCAGAGCGAAGGGTCCTTTCTGTCCATCCATCTCAATCCTCTGCCGGCAGCTCAGCGACACACCGTCCCGGGGCGGTGCGGCCCAACAGGGAAGCAGAGGCACATTGGTGGCGGCAACAAGAACTCTGAATTCCCCCCTCGCCTCTGTGGGTGAAAGCTCGTGACCACCCTCCCCGGGGGGCCAGGGGGTCTCTGAAGCCTCAAACTGCCCAGCACATGCAGCTGCTTTGGAAGGGCTGTCGTGTTCACAGGACGACCCAGAAACCGGGTCTGAGCCCCCCTGGCGCTCATGTCACGTCCCCAAGTGAGATGCTGGACGAGACACGATGGGACAGGAAAGTTAACTGTCCACTCTGCAGCTTCTCTTTTTCCCCATGGGACCAAAAGAAGGAGCTCTGGGTAGTTCTACCTGCGCACAGTAGGTATGACAGTAACAGTGATGAAAGGGGCAGCTCAGACCTGTCCCCACCCTCCCGGCCACTGCCACCAGGCAGGTCTGGGGGCCTCACCCACAGCCGGTCCCTAGTTCCTCAGTCCAGGAGTTGTCTCCAGCCCTCTCCCGCTCCCAGCAGACTCCCTTCCCACGGTCTGCAGACCACACACCAGAACTTCTGTTTCCATAGTGAAAGCCACCTTGGTAACCAAACGAGCCGAGAACCTAATGCTTCCAAGTCCTCTCAGCTCGTCGGCCCCTCACCCGCCCGCCTCGGCAGCGATCCGCCGCCTCCAGGAGCAGGTGGCTCCGTCAGGACAGCTGGGGTCCCGGGCATAGGTGACCCGGGGACACCGGCGACAGACAGCCGGCCACCCCGGGGGAGGGGGGACCAAGCGGGGAAGAACT
>CM053608.1:8838492-8875261 GCA_028646535.1 Procyon lotor
GGAACCGAGACCTGCCGTGGTCTGGGCTGCGAACGCTGACACCAGGCACTCAAGATAAGTGAGCTGTCTACACGAAGCCAAGACGGGGACTGGGGGGAGCATAGGGCGCACCTGAGTGGCCATGGCCGGAGGGCCAGGGAGACAGAGGCAGGGGCCTGGGCTGTAGGGGGAGCAGGGGTGGGCGGCGGGGTTGGGCGACCTTGACGTGGCATGGTGGCAATCCCTGCCACCTGTTAGGTACGTACCTGACAGAGGATGCCAAGGTGAGCGTCGTGGCCACGTGAAAGACGGGGGAGTGTGCACCCCGAGTGGGGCGAGCCCATCACCTGAGCCCGTTATCACTACCCTGGTGTGCGTGCAAAGCTCGTGCCAAAGGCCTCAGAGCACGTGCTGGACCAAGATTTCTGAAACAATTACTTTTCCCAAGACAGGAGACTCGCGCCCTCAGGCTCTGGGGGTACCACGGGGCGGCCCATGGCAGTTCCCCGCTGGGTGGCCTCAACTGATCCCCCAACTCCCCGCTCCCCGACTCCAGGTGCCCATCTGGAAAGCAGGGATGATGTTTTATAGGGTCCTTGCAATGAGTCAATGAGGTAAAACGTAAAAATACTCATCACAGTACGAGGGATCGATAAAAATCAACGTTTGTACATGGAGTTCAGCTCACCAAGTTCTGCCCATTTTTTCAAAGTACAAAAGAAATTTCCTCTGAATTCTCCAAAGGGTGGGCCAGAAAAATCACACTTCATGACTTCAGCATTCCCTCACGGAGCCCCCCGTCTATGCCGGGCTCTGCCCTGGGTGCTGAGGATGCAGCCCTGAGCCCCTCATGGAGACCTTGCCCTCCTGTGAGGGTGCGGGGGAGGGGCTGGGGGAGGGACAGAGAGAGGGGAGAGGTCCCGAGGAGGGGGGAACACAGGGCATCTCAGACAGAGGTGGATCCAGGGCTCCGGGGATCCAGCCGGGGAGGGGCACACGGGCGGACGGCGTGGCCTAGGGCCTGCAGCTCCAGAGCCCGCCCAAGAGAAGCCAAGTTTGTGCAAACTCTCGAGGGAGGGAGGGAGGGCGGGCAGCAGCCCTTGGGTGGCCCCTGTGGGCACCAACAGTAAGAACCCCATGCTCGGGTGTCCCCCCACCCCCCACGAGGGCAGTCACCCCTGAGGGAGGGAGCGGCTGCTCCAGGGCCTGCTGCCTGCCTTCTGCTCGGCTTCTCTGACTGGAGTTGGGTCAGAACTCAGAAATGAGTAAGATGGGCGGTCTCTGCCAAGGCTGTCTCAAGGGCTCGGGCAGCATTTCTGCACCGCGGGGCACTTCCTCCACAGGAAAGACTGGGTGTTTCGAGATCACGCTTACACAGCACAGAAGGGCTCATCCCATCTAACACAGCCCACGCCAGGTCCCCTGTCTTTGCTTTCCCGTCTTCCACCCAGAAAGCGAGCTGTGGCCTCCTTCCGATGCACAGTTAAGCCTGCGCATCAAGGGAGATGTGTGTGGCCCGGAGCCTCCCCTTGACCCCCCTTGACTGCAAAAATACGGGGCCCACCGTGTAGCAGAGATGTCTGCGACCCCCTTCGACCACAGACAGTATACTGAGGCAAGGGTGCATCGTCAGAGTGAGGGTCAGCCAATGGAGGCTGCGGGGCCGGCGGCACCCTCCACCTGCTGCTGCGGGTCAAGCTTCATGAGCGCTTGGCCGCCAAGCTCACTGGGGGGCCCAGCTCCCCCGGCTGCTTCCAGCCTAGAAGGCAGGGCTGAAGGCTTGCCAGAGCCTCAAACATTTACTGTCCCCTCCCAGGAAAAGTGCGCCAACTCCTGGTAACAGAGAGATGACCCCAGACGGAAAAAGATCCTTCCTTTGAAGTTAGCCTTAATTCAAACTCAACCTAACCTATAAACCTTTATTCCGAAAATTTCAAGCGAAGTGGAAATTTAAAAGATGACTTTTATGTTATTCTTCTAGAGACTACAAATGGCATCTTAAGTCACGTGAGATATAAACCCTTTTATGTCCTATGCTTTCAACTGTGTCCAAAACAAAGCAAAGCACCTGTTGGCTCAGCTGGCCCGGATCCAGGGCTCCGAGAGATGGCGCTGAGTCTCTGACTGGGTTTGCCTTTACTTTGTGTTGCTTTTTGGTGGCTGAGACGATTCTGTTTGTCCTGTGATTCGGGGCATTTAGACCTGAATTTAAATCCTTTCTAAGGCTACTTTATATCACTTACCATTCATGCTAAATGTGTCTATCTGGTGAAATACGTCTCTAAACCAATATATTTCAACTGAATTATTTTTGTAAACTATATTCTTAACTCTTGACTTTTCTGTCAACACTACTCTCAGCCACTTTTCCATCCGGAGGTGCTGATTTCTGGGCTCAGGTCCACTTCCCTTTTCTTCCTTCATTCCTTCAGTGTTCCCCCATAGCCCACTTTCATTCCGGCAATCAAATAATTTAAACCCATGTATCCACCGTAACCCTTCCTCCAGCGGTTAGTGTCCTCACTGAACATTCTCGTCGGTTTCGGTGTTTACTGCTAGGTTTCCCAAACACAGCATTTCTATTCAAGAGTTAGAGGTCTCTGACTTTATTGATAATAAATTACTGATTGCTGATAATAGATCACTGAAGCAGGAAAGGTCTTGACGTGCTACATGTTCTGAGGATTTACGAGCCTTTTTTTCTATCTTTGGCACTGTGGTTGCAGGAAAACAATGCATCCATATAAACGCCAGCTGCAATCATATTCTTGACCAGAGAGAGCTTTGATCAATCTGACAGCCACCAATTTCCAGGGCAAATCAAGTGTGTATGAGAAGTAAGACAGGGGACAAGACAGCGGGATCCTGGAAGGGGCAATCGCACACACTTAGCTTTAACAGCTCGGGCTGCATCTTTGCTCAGGACGGCACTGCCCAGCGACCTAAGCCCAGACTGCCCCTCAACTGAGTCCTCTCCCCTTTCCTGCGGTTTCCTAAGAAGCATATTTTCTTTCTAGTTGTCCTCTATGTGGACTCCTGACTGCCTTACCTAGAAAAACAAAAAGTAGGGTAGCACCCGGTTCCTAGCTGCAGTTCTAAGACGCTCAGAAAACCATCCATCACTTGTACCCATTCCAGTTCCTTGATGGTCCTCCTTGTGCATCTTAGCCTCCAGACTGCCTTAGACTTGCAGCCCCTAGTTGGCGTGCTCTATCTTTCCATCTTGGTCTAACAGAAGCCTTGGGTCTGCCTGTCTCGCAGAGTCTTATCCACGAGGATGTTCACAGGCACATGAGTTGATCGAGCCTGCAGCGGCCCCTCTCCCCACCCTGGCCTGGCGCCCCTGGCAGATTACAAAGCTATTTCTCACACGTGGCTCTTCTCTGATGTCCCCTCCTTGAAACTATCATGGAAAAAGAATAGGAAATTCCTATTCTTTTTCATAAAGATATGGGGATTCAGAGGATGAGGTGCCTTTCCGAAACCCTGCCAACCAGGCAGCGAGAGGCTCTAACACTCGGTCCCATTGTCTTCCACTCCCCACCTGTCCCAGCAACAGCAAATTAAGAGACCAGCATCTTCTTGCTTTCCCCCCATAGTACAGCAAGGGAAGAAATCCTTCTTGTGAATCTTCTCTCTTCTATATCCCACTCTCCAAATATAAACTGCAAATATGCTGTCGGGGCTAGCCTTGGCCAAAGGGACAATCGGAGTCACGGCCAAGTGACAGCAACACACAGCCACCCGTGAAGGAGGCAGAGAACAACCAACAGGCTTGCAGCGGCCCCTCCAAGAGGCTGCAGAAGAAGCCAAGCCACAGTTTCTCTTTCTGGGACAGATGGACCAGAGTATATGCTCTGAGCTGGGGACACAAAGGGGCTCTTTCCCTGCCCAAATTTGGTGCAAATTATGAATTCTTTAAAAGCTTTCCTGAGCATTTAAACTTCACCATCTATGATCTCTTGCTGAGCAGCAAACCGAGGTGGCTGACAGCCCTGCCCGAAGCCCCCGGAGATGCAGGTGGACGGGAGCCTGCTCTCCTCACCCCATCTCGTGGCTCGTACCTTTGTGACCCTCTAATAGCTACATTTCTTTTTTTAATTTAAGAAAGAGCCAGAGAGGAGAGAGTGTGTGTGAGCACGAGTAGGGGGGAGTGGCAGAGGGAGAGAGAGAAGCAGCAGCGGACTCCTCGCTCCTCGGGAGTCCGACACGGGGCTCGATCCCAGGACCCGAGATCATGACCTGAGCCGAAGACAGATACTTAATCGACGGAGGCACCCAGAGGCCCATAGCTACACCGACTTCTACTGATTGCTGTTCCAGCAGGTTGCACGGGTCAAGGATGGCTCTGTCACTCAGGAAGAACAATGTGGGGAAAGGGAGTGAAGGTCTGGGCCCTATGACTTGTCTGAAACCTACCACATCCCCTTTGGACTTAAAAAGCCCAGGACTGTCAGTTCTAATATTTGGCTGAAAATAATACCTGGAATCTGGCATCTAAAAAAAACTGCAGCTTTGGGAAGAAAAATCACAAAAATATGAAATGTAAATTACTTGTTAATAACCTGATCACCTTTCTCAGGCCTGGATATCGCCAAGTGCTACTGAAGTGAGCAAGGATCCAGCCTGCGGGCCCCTTTCCTTCTAGTTGTAGTTTAAAAAAAAATTTTTTTATGCTAAATTTTAGCAGTGTTATTTTTTTTTTAAAGAATTATTTGAGAGAGAGGGTGAGAGAGGCAGAGGGAGAGAGAGAATCCCGAGCAGACTCCGTGCTGAGAGTGAAGTCTGACACAGGGCTCGATCTCACTACCCTGAGGTCACGACCTGAGCCAAGACCAAGAGTCAGATGCTTAACTGACTGAGCCACCCAGGCTCCCCATTTAAGTAGTGTTATAATCAAGGTTGTTCCATTACTCTGGATCAGATCTTATTGACGGGGCCTCAAATTAATCATCTCATACAGAGCAATGTCTGCCTCACACACATTTATCTGAGACTTTACCACCCATCGCTAAAAATCTAACACTGACTAAATAATAGAAATGAGGCCATAAAACTTAAACTAGGGCAACAATTATTTTTGATAAACTGGCCATTTGATCCACCTTCTAGAAAGTACAAGTCGATAAATCCAAAGTAACGAAAGCCCTGTTTCCCCAGGAGCACGGAGCACAGCGGACAGGTATGAGAACCTACACAGCAGGCAGGAGCTCAAGCAAAACCAAAGGACGTCAGAGACAAACGTGACCGCCACAGAATGTTAATTTAAAACTTCTTTTTAAAGACTCAGACACCGAAAACTGGTTTCAAATCTCACCTGAGATTACTGGTTTGATAACGGTCTCTCCATCGTGGAAACTCATCTATGAAACCACCGTATTCAAGACCTTGCGAGGCAGACACTCTGCCCTGTCGCAGGGCCTGGAACCACAGGCTGCTGCTGCCCAGGTCAGTCTTTACGTCACGGCTGGATGAACCACGAAGGTACCAGATTCTAGAACACTGCAAAGCCAACTCAAAGCCAACTCCAGAGCCGACTCGAAGCCCCTTGGCAGGACTCCTCGAGTGCCGTGACACTTGTGGAAACCCCCAGCCTGTGCAATGCCAAGCCAGAACCTTCTCAGTAATTGCACATCTAAGAGCTTCCTCGTCTGACATCTGTTTTCTGAAAACAGGAGAGAAACTAGGTGGCGGCAAAGAATCAGGGAGTGTGAGGGAAGGGGAGTCAAGGAGGAGGGGGGATGCTTGGAGGCTGAACAAACAAAAGAAGGGATAGGGAGGCGTGACAACAAACAGAAGAAGGAAAAGGAGAAAAGACAGAACTGGGAGGCGTCGAAAACCATGCCGTCAGTTTTCTCCTGCCTCCCACATTAGTGACAAATGCATTTTGTGTTGCCTGGTCCTTCGTGCCATTATCCAGAACGGCAGGAGACTGATTTATGAAACCAATAATCCAACCTTTCCCCCGGGGAGTTAGAGGCTAGTACTGAAAGGGTTCTGTACTTTGTTTCTGTACTGGGGATACTGAAGTGTTCCCAGCGGGGTCCCCAAACCCTGCTCCCTCAGCGCCTGCCCCCCTCCCCCGCCACCGCGGGCACAAAGTCAGCTCCGAGCAGACACTAGAGGAAATTGCAAAATGACTCAGAACAACTTCTCAGAACTTTTTCAGCAAGTGAAATCAGCTGCCATGTGGGGCCGGGACATTATTAAAAGGTGAGAGTCTGCTGTGAGTAATGAAAGGCGTGAAGGGAACGGCACTGAGGCTCAGATACACCTGTGCTCATGCAGGACAAGTCGAGGCTTCCCTGGGCCACAGTCTAGCTGGGAATGCCTTTATGGGGTTGGTCCCGATGAATGAAGGAACAGAGCTGACCCTACACCAACCCCACTCTTGCTATATATTGAAGGTAAGACAGATAAGGATTCAGGGCGGCCAAAGAGTGGCCGGCCAAAATTAGATCCTAACTGGCTGTTATTCCTTCAAAAGACAAGGAAAGGAGCAAGCAGCCGAGCCTTCACTGGCTTGCTGACGGGACGGGGCTGCCGTGAGGTTCCCTCGGGGGCCCCAGGGAAACCACGGGACTGTCTGCTGCCGACTCATCCCCTCAACTGGGCGTACAACCACCCCTCTGGTCCCGCAGCCAGCTGCCGATTTTACCCAAGGGAGTTCTACAAAACGTTGGCTTGGGGTCAAGATCTGAATTTATGCCCTGCTTCCCTAGAAAACACGTTTTTTTTTTTCCACTAATTAGTGAAATTCACTAATTTCACTATTTTCAGAAAATAAAACTCTGAAAATGCTAGAGCACCAGTGCATAATGCTGCAACTGGTGTTCAACAATGTAGGAATTTCTAACCATCACCAATAGTCTCCTCGGGCTCAACCTCACGGTTTATGCCCTCTAGGGTTGGAGTTCTTATTATGTGATGTTCCTCGGTGTCTCCTAGCACAGTAAAATAAGGCCTTAATCCTGGCAAGCCTACCACACCAATCAGAGCTCAAGAAAAAGACAAAGTTCAAAATGTCACTTGGCTAAAGAAACACAGGGTCACCTGGGGGGCTCAGCTGGTTAAGCACCCGACTGTGGATCTCAGCTCAGGTCTTGATCTCAGGGTCAAAAAAAGGAAAAGGAAGGAAATACAATGCTTTTCATTCTGTAAGTACCTGATAATTAAGTCTGTAATATTAAGTCAAGACGGAAGCAACACCACTCAGGTGTTCATGCATCGTCAGAATTACGAACGTGGAGCTCACTCCACGTCCCTAAGGAGGAAACGTGTGGGTAAACGTCCTGAGCAGAATGAACTCCCTCGAACTGCAGTGACTTCTCACGTACAGCAGCCATTTCCTGAGGGCCCCTCACTTCCACCAGATGCTCAGTGCTCCACTCGGATTTTTCTCAACCAGGTGAGAGGGGAAAAGGCGAGAGCGAATATGGGAATAGAGCACCTACCTACCCTCACCTTCATTCCTGTGGCCTTCAGCCTCCATAAATCTTACAGGTTTTAACTTCAATAACCGGGTGAAGGACAATAACTAACCAGTGCTAACTCTAAATGGTTTCTTCTAGAATTTATTTTCCCTTGAAGCTGCTCTCTGTATTCACGAGGAGAAAAGGCCGCGTCAGGCGAAAGCCGGCTCCGGGTCGGGTGCTGGGGCCGAGCGGGGGGCCGGGCGAGGTGCCAGAGCGGCACAGACCGGCCAGGACGGGCCCCGCGACCGGCAGCCCCCGCCTCGCTGCGCAGACGCACCCGTCTGTGGACTCCTCCAAGGACAAAGGACGCCAGCGTCAGACTCGGGGCTGACCCCACGTTTTCTTCCCCAGCGACCACCCACGTCCCGCAGGTGTCCCCCGAGAACATGCACGAGCCTGCAAACGGGGTCTGCTGAAGGTGGGGTCTGGCCTGAGACTACCTGCTTTCTCCCCCTTCCCAAAGGGAGAGTATTCTGAAATCATTCTGTCTCCAATCTGGAAGCCTAGAAAGAAAAGGAACGTGGAGACACAGAGGGCCGAACACCACGGAGGAGGAGGAGGATGACGAGGGGAGGGGGCGGCCTCGCCTCCACCACCACATCCGAAAGCATTTCGCCTGCTCCGCAACCAACACAGGCCACAGGTGACCGTGGAGACCGCCCCCTGCCCCCCAGCACTTGCCCCGGCGGGAGGCAACAGGGGAGGTCCCAAGGAGCGCAGTGGGGGTCCCTCCCCGCCACCCACCACCCCGGAGGCAGGTGGCTGGCTGGCTGCTCTTCGAACGCAGGCCTTTGCTTGGCCCCCGAAAGGACAAACGCGCCCTCTTCCAGTCTCGTCCCGGAGAGGCTGGGAGCGAAATCACACCCCGCTGCTTGGAAGGGGAGGCCGAGCGGGTAACCGCGCTACCCTCTGTTACGAACAGAGCAGGTGAGTGATGCTTGGCAACAAAGAGGACAGGGCTCCCGTGTGCTTCATGGCGCAGCAATGTCCCTTCCTGCCACACCCACCAAAGAGTCTGCAGCGTCCTGACACATCAGCCCCGAAGACCAGGACAGACCATGAGCCGGGCACTGACCCCTGGAGCTAGGACACTAGGAATTGCAGAAGAAAAAATTCCAATTAGCTCCGAAGAGACCAAATGGGCTTTCAGATTCCCATGCAAACTAAGCACAGCTGCTTCCAACAAATCCACAAACTTGCCACCAAGTCCCCACCACGTGGACGCACCATGGCGTCAGAAAAGCACAACAGTGCCTCCGAGAGCCGGGCAGAAAACTCAGCTCACCTGGATCTGCTTTAGTCTGTGCCCGCGGCGCGAGTCCCTAAGACCTCCTGAAGGGCCATGTCTTGGGCTTCACTAAGCCGCTCAACATTCCCAGCCCACTCCCGCCAGAGAAGGGCAGACCCGACGGACAGTATCTCGTGAGTCATTTGAGGGTGTCCATCCACGGCCCCCTGCGTGAGAGAAACTAGCTCCGAGGGGGGCGGGCTTGGTGTTCCAGCAGGTGGCAAACAGCCAAGAGGACCCAAGTGCCAGGGCCTTCGTTTCCAATTCTTTTTTGTGTCCTGGGACAGCTCAAGAAGATCTGACCACCCGATATGCCTACAGGAAGACCGGGCAGCCAGTGAAGGCAGGGAAGCCGTGTGTTAGGGGCACAGAAGGACAAAGCCCCGGGAGCTCCGTAAGTGCGTGAGACACATCAGGAAGAAGGTCCTCTCTGCCTAATATAATCTCTCACGGGCGTGTGTGTAACCGTGCACGATCCTCTCAGCAAGACAGGATGGCTGGCACTGTCATTTTCCCTCACTCGTAAGGACAGACAAGCTGGCTGGGTGCCCTGCCCCAGGTCGTGCGTGGTCAGGCCATGGTCAAGCCCGGTGGGGCCAGGACACAGACTCAGGTTTCCAACCGTGAGGCTGAGACTTCTGCCCATTGCACAGCCGCCCACCTGGATTTATTCACTGCAAAAGAGGATCGTCTCACCACCGGAGGAGGTCAGACGCAAGTCATTCCCAGGGACAACGGGGTCTGCTAAGAGGATGCTATCTCTCCGTTCAGTCATATGTCAGGGATTCTGTC
This sequence comes from Procyon lotor, assembly GCA_028646535.1. Taxonomy (NCBI): domain Eukaryota; kingdom Metazoa; phylum Chordata; class Mammalia; order Carnivora; family Procyonidae; genus Procyon; species Procyon lotor. The sequence continues at coordinate 8,848,027 of CM053608.1, forward strand.
GATGACAAGCATTTACAACAGGTATATTCAGCTCTTTAAAAGAGATCATGATCGGATTAACCTACGGAACTGAATAGCAGCCATGTAGAAAGACCACGATTTATAAGGAAATTCTATTTTAATTTCACTTTTTGGCCAAAACATCTTACAACCAAACAGATCTTGAAACAGTGCAGGAGACTCAAGGTAGAAAGATGTGCGACGTGAGCACGCTGGAAAACAGATCGTACACCCAATAATCTTTTCCTTTCGTTTCTTAGATAATGCAAGCTCTTAAAAGGAATTCATGTAAAAAAAACTCAAAAGGTTAAGATAAGTGGGTGAGCAGGCATTAAATATTAAATGCAAGTTATGTTCATGCTGTGTTTTAAAACCTAACCATTAGTGCATGTCCCTTTTTTCCACCTTGCACAAATGAAAGGGCAAAATAGATCTTAAGCGTTATTAAATTGCAAAGAGCACAGCACACAGCCTCACGCTGTGTATCTCCAGATTCCCAATGCTCTCTGTTCTAGCAACACAACGCCTACAAACTGTAAAAATAATCACTGCCAAAGCTACACTAGGTGATTACATAAAATTCTTCTAAAAAAGCTGAAAAAAAATGTTTAATCAGGAACAACTAAAGTAAAAACTCTGCTTACCTCAGGGAAATCGGTTTCACTTTCGTGGATTTTCTCTTACAGCATGAAGTCCAATACTAGCATGTGCTATGCTCCAAGGAAATGTCACAGAGCAGAAGATTATTTACTGTCTTCAAATTAACCCCTCTTTTCAAGCGGATTTTACAGAGTAAATATTTGAAATTTGCAGGGTTTCTGATATATTTCAAAAGGACACAAGTCTCTCAGAGACCCCCTAAAAAACCCTTGCAAGGTAGGAAGGAGAAGGAAGTCGTTCGTGCCACAGAGAAACTAGAATCCAAAAGAAATTCTCGCATCCTTAGCTGTAAAGAGGGTTAAAAAATGACAGTCAGGACTCCCTTCTGGAAAGAAAGGCATATCTTCCCGTCCGCATAACAATCTATAGACGTTTCAGAGTAAAATCAACTTTCAAGACAGGAAAAAAGGAAACCATGCAAGCGTGCCTATGTTCGGATCGGAATCCACACCCCTGAGACCAAAGCCCTCGCTTACTTACATGCTGTACATAGAAAGGAAAAGTTCAAAGGAACCTGCTCCCTCTGGGAGAAAGGATTACAGCAACGGTCGGCTCCTGGGAAACGAGTAGGAGGCACGTTCTCTCACTCTCATCCCCAGGCAATGAAAAAAATCCCAAACTGGGGCTCCAAGTCACATTCGCGAGGTCGTCCTAGCGCCACCAAGCTCTTCCTCTGAGGCAGCGCCGGCGGGTGGGGAAGCTCACCCCCTTCCTCTGCATTTCCACCCCATGCCGAGCCTGCCGGCTCTGGGGAGACACCAGGTCGGGGTACATGCAGGGACGACAGAGCCAGCTCGGGGACCGGAAAGCGGGATGCAAACCGTATTTTCTACGGAGCCCGCGTAGCCCACCTCAAGTTCCGGAAACAACCCAGCAACTGTTTTCAGCCCCCTCACCCGAAGAGAAACTGTTTATTCCTTTCAGAATCCAAACTGTTACAGTAGTGCCAGCTAACTGCTAACAACACTGGGGGGGAAAAAAGAGCCCGCACGAGGGAGAGGTTGACAGGGGCACACAAAGAGCTGTGACAGTAATAGGCACCCTTGAAGAGCAAGAAGGCAATCAATTATGAACCATTTGCAGAAATTGCAGGGCTGTCAAAAGCCCCACTTACAGCTGCGCCTCATCAAGCCAGGCTGCATTTGATTTTCAAGGGAAATTATTCCTTATTCCAAAGTCTAGAATATTATTAGTAAAATATCCCAAACAACTCAGGTTCAGCCAGGGTCTAATCTGAAAAGAAGTTAATGACCCCTGAGAAGGCCAGATGGGCCAGAGTGGGAAGCCCGGGAGACAGAGGCGGGTCTTCTCTCTGGAGCAGTGACCACCTCCCCGTGGGCACCGTGGGGCAGCGCCCCCCGCGAGCCCGAAAGATCCATGCCCAGCACCAGGACACGCATCGTCCAACTCCCAACCACCACCGGAAAACAGAAGGGGCTAAAAATAATAAAACAGAACAAAATGTCGTTTTTTTTTCCTTTTTTTCCTTTTCCTTCCAGCAAAAGAGTGAGCAAGCATGAGTGGGGGGAGGGGCAGAGAGAGAGAGAGACAATTTCAAGCAAGCTCCATGCCTAGTGCAGAGCCAGATGTGGGGCTCCATATCACAACCCTGAGATCACGACCTGAGCCAAAATCAAGAGTCAGATACTTAACCGACTAAGCCACCCTGGCACCCCTTTCTTTTAATTCTTAAATTCAAAACTTTGTTTTCACTAACATACACGCCAATTATTACTTCTGATGGTCACTGATTCATCATTGTTCCCAAGGAACAAAGAATGTGTGAACTAAGTAACTTCCAGGCATTACACCGGGATTTTGAGAAATGCCCTGAAGTCCATTATTACGGACAGATGACCTTCAGGTTTGAAAAAGGTCAGGTGATGACCACTTTGGACTTAAGAGGGATTGACAGCAATGCTCACCACGATGACATTCTCCTTCAGTATTTTTGTCTTCTGTGTTCTTTGGTATTTATCTTTTTTTTAAAGATCTATCTACTTGAGAGAGCGCACACGAGTGGGCAGCGGCGGGGTGGGGGGAACGGGACTCTCAAGCAGACTGCACGCCCAGCACACAGCCCAATGTAGGACTCTATCTCACATCCCTGAGATCACGACCTGGGCTAAAATAAATAAATAAGTATTTATTTATTTGCTTTCTTCTCTAAGCATTTTAGCAATGAAAACTAAGCTCAGCCAGCTCCAATTTCAAGCCCAACTACAGCTTTTCCTTTCTTCAGTTTTTAACTGATGCTCCAATGTTCGTTTGGTAAATGCTCTGTTTTGTTAGGACAGGCATCATTAAATGACAGAGTTAGGAATAGCCTCAACACGGTGACTTTTTGCCTATTTATTTTATTGAATGTTAAAATAAAATCTGGAAAAAGATTTCCTTTCCTTCCTAAGAACGTTAAAGTGGACCTCAAACCGATTACAAGGGGGAGGGACTCATCACCCCTCGTGGCTTTAAGTGATCTCCCCCGAGCGGCCGCACCGTGCCCGTGCTCCTGGACATGCTGACCTTAAACAGACAGCCGAGCTTCTAAAGTGGGTCAGAAATAGTTATTTATTTTTTTACAAAAACTTAAGACAAAGCAATCAAAACACTCAGCTGATGCTCCAGGGTGCATTTCTTAAAAAAAGATAATAATCACTATTAGCTATGATGTCAGGGTCCCAAAAGTAACTAATCCACCAGAGATCGAATAGAGGCACAAGGCTAAAGATGTGGACAATTTCAGTTTCATAAAAAATGCTGCATCCTGGGGGCACAGCCAGACCGAGTGTTTCATGTTAGGAATCAGAAAGACGAGAGGAAAGATTGGGGAGGAGGTGGGTCAGGAATGGGGGAACAATGCAGAGAGGGAAGAGGAGGTAAGAGGTCAGGGGCCACGGGAACCCCCTCTGAAGCCAGCAGGCTCCAACCCGACCCCCTTCTCACAGCGACCATCACCCATGGCTGTGCCACATGGTTGCTCCCCAAAGGGACTGGTCCCCGATGGTACCCTCTAACCCAGCAGACTGCAAGTGGTCTTTATTTTTTAAAGATTTTATTTATTTATTTGACAGAGAGACCACAAGCAGGGGGAGCTGCAGAGGCAGAGGGAGAAGCAGACTCCCCACTGAGCAGGAAGTCCCATTCAGGGCTTGACGCCAGGACACTGGGATCATGACTTGAGCCGAAGGCAGATGCTCAACTGAATGAGCCACCCAGGTGGTCCTGTGAGCTGTCTTCAAATACTTGTCAGAGCTTAGATAGCTCCATTCTTATATTTAAGAAAAAAGCAAGGAACTGAAAACAGAGTTAAAATGTCAAAAATCAACTAAAACTGGACTCTATATTAAAACAGATCAGGTGGGTCAGACCATTTCTGAAAGGATGTTCGATGAAGTTAAAAATGCAGGAGAGGCGCGGACTATCACAAGCACTGGTGAGGACACGGAGGAATCAGGACCCTCACCCCCCACAGATGGGAGTGGCCCATGGCGCAGCCCCGGGGGACACAGGGAAAAGTTACACATAGAATGGCCACGCGACTGAGCTGCGTATCCAACAGAGCTGAAAACAAGGATGCCAACAGATATTTGTATGCCGATCTCCGCTGCAGCATTACTCACAACAGGCGAATGGTGGAAAGAAGCCAAATGCCCAACAACAGACGAATAGGAAAACCAAATGCAGCACACACAACGTGCCAGTATCCAGCTTTCAAAAGCAGGGGAGTCCCAACACAAGCCCCAACATGACGAACTCTGAAAGCCTTACACCATGCGAAATAAGCCAGAAACAAAAGAAAAGACAGCGGTAAAATCACCCAGGAGGGCCCTCAAACAGACGAGCCCGGGCCAGGGTCGCGGTGGGGGGCGGTGTGAATGGGGAGTCACCATCTAACAGGTACAGAGTTTCTGCCTGGCATGATGAGAAAGTTCTGACAGGGGTCAGTGGTGACGGCTGCACATATTGCGAATGTCCTCACCGACACTGCAGGGCGCACTTGAAAACGGTGAACATACCAAATTTTGTTTTAGATATTTTTACCACAATGAAGTGACAACATTCCAAAAATAATTTATCCGTGGCCAAAAAAAACAAACAAAAAAAAAAAAAAAGAGGAAAATAATAGAGTCATTAAACCTAACTTCCAGAACCCCTGAGCGTTGACTGTCCTGATCATCAAACTGTCCCAACATATTTTGCTTTGATTAAATAAGGAAACTATTTCCATTAAGGGGGAAAAAGAATGTCTTGTTTCAGCGGATGGACCGAGGGATCAGATAACCCCATCTCCTCTCCCCGCTTCGGGTGAAGGGAGGGATTCCTGCTTGTCGGCTGGGTCTTTCTGTTGGATTTGGGACAGCATCTTACCCCGAACGTCTGCCCTGTTTTCTCCCCGTGGGGGACCTGGGCCAGCGCGCCATCGGTCTGACTCCTTTTCAGGCCAGTGGTGACGTCAGGGACGTTGCTGAAATCTGCATAAAAAGTGACAAAAACACACATAAAAGTGAGTTTGGCCCTTAGCAGAGAATCATGAAGACGGGTTTAAGGGTTCAGATAAAGAGAGGGAGGAAAAGAGCACCGAACGGCACAGAGGCCGTGCGCAGGCGTGGTCCTTACCGCCACTGAAGGGTCTCCTGCGACAGACCCCGGCTCCCCCTAGGAAGAAGCCACGTCTCCTGCCGCTCTCAAAGGCGACCAGGGACCAGTCAAGACTGTGACTTCAATGCCTTGTCACTCTGCCAGCTGCTGTGGAAGCTGTACTTCACTACGCTCTGATCTTGAAGGATTTCTTTGGACCCAGAATCAAACGGCAGTGACCATCGTCAGTACTTCCCTATTTTGGGCAAAATCACCAGGGAAATCTTGGACAACCAGGGATGCAATAGCATGGGCTCATTACAACCCACAACTTGCTCATTTGAAAGCTTATGTTTTGGTTTTCTGACATCAACCACAATTTTATCCTAAACTGGAAGTCCCATGAGGAACAGCAAACCTTTAACCTCCAGAATAACGGTTAACAAGTAAGATCAAGGGCAAGTAGAGCTTCTGTTCTCCCCTCCCCCACCCCAGCCTACAGCCATACACACCTGCCAGGCTTAGCTCTTTCCTGTGGCTCTCAAATTAACAAATTCAAGAAAGGTGGTGAGACTAGCCTCTATCATAATATAACGCAGGTTTTCATTTCAACTCTTGTATTTAGTAGACTGTCCCCTCAACCAGTTGAAACCAGACGGTTTCTGATCCCCGTGGCTACAAGAAGTCACTGATCTTGAACTTATCCAAGTTGATCTAGGCTGACCCAGCACAGATAGATGTTAATCAAGCATGATGGGGGCCAGGACACTGGTCTTTAGGAGACCTTTAGAAGCTATGGAAGCCCTAGAAAGTTGATGAAACCCATGGATAGGAATGTTGGTCCATGGTTCATGCTGATATAACCAACCACAACACAGACACTTGATTCTAGGAGGAGACCAAATGAAAATATATGAATGATCTACAGAATTCTGGAGCCCAAATTTCTTCTCCCTTGTGCCTCTTTTAAAACCCTCTCGCCTGACTCAGAAAGGGGCTGGAGAGTCCAAATCACACTTGTTGTTGCAGTAAGTTAGCTTGGATAAGGCAGTGCTGATCACAGACGCGTGAGACGTCCCTGGGAAAATTTCAGATGGCAGCGACAGGCGGGAATACTTGGGTTCGCCTGTCCCAGGCCCTGAACTCCACGCCACAGAGGCAGGCCAGTCACCTCAGGCCAACCACGTGGGAAGCAAGATTAGTCCCTGAGCCAAAATCAACCCACCACAGTGCCTCCACCATGACCGCCTCCTTAGGCTGCTGAGTGCACCTGTGTTTAAGGGAGACCGACCAACAGGGTGCACAAAAGAAAACAGCCCGTGTTCCTACTGTATTCAGCATAGACATACTTTTTTCAGCCATTTGACATTCACTTTTTCAGCAAAAAAAACAGCTGTTTTCTAGGTGTGGTGCTAGGGATACAAAGATAAGTGAGACGTAGTTACTGCTCTCAAGGTGAACTTCTAGCCTTGGAGGAGGAGAATGTCACATACGATGTGACACAAGTCCATGCAGCAGGGACCGTCAGGAAGGAAGTTACTTCTGCAAAGGACTTTAAAAGACTTAATAGCAAAGGAAACATTTGAGCAAAATCTTTAACTCTTGGGGGTATCTATTTATCTTTAAGGCTAACAATGACGTATGGGCAGTGGGGAGAGGGGATTCCAGGAGCAAATCACAGGAAGAACCCAGCACCTTCTGGAAATGTGTTGAACGCGGCCATGGTGGAAAAGGGAAGGAAAGTGCTCTGTGTCAGAGGAATCAATAAAGGGCATGATCTTGGGAGAAAAACAGGTCACAAAGTCACAGCAACGCTGCAGGTTTGAGGTGGAAAGACCCAAGTGAACTCAGAATAGAGTAAGAGCAAAGAAATGAAGTGAACACAGAAATGTGAGCAGGTGGGCCCTTCAGGCCTCCTCCTTGCTGCCTGTTTCTAGAAGAAGGTATGGAAAGGAGGTGTCAAGGCAGAGGACCTGATTTTACGCCTTGGTGATGGGGCAGGGAGAACGGAAAGAGCTGGAGTGGAACTCATGAGCTTAGCTTTGGCGGTTCTGAGCCCGAGACAGGTGTGCATCCAATGGGAGACGCTCGGGCGCCCGGCCGTCCAGAAAAGTCTCTGTGGGAATGTGGATCTGGAGTCACCCGACTGTACCTGGCAGGGAGGCAGCCCCAGGAAGAACATGCAGAGTGAGACCCCGGAGAGAACCCCGGGAACGCCAACGGCGGTGCACGGGGAGAAAAGACGTCCTCAGAGGACATACCTGTCTTCACCCAGCCATGCTGGAGGAGCTGAAGGAAGTCACGAAGGAGCAGTGTCATGGGAGCCCCACAGTGTGGCCGCCCCTCACCAGGTAACGGAATCAGGTTTGCATTCCTGCTGCCATTACCTGTCAATAAAGAGCATCCGTATTCCCCAAGAGTTGTATCGAGTACAGGAATTCGGACACGACCAATGTGTCTATTCATGATGAAGATTTCCACAGCACCTGCTGCACATCAGATACGCCCTGAGTCCTGGGGATACAAAGTCGACAGAAACCTAAAGTCCCCTGAAGCTCTCAGAGAAGGTGCACGGGCACGGGGAGCTCTGGAGCCAGGAGGAGCCAGATGGATGGTGGTGAAAATAACACGGCTGATGTCAAAAGTGGGAGCCAAGTGAATTCTGAGTCATCTATTCAATATATTCACAAAACTTTAGAACTGAAACACTGAAAACTCCCCAGACTTTTTACCTCTTACAAAGGCAGAACATTTATGTGGTAACAACTCTGGCCAACCTTTCTGGGTCAAAGCCCCTGCCCACTCCAGGAAACAAGGCTTTGCTGTGCTTCGGTGAGGCTCCCTTTCACCTTTGCTACCCCTTGAACTGTAGAGAGACTTGGGGGCAGCTTAGATCCCCCCGGAGACACGAGCTTAGACAGGATGGCTCCCAGAACCAGCTCCCACCACGACTGGCCCCAGGGATCGGAGAGGCAGAAGTGGTTCTGGACGGTTCCTGAGTTCTGCCAAGAAAGGAAATCTCAGAGCTGTTCCACCACCCAATTTCACAGAGGTGGAATGGCACCTGGGCACAGACAGAGGCTCTGCAGTGACTGACTCCTTTTCCAACCCACTAGCAATGCACCAACGCGGTCCTAGACACAACAAAGCACCAAGGAAGCCAAGCCTGAGGGGCCCCAGGTTCTGACCCCAGCTCCGGGAGCCTCAAATTTCACTAGGGCCTGTAGCCCCATAAAAAGGAGTGTGCCTGTAGGATTCTAGGGGAGAAATGAGAACAAAGTGGGCCCTGGGAGAAGAGCACATGGGCTCTTCAAAAAAGAGAAAAAGAAAAGAAAAAAGAACACGTAGGCCAGCGAGATTCGAATGCTGACTTACGAAGCGGTTTTAATCGGGGGCTGCATGGACACCCCATCCTGGGTGCCGAAGCCTACGTCTAGCCCCACTTACGCTCTGCCCATGGTCTGAGCACCGGCTCCCGATGGAAGTCAATCTGTCCTTCCACTGACAACCAAAAAGCTGGCCTCGTTCACCTCAGGAGAGCCTCCCAGGGCGGTCGTATCCACCAGGACATGAGCCAGGGCACTTTTTCCGACTCGGAGAGCAGTAAGCACGCGCCTCCCACCCAGCCGGGGCCCGGCACGCTCCGGTACAGAAGTGCAGCCTTGCTCCAGCAGCCTTAGACCAATACGACTGTAAACGATGAAAAATATAAGTTCAGGTCAAGGTATCAATTTACATCTGAAAAATACACCCCTTTGTCTTTCTCATCTCACTCACAGCGGAAGTTAACAACTCGGGGTGAGGTGCAGCCCCGAGACATGTCCCGTGGCCAGCCCGAGCCTCTGCTCGGCTCGCACACGTGGCCCTGCTCATCCCGTCCATGCAGCCCCTGCTCAGATGGCTGCCGAGCTCGCCACACCCACTGGGCACCAGGCACTAGGTCAGGGGCTGCACCTGAGACCAGGCTCGGCCGTCTCTCTCCTTCAAAAACCAACCCATTTCAAAAGTGACGGCCCACGAGGCAGGCGCTCCTGGAAGACGACTGCCCCCGCCCTCCCGCAGCCCTGCAGTGTCCCCCCTCCACCCCTGCAGACGTCCAGGGACACGGGAGGCTCCAGGTAGGGGACGTCTTCCCACCCTGGGCGTCAGTACAGACCCGGCTGGTATCACCGTCAGCCAAGCTGCTGGCAATCCCAAATCCTTTACGATGAAAGAGCTAAACCTGTGTTCAAGTCACATCCTGGGGCTCAACTTAAAAACAGAAACATCAGGAAACGCTAATGTTCAGGTTGCCTCGCCCACGCAGCCCGCAGTGTGAATTCCAAGTTTACGTTTACAGCGCTTCCAAACCCAACTTAGCATAGCTAATAGGCGGGCGTTCGGGCTCTGCCATTTATTTCCCCCCAGAAGCGCCAGGCTACGCGGGTACCGTGGACGGGAACTCCGTGGAGGGGAGCTCTCCGGGAACGGGTGGCAAATGGGATGTGCAGGAGGGGCCTGGGCACGCGGTGGTACCCCTGGAGGTCTCCAGCCTGCTGCTCCTCCTCGGGAACTCTTGCTGTGCTCGGCAGGTAGCCACAAAGTCTGGCTCACAGAGCTTGGACACCGCCTAAGCCTGGTCTGGCTCCTCGTCCTCCCCCTCACTCAACCAGGTGGCAAGAAGTTCCTCCCAGTCCCCGGCCAGCCAGCCAACTGGCCTCCAGCAGGGCCCAGAGACACCAGGCAACCGCTGCCTGGGAGGAGGGTGGGCAAGGCGCTCTGCCCGGGCAGAGAGGCCTCCGGAGAGATCCAGAAGCCCCTCGGGCCAAGTCAGGGAGGGCCTCCTGTGTTCTCAGAAACAGCAACCATCTGAGGAATTGAGTTAAAGTCTCAAGATGATATCAAACCCTGAGACCCAGAAGAAGAAACTAGAATGTTTCCACCTGTTAGCTAGTGACCAGAAGACCTTTTCAGGAAATGGATGGTGACTGTCATAGCATCAGGGAAAATGGCTTCAGTCTGGGGGTTGGAGTCATGTGAAGTGCGCTAAACGGAGAGGCAGTGAGAATGGAAATTTTTTTTTTTTTTCAAGTTTACTTAAGTAATCTCTATACCCAATGTGGGGCTCCAACCCACGACCCTAAGATCAAGAGTCGCGCGCTCTTGCAACTGAGGCAGCCGGCCCCGGGGAGAGTTATTTTTAAGCTACGCCTTTCACTATAGTGCAGACTTTGAATATCATCACATCCAACGCCCCCCGTTTTCAATATTATTCTGAAATAAAAGTCATACACGGTTTCGCAAGAAGCAATATAATGTCCTACCAGTAACACAAGGAGAAAAATGGAAGTAATTTGCAACATTTAAAAATGCGGGTTTCAATATGCAAATGCCTGGCTGCCGCCACTCCAGAAGCCTGTCCAACATTCCCACTGCAAAGAATCACGCTCAGCATCTCAGTGTCATCACAGACCCGCGCCAGGGGGTCTTGGTGGGGATTCAAAGGCGTCCGGGGTGCTACCATCAGTGACCTGAGTTTCCAAATGGGCAAAATCTTCTGACCAAGCTCTGAGCAAAATAAAGGACAAACGTCCCTTGGTTTATTGGTCTGCTGCTTTCCTACAAAATTCAAAGTAGGCTGTAGCTACAGGGGAAAAAAATAATTTGTGTTCAATTTGCAAAATGAAGCCAGTTCTTGGCTCAGGTAATTATGCACGTTTTTCACCTAGGTGAAAGTCGAGTGGGACAGCTCTGCAGTGTGAGAAATGAACTTGGACATGCAGGACATCCAGGAACCACGTCCCCGACCACCAAGTGCCATATTCCTCCAGTGTATTATGAAAACCAAAACAAACCCATGAACTTCCAAAACATCACGGGTGGGCAGGGCCCCCTCCGTGCAGGACCACCCCTGCCTCTCTCCATAGCCATGTCTACAACTCCACCTTCGGGAAGGTCAGTGACATCACAGGAGGCAAAATGCACCACAAACCCAGAGCCAAGAGCAGGTACAGTGTGGATATTAGCTCCCTCGCTCCCCGAAGAAAAATGAAATATGCTAAAGAAGGCGATTAAAAAGATAGTGTTCAGATAAATAATGTAGGATACTTAATTGGGACTCTACTCTTACGCTCAAAAAAATGTTTTAGTTGATTAATCAGTAACCCGTAGGCTCCCCTGTGAGATGTAAACTATAGAACGATGATCTTCTATGAAGATGACTGAAAAAAAATCTAAAAAATAATTTCAAAGAATTTTCAAGTAAGTAATAAATGGTTTCATTAGGTTTTCAACTACATGCTCCCTGGTGGCATTACAGTTGTACATCTTTGACTTTTAATCATTTTGTATCTACTTATATGTAGAGAACATAGTTTGCGGGATTTATGTTCTTAATCTACTCGAGTTATTCAATTTCTGCTTAATTTCTCAGAATTTCTACTCTGTAATTCCATCAATGAACAACTTGTAGAGAATTGATAAATTTTAGACCTGAAGAGAATCTTAGAAATTATCCAACTGAATTCCTTCACCTTATGGATCTTTTGTTTTTTAAAAAAGCGTGAATGCAATTTTAAGAAAAGATAAAGACTTTGGTAAATCAATGCTGCCAGTGAAAGAGTACAGCATTCTGTGGGTACTAAATCACATTTTTTTCTGTTCTCCAAGCTTCACCCACTGTTGTAAAATTCTACATTAGTGCCCACCACGCACGGTTTATCATAGTGCCAAGAGCACACTGAACATTGAGTTCACGCGCACAGAAAAACCTTAAAAAATCTCTCAACTTTTAAGGTTAAACGTGCACACCTTGTATAGCATCATTTTAATTAACTCAGATTCCCCTACATTTTACTCACCCTTTTTATGTAAAACGCAGTGATCTGTGACACTTTTCATTAATGGCATTTGCTATACTCTGGGATCTAGGCAAATATTACTCATCACTGGTCAGCAAAACAGAATGAAAATAAAACCATTTAAATGAAACAGGTGGACTAGTCAACGAGAGAAAACAGTAACTCTTGAGTGGACCACATTCAAAGACCGGTCAAGTCCTATTACACCATTAACAAAGACATCACCCTCCAATACCGCGTACTTCTGATAAAAACTTCTCTGAAGATATCCAGGACTATTCATTTCATTATTGTTACTATTCTTATGTCAAGAAAAATCAAGGCATCTGTCTGAATGTCACTGTTAAGCTTGCAGAGAAGTATATTCTATCACAGCAGAAATACCGGTGCCAGGAAAATGTAAATTTCACAGATCTTCCAAATCCGTTTCCCTGGAGGTCACATTCCATTTGGTGATGTTCCTGACAATGCAAGCTCTCTGGTGACAAACAGAGAGAAGCAAAGACTGTTAGTAAATGTTTCTCACCAGCAGGCTCCCATGATTTGAGTCAGTTATCTTGTGATAACATCCTCAGCATCTGAAAGAATCTTCAAAGAGGAAGAGGAAGATGGCTGGTGTTCTCAGGGGAGGAACGGGCTGCAGGCCACCACTGGCCGATTACAACATAAAAGAGAAGAGGCCTTCTGAGAAGTGGGGAGGAGGGAATTGGGTGTCCCCACATTCTCATCTTCCAGGCAGGCCATGGTTGTGACAGAGGCGTGCACTGAACCCAGAGAAAGAAGGCAAAGGGCCTCCCATCATACCTTACCAGGTCCCCAGTGAAACAAGCCAACGGTCAGAGGGATCTCCAGCCAAGGTTTTATATCTAGCAGAAACTGGTACCAGAGCTGGGAAGACCCCCAGATGACACACACTTCACTAAGATGCGGGAGCACGGAAGAGACACTCTATTTCAGACACTTACGAACTATAACAAGGTTTCAGAATTGACGTTCAGAACCCCAACAAACAACTCAGATGGAATTCTACTTGAAGACCCCGAGAGGAAACCTAAAACAGAGGCATGCACAGATTCTGTTTGAGGGGAGGGGTGCCACGGGAGGAAGCACCCTGGAGTAACACCTTCCAGGAAGGCTAATGCTGGGCAGGACTGAAAAAGGACGGAATGGAGTACTACGAAGCCATGAAGAGGAGTCCATGACTGACGCCTGCTACAATGGGGGTGAACCCAGGAAACATGATGCTAAATGGGAGCCGTCAGGCAACAGGCTACCTGGTATATGATTTGATTTATGCAGAACAGCCAGGGCAGGGACTTCCACAGAAATAGAGACCAGACTGTCGGGGGCCCGGGGAGGGGCCAGGGGAGGGTACTGCTGGTGGGTACACAGTTTCTTCTGGAGGTGAAGAGTACATTCTGGAATCAGACAGTATTGAGGGCTGCACAACCCCATGAATATACTAAAAACCCCTGGTTTGAACATTTGAAAGGTGAAGTTTACAATACGGGAATTATACTTATTTCTTGAAACAGAGGTCAGAATGTTACTATGGATCTAACAGGAGAGACATCAGAGTTCAAGTCCAGCATAAGGTGGTTCCAAAGAACCAAAGCACACAAACTATACACTCACATTACACAAGGTTAATAAAAATCAGTGTGAAGTATCAAAAATATCAAAAAAAGGCGTGAGAAGGATGACAGAAAAATTATTTAACAATGGATCTTCCCCTGAACTGAGAAAGCCCCAATCACAAGGTGGTCAGCTACCAATCACCATCCTCAGCCTCCAGGTAAGAACCCAGATGAGACAGAGCACCGTTATCAATGCAGTTAGATCTAAATTTGTTTCTCTTTTTAAGGTTTATATGAGAGAGAGCACACATGCGTGAGCCAGGGGGTAGGGGGGTGCAGAGGGAGAGAGTGAATCTCAAGCAGATTCCCTGCTGAGCACTGAGCTGGATGTGGGGCTTGATCTCACAATCCCGAGATCATGACTTGAGCCAAAACCAAGAGTCTGATGTCCAACCGAGTGAGCCACCCAGGTGCCCCACATTTGAATTCGTCTTACTGCAGAAGCATATTCTCAATGGATTGCACTCTATGGATGTTAACAATTATTTAAAAGAAAGAAATTAATTAAAATCCAGACATTTTCCCTACCTGGAGGGAGAAGCAAGAAGTTACAGTTCTCTCCCTCTTTACCATTGACCATGACCTTGTCCAAGTTACCAGCAATTTAATGTGTCTCTGTGCCTTGATTTACCCAGCTGTGAAAGTAAAATGATAATAACACATCTCTGCTCCATCGTGGTGATGTAAAGGGTAATTAATGCCTTTAAGGTTCTTTGTGATCTTCAGATTTGAGTCAGCCTATCATTACGAAGCTTTAACAAACACCTTCTCTGCAGCAGTCAAGACCTGATGCTATTTAAAGAGGTAACGAGATTTGCTGCAAAACCAAAATGGAATGCTTGATCCATTACTTTGCTTTTTTCACTTCACAAACTTCTGTAAGAAAAACACATAGTCCTTTCCATTGGTGCTTTAAGCCTATTAAATAACTGAATTTGAGAGAGAGAGAAAAAAAAAGAAAAGCTAAACTGTTTTTGTCAAAACCTTCATCTCCAGAGTTGAGGAAACAGAAGTCCAAGTGATGCACCCCAGGTCGGGCCGAAGGCTGGAGCTCGAATCCAGATCCCTTTACTGAAGAAGGTCCGGTCTGGTAGAAATGTTACCACCCTCCAATTAAACTTCAAACACATCTCACATCTCACTGTTAGCACTGACGCACAGCGGTAATACAGACTGGTCCTTTTAAGCTGTGGTTTGGGTTGATCTGCCAAAAGAATCTCATGTCGTGGGCACCAATCATGGGCACCAATCAGCCCACGGAAGTTGCAGAGCAGCGCAGGTTGGGCTGGGAGGGGTAAGTCGCCGCCGGCGGGAGCTGGGCCACAGGGTTTGGCGAGCAGCACCCTGGGCCATCCCAGAGCCCCCCCTTCCCCGATGTGTGCAGACCAGCAGAGTCCAGTTCTGAAAAAGTCTCAGGACATGTCCCCTATAGTCTGATTTATAAAGGTGTGCTCCAGGATTCTTGTTATCCCCCAGAATCCACGTTCAGGAACCCCACCTTTACTTCCCAGTAAGAGACTCCTACGAACCTTCCTTTCACTTAATAAGATACTTGAGGGAAACATGTGCTAGTCCCGAGAACAGCGATAGGCTGCCCCATCTTAAAAATCTTGGTATTAAAAAAAAAAAAAAAAATCTTGGTATTCCTCGGGGCGCCTGGGTGGCTCAGTCGGTTAAGTCGGACTCTTCATTTTGGCTCAGGTCATGACCACAGGATCATGGGATCCAGACCCACATTGGGCTCTATGCTCACTGCAGAATCTGCTTGTCCCTCTCCTTGCCCGTCTGCCTCTCCCCCCTGCTTGCACTCTCACACTCTAACAAATACATAAATCTTAAAAAAAAACAAAACAAAACCTTAAGTATTCCTCAAGGTCCCTTTTTTTTTTTATTTTTTTAAGATTTTATTTGTTTGCCAGAGGGAGAGACAGATGGACCAAGGGGGGTGGGGAGTGGCAGAGGGAGAGGAAGAGGGAGAAGCAGACTCCCCGCTGAGCAGGGAGCCCGACACGGGTCTTGATCCCAGGACCCTGGGATCATGACCTGACCCAGAGGCAGACGCTTAACTGATTAAGGCCCCCGGGCACCCCAAGGTCTCTTTTTTCAAGGGATTTTTCAATCTAGTAGGTAAATTATTATAAGTACCCAGTAATACTGCAAGGCAATAAATCTTAACTTCCATATCAGATTTACAGGCAAAGTGCTTTCAGAGTTCAAAAGAGGTAGAGTCCGAGATTCCCCCAAGGTGACGTGGAGGCAGCCCCCTACTCCTCACAGAATATAATCCCAAAGTGTGAAAATTGGGTTTATAAGTTCTCTGAAGACTTCTATTCCCAGGGATCTAAACAAATTATAAAATGTCTATTTATAGTCACTTGATACATAACCTGAATCTTCTCCCTCACCTTCCCCACTGAACACATACCGGCTACTGAAGAGAACATCCACACGGGGCTACGGGCTTGCTGCCTGGCGTCCACATGATGACTGGCATTTTTGGGTCACTCGTATTAAGCTTATGAAACCTAGGTTTCTTATCAACATTTTTCAGCCTTTTCTCCTTGACTGTTTTTGGGACATAATAATGCCACAATTCAGTAGACATCCAAATAATTCTGCTAATACTACCATGCAAAGATGCCTCAACTTCACGGAAGTGTGATGTGGTCATTCATCAACCAAAACATCAAAGTCAGAATTAATTCACAAATGGCAATTTCGAAGTAATTAGTGTTGGGAAGGTGAATGCAGAAAAGCTGA
Organism: Procyon lotor; assembly: GCA_028646535.1. Taxonomy (NCBI): domain Eukaryota; kingdom Metazoa; phylum Chordata; class Mammalia; order Carnivora; family Procyonidae; genus Procyon; species Procyon lotor. Next base: position 8,864,501 of record CM053608.1, read on the forward strand.
GCAGAGCAAGCTTAGAAGCTTCTAAGTGCTTCCCTGGAAATTCCAGGTTCTATAGGAAGGCTGCTGGGTGATTTGGGAGGAAGGGGCATTCTGTACACTGTTCCACAGGGACTGCGTCTGCTCACTCTCCAGGGGCAGCTGGCCAGGCTCTGCCCAAAAGACACAAACTAATTTTGTGAACAATTTCATATACCTCTTTGCAAATGAATTTTCCCAGAGCTATCAGCAAGTAATAAAATGGGATAATTTGAATTAGGTCACAGCTTCCCATAACATGTTAAAGATGCTAATGACAAAGGGAGAGGGGAGGAAAAAAGCACTTATATGGAGACACCTGGGTGGCTCAGTCGGTTAAGCAGCTGATTCTCTACTTCATCTCAGGGCATGATCTCAGGGTCATGAGATCGAGCCCCACATCGGGCTCTGCTCTGGGCATGGAACCTCCTTGGGATTCTCTCTCCCTCTGCCTCTGCCTCTCCCCAGCTTGAGTACACTTGCACGCGCTCTCTCTCTCTCTCTCGCATTCTCTCAAAAAAAAAAAAAAAAAAGGGAGGGTTCATATGAGAACAATTTATAAATAATCAGAGCTGAGAACTGTAGGATCAGAAATAAATGTATAAGATGCAACAAATCATAACTCAATTGACTGAAATGAAAAAAATTAATTTTCTGCACTATTTCAAACATCATCATTTTCTCATAAAGACATTTTTCCCCGCATACTGTGAAGGAAACCTTTAAAGTAGGCAAGCTGTCATTCAAATCTCCCTCCCTTCCCTTTACATTGTTAATTTTGATGAATTCTGTGGATTAGGTATGGGCTTTCAGTATAAGTCATTTTAAAACCATTTTGGAAGCAGGTGGAATATTCGCTGTAAACACAGAGGCTTAACACAAGGTCTTCCAAAGTCAACTCCTGGTCTTCCCCCAAAACTGCTCCATCGACAGCTTCCCCATCTCAGTTGACGGCAATTCCTTGCTGACAGTTGCTCAAGGACAAACCTGGGAGTCATCCTTGCCTGCTCTCCTTCCTCGACACCCCACGCTCCATCTCTAAGCAGGCTCTGCGGGCTGTACCACCACCCACCCCCCCCACCCACCCCCACCCCCCGCTACCACGGAAGGCAAAGGCACCATCGTGCCCCCACCTGGATCACTGCAGAAGCCTCGAAGCACCCTCGGCCTCCTGCAGCCTCTTCCCAATCGTTAGTGATCCTTTGAAAACCAAGGTCAGATCACGTCCCCTCTCTGCTCCAAGTCCAGGGATGGCCTCTCATTTTCCGCAGACCTCAAACTGGCTTATCAAGTCCTCCCTGATGCTGCCTCATGTGTCCTCCTGGGCCTCACCTCCCACTGCTCCCCAGGCCCCCGCTCTTCCTCAGGCACGCTGGGCAATTTGCTCATCCTGAAATACAGCACGTATCCCCATCTCGGGGCACCCGTGGCTGTTCCCTCCGCCGGGCAAGCTTCGCTTCCGGATGTCCGCAAGGCCCCATCCCTCATCTCCAAGCTTATCCCAATGCCTCAGTCTTACCAACACTGCCGCTGCCCTAGTTACAACTGCCACCTGCTCCCAGCTCTACTCCTGGTCCCTCCTCCCGAGATCTACTTGTTTTCCATCACACTTACCAGCTGCTAGTACGCTATATAACTTCCTTATTATGTTTATTGCTTATAGGGATTTCCATCCACTGAAATGTAAGGTCCATGTGTGGAGGGAGTTTTAACCTGTCGTGTTCACTACTGTCTCCAGCACTTCTAAAAACAGTGTCTTGTACACAACAGGCAGCCACTAAATATTTGTTCAATAAGTAAATTAAAGTAAAGGGGGGGTGGGGAGAGAGATCCCCTAGTCTCTCTGCTTGGCCTGGGGCACTCTTCCTGAGCAAGGAGTACTCATCGCGGGGGCGGGCGGGTAAGAACGTGGCATGTCTCACGTCATAGACAACTTTAATCCTTCAGTTCAGGATTTAGAATTAAAATTAAGCTTCGTAGTTCATTTGCCAACTTCATGGAAAAAAGAATTCTCAAAGTCAAATTTCTTTAAAGCACCATAAATGCAGCCTTCTAAACAAAGCCATGATTCCCTTCTCCGCCAAGTTTCTGTACTTGAAACAAACCACATTTTAAGATACAATTAGTATCTTGTTGAAAAATAAAGTTAATATCGGAAACACAAGACCTTGGAGGGTGGTGTTTTTTTTTTCCTTTTTAAAAGCTTAAACCCTGTCATTCCCATATCCTTGACTCATTTATTCCCACATTTGAGCAAATCTTTACTGGGCGGCCCCACTTGTATGTCTGGTGACTTCCCAGTGATAAAGAAGAGAGACCTTGTGCTGAGGGAGGACAGTTACCCCGCCCAGCCCCAGGGCTCTGGTGCGGAGAAGCACAGGGATGCCTCTCCCTCCCTTCCCAGCCTGGCCCAGGACCGTACCACTTCTCAGGGGGCGGGGCAGCAGCTGCAGCACCCCTCCCCCCCCATCTCCTTACCATCTGGCATTCCCCCCTGGCACATGAGACCCTTTGTGACCCGGCCCTTACTCACCAGTCCTATCTTAATCTTCTCCACCTTCCCCATTTGCACTTTACCTTCCAAAAACCCTGGATTACTCACACACATCTCCCTTCAGCAAGGCCCTGACCCCCAGACGCCGTAAACTCTCTGTGCCCAGAAGGCACCCTGCTTTCTTCAGGGTTTAACACAAGTGAGACTGTCCCTCCGAGGTGACCTTGAGAACCTGGAACACCCATTCTCACCGCCCCTTAGCCCGTAACGGCCCTTCTCAGAGTGTGGTCAGTCTACTTCTGGGGCCACTGAGACCCTTTCAAGTGGCCTACAAGTTCAAAAGTATTTTCAATAGTAGTGCCAGATGTCATCGGCCATCTTCTCTCTGAGGACATGTGCAGTGGGGGTGCGAGGCCATCACGAGTAGATCTGCTCGTGGTGGAGCGCACAACAGAGCAGCGGCACCAACTGTCCCAGTCACCGCTGACTCCATTACCGCATGCTGCCACCAAGAACATGCCCGCATCCATTAACAACGTCCTCAGTAAAGAAATAAAAATGGCTGACTCTTCTATAACTCAACCCCTGGGGACATGTTTGAGAAGGATCCACACAACTCTTATGCAACGGTTGTTGCAAAACAATGCGCTTACACATTTGTGTTGCAAGCTAAGCTAACTTCTTTTTTTTTTCAACCAATTTTTATTCAAAAAAAAAACACACAAAAAAACCAAAAAACAAAAATAACAACAAACCCTGACAAAATATTTTCTTTAAAATGAACAAAGTGTCGGGTACCTGGATGGCTCAGTCGGTAAAGCATGCAACTCTTGATCTCAGGGTCATGAGTTCAAGTCCCACACTGGGCATAGAACCTACTTAAAATATTTTTTTAAAAATGAAAACATAAAATGAATAAAGTGAGCCTGTCACTTCCAAGGAAAAAACAGATAGTACTATAGATATAATTCAAACTTTCTAGCAAAAATCCAAATCCTGGAAAACTTGTGACCACCACTGTGAGCTTGATAGATTCCCAACACATCACGGCTTTTCCACATGAAATTGGTGATGATATTAATGAATGTGATTTTAATGTTGCATAATGAAACGTCCATATTTTAAATATCTACATAACTGAGGCGTCTGGTGGTTCAGTGAGTTAAGCCTCTGCCCTCGGCTCAGGTCATGATCTCAGGGTCCTGGGATGGAGCCCTGCATCGGGCTCTCTACTCAGAAGGGAGCCTGCTTCCTCTTCTCTCTTTGTCTGCCTCTCTGCCAACTTGTGATCTCTCTCTGTCAAATAAATAAATATAATCGTAAAAAAAAATAAAAATAAATAAATAACCTAGCATAACCTAGCAACCTAGTATTTTCCAAGTAACCACTGCACATTACAAAATCACATGACTAAAAGGTTTATTCAAAGTTTAAGACAAGCCAATGGACTTTAATCAGAGCAAGCAGGAAGGTCTACCAACACTGTTTCAGAACCTACACACAACTCACCTTGAAGGAACTACCACTTGTTGAGTTTTGGTATAATATTAAAGAAGAATATCCACAATTATCTGAAAGATCATTAAAATACTCCTCCCTCTGCCAACTATACTATCTGTGTGAGGTTGGATTTTCTTCAAATCACTTTCACAAAACAAGCATTTGCAATCGGCTGAATGCAGATGCTTATATACAACCGAGCTGTCTTCTACTAAGACACACATTGAGAACAACGCTATTCTCCTTGATTTTCTTTCTTTTTTTTTTTTTTTTTTTGCTTGGAGAACCGGTTCATTAAAAATATGCTTACTGTGTTAACATGAAATGGATTCGTTGTTGTTACATTAAAATAAATTTTAATAAATATTATTTAAATTTCTTGGTTTAAATTTTTCTAAGATTTTATATATTTATTTTAGAGAAAGAGAATGTGTGTATGTGAGTGGGTAGAGAGGCTAGGGGAGAGGGAGAGGCAGAGAATCTCAAGCAACTCTGCACTGAGCACAGAACCCAACACAGGGCTCCCGTCTCACGACCCTGAGATCATGACCTGAGCCAAAACCAAGAGTTGGACACCCAACCAACTGGGCCGCCCAGGCACCTCTCAGTTTACATTCCTAATATAGTAAACATTGATAGATAAAACCCATATAACAAAAGCCCTTTGGGGTCCCTGATAATTTTTCACTGTAAAGGACCTGAAGACCCACACGTTTAGGAACTGCGGGACTCGAGCTGTTAATGATGGCGGATCAGGACTGTTGGCTCGTCACACAGCCGCCCCGCGTCCACTGAGGCAGCCTGAAGGTGGGGCTGTGGTTCTTTACTTTTGCACCTCGGCCATCAAACACAGTGCTAGACACATAAACACCCATTTATTATCTTACATTTCTGGAGGTCAGAAGACTGAAATGGGTCGGCCTGGGTCATGGTCCATCTGGAGGCTCTACAAGTCTCTGCAACTTCTAGAAGTTGCCGGCATTACTTGGCTCACAGGTCCACATCACTCCAATCTCCTCACATCACGACATCGCCGATTCTGACCCCGCAGCCTCTGCTGTACAGTGGGCCCGCCGATCGTCCAGGATAATCCCTCCATCTCTAGGTCCTTAATCCGATGACAGCGCTGAAATTCCTTCCACCACCTACATTCTTTTGCCATATTCACAGGTTCCAGGGATTAGCATTTGGACATTCTTGGCTATGGTATGGCATTATCCGCCTCCCATAGCCGTGGACAAAAACAATTCAATAACACGGAGCAGAAAAACGCCCCACCATTTTCCCCAACATTTAAGAGTCTCCAGACTGGAATGAAAAAAAAAAAAAAAAACTAAGAACAATGATTACCTCTGGGTGAGAAAGTGGGTGGTTAAGTACAGAGTGGGAGAAATTCATCTGTTTTATTCAGTTAAATGCTTACATGGTCTTTGCTATGCACCACTACCTAGTTCTCTCCAAATACTAGCTCACTGATCCCATAAAGACCCTAGACAAGTTTATGGCTGCGAAAACTAAGCACAAACAGATTAAGTGGCGTGCCCAACCAACATCCCACAGCTAGTCGCATACCTGGAGCAAGACTGACCCCGTGAGTGGTAGCCACGTTCTTAACCCCTTCCCCATACAGCTTTGACCATCAAACCCTTCGCACTGCTGGGATGTCACACCAGGCACGTGCATTACCAATCCAAATGATGAAAGCCACAGTCACAAGCCAGCCGTCTCTAGGAGTGAAAGCTCAAGAGGCGATATCCCCACATGGTCCTTCCTGACGGTCTCAATTCCTTCACAAGGAAGGAGAAAGTCTGCAGTACGATTCATTTCCATGCCCATTACGGAGAACAAACACGGGAATGCAGACAGGCATCATTCAGCAGTCAGTACTCATGACTAGAGGACTGAGCCTAGAGACTAGAGCCACAGAACAGTCAGAGCTTTCTTTTCTTTCCCGTAAAAGCCTACAAAGCCTCCTCCGTCAACCACACCTAACAGTTCCAGGCGGCTCACTCTGCCAGCAGGGGAGACCATATTTGACCCGGTCCTCCCAAACTCTCACGGGGCTAGTAAAAGGGACATCGCCCACGGAAATTTCATACAGTGTCCCTCAAAGAAATTCTCGAGATTTTTACCTGAAGGATGAATTTCCATTTGCTATTAGGAGAGAGAATACAGAACTGGTTTCTAACTCAAAATGCGGGACAACTTTATTTACCAGCTTCCCCCTCGGTTCCAACAATGCCTCATCCTCCTTGCTATGGGGGATCCCCCACCACAAGCCCCCTAACGACCACTGCGAGGACCACACCATTCCTGGCCATGGCTTCACATGCGGAGGAACACTTGGTTTTATAGGACACCTACGGTAATTCATTTATTCATTCTTTCCCAAAGAAAAAAAAAAACCACTTATTTCAGTATTTCTCTTGCAAGGTTTTCTGGTCATTAAAAACAATGACCAAAGACCTAGGTGGTTCATTTGGTTAAGCATCTGCCTTTGGCTCAGGTCGTGATCCCAGAGTCCTGCGATGGAGCCCCACACGGGGTGTGAGTGGTGGGATGTCCCTGCTCAGCGAGGAGTCTGCCTCCCCCTCTGCCCCTCCCCCACTCACATGCACATGCTCTCTTACTCTTTCTCAAATAAATAACATCTTTTACAAAAAGAAAATAAGTGACCAGACAAATCCTCTGCATTTTGCACAAGGCAGAAGAGTAATGCAATACTCACCAATTTTTTGTTTTCTTGTTCTTCAGCTACAGGCCAGGACATGTTACAAATTCCTGCAATTTAGGCTTTTCTACAGTCTGGCCCCCACGGGCTTTCCAATTTTATTTCCCATTCACACACTAGCCAGGTGAGCTCTACGTGCTGTACGTGAAACGCCCTCCGGACCCCACACTCCACACCCCCCTGCAGGTAACTATCCAGCTGCGGCGTTTAAGGTAAATGCTAACCTTTCCCCCATTTCTCACGTCTCCCTTTTGGACCCTCTGTTCAAAATAAACAAAAAAATCAGTGGGAATTCTACCTCTGAGCTGGACTTCCTCTAACTCTCTCTATTGAAAAGTTTTTTGTTTTTTTTTTAATAGTGTTTTACAAGTGTTTTACTTTTCCCACTCAACGAAAGCTTTTTCAGGATAGAAAATGTCTAATTCATCTTTACGTATCTGCAACATTAAGCAGAAGTGACTGCTTGTCTGTTAAATACACAAGTGAATAAATGAAGGGCGAATAATGAGAAAAGGGGACCAGATGCCCCAACCAACACTAAGCCTGGTAAGAGAGTTTGTATCCAAGGTTTGTAACTCCCTGCTCAGCTCAGAGAAAACCACGCTCACGCAGATGAAAGTTATGAAACTGACCCGTGAAGAGGACCTTCAGCACCATTATTAGCAACAAAGATTCTAAGGCCAACGTTCTCTGTGTCCTGGAAAAAATAGTCTATTTATCACTCATTTTTTAATTTTTTTAACTTTGTTAAAAGATTTGATTGATTTATTAGAGAAGGAGCACAAGCAGGGGAAGCGGCAGGCAGAGGGAGAAGGAGAAGCGGGCTCCCCACTGAGCAGGGATGCCCGACTTGGAACTTGATCCCAGAACCCCGGGAGCATGACCTGAGCTGAAGGCAGACATTTAACCGACTGAGCCACTCAGGTGCCCCTTCTTCTAAATTTTTTAATGCACCAGCCATCTTTAGGAACTCCTACATTCTTATACCTGGGCATCTGGGGCATCCGCTGGCCAGCCGTAGTAACCGCGATCGCACGCGCAAACAGCATTCCCTGAGCTAAATAAATGCTGTTTGTCATCCTACATCAGACTACGGAAGCCAAAATGCCCTCATCCTCACCAACGGGAAATCAGTGCATTTGCCACATCAGAGCTGGCTCTGAAATTCCACCCCCGTGCCCCCCGCCCACCCCTGGTGACAAGCTGTATAAGGGACACGTACAATCCAGGAGCAATTCCTTCCAAAGAGCAAATCTGCATCTAAGTGGCTTCTGGTAGCTTGAGGATCTACACGCCTTATACATCAATTCAGAACGAGAGTGATTCAGCACCGGGTGGGAAATTAAAAAAAGAACTCAGGCTGCAATTACCGTCCTCATTGGGTAGGCACTGCTGGGCTGATGCTGAGTGGGAGCAGGAACCTAGGTCCCCCCTCTTCTGTCTCCTGTGAAATGCACCCTGACTCTCAGAACACAGTGTTAATCGTTGTTTACAGACGGAGACGAGGTTAATGCTACACCAAGCTCCACGCTGACAGAAAGACTTTGTTCAGAAACTCTAGGCCCAATAGGACTCTAAAAGCTGCTGGTATTTCTCAAAAGATGGCATACCCTAGGAAAAGGGATTTTCAATCTAAACTGCAAAAAAACGGCATTCCCAGGAATCTGGGATAATCAGGGGCTGGCACGCCCAAGCCCTTCCATGAGGCCCTGTTGGCTGGAAACTAACACCAGCCTCTTGGGGGGATTCCGGCCGCAACATTATTCTCTCTGTAATAAGGCTTTATGGATGAGATTCCTGCTTCGGTCCAATACAGCCTATACACGTTTCTGCTCTTTCCACTGGATAACCCGCAGAAAGCCAGACGCTTAGAGGCAAGAATCAAATGGTCAGTCATGTCCAAGGAAACCAAAGAACTTAACCCATCAGTTCTGGATGCATTCCTGTCTGCTCTACCTCATGGAGGACCACAGGAAGGTCACAGGATGCCCGTGACTGTGGGAAGCTCTTGGCACCTTGGTGTACTCAATTTGCTGAATGGGCCTGTGTCTCCCAAGGGCAGGCTGCCGCACAAAGGAGCTGAGCTCACAGGTCAGCTGGCTGCATTCTGAGCCACTTAGGACCGTGGTGGTGGCCTGGGGCATGGAATCCCCCCACCGGGAGAGGGACGAGCAGACATAGCCGCTAGCACTCACTGAGAACTTCACCCAGATGATCTCATGTAACCCTCCCACCCTTGGTACACAAAGGTTCAAGAAAGGGTAGGTCCCACCTCTCAGGGTCAGCCCCCTCCCTTAGACTAATGTCCCCCCCTCCACACACGTGAGGGAGGCAGGTAACAAAGGAGGCGGCACTACCCTAGACCTCCTGCAGGGGGCTTCCTGATGGCGGGACCCGGAAATGCACATTTTCCCAAGCTCAGCCTGGGAGTCTTCAGCACCAGGAAGTTTGAGAACCATTTTCCTACAGGCGCGCACATCAATGAGTCTCAAATGCCAGTAGCATGCTTCTTTTCTAGAAAAGCAAAGACGCTGAATAGCAAGCTACGACCCTTGCCCGGACTCCTCAGGACCTGCTACTCTTGCAGGCACTTTTTTTGGACTCTGTAGATATGTAAATACGGTGGGTGTTTTGTTTTGCTCTAACCTGAGCAAAAGACCGAAGTTAACAAATATAAATGTCTGTGGACACCTGACCAAAACTACAAGTAGACCAAAAGCCCTAAACCCAATGTAGCTTATTCGCAGGGCCTCACACGTTTTAAGCCTGCAATATGGGATCAGTAACCTCCGTCGTGGACAGTCAAGACATGCCCAAAACTACCCTGCAGCTTCTTTCTTTACCTTCTTACATTCTTATGTCTCTGTTTAAACAAAACAAAGCAAAACAAAACACAGGTCTTCCCGTCCAAACCAACAGATGTTTGCTTTTCATTAACAGACAGAGGACGGGTTTTTCTGGAAAACAAAATGGGAAAACCGTCTTTCTTTTCAAGTCCTGGGCTGGGACTGCCTCCGTCCATGCTGAGGGAACATGAAACTGAGGGGAAGGTAGGCTCTGAGTGTAACTCAAAGTTGATTGAAAACTTGGTTATCAAAGTCATTTAAGTTCTTCCCTTTGTGTAATTTTTAACCTTCTTAGCAAGAAAATGGAACTATCGTTTTCTGATTCATTGCCAAAGTAAAGCAAGATAATTTTTCAGACAACATCAAGCTGCAGAGGAGAGGAAGAGGAGAATCCCATTTTTGGAACTCCTGTCGGGTAAGGAGCCGGGCCAGACACACAGGGACGTAAACTCCCTCGAAGGGACCTATTTGGGTGAGGGGCGAAACCGTATCTTCCAGATGAGAAATCAAGGCTCAATGTCTTCATATGGGCTCCCGCATAAGCAGAGTCCAAGCCCAGGACGTGGGTTTACAGGTTTATTTGGAAGGTGATCCCAAGAGGTCGGAGGGAGGGCAAAGGGAAAAGGCATGAAAACGAGGTTGCTGCACGGACGTGGGGCTCAGTTTTATCGGGCCCCCTGCCGGGTCATGGTTCACACCACAGAGCTGTCCCCGCAGTGGGTAAGGGAGCTGGGGGTACCCCACCAGCGCCCCTGCTTCCCCGGCTGAGGGCTGCCCCCAGGTCGCACCTGAGCAACCACAGCCAGGACTCGAATCCCGGTGGGACTCACAGGCCTGCGTGCCTGTCACCTCAGGTGCCACCTCCCCTTTCCTTTCACCCTCCCCCCCCCCCCCCCCCCCCCCCCCCCCCCGCAGGGCGCTCCAGGGGTGGAGAGCGGGTCAGACGCGCAGCCTGGCAGGGAAGCCAGCAAGGGTCAAGGGCTCTCTGCGGCAGAGGGGACCAAGGGGGTGGAGGGGACCGAGGGGGCGGCCGCACGGGCACCTGTGGGACAACCAGGGGCAGCAGTGCACAGAGATGCGTCCACGCACAGCAGCAGCTCTCTGAAAGTTATAAAGGTTTCCACCATGAGAAGGGCTCCCGGCGGTGAGCGATAGAATAGCTATCTTTTTTTTTT
>CM053608.1:8875761-8892082 GCA_028646535.1 Procyon lotor
AGCTGTGTTTCGTGTTACTGAGCGATTTCTGTCTTCACCAAATCATTTTATCTTGGGTTTTATGTCCAGTAAACCTCTCAACTATCTGTAGAAGTTGAAGCCTGATTGTAATAGGCTTGGACAAATTTAGTATGCTTTTGCAGAGGGCAGGCAGTATTATTTAATTAATTGGGATAATTTGGCCACTTGACAATTTGGTTGGAAGAAACTGAGGAATGGTTGAGTATTACATTGTTGATGGGTCCTGAGGGAAGGTAAGGGAGGTATTTTCTGGTGATCCTAACATTGTACAACACAGACAGGTACCTATTCTGCCTTCCTGTGAGTTTGGCATGGACTGTGGGTCCCCGAGCTGATCAGTATGCCCTGTTATTGGCGACACTGCTCCTAGCAGGCTGCGCTGCCTCATGGTGTCCTGAGATGGGCTAGAAAATCCCTACCCAAGACGCCATCCCGCTTCCCCTTCCCTTCTGAGAGGTCAGGGGCTGTAAGAGCGTGGGTATGAGGCAGAACGACTCGTGCCAGGGGCCATGTGGCTCCTCTCTGATCTTGGTGCACTCTTTTTCTTAGATCTCCCCAACCATGGGGCCACGAGGAAGCCAAACTTTTCTTTTCTTTTTTTAAAAAGATTTTATTTAGAGCGTAAGCAGGGGCAGGGGAGGGTAGAGGGAGAGAGAGAATCTCAAGTAGACCCTCCTGCCTCCCCCGCTGAGCACAGAGCCCCACGTGGGGCTCAGTCTCACAACCCTGAGATCATGACCTGAGCTGAGATCGAGAGTCAGGTAGATGCGTCACCGACTGAGCCCCCCAGGTGCCCCTCCAACCTTCCGATTTACAAATCATACCATCCAAATGTCAGACTTCTATAAATGAATATAATAATTTCAGTCCCCTGCCCCTTTATTTCTGTACACATGCGGAGACTATTTCAAAATCCAGATCAAATGACCATCCTTTTTTTTTTTTTTTAAACTTGATTAAAAAAATTGTATCACTATTCTAGGTTTCCCCATGAATCCAAAGTAGGGCATTCCTGTGAAATCTTTTGGAAAAATTTTGAGCATTCCCAGAGCTAAAAGATAACCTCTTGGGCTTTTCTGATGCCTTAGGAGACATCTGTGCAAAGGATGTGCAGAATACACTGAGGTAAAGCTCACAGACATAGTTCCAAGCTCTGGGGCTGGATGCTCACATTTGGTGTAGCTTCAGGGAAGGACCTTGGCCTTGCCCCTCTGGCTGCTGGGGTGTGCGCGCTGTTCCCAGAAGGGCTTGCTGCTGCAAAACAGTGGCCGAATGCGTGTTTGCTTTTCACCTGATTTCATCCAAGTGAAAATCTTCTGTGGATTTCTTTCCGCTAGCTGTAATAGGTACAAACGTAGATCTTCCCTGAAAGCAAAGTGGCACAATGGGAACTACAGAAAAGTGGGGACACTTCTACTTCTTTGGTCTGCTACCTCTTACCCTCAGTGATATGACCACGTTGGGTCACCCAGCCAGGCTTGTAATTGGGACCCTTGTTCGGTTTATATTTTAAACTATAAAAGGTAGTTTATATTTTATGATTATATAGTCTCAGTCCATAGCACACTGCTAAGGCTAGAGTATCACTTAATAAATCTGCCTATTGTCTATGTTAGATGCAATCCTTTAGTAGTACTTGAGAAGAAATGTTTGATCTGCAATAAAAAACATAGTTTGAAGGCTGTATCTCTTCAGTCGCTAAATAATAATTTAAAATTCTTACTTTGCAAATGAAGAGATTCTATCACAGAAGTATTTTTTATTAACTTGAAGTTATGTCAGACTTTGAAAATAAATTTTGCTAAAAAACGCTGTTGCTGGTGAGAATTAAGCTTATTGCTTATTTAAATTGTGTTTAAATTACCAAATGATTTCCTGTGATTTAATTGACAAGTTCCATTGGTGCTATGATCAGTGAGAGGAAAGTATTACATCTGTTTTTTTGAAGCATACACTTAAACATTTATTCCTATTTTAACTAAGAATTGCCTCTGATATGGGGACTGAATAAATTCTTTTGACATATAGGGCTACTTTAATTGTGTATTTGTCATTTCTGGACTGCAGAACTCAGAAAACTCGGTTTTGAATTGAGTTGCAGGTGAAATGAAGGGTGTTTGTTTTTTGTATCTCTGGGTCTTAAAATTCGGCCTGTAGCTGGTTGAATCATATTTCACTAGTTTTCCTCTGCTACTCACTGTGGAAAATATTGATAGTTTGCACACACCATCTCCTCATGTGTAACCAGTGTGCGACATCCATTTCAATACAGAAAGGCAGCCCTTCCTGAGCGTTGGGAGGGAGGGGTCCCAGGCATTTTTTAGCTGTTCCACTCTAATTGGGGCATCATGTAACAGTCCCAACAGTGAGTCATCCTAATTCAAAATCTGTTAAGATTGGAGCAAAGCCAGTCTTATTTGAGCATTTTTGAAAGGACATTTTGGCGAGCCCAAAATGAAAGCTTTTCAGAGCATGCTTCTCGATGAGTAATAATGTGTCTCAAGCAGTGTTTGAAGGGAGGTGTTTGTTACGGGGATTGTGACAGCAAATCCCCTGCTGAGGCTCTGGAAGGCATCTCCCCCAGCGGCTTCCTTGCTGTTGCCGAAACTGTGGAGCCCCTGGGCCTTGGCTCTTTCTCCTGGAAAATTGGCTTGGGGTGTCCTGACTTTCTGTGGGTGCAAGTGAATGAAGTATCGTCTCATGAGTCATTGGCTCCAAACTGGGGAAAAAAAAATGCTAATGTTGGTTTCTTTAATGGAAAACAGGAATGGAACCACTTACTGTTGACCATAGCATAGTAATCTGTTTAAGTGGGACCCTGTGGAACACGTATGCGTGTGCGCACACACACACACACACACAGAGGTATGTAGATAGGTCTTTGTTTTCCTTTCATATCAATTGATGTTTGGGCAGCAGCCCAAGAAGGAGATAAACACTTTCTCCTCCATGACATTTTGCTGTTATTAAGAAAACCCAGAGCATGTACTTCCTTTTGTGTTTTCTCCTCATCTCACTTGCTAATAGACTTTCCTTTTATCAGCAACTGTGGTGGAGGGCCCATTGGTGACAGCCAGATTGTGATGTTGCTACTCACTTCCCTTCAGTGATCCAAGTAGTAATTACAAGCCATTCGGTCCAGAAGCATCTGCTGTGAGAACATGTGGGGTTTCAGTTTTCTCTCCTTGAGGCACACTGAGCGAGAGTGACTTGACATGTGCTTTCATGACCATTAAAAATGGAGTAGTGTCATCGTTGATGCTTCTGTAGAGGTTGCCCATGAGGAGGGCACGCCCGAGCCGGGCATCGGGGGCCGGGCCTGTGGTTCCTGGGGATGGCCACCCTGGCCGACCAGGCGGCGACCCCAGCCCCCGGAGCTCCTCAGGGTTTTGAGACAGAAATGGTTCTCCTGCAGTTCTTTGCATGGGCCTGTGGTTCAGACTGAACTTCAGGAAAGTTCTTTGACAGAGTTAGGGCCCTTGACAGGATAATACCTTCAAATGCCATTACTTACACCCGTGTCTCCTGACCTCCCCGTGGAGCTGGGGGGTTTCAGCCCCCTTTAAAGGTGAGGAAACGGAAGCCCAGGGACATTAGATAACCAGCCCCGGCAAGGTTGGGATTTGACCCGATGATCTGTTCCGTTTTTGCTGTTATCTGCCTTTTCTCCGGGAACTGGGAACCTTGAGCAAGCTAATCAGAAACTAGGTGTTTTTAGTTTCGTTTTTGTTTTTCAATTTTTAAAAAGATTTTGTTTGTTTGAGAGAGAGCAAGTGAGCAAGCAAGCGCACCGGTAGGGTGGGGGGAGGGGCAGAGGAAGAAGGGGAAGCAGGCTCTCCGCTGAGCAGGGAGCCCGATTTGGGGCACCATCTCAGGACCCTGAGATCATGACCTGAGCCAAGGGCAGACGTTTAATTAGGGGGAGGAGTGGGAGGCAGGTTGGGTTTGCACAGCCTTGGTGGGTTAGCTAGCCCCTGGCTTCTGGGAAAGTGGTAAAAAGGTGAAGGTGGGCTGGGAAGAGAACTTTCCAGATGGCTGAGTTTGTTTGCTTGTTTTCAAGATTCTCTCTTCTCTTATGAGAAAGAATGGCTTTTATCTGGCTTATTGAGAATAAAGCCACGTATGTATATTCTCGGCACGGACAGCATTGACCCTTGAGGGAATCAGTCTAGTTTTGCTCTGAGTGGGCAAAGCTTACAACCACCCAGGGTGTAAACATACAGCCTTTTCTTTTTCTAATTAATTAGTTGAGTCCATATTCCTGATGTTTTCTTGGAATAACCGGATTTTCCCTTTCTTTAATTGCGGACATTTGAGATTAGGTGTCACACACAGAAAAGACTGCCATGTAAATTTCCATCGCCGGGTCTCTTGAGAGGCTATGAATCTTCCACAGCCTTGGCTCTGAGGGGCATCTTCTCTCCCATCATTTACTCGATCCTAGGTCAGCAGTGTAGGCTCAGGAAATGATTCTACAGAGCAGCGAAAGCCTTGTTTTATTGAGGAGAATATGAATATTCTGTCCTCAATCCCAAGCAGAATTGGGGTAAGAGGGAAGAGAGCAGGAGAGACCTCATTAGAGAGGGAGAGGGTAGCACTGGAAATAAGGTTGAAAGATGTATATGGTTTTAGCATTGGAGCTGTGAGGAAGGTAAAGCAGGCAAGGAAATTGCAAGGAAAGGAGAGTGTTGCTGCTTAGTGGGGAATGTCAGGTGAGCCGTTTTGTTCCTCCAGAACTTGGTGTGTGCTGCAGAGAAGATTTGAGAAAGTGAGGTTGTATCCATTTTGTGGGGACCTAAGTGGCCGGTTGATATGTCTGTAATGCAGCGGTGGTGAGCCCAGGCTGAAGCCCGGTGAGTAGGATTCAGATCCCCATCACAGCTCACTGTGCGCGCTTGGGCAAATCTCACTTCTGACTTAGAGGGTCAGGACAGTGCATAAAGGGTTGTTAGTCGTCAGTGAACTGACAGCATGTGAAAAACTTATTCCATCTGGGGCACCTGACTGGCTGGCTGGCTCAGTCAGTAGAGCGTGCGGCTCCTCATCTCAGGGTGGTGAGTTCAAGCCCCACTTTGGGTGTGGAGCCGACTTGGAAGAAGAAAAAAAAGAGGAAAAGAAAAAGCTATTCCATCTGGCCGCATGTAAGACAGTCTCTCTGTGAGAGGGAGTAGGGATGGGAGCAGGAGGAAGGGGAAGGATAGTTGGGAGCTCGTATTTCTCCCGTCCCTCTCTCACCCATCTATCTTCAGTCACGTTTTTCCTGTTCTGCTCTGAAAGAGCAAGATTAAATTGCTTTGCAGGAGTAACCCAGTTTGACTCCTTGGCCTGCTTCCTGTGTAGTTTCTTACTCCACAGTGACCTCTGCTGGGGTTTCAGTTTGATTCTGAGCAAGCCTGGTTGGGGGTGGGGGCGGGGGGTAGTGTCCTCTGGACCTTTTTTTTTTTTTAAAGATTTTATTTATTTATTTGACAGAGGAAGAGAGACAGCGAGAGAGGGAACACAAGAATGGGGAGTGGAAGAGGGAGAGGGAGAAGCCGGCTTCCTGCTGAGCAGGGAGCCTGATGCGGGACTCGATCCCAGGACCCTGGGATTATGACCTGAGCCAAAGGCAGAGGCTTAAGGACTGAGCCACCCAGCGCCCCACCTCTGTACTTTTAAGGCAGTACCTGCTTGTTGCTAATGCATCTGGTCGAAATAAATCCCCAGAGGAAAAGTACGTGCAGGTTGAATCGGAGAAGAGCAATCTATCTGTATGAGGTAGGATCCTTCAGGAGAAAGTGGGTTCGTGCTAGCTCTCTGCTCCTTGGCTCCAGGTGTCTATTCCTCACTTTGTTCTTTTGGTTTGGCACATGAGGTTGGTATTCATTCTGGGCTATGATCATCTTCCAGGAAAATGTACAGAAAGTGACAGACCCATAACGATTCAGAAACATCCCTTTAAAGACAAGTACCACATTTTTAAAAAGACAACACAGAAAAATGGATTCTTCTCTTGCTTTTCCTGAGCCTGTTCTTTTTTTTTTTTTCTTTTTTAAGATTTTATTTATTTATTTGACAGAGGATCACAAGTAGAAAGAGAGGCAGGCGGGGGGTGAGGGGGAAGCAGGCTCCCCACTGAGCAGAGAGCTCGATGCGGGACTCGATCCCAGGACCCTGAGATCATGACCTGAGCTGAAGGCAGAGGCTTTAACCCACTAAGCCACCCAGGCACCCCGAGCCTGTTCTTTTCAAATCTTCGATATCTATTCTAGTTCTTTTTTTTTTTTTTTTTTTTTTCCTTTTAAGACTTTATTTATTTATTTGAGAGAGAGAAACAAAGGGAGCTGAGCAGGGAGCACAACCTGGATCTCGATCCCAGAACCTGGAATCACGATCTGAGCCCCAGGCAGACGCGTAACCGACTGAACCACCCGGGTGCCCCTCTGTTCTAGTTTTTTAATCCACCATAGGAGGATTTTATGCTCTGTGGATTTTTTTGTTTTGTGGGTTTTTTTTTTTTTTAAATGCATGGAATTCAAAATAAAATCCATTGATGATAACTTTATGATAAGTAGGATATACTAATATGATAGTTTTGAAAGTAACATTTTCTAGTGTGTAATTTATTTTCACATCTATATTTTTTTGCTGGCAAAATCTGTATTAACTAATAAAGTAATTATAATACTAATATCTCCTTTACAGAGTAGGAGACTGGTCTCAGCAAGGTGAATGTCCTGTCCTCCTGATTAAATGGTAGAGTGTGTGACTTGAACATCTGGTTTTTTTGATTGCAAATCCCCGGGTCTGTCTTTCTTTGCCACCAGACCAGTGCAAGAATGTAACCAGAGGACAACATTTCTGAGTTGCTTAATACATATTAACTGTTTATGTTTATAAATCATGGAAGTTCACACTAGCATGAGGTCATCAAATCACCATGATAATGGGGTCCAGGGAATTAAACATCTTTGGGAAAACTTCCTTTTGAAGGTGGTCTGTTTGGGGATAATTTCTAAGAGTATCTAGATGTGAAATAGCTGACAGAAAGGGAAAAAAAAATGTTCCCAGGATTAGGGACTGTTTTTATGAAGCAAGCAGAAATCGGAGGGAAGAGAGCCTGGGTTGCTCAGATGCCACCAGGTTCGGGTTAGGATATGCAGCGGGCATCAGTAGCCGGAAACCAGCCCGTAGTGAAGTTCACGGGGGTCAGGAATGCAGATTTCCCAGGGTGCTTGTCAACCAGCAATCCTGGAGCAGGGAGAGTAGATCCTGAGCACACTTGTGTCCCCAGTGTCATGTTCAAACTGGGACTAGGCTGCAAATGGTGCGTGGCCAGAAGGCCGGACGAGGAGTCCGTTGCCTTCTGGTCATCCTCCCTGGCTTCAGTTTCGTGTGGGTTAAATAAACGAGGAGACACTGGCTTGTCTGCCCAGAGGGTCGGGAGAAGCCAGACGCAAGGAGTGTGGAAGGGTGTACTACAAAATATGCCATGAGTCAACGGGCCCTTTTCTTCATAGTGTCCGTGGTTTGTGTATCAAATCTGTCTGTATTTTCTTGTGGTGTCTGAACACAGGTGGATGAGCTTCTGCATATCTACGGTTCAGCAGCCGATGGTGTTCCCCGAGACAGCACGTGGGAGGTCCAGACCTACATTCATTTTCAAGATAGTCAAGGGGTTACTGTGATGATCAAGCCAGAACATAGAGTAGAAGATATTTTGACTCTTGCCTGCAAGGTAATGTATTTTGCTGCGGAAATATGTCTCAGTAGAAAGAATCATTAATGCTACCTCCCCATGCCTTCTAAATCTGTGTGGTATTTAAGGCCTCACTTTCTATACTAGGAAAAAAAATTAGCATCTATTAATCAACATGGTTATTAATGGATATATTTATTACTTTAATTAGCGTTCTCCTCCTCCATCTTTTAGAAGAGAGAGTTGTTCGGTTATGGCCCCTTGCCTTCAGGAAGAACCTGATCTGTTTTCCTGAAATTCTTTAAATACCTTTATAGCTAGAATAATTATGAAGACTTGTTATTTAAGTTCCTTAGAGACAGTGCTCTGTAAGAAAGTGGCATAAACTTGGAGGTAGTTTGGTTTCCTCCTAAGCAGTTTTATCCAGTTTCTCTAGATTAAATGAGTAACTTGATACTACTCACAGTTGCTTCGTGATGATTGTTATTGGTGTTTTACTCATTATTCGAACTGGGTTTTGTTTCTGAAAAGAAAACGCTAAGTCTTCAAGAGAGCTTGCTGAGGTCTTAGACTAAACCTCAGAGCAGAGATTTTTTTCATCCACCAGGTGGCACAGTAGAGCTGAATGCTTTTTAAGTTTTCCGAGAAAATGCTGTCGAATGCCTGGAATGGTGGGAAAAGGCCTGTGGACTTCGGTAACCCTTTACACGCATACTTAATAGATGTGAATAATCTTTACTTTTTTCTTTTAATAGTCTTACTTTGACTTAAGCCTTAAGACACCAGACATTTATATATGTAGCTTCCATTCTTAGGAATCTTGTGTCCTTTTACTCCGTTATGTGATGTTTTCACTCAGACAACCAACAATATTGTTTTCTACCAACAACATGAGTTATGAAGTTTTAAGTCTTATAAGTGATAGAGGGTGCCAGAACTCGGAGTGGGTCAGTTATACCCAGTTAGAGCATAGGCCCGAGATAATTTCTGAATGAGTGAATGTGTATGTGTATCGCCATTTTCCTTTTGAAACATTTTTGGGGTAGGAAATTCCTAATTCTGAAGTCTGTAGAATAGGACATTGTTCACATTTCACACAATTTCTCTACTTCGTTAATGAGAAACAACTTAGGTAAAACCCGTGTATGAAATGACAGTATTTGCAGAGACGGTAAGATCTGTTCGATCAGATAATACGCTCCTGTAAGTTCTTAAAAATACATCTCTTGCTTTTAGTGATAAGCAGTGTCATTTAGAGAAAACCTTCTTAAAAATAATTATTTCTCCTATCTATCTTTTTTTTTGGGCACATTTAAATTTTAGCTTTCATATGTGGGTTTAAACTCCACACATTATATAGTATCTCCTCCAGAAATTCTCAAATTTCCACTTTGATTTTTTAATGGACAATGATGAATTTAGAAAAAAACGTTTAAAATCTGAACATCTGTCTTGTCTTTGCAGATGAGGCAGCTGGAACCCAGCCACTATGGCCTGCAACTCCGAAAATTAGTGGATGAAAACATCGAGTACTGTGTCCCTGCCCCGTATGAGTACATGCAAGAACAGGCAAGTGATTTGAACCCCATCCACAGCCTCTTGAGTTTTAAAAGTCTGTAATTTGTGGGGGCACCTGGGTGGCTCAGCCGGTTAAGTGTCCGACTCTTGATTTTGGCCCAGGTCTTTTTTTTTTTTTTTTTTTTTAAGATTTTATTTATTTATTTGACAGAGATGAGAGATCACAAGTAGGCAGAGAGGCAGGCAGAGAGAGAGGGGGAAGCAGGCTCCCTGCTGAGCAGACAGCCCAATGTGGGGCTCCATACCAGGACCCTGAGATCATGACCTGAGCTGAAGGCAGAGGCTTTAACCCACTGAGCCACTCAGGCGCCCTTGGCCCGGGTCTTGATCGAAGAGTCCTTAAGTTCAAGCCCTACTTAAAGAAAAAAAAAAAAAAAGTATGTAATTTGTAGGGGAAGGGGGAATTGTGTTTTAATTTGGCGTCTAGTTTGGATATCATTAAAATAAATTTCCAAAGGGGCGCCTAGGTGGTTCAGTCTGTCGAGTGTCTGTCTGACTCTTGGTTTCGGCTCAGGTCATGATATCAGGGTCCTGGGATTGAGCCCCGTGTCTGGCTCATCACTCAGCGAGCCCTCAGCTTGTCCCTCTACGTCTCCTCCCCTGACTTGTGCGTGTGCGCGCGTGCGCTCTCTCTCTCTCTCTCTCTCATAAATCACTCCCTCTCTCAAATAAATAAATAAAATCTTTAAAAAAATTTCCAAGATATCATGACATTAAATGTTTTTTTTTATTTAATTTTATTTTTTTTTAAAGATTTTGTTTATTTATTTGACAGAGATCACAAGTAGGCAGAGAGGCAGGCAGAGAGAGAGGAGGAAGCAGGCTCCTTGCTGAGCAGAGAGCCCGATGTGGGGCTTGATCCCAGGACCCTGAGACCGTGACCTGAGCCGAAGGCAGAGGCTTTAACCCACTGAGCCACCCAGGCTCCCCGACATTAAATATTTTGATTTTGTTGTTTTTCCTTTTGTAGGTTTATGATGAAATAGAAATCTTCCCGCTGAGTGTCTATGATGTGCAGCTCACGAAGACCGGAAGTGCGTCTGACTTTGGTAAGCACAGGACCCCAGTCGGGGAGCTGGTTGTCAGTCCTTGTCTAGTTTGCTCCAGTGTCTTTGGACCTAATTTTCTTTTTCTTATTTACACCTTCAGTATCAACTATAACAGGAGTTTCTGAACTTCCTCTCTCTTCCTTCATTTCTGTTTATTTATATTAGGCTCAAAAGATACTAATACTAGGGGGAAATGCCAAAGTAAAATAAAGGAATAAGTATAAAAATTGTTGAGTTTGAAAGGATGGTGATAGGAATAACACAGTGTATTTACTGTGTGCTGGTGCTTTTTTGAGCTGAGTAATTCCTGATTTTCCTTCGTGTCTTTGCTCTCAGCTTTTCACCCACCAAGAATGGTGCCCTTCATGACTTCCCCTTCCTGATTCCTTCTTCTCTCTGGAAATGCACCCTGACCTTCAGGAACTAACTAAAGGTCTAACTTTCTTAAAGAAGGCTTATCGGATTGCTTTCCCTTCAGTTTAAAAATTAAGGGCCAGTATCATCCAAGTCACTTTGTAATACTTGATTTTTGCTTTTCCATTTGTTTGTCTTTAAACTTGACTTTGAGCTCCTTATGGACTGTGCTCATGTCTTTTTTTTTTTTTTTTAAGATTTTATTTGACAGAGAGCGATCACAAGTAGGCAGAGAGGCAGGCAGAGAGAGAGGGGGAAGCAGGCTCCCTGCTGAGCAGACAGCCCAATGTGGGGCTCCATACCAGGACCCTGAGATCATGACCTGAGCTGAAGGCAGAGGCTTTAACCCACTGAGCCACCCAGGCGTCCCTGTGCTCATGTCTTAAAGTCATTTCAATATTTTATTCTGTCTTTGACCATGGGAACTCAGTAATTAGATAATGATCAATACATATCTCCATAAAAGGCTATTTCTTGTCTTGTTGAATACATCGATACAATTTTTTTTTCCTTAAAATGAATCCATCTGATCAAATTCCAGTCATTGTAATATGTTAGTTTTCTTGGGATTTGTTCTTAGTGTCTTTTTTAAAAAAATTGACATAATTGACACGTTCTTTGTTTTTTAATTTAGTCCATTTTGACCCAGTGTTATGTTGGTTTTCCTTCTGAAGCCTTCTTAGCATTTTATTTGTATTCTGTTGACCTTCACTCCACTTTCCTTGCCTGGGGTGTTTGGGAATCTTTGTATTTAAATGACTGAAGGACTGAATGAAGATATTTGCAAAGATGCTTTATGGTGATCACAGTCTGCCAGGCTCTGCCCGAGGCACAGAGGAAAAGGGTGAGGTGACACATTGTCCTTCTTGTCCTTCTTATGGTCAAAGAACTCCCAATATTAGGGAACCAAGACAGGGGAACAAGTGCTCCGAACTGTGGAATCAGGGAAGGGCACACCCAGGTGAGTGAGGTGCGTTTAGGGGCAGGGCTGCCCCCCCCCCCCCCCCGGGTTGTGCGTGTAGTCACCTTTAGGGCAGCCACGGTATCCATGCATGTTTCCACCCACTTAAAATGCCTAACCCATAGAGTTGTTTCTTAACAAATTACTTTGTATTGAACTGAATTTATTTCAAGAGGAGTCCATTGTAACGGTTAAGAATGGTTCAGAATGACAGCTCAGTGACATTAAATGCATTCCATTTGTTGTGCAGCCACAAACAGGGTCGATGTTCAGAGCTGTTTCCATGTGGCAAAACTGGAACTCGGTAGCTTTTACACAGTCTTTCCCAATTCTTCCTCCCATCCCTTGCCAAGCACCATTCTGCTTTCTGTCTCTATGGATTTGACTGCGCTCAGCTCTCCCATAAGTGGAATCAAACATTATTTGTTCTTCTGTGTTCACCGAGTATAACATCCTCCAGGTTACACATCCGTGTGATGGCATGTCTCGGGATCTTTCCTTTTAATGAGGGCGCGGTTCCCTTGTATGTATGTACTGCATTGTGTTTGTCTGTCCATGTGTCACAAGATGGCCAGGTTGCTTCCACCTTTCGGCAGCTGGTAATAATGCTGCTCGACACGGGCTGAGCGGCGGCCCCGCTCTCGAACGAGGTCGGGTCCTCGTTGAACCTTTAGATCTGACGCGTTCCTGTTTTTCTGCCCCTGCCGGGGAGCTGTGCCTTCTCAGTACTTGTAACGTGACTTCCCTCACGTTGCATACTTAGGAGAAAAGATGCTCAAGGGGGTGCTGTGATTGAGTTGGAGAAATTAGTGTGCTGCATTGAGACTTGTTTTCTTCTCTGACTGTCGCTCGTAGGGTTTGCAGTGATGGCGCAGGTGGACGAGCATCAGCGTCTCAGCCGCATATTTATCAGCGACGTCCTCCCTGACGGCTTGGCATATGGAGAAGGTCCGTGTGGCACGGAGTGTCTCTGGGCTCTCTCAGTTCGACACTTGGGATGCAGTCTGCCTAGGGAATTTCTCTTGTTACGGTTTTGTCAGAGAATAGTTTCGCCCAGACTTAAAGAAAAAAGTAAACTTAATAGTTTAACTGACAGTGCCTATGTGCATGTATTTATATATACACACATATGTATGTGTGTGGATATACATAGATACACATGTACATATGGAGAGAGTATTGGTGGGATGTGTGTTTTGAAGGAGAGTATGGAAGCACAGAGAGATGGTGTGCAGACAGATGGAGAAAGGAAACAGAAAGCCAGACAGACACCGATCGATGTTATTTCCCACGGCATTTAACATCAGGTAGAGGGACAATGAATTTGAATGATGGTCAGGTGGTTCCCCTCCTCCCCCCCTTATTTTTTTAAGATTTATTTATTTGCTTTAGAAAGAACATGCATGATCAGGGGGAGGGGCAGAGGGAGAGCATCTCCGGTAGGCAGAGTCCCTGCTGCGCACCGAGCCCTTGGCTCAAGACCCTGAGATGGTGCCCTGAGCCGAAATCAGGAGTGGGACGCACAACCGTCTGAACCAGCCACGCGCTCCTGGTTTTCTTTTTTAAACTGTTCCTTCCGGGGGCACCTAGCTGGCTCAGCCCATAGGCCACAGGACTCCTGATCTCTGGGTCGTGAGTTTAAGCAGAAAGCTTACTTTAAAAAACCAAACACAAGCCCCCAAACTGTTCCTTTCAATCCCAGCCTTGAGAGAACTGTCATATGATGTTAGCAGCCTCCGAATACTGTGAGTTTGGGCCTTTGTTTGCGGACAGCCCGGGACGGTCCCTGTGAATCCGCAGTGTGAGTTCCTAGCTGTCCCTTACCATCATGTTAACGTAACTTCTCTTGGCATCTCTCTTCTCTTCCTTTTGTTTCCTCTTCCTCGTTCTCAGGGTTGAGAAAGGGCAATGAAATCATGACCTTAAATGGGGAAGCGGTGTCTGATCTTGACCTGAAGCAGATGGAGGCCTTGTTTTCTGAGCAGAGCGTCGGGCTCACTCTGGTTGCCCGGCCTCCAGACACAAAGGGCACCTTGTGTTCGTCCTGGTCAGACAGTGACCTGTTATCCAGGGACCAGAAGGGTCTGCTGCCCCCTCCGAACCAGTCCCAGCTTCTGGAGGAGTTCCTGGATAACTTTAAAAAGAATACAACCAATGGTAAGGCTGTGTTCTCTCTTCCTTCTTCACTGCTGGTATCAACAGCTGATATTTTTAGGCTGTAATTTTGCTTGCAAACTTAGATTATTGAGGCTGTTCACAGAATGTTTTCTCATTTATTAGGAGAAGAACACAGATGCCAACCAAGTAGATTTAATCAAAATTTCATGCACTGTAGAAATTATAACATTTCCATGGAAATAGAAAATAGATTTCTGCACAAGAGAATATTCTTTAAAATCAAAGAATCTTTCAAAAAAAAAAAAAAAGTCACCCAGGATAATTTTGGATTGTAATTGCTTTGCGACTGAAGGTAGATGAAAGTCAACGTAAATGACAGAGTTTGATTTTCTGTTCAGTTGAATTTCTGTTCAGTTGTTCAGTTGAATCTAAGGCAAAAAAAAAAAAAAAAAAAAACATTTTGCAGCAATCTTTTGGGCTTTTAGTAGAGTGGGTACCGTTTCGTCTTTTACTTCTGTAGGTGTCTGGTTGGTGCAGTAGGTTGTGGATCAGTCTCATAATTTTTTTTTAAGATTTCATTTATTTATTTATTTGACAGAGAGGGACAGAGCACAAGCAGAGGGAGAGGCAGGCTCCCCACAGGGCAGGGGGTGCCCAATGTGGGATTTGATGCCAGGACCCCAGGATCGTGACCTGGAAGTGGAAGGCAGATGCTTAACTGACTGACTGAGCCACCCAGGAGCCCCTCAATCTCATAATTCTTTACTTCTTTTGTTAAGTGCCTACTTGTTCAATAAACTGCAAACTTTTCCTGTGCTTCATAAATTTTAAAATTTTGGCAAGGCTTAAAAATGAAAAGTTGTGAGACACCTGGGTGGCTCCACTGGTGAAGCGTCTGCCTTCGGCTCAGGTCATGATCCCAGGGTCCTGGGAGTGAGCCCCACATTAGGCTCCCTGCTCAGCAGGTACCCTGCTTCTCCCTCTGCCTCTGCCTTTCCTCCTGCTTGTGCTCTCCCCCTCTCTCTCTCTGACAAATAATTAAGTAAAATCTTTAATGAAAAAAAAAAAACAAGAAACGTTGTATGGCAGCTTATTTTTCTAGAGGTAAAATTTCCACATGAGGAAATAATCTGAGGGTCTGGATTTTTGAGCTTATTAATTCAGGCACAATCCATATGCTGCAGGCAAGTAAATCAGAGGCTCCAGCTACTGCTGCAAACCTGTAGGTTCCCTCCGTATCCCAGGAGGCGGCTGGTCAAGCCCCCACAGGAGACAGAGCATGGGGCCTTTATATTACCTGCACAAAAAGGAATTTTTTTTTAGATTTAGATTTAAATTAATTAATTAACTTAGCAAGCGTGAGCAGGAGGAGAGACAGGAGAGGCGAGGAGAGAATCTCAAGCAGGCTCCTGCACTAGAGCACAGAGCCTGACGCAGGGCTTGATCCCAGGACCCTGCGATCGTGACCCTGAGCTCACAACCTGAGCTGAAACCAAGAATCGGATGCTCAGCGAACTGAGCCACCCAGGCGCCCCCACACAAAGGAACTTTTATACTTAAATGCAGCGATAGTGGATTTCCAATTGAAATGTCTGCATGATTACTAGAAATGAATGAAACACACAAAAAGAGGAGTTGTTTGGATAGATTGAATTATAAAATGAGTTTATTAGGTCATTTTTGGAATTAAAAAATCAGATGTAAGATTTGTGGTTCAGTAAGGAGTATAGTGCTTTCTTCTCTTGGGGCTTCTCCAATTTAAAATGCCATTAAATAGACTATTGGCATATAAAAGTAGCTATCATAAAGCAAAACTCATGATGGAACTAATTAATTACTTGGTTTTATTAGGGCCATCCCTCAATGACCCTGGGCTCGGGTACGGGCCTGAACATTCCACGTAATAAATATACGCATGTGTCCATTCGTTGGATTCATTATTCTTGAGGGATACATTCACTGCCTGTTATATCTCTAGGGATTTTATCATAATAAGAAATTACTGCAGAGTCCTCTCTGCCTCCCTCTCTGCTGACTTGTGATCTCTCTTTCTCTATCAAATAAATAAAAAAATCTTAAAAAAAACAAACACATTTAGGGACGCCTGGGTGGCTCAGTGGGTTAAGCGGCTGCCTCTGGCTCAGGTCATAATCCCCGATCCTGGGATCGAGTCCCAGATCGGGCTCCTTGCTCGGCAGGGAGCCTGCTTCTCCCTCTGCCTTTGCCCGCCCTTCCCCCTGCTTGTGCTCTCTCTTTCTCTCTGACAAATAAATAAATAAAATCTTAAAAAAAAAAAAAGAAATTACTGCAGAGTCTGTAACACTTTTGGTACTTTATGAATGAATTTCTATAGAAAGCAGCAAAAGTGGCAAATTTACCCTTTTTTTTTTTTAATAGTAAGGATCAAGCAGGTCAGCCACTTAGCCTTTTTGTTTGTTTGTTTTGCGCGGAAACAATTCAAAGAGGCCCTAGCCCAGATGGCCATTCTGTGGGGCCATTCTG
>CM053608.1:8892582-8943669 GCA_028646535.1 Procyon lotor
CTCTGCCACTTGAATCAAATACCTGATGGACAAGAGTGGGGGAAAAAGGCTAATGAAATGGCTCTGCAATGTTCATTTGGCAGCTACCCTTTTTCAGTATTTAAAGTTTTATTTTCCATAACCTTTTTTTTTTTTTTTAAGATTTTATTTATTTGAGAGGGAGAGACATAGCGAGAGAGGGAACACAAGTAGGAGGAGTGGCAGAGGGAGAAAGCAGGCTTCCTGCCGAGCAAGGAGCCCGATGCGGGGCTCCATCCCAGGACCCTGGGATCATGACCTGAGCCGAAGGCAGACGCTTAATGACTGAGCCACCCAGGCGCCCCTTCCATAACCTTTTATAGGATCTTCATATCATAATTTATACTAATTTCTACTCTACTACATTTAAAGTTTTAACTTCGAAGGAAAAGTTGCTTGCTTTTTTTTTTTTTTTTTACTTCCCATATGGTTACAAATTTTACTTTTCTATAATGTCCTATATTATTCCAGCAATCTGGATCTTCTTGATATTGTTTTTAACCAAAAAGTACACATTTCTGAAGATGTTAAACAGCTCAGACTTGGGTTCGCAAAACCACCAAAATCAAGCTTGTAACTCTTCTCTGAATGTGCACAGAACAAAAATTGGGAAGAAATATAGCTAACTATTAACAGCAGTTCTGTTTGGGTAGAGAGACAAGGAATAACTTCCTTTTTTCTAATTTTTATCTTCTAGAATTTGTACTGAAGTAACAAACATTAAAGATCTGGCCATTTAAACATTTATGGATACCTACTACATCTACTTCATTCAGTTCCATAAATACAAACACTGCAATTAGTTTCCTATCTTTTTAAAACACAAATGTTCAACCAAATGCTTTTGCTTCTCAAGAAATCTAACGTTAAGAACATTTACCACATCGGATGGGATAAAGACCATATTAGGCTCAGATATAGTTAGCTGAATGTCAACATCTAAGAAAAAGAAGCAAGTCATCAACTTATTTGTCATTATCAAGACAGGATTGACTGTCCTGATTAAAACCAATATTTGTCTCAAATACATTCATAGAAGTTCAATTCAAATCTTTTCTCACTTATAACCAACACATGATTACAATTAAAGTATGGACTAGAACCACAATTTTTAAGTGTGATATTCTTTCTCATTGTATAGGAATATATAAAAATTGTATGGGAATATGCAAAACTGAGGCCATGGAAAAGAGGGTTCGTGTGTTTTTGTCCACCATCCCTCCTTTATGATTCCAGGGCTATAAACAGGTCAAAAGACTGGCTTCTATCTGTGATACACAAAATTCAAAAAACTAGAATATACAATCAAATAAATATCCATATAAAATCAGAAAATCAAGTCCCAGATGTGGCCCTTTCTTCCAAATAACACTGGAAGCTTATTCCAAAAACTTCTTCAGACTTCATCACATTTTTCCTTCCCATTTAAAGGATCAGATTAACACATGAAGAATTCATCTTTTCCACAGTCTTTAACAAACAATAATCCTAAAACATATCACTGCAACATATAATTCATTATTATATACTAATGTCATTAGGAAATACTTCAGATAGGAGCATTCAAAATCTCCTGAAGACAATTCACTATACAGGAGCCCCATTTCAGCGACAAGTGCTCAGATTATTTTTAAAATATTCAAACAGGGGCACCTGGGTGGCTCTGTTGGTTAAGCATCTGCCTTTGGCTCAGGTCATGACCCTGGGGTCCTGGGATCCAGCTCTGCATGAGGCTCCCTGCTCAGCGGGGAGTCTGCTTCTCCCTCTCCCGCTGCCCCTCCCCCTGCTCATGCTCTCTCTCTCTCTAATAAAATCTTTTTTTAAATTAATTAAAACAAAACATTAAAACAGGTGTCCTTCCTCTAGGACCATCAGCAGCTGCAAAAGCCCAGTGTAGCAGAGCCCTGGGTCCAGGGAGCTCGAAGGCAGCCCTGCCCCACGGGTGTGGTGTGAACAAGGGTGAGGAAGGGACTTAACCCCTCCACATCTCAGACAGCTCAGGCTGTCATCTCCAAAATCTGATGACAAAGTGCCTCCTTTGTGTCATAAAGATTAAGTGGGAAAAGTGTCCAGCACTATCAATAGAATTTGGTTGCCATTTTTCTATTATTAATTTTACATATTTCAACATCAAATCTTAGGGGGAAAACTATTCTAAAGGCAATGATTCTGTGTTTGTGTACCTAGAGCTGCAGCTGTGAGCAGGGTGAGAATACCTTTTCCCAGGTGCCAAAAGGAGTCTGGGTGACTCGTGTGCTTCTGTTTGGAAAAAGCCCATGCCAAGACTGCATTCCTTTGAATCAACTTCTATCTCATTCTTAACGGATGCTGAACATTTATGATCTGCTGACTACCAAGGATTTCCCACTAAGTCTGCTGTCCCTCCTGTCCTGGGGAACTCGCCTGAGTTATAGAAGGTCTTTTCTCCTTCCCTTTTCTCGCCAGTGTGTCCAGCCCTTTTAATGAAGAAAATATACCCTTCTTGTTTCTTCCTCGCTGGGTCAGTGAGAGTGTTCTTTTCCGGAGAGCAGAGTCATCTCTAGAACATACCTAATTAAAAACACAGGTTTAAAAATCTTAAAGCATATTACCCGAGTGACAGAATTCATCGTTGCCTGAACAGAAGTAAGCCCTGCTTCCCGAAATCATCACGTTCTGAGCAAAAGCTACTGCGCGTCTGCCACACCAGCCGCACATGCACCATATGGCTATCTCTTATCTGGAAAATGCCGGCCGGGCTACAACGTTCAGATCTCTCCAGGGCGAGCAGCAGGGTCGGCGAAATGACCTGCAGACCCCCAGGCTGGAGCTCGCACTTGCCACAGAAGCCAGCCACCCCGGAGCCGCTGTGGAAAACCCAGCGGGGCTCTGTGTAGTCCAGACAAAACTGCCTCCGCTCAACCCTTCCATTCTTCACAACCTTGCTGCCCCTCAGCAGGGATTTCCACCTTCCTGACAGTAGGAAGCGGAAAACAGAATGGCAGGTGCAGAGGTGAATATTTAATGACTGTCTACGGGTCGCGGGGTTCCTAGAAGCGGCAGCAGAGGATCCAGGACTCTCTAGAGCAGGGCTGCCTCCCACCCTCCATCCCCACGGTGTCGGGCCCCGGGGAGCCCCTGGGCAGTACTGGGCTAAGTCAAAGGACACCTGATGGGCGACCACCTGGGAAAAGGTGAGCACTCACAATCCTCCGACTGCCACACGCAGCCTTTCCCAGGAACTTACCAGAGCGTGGAAAGAAGAAACCGACAAGATGCCCAGCCTGCCGAGGGCCAGCTTGGAGGGGCGGCTGGCAGCGGCCAGGAGGCTCTTGGGGTTTGGCAGCTCCCCGCCTTGCAGGCTGGCCAGATAGCAACGCATCCTGAACAGATCCATGTGAAACTTCTCCAGGTTCTGCTCCCACTGCTGGATCTGTTTAAGAACGAACAAGGGTGATTGAAAGGAAAATGAGGTTTCGTGGGTCTAACAGAAAATATCACAAACTTCAAGGAAGAATTTGTTTCAGCCGGTGCTGCAGGGTGGAAACGAGCCTTCCCTGCTCGCCCCCCTCTCAAGCCCTGCTGCCCAAACACAGTGGGTCAGACAGCACCGGACTTCATCGGAAGGGCCCAAAACAGAACAAAGCCGGGGGTCCCAGTCCAAACCCAGGCCCAAACAGCATGACCTCCAGAGAACTCCCGCACGCTAAGCCGTGCCAGCTAAAGGCAGGATGCGCAACTGGAAGTAATAACCTCACTTTGTTTAATTTCCCTACACACTGCCAGCCTCTGCTCTTAACCCAGATTCAGTGAACTGCACACAAACAGATGCCGGCTGGCGGGCACGGTGTCCACACTGCTGCGCATTCTGAGTAAATGACTCAAAGTACTAAGAAGCAAGTGGACTTCAGGGGTAAAGGCAAAGAGAGCTTCTACTCCTGTTTTAGGGATATTAGAGAATAATCGCCATCTGTACGTCTGAATGAAATTTACACGCATTTTTCACGCCAATGAAATGTCTGTGCGCTGCTTCTTCAAAATGGAAGTTCTCAACTGGTAAAGAAAGTCAGTCAGATTCTGAGGGCCACTTTCCCTCCTTCCAAGGATCAAAACACATTTACGTCTGAGGATTCCCTTTATTTAAAGAGAAACCAAAAGGTGAGGAAGGCTCTAGTAACGCGCCAACACAGGGATTCAGCGGCTGAGCGGAAAGCTGGCCTCCCAACGGCGGTCAGAGCTACCTCCTCGTTCAGCAGAAGGTCTGCGGCCAAGGCTCATCCTAAGGGTGCACGTGTCACTTCACTTGCACCAGCCGCCTCGCTGGTTTAGCCGGGCTGAGGCTCCAGGCGGATTCTAACTCCTCAGACCCAACTTTCCAGGTCAATCCTTAATTCCGGATAAATGATACTTTGAAGGGTCTCCAACATTTAACAGTCAGGTTCCTGCAGTCTCTCCCGAGAGAAGAGCAATACAAACTCTGGCCACTCCTCACACACACCCCCACTCCAAGTTCTCCAGGTCAAGTTCGTAGGAAGGTCACCATGTACCTTCTCTCCAAGGAAAGAAATGCAATGGCTACCAGATCTAAAATGATCTGTTGATTCATCACGGTCTGTCAGCAAAACAACAAAGTCCCAGATTCTCAATCTCCGCAGCAAATTTTAACCTTGTGTAAGCATCTCTACCTCCGTGTTAGTGACGTGATAGTCACGTGCTGTCAGCCTTTCACGAATACAGGAAGGACCTGTTGGCTTTTCTCAGTGAACACGCCCCAGTCCAGATATGTGAGGAATCTACCCACTCAGTGGGAAGTCTAGGAAAGTTTATATTTCAAAAGCACCTCCGGTAATTCTGGTTCGTAGCCTTAGTGAGGACCACAGCTCTGGACTAACGAGCCAGTCCAAAGTGTCTCTGCTTCATCTTGCCCTATTAGAGAATTCTAGATTCCCAAAGTAACAAATGGCTATTTAACCATCAACTGATACCTACCAGAAGCTATAAGCCATGGGGAAAACTATACCCCCAGGTCTGCCTCTCAAATACCTTCTCTGGCAGATTTCCTGAAAATCCACAATTATAGACACATTCTTTTGATTTCTAATAATATGTAAAATGTTTCCAGATTGGGCAGTGTATGAAAGCGTATCCCTCCTTTCTACCTTCACGTGAAACCATTTTATGAGGTAATTTCTGGGGGCTGTGTTAGGGATGGAAACATCAGAGGACAGAAAACCAATCAGGTGTTAGAGAAACTAAGAGAAAGAAGCCCATGCCATCCATGGTGGAATAAAAAGACAAAAATATAAAGTAAAACAAAATCCGGGTCTATGCTGGTCACGAGCGATCAAGGAAGACGACATACCTATTTTCAGTGAATTCTGCAGTTTACAAAAAGCACTTTTAAAGGCACCACCTAATGTATTTGTGACTACACATCAAAACACCACTGGAAAGTGACAACCATTCCCCCTCAACGATACACAGGCAGTCTTAAAATCTTCCCAGAAACACTGTGATCATCTTAAGCATGGCTAGACATCTCCACCCAAAACTTGGGACAAAATGCAGGTAAATCCATGAGAAGAAAATGGATTCAAATGCTAATGTCATTGGAAGGAGGAAGAGCTTAGGGGACCCTAAAGCAGACCTTGCAGAGATGAAGAAGTTCATTAACACATGCGATTATGTTTCAAGAAGAACTAGTGTCTCAATCAATATTGTACATGGTAGAGCTCATTTTAAAATTAAATTTCATGAAAAACACAAACGAGAAGGGGCTTTATGACTTCCCCCCATTTCCACAATGCTATGTTCATCCTGATCCAGCATATTTGATGGTTAGCCCTCTATGCGTCAACGTGACTGGGCCACCGAGCATCCAGAGTTGTGGTCAAACATTATTTCGGGTGTTTCTATGAGGGTGTTTTTTGGATGGGAGTAACATTTAGATGGGTAGGCTGAGCAAAGCAGATGACCCTCCCCAGTGTGGGTGGGCCTCATCAATCAGCTGAAGGCCTGAATACAGACCAGAAAGGCTGACCCTTCCCCAAGGAAGAGAGAACTGCTCCTGCCTAGTGGCCTTCCAATTGGGATATTGTACTTAAACTGAAGCACCAGCTCCCGCTGGGTCTGGAGTCTGCCAGTCTTGGAATGGGAAGAGTGCCATTCTTGAGTCTTGCTGACGCTGCAGATCTCGGGACAGACGCATGACGTGTCTCCCCGGTCATGTGATTGTGTTCGTTATAATAAATCTCTTTATGCATCTTCTCTCGGTACCCTATTGGTTCTGTTTCTCTGGAGAACCCTGACTGACCCAGCCTTCGCCTCCACAGATTTCTACAGCCCAGTCTGTCGCCATCAGGCACACAGCTCTTCTCTATTTGAAGAGGATTTCTCTCGTGTTGGAGGCCACGGTTCTTTTAGTGAAGATCCACCACGGAGGGTAAATGAGCATTTGCGGTTGGATAAGAAACAAAGAAGTATCCGACTTTTCTTTCGACAGTCTCACTCAGGTCGTGGAGAAGGGACGTGGAGAATACTGGGGGAGAGTATGGTCAGGACGTCGATTCAGATGCTGGCCTTACTCGGAGGGAAGAGGGAAGCAAAGCGGCAGGTTCACCAGCTCGGACAGGTCTCGTGACACTGAGAAAGTCTGTGAACATACGCGGTGAGCTTGCGCGGGTGACAGCATTACCACACCTTTGTTTCTCAGCAGAGGAAACGGAGCCCCAGAGGTGGGTGACTGGTCCTCCCAGACTAGCAAAGGCCCAGAGCAGATCCTGAGGTGAGCAACAGGTGGGAATAAGCTTCTATCAAGCACTTACAATGCAGCCCCTGGATCGCAGGCCCCTCGCTCATAAAGCAGATGTCTGAGAGCTCTCCAAGAACTACCGCAGCAACTCTCGTGTGAATTTTCATCTAACTGTCACCTTTATTTCTCCCCACAAATCCTCAGGTGTTCAACAGGGAAGGATGTAAGACTATCTACCCTCCCACTTGGGTGTCCTATTCCTACCGAATGTTTTGTATTTCAGTCTTCTACCAGCCTTGATATGCAAAGCTCAGCCCACGTTTTGAGCAATTTTTTTTAAAGATTTTATCTGAGAGAGAGTATGTGTGCACAAGCATGAGCACACGGGGTGGGGCAGATGCAGAGGGAGAAGCAGGCTCCTTACTGAGCAGGGAGCCCGATGCCAGATTCGATCCCAGGACCCTGCGATCGCAACCCAAACCAAAGGCAGACATTTAACCAGTTGAACCACCCAGGTGCCCCCTAATTTTAAACAACCTTAACAAAAAAAGATAAACATATTTTATAATTTTCCCTCAAAAGAGATAAAGTAGGAGATAAAGATACATTTGTATACATGTAAAGGGAGAAACAGAAGATAGTTTTGTAGCCATTACAATTTTATGCTGGGAAATTTCTATCACCGTCATCACTAACACAGTGATGTTATCTGACATGATGTTAATCGGGGAACTTCTAGAGATTTTTTTCGAACATAATCAAACACTAAAATGCCCTAAATCAATTCCCTTAAACCAAGACCGTTTTTCCCCTCTTTTCCCCTAATTTCCTTAAATAGTGACCACTGCCCCTAGACATTTCTTTATTTTTTAAGATAAATATCAGGAAAATAAACATTCAACTTCTTCGTAGATTGGGCTTTTATTTCGTGTAACATCCTGCACAAAACAGAAAAATGACATGATGAAAACTCACTCTAAGGAATTAACTTCCACTGCAAAAGAAAAAAGTACTAAGAACAAATTAAGGAGGAAAACCCCCACTTTTAAGCTCTGTCACAAAAACAGTGCAAAAGTTTTCCTTCTATTGCTAATACGGCTACCGTCATCTAATGAGGTCAGGAAGGTTATGGCCCACTGTAGACAGCAGGGGAGGGGGAGGAAGCCTAATGCTAAAAATAACAGATGAATAAGTGATACATAAAAACGGTGACAAGCACATTCCTGCCACACCCAACACCCCAAGAAAAATATTTTCTATCATTTAATCATTTGATCACAGTATTTGGTCATTTGTCCCTTACAAGGTCTGTCCCAAAAGATCATTAGTTTTTCCTTTTTGGCAAATAGGATGAAAACCTCCCATGCAATATTTTCCAAGCTCTACAACCTACCCTTCTCAGAAGAGTCCGTCTAGTGACACAGATTACATGGGAGTTAACTAGTGGTTAGAACAACCAACTAATATTTAGAGGATGTGGTTTTTTTTCCTCTGACATAAAATTCACTCCGTTTTAAAAGAAATACACTTCCCATCAAATCGAGCCCCAAAATCCAAGTTACGGAAATCATTTAATCATTTAATTACCACGAAATCACACGTGATCATGTCCCAAGATAGGAGCCCTGATAAATAAGCTCAGGGCCCGTGAGGATAGAGAGTGAGGCCAGAGAATGTGTTAGCCAGGGGACGAAAGAGGGAAGGCCTGCAGGAAGGAAGCCCAGAGCTGGTGTAGAGCTGGGGTGGGGCCCACCCAGAGAGCCCAGGGGGTCACAGTAAAGAGGAGACAGACGTCCATTCCCACACTACTTCGGGCAAAGCACCAGGGATGCTACAGATCCTTTAAGAGCTCATTTTTCAGACCAGGAGCAGCCTTAAATGCAAGGGGATGATTAGAAAACAATGAGATGAGGACAAGGATAGAGACCCCAAGAATTATGGGGTATAAAAGAGGTCCCTGTGGGAGTGGGCAGGATGGACGTCAAGGTAGGAGGAAGAAACCCCTGAACCCTTCCTCACAGATGAGGAGGGATGAGCCCAGTGAGGGCCAGGGGGCGCAGGCCACGTCTGTACATGATGTGTGGCCTATATGGGTCTTCTCTGCCTGAGGGAAAAAAAAACAAAGGGGTGAAACCTGCAAGAAAGTTGGCACCGCTGGATAAAGGTAGGAGAGGTTATCAAGGGCTTTATCTCACAGGCAGCAGAAGCCACTGAATGGATTTTTAAACCAGGCAATCCTAGGATCAGATCCGCTTTACAGATGCAAACACTCCCACCTCCTATGGAAGATGCACCCAGGGAAGGGGAAACAGCCTCCCTCCGCAGTGGTCCAGGGAAGGGAGGAGACAGTCTGACTTACCCTCTATCCCCCACCCACACACTGTGTGCCTGAGAAATCTAACTGCCTGGCGGCCTATCTGCCTAACTCCGCCTTTGCTCATGATGACTCTTGGCCTCTCCCTCCTCCCTCCTCCCTTCCTCTCCTAATTAACTCCTCACTCTTCAAGAAGCAATCCAGGCATCCCTCCTGCAGGAAGTCTTCCACGACTACACAGGAGGCTAAACTTCCAGTTTCTCTTCCACAACACTCCAGAATGCCATTTGCTCTAGAGTCACGAAATTATGTTGCAATAATATGCTTCACTGACGGGCACCCCGCTAGACAGAGAGCCCCAGAGGGCAAAACAGCATCTTCTTTGAATCCCCAGTGTGTGCACACTGGCCGGGCCCAGGGATGCACTTAAAAACCGTTCACTGAGCTAAATGGAACGCCTGGAACCTCCATCAGCCGGCCTCTTCTCCGCAGACCCCTTTCCCCAACACCTCCCTCTCCAATGTTTTATTCCCCAAATGGCTTCTCTCTCTCTCTCTCTCTCTCTCACACACACACACACACACTCTATACCGTATTTTCGTCAAGGCTTCACTCACTTCGTTCCCCTCCCCCTCACCACAGTTTCCAACTGCCTAGATTCTAAAGATTTTATTTTTATTTATTTGACAGAGAGAGAGATGACAAATAGAGGCAGGTAGAGAGAGAGGGAAGCAGGCTCCCTGCTGAGCAGAGAGCCTGATGCGGGGCTCGATCCCAGGACCCTGAGATCATGACCTGAGCCGAAGGCAGAGGCATTAAACCACTGAGCCACCCAGGCGCCCCCCAACTGCCTAGATTCTATCCATCCTCTTTACCAGTTTGAAACTTGAAATAAATATTTCAAATGAAGCCCACGTTTCCCAAAGCCCAGAGCAGCCCCGAGCCCTCGGCCCCAGCCCGCTGCTCCCACTACATCCTCTGCCCATTCTGACCGCCTCCCCCCAACCCCCAACCCGGGCCTCTTGAGCCACCCTGGGGGGTGGGGGGAGGAGATGAAGAACACACAGAAAGCATCAGGATGCAGGGAAGCCATCCGAGGAGGAAGCCAAGACCGCCAGAGGGCGGTGAGGTTTTGTCCTTGTTTACTTGTTTAAAATAATAAACGGGAGGGAAAATACAGTACTAATTGGACTTAATTTACAACACTTCCTCCCTCAGAACTTCAAAAGGAATCCGACATGTGGTCGGCCGGATGGTCTGCTCCACATTGGATATGCTCAAGTGAAAGCTGCGTCACCCTGCCCGCCCCCGAGAATCTCCAAAAGGCCTGGGGACAAGCACGTGGACGGTCTCTCTCAAGCAGAGACCGCTGCCGCGCTATGAAGCCCAGCCATCATCACGAGGACAGTGTCGTTTTATCTTTTTATTTGGAAAGGGCGCACACAATGATCTTCTCCACCCAAGCACTTCAAAGAAAATCAGTTCCAGAGACTTTATCGTGCACTATGCAATGTATTCTGTAAGTTCTGCTCTTATGAGGCTATAAATGACTCTATCTGAGGTTCTTGGGGTCTCTGGGGAAAAGCGCTACATAAATATTTTCTTTTATGTAAAACAAAATACAGTGACGTTGCGAGTTTTAAGTGGTAAGCGGAGAAAGCACTACTGCTCTTTTAAAGACGTTTTTAAAAGGTCATTTAGAGAAAACTAGATAGCTGTGGGGATATTTGGGAGATCATGTTCTTATTGGTCTTGATTTGAAAATACCTTTGCCTTTGTAGCTTCGCATAACATTCTCAAGTCAGAGATCATCTCATAAAAATAAATCTAAGCATGTGCTTTTTTTTTTATCCCCTTTACATTTCATACTCTCTGCGTCGGCAAGTAAAGAGCTAATAGCTCTCTTTACAACCATCTGGAAAAAGCGATGGACAGCAAGCACAGCAAATGTAATTCGGGCACTCAGCGCAAAGACCTCTGGGAAAACAGGACTCAAAGACAACCTTAGACACCGCCGATATGATGGGGAGAATATTTTCAGGTGGAATTCTTAAAGATCACTTCCAGGGTTTTCATACCAGAAATGTACAAGTGCAGTATGAGAAGGTAACTGTGTGCCTAGGAGCAAGGGGGAGCCGGGAAAGGGGTAGGGGGCATGGAGAACTGACATGAAAACTTAGTAGTGTCAGGACCGGGTGCCTAAAATAACTAAAACAATGACTTTGACAAAGAATGCATAATGTGCTGCGAGTCATAATTGAAAGAGCTTGTCTTCAGGCCACCCAACCATCAAAGACTCTTGGATATGTGTCCGGTTTGTGTGAAAGTAATTCCTCTCCCACAGACATCATAAATTGTTGGTCAACTATAAAATACACTTAATGAAACTGCATGCAATGGAGTAAAATTATATTTAATGAAAATGCACTTTTTTTTAAGGTTGCTTGGACTTCCTATGGCCATAAAAAGAAAAAGGGAAGCAAAAGAGGGAGGGGGAGGGGGAGGTGGGCAGGCCAGGAGCCTCTGAATGTTGCCTGATTTCCCGTTTCTCTCCCTGGACCTACATGTTTGACATTATGGAAGGACCTACAGACTTCAACCCTTCAGAGGATGAAAGTATGGCGTCAGAGGTAAACTTCAGAGAGCCAGTAGAAGTTAAAACCACACTCTTCCCCATATGATCAGCCCAAGACTGTTTTATTGGGGCACCCTAAACACTCTGCAACACGGGAATCCACGGGTTTCACCACTGAGGACAGACGGACTATCGCGGCTTCCGTATCCTCGAAATCCAGGACCACACATGAGCCAAGGGAGGCGGCAAACTCAGAGGACCGCTTCTCCCCCGCAAGCTTTCTGGTTTGCCAGGCGACCCTGATGTAGCGTCCCATCCTGCACGCCACAGAGACTGAAAGCTGGGAGATGGGGACCGGCCTCGGCACCTAACTCTTCCCCGACAGGAGCAGGCAGAGGGCAGAGGGGACACGGGGTGAGCTCCCGGTGGCGGCACTTCCTCCGCCGTGGTGTCCCCACCAAACTCCCCAACACCTGCCACCTCCCCACTTTCTGCCTGGCAACCCCCTTCTCAGTTCCTTGTTAACTGTAGTTTGTAGTGTGCTAGCAGCTACCTTTAGATAAAGGGCATATTCTGACAAGAGTTCAATTCGGGAGTGTAGGATACGCTCGTTGAGATTCCACAAGACTAGAGAAATTACATACTCTCCAACAGGTGTTCCATATAAATTGTGAAACTTTGGCAGGGTCCCTCTGCACCAGGCCCTGGTAGTCGCCCATCCAGACCAGTGCCATCTCACCAACTAATGGCTCTCTCCCTGTGTCCACCTGTCCTCCAAGCCACTGCCTCATTAATCACGTAAAGAGAGGACGTTCATCCTGCATTTTGAAGAGAGAGACGCCAGAACCTTCGTGACCGTGTGTCTAAGGGCTTAGGGTGCGTGAGCGAAGGAAAACAGATATTCAAAAGCTGCTTCTCCTCCTCCAAAGTGCAAACAGCACAGAAACGAGCTATTTAAAAATAGTGGAAACTAGAGCAGAGCACGCATTCTCTTTAGCACCTTATGTGTTGTAAACAGAAAAAAATATATACTGTTTTTTTTTGGAATCCAAAGATGGAAAAAACGGCTGTGTCACACTAAGCCATATTTCCCAAAGCCACCCTCTGTATTAGAATCCTTTCTGTCCAATCTTCCAGTGCTTTTATTATATAAATTTTGACCTGAAAGGAACAATATATGAGAGAATCAGCCAGGCAAGAAGGAACTAATCAATATTACGAAAAACGACTGGGCCACAAATATTCCACTGGATATATACAACAACCAAAGGTTGTAAATAAAGCCTATCACATCACCAATGTCACAAGAGTGCTGCCATTAAGTTCTTGCAACAAGAAGCCACAGAAACCATCTCCCCCAGAGGGGTAAGAAACATCGCCGCCATTTGCATTCAAACTCAGATTTTCGTGGCAAGTGACGTGAGCAAGGAAAGAAAACACACAGATAAGTAGTACCTGGTTCTCTATGGCCTTCCTGTTCTTTGGGTCGCTCACGACGGACAGCTGTAACTCTGCCATCTTTTTCATCTTGCTGTCCATATCTATCTTCTGAATGAGGTTTTTGGTCTGGTTCTTGAGTAGCCGAACCGTGTCCTCTTTCCCATGCTTCTTTGCAAAAAGGGACGCGCAAGCTGAATGTATGGCAGTGACCCAGTTTTCGAGATCTGTCTGGCTAGTGGCCTAAACACAGGGGGAACAACATTAAAATAGTTGTCTTTAAGCAGCGGGAATACACATAAGGGTTCTTCTTTCTCTGCTCTTCAGTAACTTCAGACACAATGACGATATGCAAGTTTCACGTAAGAAAAATACCTTAAAAATAAAGCGAGTTTCAATAAAGCAGAATAGGCAAATTATTAGGATTCTTAGCAGGCTGAAAAGCTCTTCCGTTCCCTCCACATCTAGAGAAACCACACACCTTCAAGCTATGGGTTGATCCTCCAGTGATCTCTGGGATCATACAATAGGACCTACTAGGAAAATTTCTTAGAACTAAGGATATTTTGCCTGAATCACAAAATACCCATTTCACACTTGTCCCTGAGAAGTTCACGCAGATTTTTAAAATCTTCAAAAATTTTATTTGAGAGAGTGAGAGAGAGAGCACAAGCAGTGGGAGGGACACTAGGAGAGGGAGAAGCGGACTCCCCGCTGAGCCGGGAGCCTGAGGTGCAGCTCGATCTCAGCACCCTGAGATCATGACCTGAGCCAAAGGTAGACACTTAACTGACTTGAGCCACCCAGGCGTCCCAGTCCATGCAGATTTAATCTAACGCTCGGACCTTCCCTATAATTCAGATTAACAGCAGTTCATTACTTGGCTTTAAAACAGAAGTGAAGAGAAATAAAATCAAACCTCAGGCCCTGGATCTTATAAGTCAAGTTGTGGAGAGCAGTAAGACTAGAGGCCCAGTGAGTTTACCTGGTACTGGCAACAGGAAATCCTGTCCGTGCAGAGAATTCTAGATTCCCAAAGTCAGTGGAGGGAACATTGGGCAGTTCTGCAGGTCTCCTTAGAGTGTCCAGGACCAATGTCACTGAGACACCTGAACCAAGGACCTGCGAGGTCTTCCATGAACCTTTTTGGTCAGATATAACTTGTAGCCCGAAAAGGTTCTACGTGCAGCACTGGGTTTAGCTTGGGAAGCACTTCAGAAATATACGTCACTTCCACTTCTTTTGAGCTCATCAATAACTGCACCAATAGTGAGAATTTCTTTAGCACTTAACACATGCACATTATTGAACCTTAAAGCAATCCTCTGAGCCACTGTCATCCTCCTGTCTAAAGGATCCACAGCTCAGAGAAGTTCAGTATGTACTCCATGATGGCATGCACACCCAGCGACAGCACCAGGATCTCACCCCAAAGGCTGACGCCAACACCGACGGCTTGGCATCCCACCACGCTCTCCAACGTTGCATTTGCTAGAAAGTTGCCAAAAATCGTAACGGGAGGTAACTTGAAACTTAACATCCTAAGTCCACTTCCACTGGAAAATGAGACCTTACAGCATTTGTTCTTAAGGCTTAACTGAAAAGCTTCTTTTTCACTTCTACTGGGATTCTAGGGGAAAATCTAAAGCTCTCCTAGCCATATTCTGTAGGCTTCACTTGGGAGCCTCCACTCTGGGAATTTCAGGCTTTGCACCACCAGACCGAGAGTTAGTGAGAACGAGGATCCCGACTTTCCTCTCTCCATATCCTCAAGACCATTCCATGGGGCACAGCTTGGCACTTGAAGAGCGTTCCAGGAAATGTCTGCTGTATGAATGACGGGATGAACACGGGCCCCGCGGCACCTGACGGTAAGCAGAGCCCAACAAGCCATCGCCTCAACCCTCCGTCTAGAAAGCTCGGCAGTACCTGGAAAAGGTAGACGTCTCCAAAGGAGTTGCTGAGGCAGAACACGTTTTCCTTCTTAGGATGTTCTGGAACCGACTGCACTATGCTGTCTTCTGCAAACAGTGCACACCGACGGGTGCTGCTCTGATCCATGGAATTCTTCCCATAGGTCTCATAGAACAGCAGGGTGCAACCTACGAGAGAGAGAAGCATAGGACATCTCTGTCGCAGTCTTGAGGATCTGGGAAAGTAGGGAGAAGCTAAGGGACATATGAAGGAAAGAAAGGAAGGAAGGAGGAAGACAGGGAGGAAGGAGGGGGGAAAAAACAGAATGAGACAACCAACCATGTAATACGAAAGGAAATTCTGGTATCCAAAGTATGCCTTGTTTTATTAGCGTAACTCAGGTGAAAAGGAGAGGTCTTTGTAAACATGATATCATAGTAATAACAATACCAAGCATTTACTGTTGCTTACTCTGTCAGAAACTCTTCTAAGTTCTTCAATGGCTCACTTAGGCCCCACAGTAGCCCCAAAAAGCAGGCTTTTACTAGCCCCATTTTATAGATGAGAAACCCGAGAGGTTATACCACTGTGCAGGTCCCATTAAGTGAGGGAGCTTCTACACTTAACAACTGATGGTAACAAGAAAGCAAGTTTACCTGCAGATCTTTGCCGTTCATGAGAAAGTACCCAGTTAATTCTCCCAAGGCCACATAAAATAACATTAGTGTATTCTTTTAACACACAATAAGAGGAAATAACACTACAAATTTTACTAGTTTAGATGAAGAGGAGAAAATGAAACTAAATATCCCTTTTTAAAATATGACGCAAAAATGCTTGCAAATACCTAGCTTCCCCCTGAAAGCTAATGAATTATTGCAGGTAGAGCTTACGAAAATCTACTTTGATAGTTAAGAGTGCCTTATAATTACCAGATGCAGCTTTTAAGCAAAATCTAAAATGCTCACAAGTATGTTCTCTTGTTGAAAAACCTTCATCTGATAAAGACTTCTGCGCACTTCTCACGTGCTGAGCCCCGGCATCCGAATGAGGCGGATAAGTTCCCCATCGCGCTGCTTTGCACAGCCTCTCACACTGGCACGAAGCAGCACCAGCCGCTCTCAGCCGCACAGTGAATGAATGAGGTCCACTGCACAACTGTTCTCCCCTCTGAGTTAGCAGTCCTCAGTCATTAAAGTCTAAATGTTTAAAACAACAATAACAACAACAAACTATTTCATGCTAGCCAGTCTCACTTCCTCCTTCAAAAACCCATCTTAATCTGGACACAGAAGTTCAGATCACGAAGCCCAGTGCAGCACAGAAGCCAGGAGAACAAGATGCTGGCAGGTAGCTCTGCCCTCAGAAAGAGCATCGTGCCACCTTCCCCTCCAAGGTACTTAACAATCCCAAGAAGCACTAGCAACCTTTCTTCCTGCAAACAAAAGGCACCCACACTAGGGCTAAAAGAGGCTTCCAGAAGAAGGGAAAGCAGCAAGCGGTCTCCGGCCAGGGCTGCTCCTGCAGGGCTGAGCCTGTCTTTTTCTAGCCACTGATGCACTTAGAAACAACGTCCCCTAATCTCTCCATCAGGAAAGGCCTGCCTGACCTGCTGCTGTGTATGCAACCTGCCATGACCTGGGGACGCAAGGGCCAGGGTCAAGGTGACAGACCCACACCAGTTCTGCCCAATCCAAATTCTTTCCGATCAGTGGGCATTCACTTCCCAGCTTCCCTACCATTGTACGCCCAGCGGCTGTGGTTTGAGTCATGACATCTAAAGGAAATGAACACAACCTTGGGCAGATGCCAACATGCCGCCAACTCAACGCCCCATCTACCGCGGCAGTGTGAAACCAAAACAGGACATGTCATGTTAGACCCAGGCCAGGAGGTAAAAGCGTATGCGCGATTTTGTTGCTATCGAATTTAAAGAACAGGAAATCAGTTGTAAATCAATTACATCAAAGTTAATCTCCCCTGTGTCTCCCCTGCTAGGGAGATAAGGCTGAGGGAAATGGGGGCACCCCTGTCCGCACCGTCTCCTGTCCCCATGGCCCCCACCCAGGGCTGTGGCCACCAGCCCTGCCCAGTCCCCACCAGGAGCCAGTGTTGGCCTGGAGGGTTGCCAATGGAAGTTCTCATCACAGGAGCAGAAGGAGAAAACAGCCTGGAACAGCGGCAGAAGTTAAGAGAATGGATGAGGTACCAGCAGAAGCATCATCGGTGGAAAAAGAGAGTTCGTCTCGTCCTCCCTGAAACCCACCTTTTCCTGGACACCCTCTCAAGCTACACTCATCACACCCGCCCCTAACGCGGGGCAGAGCCCCCGGGATCCCCAAATTACAGCAGAAACCCGTCTCCTGACTTGCTGGAA
Source organism: Procyon lotor (assembly GCA_028646535.1). NCBI lineage: Eukaryota > Metazoa > Chordata > Mammalia > Carnivora > Procyonidae > Procyon > Procyon lotor. The sequence continues at coordinate 8,909,948 of CM053608.1, forward strand.
AAGACATACGGAAAGCAGCATTACCTTTGTTAAAAATGCATAACCTCCAAGCCCTAAAAAACATTTCTGCCCTTAGCACACTACACATTTGACACAGGTATACAACCAGATGGCACGCTCAGAGCGGAACACCACAGATCCTTCACGAATTTCTAATTCTGCTTAAATGTACATGCTTGTATATATACGCATACATACGTGTGTGTGTGTGTGTGTGTGTGTGTGTGTGTGTGTGTGTAAGTAACTAAGATTAAACCAAACAGTTAAGTCCAAACATTACAACTTGGATTCCAAGCCAAGAAAGTTGAACTCAGCCTAGTGAATTCCCAGAGGAAAGAGGTATAGAAGGCCACATGGAAAAGGTTATGCTGGAAAAAAACATCTTTATCGCATGACTTTCCTTGGCTGCAAAGGGAAGGAAGGAATGTGTGCTTGATAACATTTACACTTACAAAGCACCCTTTCTCCGTGGGTCTTAGAGGGTTTTATGAGCGAGCACCAAGGCAGCAGGGCGCGGGCAAGAGAGCAGACCCTGGAACAGTCAGACAACTCAGGGCCGTCCCTGCCACGGGGGTCAGTAGCAGGAGCCCCCGGGGTAACCCCCAGGATGGAAAACCCGGGAGGTGGGCTCTTCCAACTCTAAGGGAAACCTGCCTAAATCTCCTCCCCCAGAAAGCCTCGCACCAGACCTGGCTCTGCACAAATGTCTTCAGGAGCAGGGAAATCAGGAAGATAGCTTCCCTGCACTTGCTCATGGCTCTGGTCACTGCTGTACTTTTAATTCAGAATCAGCTTGCCATTCTAACCCCTGGGGAACCAGAATAAATTCAGCGCCCCTTCCACAAGACCGCTGCTCACTGCCACCCCGTTCCTTGTCTTCTCCAAGCTAAATGCTCCTAAATGTACACTAAACCCTCCTGCTGTCGTCTAGGGCCCCAAGTCTTAGGGGTTAGGTCACGGACAAACACACCACCACCAGCCTCCACCACCCCCGGGGGGTGGGGGGGTGGAGGGTGATTTCAGAGGCATTAAAACAGGCAGGGAATGACTTCCCAAAGCATTCATTTTAAAAAACAAATTTTACATTAAACAAATAAATGCAATAAATAAATACAATTTAAAAAAAACCCAAAAACTAAAAAAGATACACATCTCATACGGAGTCGAGTGCATCTCTTTCAAACAACATGCAGGAAAGAGGCAGCTTCAGACTGTGATCACAATCAATCCCAGATGCTCGCTCTCCGGAGGAGACATATTCCCTCCCTTCGCCAATCGGGCATACTTCGGGTCGAACCTATTCAAGAATCCCCATCTTTCTTACCAACAGGGATCCTGCACTATGGTGTCCCCAAGGACAGAAATGGCCAGCCCCACCCAGGGCAGAGGGAGGAGAGACCACTGCAGGACAGCTGGAAGGAGGTAGCCAAAGATCACACTCACCCTTTTAAATCACATTCACTTTTATCTTGACTTCATCACATTGGAAACTCATTCAAGGAATGGCCTACCGCTCAACCCCGCCCCACCCCCAAATCTCCTTGTAAGGCTCGGCAGCCACAGCTCCCGATCCTGTACTTGGATGGTTATTTGATTATTAAACCTGAGAGCATAACTTATCCCTTCAAGTTGTATCTTGGTAGATTCAACCCCTTATTCCAACTCTCCAAATCTCGCCCATCATTTGGTGTAAGAACCTTTCTCCCCACGATGCCCAGATGAGAGCTAAAGCCCTTGGGCCTTTCTCAGCCACAATGTATCATAAGCTGGAAAAGAGGATTAGGTCTTGGGCTTTATAAACCGTCCAGTTTGCTAGGGAAAAGCATCACTTAAAGACAAAATGCCTTCCAAAGTGCATCCTTCCCAGACCTAATAACCTTCTGGGTTATTATGAAATGGCACCAGCTCCCCAAGGCTGCGGTGGGGGCAGCTCACAATTTCTACAAGGGGGGGCGAGGAGCAAGAAAGGAGCCCGGTGGGAGGGCTCCAGGCCTTTCACACATACTGTCTGCAGACAGGATTCCCATTTCTGCTTTCCCCCAGGACAAGGGAGGCTGTCGCCCGATAATGACGTCTGGCCTTGAACACCACACTCAGTGCCTCCGACAGAGCCCCAAGATGGCTGGGCACACGTACCAGAGACTGTGAGGCTGCCCTTCCTGCTCACATCTGCGTAAACCATCTTCACATCTGTGTAACTCTACACCGCACTGACTCAGAGCCTCGCTCCTCCTCAGGACACTGAGATCGCTTCAAATCTATACATCCGCAATGAGCAAGGCAATTGTAATTTTTAAATGGCAATGCTTCCAAGAAACTTTCATCATCTTAACAAAACAAATCCTTACTCCCATTTCTTTTATATTAAAAAAAAAAAAAAAAGGCATTTGTTTGCGACAATTAGACCTTCTTAGTTTATAAAGGTCAGAGGACACAAATCAGATAATCCAGAAGTTCTCTGTCTGTCGTACAAGCTAAGAAGGATACTTGTGAAGAACAGGATACTCGGGATCTACATTCGGTTACTTATTTGGAATATTTTTACCCCCAGATGCAGAAAAACTATTAAAGAATGGTACAGAAATGCCCATAAAATAATAAGCTCTAACTATTAAGGTCAATCACTAGGTATTAGAATGAATAATATATATGACTATTACGTAGCCATATTCTCCAGGTTTGAGAAAGTATCTGTATGCAGCAAAGTATCCTGGGAGACTTTGTATCAAATCCCTTCACACTGACACAAATTAAAGGTGGACTGACTGGGGCTTCCTAGGAGAAGGGACAGCTGGGAGAAAGAATTCCAGTGGCCCCCCTGAGTCAACAATGCACTTACCTTTCAGTGTTACCCAGTACTGTTTCCACTTCCTCCGGGCCACCAACTCGAGCTTCCTTTCCTTCTGCAAAGTGACGAGGGGTTTAAAGAACAGCCATCCAGCTTTTCGGACCACCCCTTGCTCCTTCTCGAAGAGCAGATCAAGTTGCTCCAAAGAGCTGAGGGACCCACTGCTAGAGTCCGCGGTTTCTGTGGACGTTTCTACATTCTCTGTGTTGGTCCTGCTCATCTCCAGCTCCCGCATGAAATTCTCATAAATGTTCTGTTGGAGGGGATCGCTACCAATTGCATGAGCGGATTCGCTTCTCTGGGACAGGATCTGAGCTGAGCCCCCGGACCACAGTGAAGCCGACGCCTGGAAGGGCCCCTGCGCATCCGAGTTCAGTCCATCTGAGCGGCTGTCAAAGTAGTCACTGCCTTCCTTGGACCTCGGTTCCTGTGAGCAATGCAGACGACCACCCATCAGAGGTTACGTACATCCAAAGCAACCCTTTCCCAGCCCTGGAAATGTGTCGTACTGCTGGTTGCTAAGGCTGCTGCCACAAAGCAAGATTCTTTTAACAAAAATGCATCTTCAATTGTCAAGTCACCAAACCAGAAAGACCTGTAGAAATGGTGTTGCCCAACCCGATGTACGGCCAGTGCAGTCAATGCTTAAAGACAGGAACAGAATACTCCTGACAATCCTAAATCTAACCTATGCTTAGCATCGGGAAATTAACTAGTATATTTATAACACGGTGGTGAAGATTTCTAGGCTGACATTTCTTTGCTAACTGTGAATCGGTGTCTTCCTGGGACACCGGAAGGAATTTGTGTTCTTCATCCAGGTCCTCCTCCTGGATCCTTTTAAAGGGAGAAAATCTCTAGTTCCAGGGTCAATGGGTTTAGGGAACAGGCCCTCAGGTGCTGTTAGGTGTTGTTATGCAAGATTCTCTTCCTCTGCCCAAAACGGTCAGCCCCCAGCTTCTCCCCATCTCTGCCCATATCAAGACCGGAGGCTCTCTACCATCTTATTTTACTTCTTCAGATAGTAAATACCATGCACCCGGGATTCTTCATCTACAAAAAGTATTTGCTAGTAACTCCTGTTTTTCATAAACAGTATTTTTTTTTTTAACTTAATTTGGGAATTTCTTCCGTGAAAGGAATATATTCATTCAGTCACATCCTTCCATTCGAACATCCACTTTATTCTAGCCATTGCGGATACCAAAGACACGATTCTTAACTTCAACGTGACCCACAACATAAATCAGACACTGACAGCTCTAAATAAAATTAATATTTATAAAATAAAGGCTGCCCCCTATGAGACTCCAATGCACTGACAGTCAGTGGCCATGCACAGAGCTGAAAACACGGAATGTTTCCCCATTTAGAGAAGTCTAGTTATTTAAGAAGCGTAACTTTCAGACAGGCCATTCGCTGGCAAACATCAGTAACTACATTTTTCAGCAGAAGGTAAGCCTCATTTAAGACTCAAAAGACTCTAACATTCCAAATTGAGAGCTTAGATTAAGCTAAGTCTGCAGAGCAGTGCGCAATATACACATCTACTCAGCTACTAGAAGACTGCCTATTATATTGCCTTACCCATTAAAATAAAAATGAGGGGAAACTGAGTCAAGGACCACTGACCAAAGGCCTTATTTTGAATATTCCACCATGTGGGGGGGGTATCCTTTCAGACACTGCATCCAGAAATCCAGTAGCAAGTACTTGCTATCTTTTGTAGGAAAATCATCAACCGGAGAGTGCTTCCAAATACAGGGGCTATAAACAACGGAGCCCCAAGCACAGCTATTACTAACAAAAATACTATTTTCCACTTGTGTTTACACCATGTCCCACAGTCATATTTATTTATACACAGATGCTTATGCAAGAATAGAGCAAATAAGCCAGCTGCAGTGAGTCACTTAGAGAGGCAACTTCCAAAATAGCTAAAGATTTTTTTTGTCACTTCGTTGCTCTTCAAAAACTCCTAAGAGGCGAAGGAATACTTCTCATTTAGCTAGCATTAACATATTCCAGCTACGAATGGGACTCTGACTCACAGCCCCCAAACACCGGCAAGCCTCGATACCCAGCAGGAGCTCTAATGGGGTGTTTCAAAACAAGCCGATCTCTGCCAGAGAAAAGATGCTCAGGTGCCAAACTTAAATGTGACCTATAAACGTTCTTGACAGCATTTCTCATAAGAGAGTCTTCGGTTGTAGTTGTAGCGCTGACTTTTAAATGTTCTACCACAGCAAAGCATGACAAATTTTCCTAAGAAATGGGAAAATATTGCATTTTAGCATTTATAACTGATTCTTAGACATGAACTTTCCCAGTTTCTAACACATTTCTAAGGCTTTCTAGCGAGAATCCTAACAGCCAATGACTGATTTTCAGACCAGTAGGAATATATGAATGGACATCCATCCCTGTATCGGCTCAGCCGGATTTCCCGATCACCGAGCTATGGGTGTGAAACCAAGGAGCCGTGTTCTACGTGTACACAAGGCAGTCTGATTTCCATTTCTCTGCATGCAGCTAGGTAATCCTAAGCAATGGATAATGAAACTTCATGACCAGGGCACTACAGAAAAGAGGAGAGAGGGACTCAAGAGAGTTCAATCTCTCCCAGGAGGTAAAAGAAAACTCCTTTTCATCATCATTCCTCACTTTCTAGGAAAATGTATTCAAATTCATTTCTGGCCATTCTTCACATGCCTTCTGCCTTCATCCCACAGTAGAGAGCGTTAGCTCTCTGTGACTATGCAGCCCTCAAAGAGCCATGAGGTCTAAAATTAAGAGGGCCCAAAGGCCAGGGTCTCTGCCTCCTGAATGTCCGCTGTCACTGCTGCCCACCAAATATGCCTGGCCCTCCCCCCAGGGCCCAGGGCAGGGTCATTCCTTCTCCTTCCCCTCCCTCTGAGTTAGGCACGATCGGGTGACTAGCTAGGGCCAATAAATGTGAGCAAAAGTGACACACGGAAGCTTCAAAAGCCAACACACATTTCCTTTTCCTTTTGCTCTCACGGCTTGCAATGTTCCAGATGGAACTGCTCTGTGGACCCAGGGTCCCAGAGAGGAACAGTGCAGACCAGAGTGACAGCAGGAGAAAGAAAGAAACTTTGCATCTGCTAAACCTCCAAGATCTGAGAGCTTTCTGTGACCCCAGCACAACCCAGCCCACCCTGACGGACAGAACTGAAAGTTCACCCAGGACAGGAACAAGGACTCACAGTAGAGCTCCATTAATGTGAAGGGTTTGTGAGCATTGAACACATACTCCTCTCTAGCCCATTCTCTCTCTCTCTCTCTCTCTCTGATTAGTGTGATATTCTTTTTCAGCTATGCATGCTTTTCCACTAATGTATCTCCTTTTAGGGTCTAACTCACCCTCCTGGTTAAGAAGAAAGGGTTCCTCTTTTTATTATTACTTCTTTAAAAAGTCAAAATGAGTAAGTCTATCCATCATGGTAAGAGTTTCTGGACCTCAGCCCTGTTGGAGGACAGAAGTTCATGTGATGTGAGAACATGCATTCATTTGGTGCCATCTGCCACACTGTCAGAAATTTTGCTCCCATGCACTGACTACGTTTTTAAGGGTCTAAACCTGACCTTTGCCATAAATCATGAAAGGAAAACAAACAAGGGAAAAAAAAAAATGACCAACAAAAGTGGTGTACTTGGGGCGCCTGGGTGGCTCAGTGGGTTAAAGCTTCTGCCTTTGGCTCAGGTCATGATCTCGGGGTCCTGGGATCAAGCCCTGCATTGGGCTCTCTGCTCGGCAGGGAGCCTGCTTCCCCTTATCTCTCTCTGCCTGCCTCTCTGCCTACTTGTGATCTCCCTGTCAAATAAATAAATAGAATCTTAAAAAAAAAAAAAAAAAAAGTGGCATGCTTGCAAGAAAAACTCACCTTGCTCGCCTTTATGGGTTATCAATTGTGGGAACAAAAGCAAAACAAAAAAGCTGTCTTCGCAGGACACTTCTTAAAAACCCAAAGCAGTTTACTTTAACATTCAGTAAGCCCAAAGTAACTACCAGTGGCTATCAACAATATCATAGCCAAGTATCTAATCGGAAAGAGCTCACGTAGGAGTTTAGCAGAAATGGCTTTGGCCCTGGCTTCCCCACCAACTAGCCCCGTGCCTTTCAGGGAAGACCCTCAAATTCCTTAAGCCTTATTTTCTTCCCTTTTTTAAAAAATTTTCAAATTCGGATTCTTTGATTGTATAACCAGTCTGTTCTTAACTGCATAGACTCACAAACCATTCAGAGCAAAATCTCTGGCTGATCTTCACTTGAAGGAGGTCGCCTCCCACAGGGACAGTGAGGGCGTGAATGGGACAGAACCTGGTCAACACACAGCGGCTACTGGTCTGCCTTTAGCCGAACTGAGCCTAAATCAGACTCAGTACAGTGGTGTGTGGGCCAGGCCACAAACGTGGACAGATGAGAACCATACTCTACGCCAACAAGAGATGTGGAATAACAGGCTGGATCAATTAGGGGTCCCAGGAAATGACGGCTAACCCTCAGTCAGCAACGGAACACCAGAATCAAAAAGACACACAAGTTGCCTGTGTGGGCCTGCAGCCCCAGAGAAAGCAGGACCTATTTCCCCCATCAGGGCTCAACTTCTGTCAGCGGTTCAGGACATGGGACCTGAGAGAAAAGGTCTAATCTCTACCGGGCAGTGGCTGAGCAGAAAGAGGTGAGGAGTAAGGAGTTAGCAAATGACTACATTCGGGGATATGGAGCGTTCTGCGGCAGGACGGTGCTCATCTGTGCTCGTCTCTGGGTAAGCGGGGAGCCAGGGCTGTCAGGGGTGCACCTCCTGCCTGAGAAGGAAATAACTAATTGTAAGTTTTATAGATCTGACACGGTCTACTCAGGGAAGGCATATTCTTGTTCACCCACAAGGCTCTGTAAAATTTTATAATTCTGTATCTATCTAGGATGGATGAAATGCAGAGAGACAAACTGCCCACTCAAATCCTCTTCGACAATGCGACTTATATTGTGTAAGCGAAGAAAAGAAAAAAAAAGAAAAAGGAAAAGCTTTCTTCCTTCTACAAATAAATAGAAGTGGAAACAAATCAGAAAACTCAAGAGCAAAAGAACTAAAAACCTAGCGGCGCCCGGGCGGCTCAGTCTGGTTGGCATCTGCTTTCGGTTCAGGTCACGACCCCAGGGGTCCTGGGATGGAGCCCACGGTCCGGCTCCCCGCTCAGCAGGGTTGTCTGCTTCTCCCTCTCCCTCCCTCCCCACTCGTTCTCTCTCTCTCTCACTCTGTATCTTAAATAAATAAAATATTTTTAAAAAAGAAGAAGAACTAAAAACCTGGCAGTTACCACTAGTTACCTAAAAAGGCAACCTATTACTTTCTTTCCTGGTGACTAAGCCACTTTGTTTCCCCATTAAACTTTATACATCATAATGGGTATCATCATCATCACAATTCTTATTTTGTCAGGCATTATATTTTTGCTATTACGTGTTCTTGGGCACAAGATGTTTTCAAAACTGCTCTCCCCCTTAGAAGGCGGTGAGATTTTACAGATAATTTTTTTTTTATATACCCAAAAAAATATTAATTTCCCCAAAGTCATGTCAAGTTCAGGAAGGCGACTCATCCCAAAATAACGATCTAGCTCTCTTTGTTTAGGCTTCAAGAATGAGCTCTAGCAAAATTCTCAGATGACCAACCCATTGGGGAATTCTCTGCAATGCTGTACTTTCTAAGGACAGTCTGGCCACGCCTTGGGGCGAGGCCTGTGGGGTTCACACCAGAGCACTCCTGTGAGCTCGCACAGAATCGGAAGTTGTGGGTTAAGAGATAAAAAGTGCAGATCTGAAGCCAAAGAGAAAAACCACCCCAGCCCACCCCGGCCAACAAGAGGCCTCAGTCTGACACTAACCTCTTCACTTTCCCCGAGCTCTGTGAGCCTCAGGCCAGCGCTCTGGGGCAGTTCCGGCAACACTCCGGTTTTAACAGACAGAGAGCCCGAGGGAATCTTCCGAGGGAACCTTCCCTCCACCCTAAGGTGTGCTCACCTGAAGCTTCCTTTTCTTTCTGGAGAGGCTTCCCGTCCAGTCGCTGATGCGGCGCATGCGGGCTTTGAGCGTGTCCTTCTTGGAGGGGTCCTCGGTCAAGGCCTTGGACTTGCGGCAGGGGAGGGTGAAGGACGAGTAGGGGCCGGGGTCCCTGCGCTCCACGCGGGAGGGCACGTCCATGTCCGAGGCGAAGGACACGCGGTGGCTGAGGCTGGCGTGCGCGCCCACAAACTCGTCGGACAGCCGCAGCCCCGAGGGCGCCGGGCCGGGGTCGGGGTAGAGCTCCCGCAGCGAGGACAGGGACGAGCTTTGGTTGAACGGCTTTGGGGCCCCGGGCGGCGGGAAGTCGGCGCAGAGGCGCGGGGCGGGCGTGCCGGGCGCGGGGAAGGAGCCCTCGGCCTCGCCGGCCTCCCCGGCCTCGCCCACGGGGCCCCAGGGGGAGTCGTACCAGGACGACTCGGAGCTCAGCGAGCTGCCCTTGCTGGAGCGCGGCCGCGAGTCCGGGGGCGAGTCGGGCCCGGGGCCCAGGGTGGGCGAGTAGCGCAGCAGCCGCACCGGGCCGCCCGCGTCCCCGGGGGGCCCCCTGCCCTGCGGGCCCCCGTTGTGGAACTCGACCCGCAGACAGCCGTCCAGCTTGCCCAGCGTCTTGATGAGCACCCTGGGGCTCTTGCGCTCCCCGCCGGGCGGCGTGGCTGCCGCGCTCTCGTTCCTCCCTTGGCAGTTGAGAAGGTGTCCATTGCAGTCCCTCGAGGCCACGGGGTCATCCGCCCGCTCGTGCCCGACGTAGTGGAAGCCGTTCTCCGCGGAGAAGGCCGTGCTGCAGCTCTGGAGCTCCTTTCCTGAGGCTGAGGCGTTCGTCCTGTGCTTGGAGTAGGCGCTGCTTTTGCAGACTTTGCCTGTGGGTCCGCCCAGTCTGGATGCGTAAGGCCGATTGCTCTTAAAGTGCGAAAGGCAGCTTCGGGCCAGGGACCTGGACTTGTAACCCGCTCCGCTGCTTCCGTGACCCCATCCGTGCAGTGACTTCTCATCTTTCCCGGGAATGCTGCGTATTTTCAGGGAGCAAGGCTTTTGCTCAGCACCAGTAATGGTATTGCTATGATTTTTAGATCCTTGAAGGGTGTACTGACTCTCAGAGTTCCCCATTTTAACCTAAATTAAGAACAGTAGCATCAGGAAGAAACATGACCTAAGTTACATTCCACTGTGACAGAATTTTCTAAAAAAAAAAAAAAAAAGTTCCACACATTACAAAAGAACAATTTTTTTTTTTTTTAACACTAATCACATGAGTCCAGGTACCACACCCTGCTGGAGCTTTCATATACCACACAGAGCAGGAACACCACAAAAGGAGTCCCCAAAAACTAGGCTGAGATGAAAACAGGTGTGGGGTGAAGAATAAAAAGCTCTCATTTGGGGCAGAAAAAGACTCTAATAAAACTAATCTCTAGGGGCACCTGGGTGGCTCAGTCGTTGAGCGTCTGCCTTCGGCCCAGGTCATGATCCCAGGGTCCTGGGATCGAGCCCCGCATCGGGCTCCCTGCTCGGCAGGAAGCCTGCTTCTCCCGCTACCATTCCCTCTGCTTGTGTTCCCTCTCTCGCTGTGTTTCTCTGTCAAATAAATAAAATCTTTAAAAAAAAAAAAAAAAAAAAACTAATCTCTAGTGTTTCTCTAAAGCCTTCGAGGGTCCTTCCTCACTTTAGAACACGATGAGGAAAAGTACCTGGAAGCTGACTTATCAGAATGTGGATGTCTGAAAAAAAATTTAGATTCTTCTCATTCCCTGTAAAACCCCAGTGTGTTCAATGAATCTGTTACTTAAGCCAAACACACGAGTCGAAATTTGAGCCAAACCTTCCCCTTGAGTTTTTCACTCTAACCAGTGTATCACTATTTGAGGCGAGTTAGAAATCAGGCTTCCAGTTCCGTTTCAAAATACATTTAGTAGGTTTTTACTTTTAATTCTTTTACACCTAAGAATGTACCCCCACAAAACAAAAGTCAAATGACTGACTTTTCTTTGGTGGGAGTTAGCCAACACATTTTAAAACAATTAACCAGACTGAGCAATTAAGCGTCCTTACTACCTGGATCACCGTCTTGCCACTGGACGTGAACCACAACTCATGCGAGCTGGCTTTACCTGAAGTCTGGTCTGTGCTCTGAGGGAGATTAAGAGTCGGAAGGCTTCACGGGGTCCTAGAACAAGGCAGCATGGCTAACGAGGATGGCAAGTGAATCCACGAAACGATCCTGAAAAACAGAAATACGGGAAAACCGTCAAGCATTTTATACCAAGCTCCCAAAAGGTAAAAAGCCAAGCTTTCGTGTACATTATATGAAGAAACCACCTGTGTCCAGAACCGCTGTCAGACTAATAAAGGAAATGTCTGTGAACTGCTTGATTCATCAGAGGTGCTGGAAGATCTAAAGGGAGCTAGAACTGCCCAGACAATCTTGTAAAGGCCAAGCATACAGGCTGTAGTCAAACGCGTGCCTTTGTTTCAGGGGAGGGCAGGTGAAGGCGCTGGCATGAGTCACGGCTCATCTGTCACCACCATCAGGAAAACAACTTGCAGACTCTGCACACCGACGGGACGGCAGGAGCATCGCCCTGATCGGACAACTGTGCATTGTTCTCTCCTTGACTCAGCAGGAACAACGAAACCCCAAATGCAGAATCAGTGAAACAGTCCCTAGACGAAGTAACTTCCCTTTCAGAGGCTGACCCCATACAGGAGAATAGAAGTTCATCGCCAGCGTATGTCTGGGTCTTTCCGCACAAGAAGCGGGAGCAGGAGGCCCACCTTGGAGGGTAAGATGACGGCCGGGGGAGCTGCCATCAGGTGGGGCTCACTCCCGGAATACAAAGCCTCAATGTTCTCTACAGACAGAGGAAGCAGAGCAGCGTGGGTTCAAGTGAAACTTTTTTCCCTATTCAAAAAATATATATATATACATATATATATATTATATATATGTACTTCAAAATAGTTAAGCTGTTCAGTTTTATGCAATGTGTATTTTAACATAATTACAAATATATATATATTGTGTTAATTATAATTGTGTTAAAATACACATTGCATAAAACTGAACACCTTAACCATTTTAAAGTGTACAGTTAGTTGTGTTAAATAAGTATGTTCGTACTGTTATGCAGCCAGTCTCCAGAACTGACGTCACAAAACTGAAACTCCACAGCCCTCCCCCCGCTGCCCCGGCCCCTGCCACTCTCGGGGTATCTCACAGAACTAGGATCACACAGCATTTGTCTTTTTGCGGCGGGCCCATCTCCCTTAGTAGGATGACTTCTGGGTTCGTCCATGTTCCAGCTTACGTCAGAATTCCCTTCCTTTATGAAGCCGAAGCTTCACGTAGACGTGAAGTCACACGTACACACCCCGCTTCATTCTACTCCTCCATCAGTGGACACCCGGATTGCTTTCCACCTGTCGGCCCTTGTGAATGATGCGGCTATAAACCGCATCATTTGTGGGTAGACAAACTTCTCTCTGGGACCCTGCTTTCAGCCCTTTGGGGTACATACCCAGAAGCAGAAGTGCTGGATCCTACAGGAGTTCAGTTTGACTTTTTAAGGAACCACCCTACTGTTTCCACAGCACTTGCACCGCTGGAATACCCCTGCCGACAGCGAGCAGGATTCCAGATGCTCCACACTCTCCCCAGCACCGTGGTTGTCCGGGTCTCTGAGGGTGGCTGCCCACGGGTGGCAGAGGCACCTTCCCGCAGCTCCAGGGTGCGCGGTGTCTAATGACTAGCGACGCTGGCCTTCCTTTGATGTGCTTGCTGGCCCTTCGTACAGCTTCTTTGGAGGGTCCCACAGTGACTTTTAAAGTTAATGAGCACCCGCCCTGAGCTTCTCCAATAAGGCCAAAGACACAAGCCTGCCTGAGACCACTGTATAGTCCCACGTGTCTATTTTAAATTGGGGGGCCGGGGGGAATGTCAAAAAGATCTTTCACTTTGGCAGGAGCAGGAGGATCTACGAGCATCTCACTCATGTTGCCGGAAATGGCACCTGTGACACTCCCGACCTCTTCCCTTCCAGTAGGCGCGCTCACATCTTAAAGAGGGAACAGCCACTGGTTGAGATGCCACTAAAACATGGCCCCCGAGACCACTTTGACGCCGGAGCTGGATCACAAGAACCCCACCTTTTTTCTCAGGAGGAGAGAGGGCAGAGGGAAGACGAGAAAGACAATCCTAAGCAGGCTCCACGCCCAGGGCAGAGCCCAACATGGGGCTCCATCTCACGTCCCTGATTATGACCTGAGCCAAAACCGAGAGTCGGGCACTTAACCGACTGAGCGACCCAGGTGCCCCAAGAACCCTACCTCTTAAAAGCTCAAAATCTGAGTAGTCAGTATTTTCTCCGCTACATCTTAACTCAAGGAACTAAAAGTGGCCGGAGTCAGTCCTGGCTGCCGCCACGGAGACCTCTCCCATGAACTGACTCCAGGGAGCTTCTGAGCTCATTTACTTTGCTCAAGACCAAGGCCCGGTGATGATCCCAAAGGTGAAAGGCTCCAGGGTCACTCACCCACAGCCGCCTGCTTTGTCAGGCCCTTCTGATCTGACGGTCACATCCCTGAAGACCAGCACACACAGCCCTGGCGTCAAGCCTTCCAACGTCAGTGGCACAAAACTGCCATTGAGAGGCCCTCTTTGTCAGCTGCTCAAGGACACACAAAGGCCAGAGTTCAAGGCCACGGGAGGGCTCAGCTCAGTCCCCAGCAGCAGGTTATAACCTCAACTCTTCATATTACTTTTGAAATTAAGTAGCTTGAAGTTTGCGTCGTGTTCTATTTCAAAAGCACAGCCCTGGACCCTGTCCCTTACAAGAAGACACTGTCCACCCAAGGCCTGCAACTTCGGGGCTCATTCAAAACACACCTGTTGAACTAAATGAACCAACTTCGCATGGCAGAAGGTTGACTTGACCACAGACTGAGAGCAGGAATCATTCCCAACTGGGTCTGGCCAAAAGACTGACATATATGCCCACGAGGACATGTTTCAATACTGAACACAACACTCCTAGAGAAAAGCAAAAAGGGGTTGATGGAGACGGAGAACAATGTGCATTGTCGCCTGTGAGAATGCCTACCAGCTGTTCAACATCTTCAGCCAATCCTGGCAGGAGAAAACCAGCCTTAAACTAGAATGGGAAGAATATGCTCAATATTTATGAGGAATTTATTGACAGGAAGGGTAATCTCTGAGGGAAACAATTACCCTGAGGAGTTTGGCAAACTGAACAGATAATATCGGTCACACTTCAGCTGTGATTTTTGTCTGGAAAAAAGAGAATAAATAGGTCAAATGTTCAGCACCCCTGACTCCTTTGCTAAAGGAATTTTATGGTAGTTAAAAACTTTTCTGTTGCTAGAGAGGGGGCTGAAAATACCGAAACAACAGATGCCCTGTGAATTTTTTTTAAAAAGAGAAGAAATAGTTCAAAGACCCCAGTGTCTCTAAGTAGAAAAAATATATATTAGGTATACTAACCTGTAATGATCTGTGTTAGGAATGCTTCGTGTGGTAACACGGATTAGGTATGCTAACCTACAACTGATGTTAAAGGGTATGCAAATGTGCATCCAGGCCCACAGCTGACTGAGAGAGAATTCAGTGAAGTCATTCTGGAATAAATGATACGCTGCAAAGAGTGTGTATACTGAGCAAATTCTGTATGTTGTATGAACACTTTTTTTTATAATTTTTATAAAAATTTTATTTTATTTTATCTTTTAAATAAAGATAAAACAAAGATAAAAATTTTATCTTTTATTTATTGTATAATAAAATATCACAGTTTTTAAAAATAGACCACAATGTCATGAACCTTAAAGAAAATAAGTCCTTGTCTTTGTTTTTTGCATTCCTTTCCAATCCCCGATTGGATACATGCTTTTTAAAATCACAAATAAGAATGATGTTTGTTCTTATTAAAACTGTGATCAACGACCACCCCCTAGAAATGTCCAGCAATGTGAAGGAATTCACAAATATGTCACCACAATCCCAAAAGCCACTGGGACCTACTGAAATCCACAGCAAAACATCTTCCAGGAGGAAATGCAAAATTTACCTTTCCTTCCTTTGCCTTGATTCCCAAAGTCTCCATTTCTATGCAGTATAGAGTTTACGGCAGAGGAAGGATTGCTTTGTCTCTGGCCTGGTCTGGCTGTCAGAAAGAGCAACTAAAGGGGGATGAGAAGCAACCCCCCCAGGGGCCAGATGGTTCTGTGAGGGGGACCAAGGCTGAACAGGGAAGCATGCGCAATGGAGGTGTGGGGATACTGCACAAAAGCAGGTTTATGGCTGGGCAAGGGAGGGAAACTGAGGTTCCAGCACCCTGAACACCAACAAGGCTTCTCATAGGATTCCGGAGAGATTTTCTTTTTTTTTTTTTTCCCCACTAGAGAGATTTTTATACTGAAATAGGAGCCTCATCCTTTCCAAGGCCAACATTCCAGATGGTGATAAGAACTAAGAAAAAAAGATGAGAACAGGACTAGCCATCATTAACCATAACAGTATCTACTTCGTTTCCTTTATTTGGGGGTGGGAGGTTGGAGAGGGGGAACTTCAATCATTAAAAAGACAAATCTCAGAATACTACTCTGGTTTGTGTCAGAGAACCCGAGTCTAAGACCTATTTCCATCTCTTAAGGAGCACTAGTCTTTGGGCCAATTACTTAAATACACTCTCTGAATCTCATTTCCCCCACTTACAACTTGAGGATAAAAATATCTACCCTACTTACCTCACAGAGACAGACTAGTATGGAAATATACATGAAACCACCTAAAAAACTGGGAGACAGAGCACAAATCCACAGTACTATTACTAGCTTTAGTTAGAAATCTAATTTTGTGTACTATCAAATCTTAGGACAGTCTGTTGTTGCATCTAATTAACTATTATGTTAATTATTATATATGTATATACATAAAATTGGAATCTTCCAAGTTCTGTTAGCACTTTTCTAATTTTTTATCAATTCTCCAAATAATAATAGCATGTAAAACTACCCCATGTGTCAGAGGTCTGCCAAATATCAACAAAAGCAATGACACAAGCCACGTACTTATGTCATTAGACAGTCATGATTTAAAAAATGGACGAAAATAACCTAACTGCTCACTGAACAACTGGTATGACTTTAAATCAGTCATTCTCAACACCACATCAATTTTGGCCCCATGGGGACAACTGGTAGCATCTGGGGACATTTCCAATTGTCACAACTGGGGTGAGGGCATGTGGTGGGTGGAATTCCGTCCAGGATCCACAGGATGGCCCCCATGTGTTCCCTGGACCAATGTGTCGATAGTGTTGAGGCTGAGAGACCCTGTCTTCAAGTTTTACTGCCTGTCTTTATTAAAACGGCCATAATACAAGAATATGCTGCTGAAAAATTGGGAACAAATGCATTCATCACTGCCAGGATCCAAACTTAGTAACAAACGCTATAAATATTGCCCAAACCTGCTTCTCTCATTCTGAGTCAGTGAACTAGTCAGAATTTGAGAACTAAATGCCATGACTCAAAGAGGCTCACTGCTCATCACAAGAAGACTTGAACCCAATTTGTAAAGGAGGCAGGTAAAAGGAGCATCTGGTCTCCATTAGGAATAGTGCTTAGGAAGAGTGATCCTTACCAATAAAGTGGGCTGAAAGCACGCTGCTGCTAAGGCTTCAAAAGGTAGACACCCATCGTGGAGCCCTATCAGTTCTATATCAGGGCAGCAGGACCCCTTCCAAAGGCATATTCACAGATGAATGGACAAACCAATCTGCACCTTGGAATGCCGAGGACAAGCCTGGCTGGTGTTGGACAGGGAGGGGGTAATAAATTCCACAGAAACAATAGCCTGGCTTTTGCACCATTCATCACCTAAGGAAGCCAATTTATCACAAGGAGGGTCTCCGCACTCACACCTGTTTTGTAACAAATTCTAACATCTGCGGCATGGCTTTAGAAATGTTTAACTATGGGTCGTTAAATTCATTTAATGAATTGGTGATCAGTATTTTTAAAACAACAGGGTAGAAATAGAGTACAAAATAAATTCAGACAGAAAATAGAGAAGTGCCTTCCAGTAAAGGTAAAAATGGTTTTATGAAATTAAATGCTCATGTGTGCTTGTATGTTTGCCTGGATACTGAGTTGTGAAGAACAATCATATCTTCATGACCCAAAAGAAGTGTGAAAAACAATGAGACAATTACTTAGAAAACTGCAAATAGCAGTGGCATGGCACACCCATTTTTTTTTTTAAGATTTTATTTATTTATTTGACAGAGAGAGATCACAAGTAGGCAGAGAGGCAGGCAGAGAGAGAGGAAAGCAGGCTCCCTGCTGAGCAGAGAGCCCGATGTGGGGCTCGATCCCAGGACCCTGGGATCATGACCTGAGCCAAAGGCAGAGGCTTTAACCCACTGAGCTTCCCAGGCGCCCCTGGCACATCCGTTTTAATAAGACCCAAGGACAAACTAAGTCTAGAGAGTCTCAAAAGATGTGCCAAATCACCGGCCCAGGCATTGAGCTAAAGCCAGGAAGAAATGAGACGCAGCCACGGTTCCAGAGTGCAATCCCGGGCCCCACAAGCTGGGTGCGTGCTTCTCACTCTCCTTCATTCTACAACTTAAAAGAAACTCTCCCTGGATGTTCAAATTCTGCAAAGTTAAAAATTACCCCGTAGAGGCAGGTGGGCGGCTCAGTCCAATAAGCATCTGCCTTCAGCTCAGGTCATGATCCAGGGGTCCAGGGATGGAGCCCTGAGTCGTCCTGCTCAGCGGGGAGTCTGCATCTCCCTCACTGTCACAGTGAGGACACTGTGCCCCTCCTCCCACTCATGCTCGCTCGCTAATAAATAAATCTTAAAAAAAATTACTCTCCCAAAAAGTTAACTGAAGACCTGAGTCTTAACGGTTGAGTGGGATCCTGTTCGGTGAAAACAGAAAAGAAAGCCTTCCAAGGAACAGAAAAGCAGTTTCTAAGACATGGGCACTCTGTGACAGCGTGCGGAGTCCCTAAGCGACTGAATGGAGAGAGACCCCAGCTTGCTCAGGAAAAACTGATCAAGGGCAGCAGGGCCTGACCACTGGTGTCAGGGACAAAGTTTAGAGAAGGGGGAGGTGGGAGAGGAGGGGAGGCTGGGGAGATGTGGACTCTCAGCAGCCCATCCCCCCTCTCCCCCATCCACCCCCCCCATCCTGAGACTGTGAGGGAAACAAAAGGGATGTATGATCTGATCCCGTCCCCAAAAGGGCTTCTCAGATGGTGCAGGGAGGGGCTAATTACCAATATGAACCATTTGTAGAACCAATAAGCAAATTTGTGACAATTTTAACAGCATGGAGTTTATGAGCGAGGAGGTGAGACCAACGATCCCACAGATATCACTGCCATGTCGCTGGGATGTCAGGGACAGGCCCAGCTACATCTGCGCCATCACAGAAACTGAAAATATTTCAGGGTTTGGGTTTTTCTTTTTAAATCACCTTTTCGAGCAAAATTACAGAATACAGATTAAAATAAACTAACCCGAGTGAAAATAATGCTTTTTCTTTTAGAAATTATCAGAATGCCCTTCATACATTTTCATCCTTGTTTTTCCCAGTGTTTTTTGTGGTGTTTTTTTTTTAGTATATCCAATGTTCAGTCCCACCCTTTTCTCCAAAGTCTACTTCAAATCTCATCCAGAATTTGGCCAACATCCTTGCCTCCATAGACCTCGTGCAGTAAGTACATTTGGTGGCGGCCAAAGATTCACAAGATTCAGATTTGCTAGCATGATTTTTTCAATAACCTCTCGTTTTAAACTTTTATAAACAGGAACCCTTCCGCAAAAAAAGGGAGTTCAGGTTTGGGTGAGTACTTCCCAAGCTCGGTAGGGAAACAGGAGCCCTTGCTCGGGGACCCGGGCTGTACCACGTGCCTTCTCACGGACCACGTGCCTTCTCACGGACCCCGAGACCAGCAGGTAAAACACATGCTTCAGGAAATCAGAAGCAGGCATCGCACTCCGGAACCTCAATCACATTCTGTGACCAAAATACACCGTGGTAATTGTACCTAGTGATGCTTGGCAAAATCTTGCTTCATTATACACTGTTCCATTTAAGTTAAAAAATGAACAAGCTTAAACCACACATTTTCCCCCTCATTTGAGTAGGCGCTTTCCTCGCCCTTAGGAATGTGTAACTCTTCCATTCCAGCCCAGCGGGCCGCCTGACAGGAGAGCTCATTTCTCTACGTCTAGGGTGAAGTCGAAGGCTTAAGGCTACAAGAGAAATTGGTCTGGGGTCCGCATGGAAAATTAGACCAGTCATTGCTGAACTTTTCCTTCAATTATATGATTATTCACAACAAACCTAGGCAGATTTTAGCTGGCGAATTTACAGAAACTTTCAGGAAAAAAATGAATGGGATTAGGTATAGCTTAAATTGCATAATTTAGGGGTGCTGGGTGGCTCAGTCAGTTAAGCATCTGCCTTCAGCTCAGGTCATGAGCTCTGGGTCCTGGGATCGAGCCCCGCATCGGGCTCTCTGCTCAGCGGGGAGCCTGCTTCCCCTTCTCCCTCTGCCTGCCTCTCCCCTACTTGTGATCTCTGTCATATAAATAAAATCTTTTAAAAATTACATAAAAAGAAATAGGTGAATAAATGAATAAATAAAATTGCATAATTTACAGGAATTTGCAATTTTTTGATACCTAAAGTAGGACACACAGAGGGAAGGAAAGGCTCTTATGTGCCCTGAACTGCTGTGTGCCAAGGCTACCTGGGGCACAAGAACCCCAAATGCTTGCAGAATCATCCCCATCACCTCCAGGGATTAAATAATTTCACCAAGATCATGAAGGGGTCAAGGCAGGAATCCCACCTGGAAAATTTTTTAATATTGTTTTAACATATGCATTACATCAAAATAATTTTAAATGTTTCTGCACTTTTCAAGCTGAAAATATCTCCCCCCCCCCGCCTTTTTTTTTTTTTTTTTAAACAAAGTACAATTTAACTTTCAGGCTTGTCTTCTAGAAGAACATTTGTGATCTATGCCCCTTTCATAAAGAAAGCACTAAGAAAGTCTTTCTCTGGTGGTACCCTTTTCCAGGCAGCAAAGGGTTGCACAGCTGGGAATGGGGCCAGGAGAGAGAAATGAGAACTGAACTTTTAAGTTAAGGGAGGAGCTTTAAGGTTACAATGTAGTCTTTCCATTTCACCACTTTACAAAAAACATCCCACAAAGAAAAAACTGGTTTTCTTGGTGGTGTAAACTTCCTGGTCACCACCCTAAATATCCACTGGAATCTAGAATATACTTCCCTGGCGCACCAGGGTGGCTCAATCGGTTAAAGCTCCAACTCTTGCTTTTGGCTCAGGTCATGATCTCGTGGGTCAGGAGATCGAGCCCCACAGTAGACACCGCACTCAGCGGGGAGTCCGCTTGAAGATGCTCTCCTTCTTCCCGGCTCCCTGCTTACGTCCACACGTGCACTCTAATAAATAAATAAATCTTTTTAAAAAATTTAAAAAAAGACTATACTTCCCCAAGGCTGTGAGGGTGGGACACAGTGACCAAGACCAGGAGGGAGGATGCAGAGGGAAGGGGCACTCAAGACCACAGAACAGCCAAGGGGCGTCTTCCTGAAGCTTTAATTTCATCTAATGCTGAGTAATTTTATAACTGCTTTAATAAAGAAATAAATCATGAAGTAAAATATAAAATTTATATGTTTAAGGTAGGAGTCCAACAATAGTCAGCATTGGTATTAGGCTGCTGTAGGGACCTCATCAGGTATCCTAGGTGAGATACACTTTCACCAATTAATGCAATATTTGTTTACTGAATAACTACTTTGTGTTGGATATTGTTCCAGGCCTTGAGGATATAATAATAAATAGACCCCCCCCAAAAAAATTCCTGCTTTCATGGAGCTTTTATTATAGTGGGGGAGGGACGAACAACAAATGAGGAAAGTAAATAAATCACTATAAGGTGACCAGAATTTTAGCAAAAAAAAAAAAAAGATGAAGGAATAGGCCACGTTTCCCCATTGACATTCTTTAGAATTATCATTCTAAAATGACAGGGGTATTGTCATTTTAGAAAGGGCAGAAGAGGAAGTCCTGACCGAATGATGGCATTTAAGTAGACTAGCAGGACAGAGGCCACATGGATTCTGGGGAAAAGACACTTGAGGCAGAGGACAAAAGGTACAAATGCTCAAAGAGGTAGAATAGGCAGGCCGGTGTGGCTGGCCCAGAAGGGGTCAAAGAAGGGACAAGGAGCCAGAGGGTGCAGCCCGAAGGGACATTTTCAGGCCACTGGCTTTCGCCTTAAGATCGAATGTCATGATTAGAGGGTGGTGACTACAGAAGGCTCACCAAGGGGCATATTTCAAGAGGACCACTGTGGCTGCCCTGGGTTGGACTGTTGGCAGTTTTGGGGAAGCTGGGGGTGGGGGGCCGTTAGGCTGATTCAAGTGAGAGATGGTGTGGGCTGGACCCGGTGAGAATGATGAGGAGAGGTCTGAGTGTGGATATGGTGGAAGGGAGGAGAGAGTGCCAAGAGGATTCTCAGGTGGATAGGCATGAGTGGTGACAGGTCAAGAAGGCCGCCATGATTTTTTCCAGAAGAATGGGGAAGGCACAGCAGAGGAAGCTTAGGAGGACACAAAGAGTTGGGTTTGAGATGTCTTTTGGACATGAAAGTGGTAATACTGAGCTGACAGAAGGACGCAGAAGCCAGCATTTGGGGGAAAGGTGGGCCTGAGGTACAAATTTGCTACTCCTCCATGTGAAGGTGGTATTTAAAACAAATGGATGAGCTCTTCAAGGGAGTAAATAAACAATGGGAAGAGAAGAGGCCTGGGGGCACTCCCACGTGAAGAGGTCAAGGAAATAAGGAGACTCGCACATGAAGGAAAGAGAAGGAACAGTCAGTGAATCTAATTAAGAGGAAACCAAGAGAATATGCTGCCCTTAAAGCTAATCAAGAACTGTATTTCAGGGAGGAGACTGTGAGGAAGTGCCAAATGTTTCTGAGAGTCCAAATAACAAGGACTGGGAGAAAACAGAGCACTGAACCCAGCAAGGGGAAGCTTTATCCATGAACCTGACCAGAGTGGAGCAGAAGTGGAGAACCCTGGCTTGGAGTGAGTGTAAGGACGAGGTCAATGAAACGGAAGACGGTGAAGGGCAAGGACTGGCTCCAGCTGTCCTGTGATGGGGACAGAGCGACCGACTGGTAACTAGAAGGACAGAGGAATCCAAAAAAGGGGGGTGGTCACTGGAGTGTCTCTCTGTCTGCGTGTCTATCTGCAGGAGAAATCGCAGCACGTGAATGGAAATAACTGGAGGCAAAATGTGCTGTATGACAGACAGGGAGACAGGTCACTGCTGAAATGCTGTTCTTTAAGGAGCCAAAGCAGAAGGACTCTCACACACGAGACGGGACCCAGCCCAAGAGCAACCACCCTGTACCAGGAGAGAAACTAGGACAGACACTTGAGAGCGATACAGAAGATATAGTAGGGCGCCAGGATAAAGGGGCATTAACTCCAGTGCAGAACTCTTTGGGAAGCTGCGTGTTGCTGTGTCTTCTTATAATTTCCATCTTTCCCCTAGAAGTCACGTGGGGTGGGGAGAGGTGAAGGTCTTTGCTAGATGCCCCTTATTTCCAGGGTGTTTTTATTGTGGTTTTGTATTTCACTTGTCCGGCTGTTTTTGATGCCTTTGTGACCGTCCCATCAATGACGAACGGACTAATCTGCACCTACACACACGTGCATTCCTTGAGTTTAGGTACACTTTTCATGACACTCTTTACTCGCTGTTAACTTTTACTCTCGTGAGTTTTCCTGGTTTATGACTGTGCATGATGAGTCCTTTCACTTGTCACTCCACCTTCCAGGAGTGGCTGCAGAGGACTCGAAAACAGTCTCATTCTCTCTGCCCAGGGCTCCTTTTCGTCACCTTCAATCATACGAATCCTCAGCTCCCGTCTTTCCCAATCCACCAGCGCTGCATCCCTTCGGCCCTTCCACACATCTGCATTTTAGAATGGAGAGTCTAACAATTCTGCCACTGCAGAGATGTGTCATGGTCAAGTACAAAAACAGGATAAGGAGTATTTTCACTTTCCAATGTTGTCCTAAAGATAGCCAGCCGGGATCTGTAAACCTTTATTTAAGTCTCAGGAACGCCCTGAACCAACTCCTTCCTGACATTATCTGTAGCACCTACTACACCCCTTTCCTACACTGAAATGATAACTCGGTCTATCACTTTATATGTGAAGTTTATTTTTCCAAAAGTGCCATGCATTACCTTGGAACTAAAGTAAAGCCCATCTGCTGTTTTTCTGTTCCCTTCCATGCCTCCCTCTATTAAGACCTCCCTCTAAGCAGTTTTCTATTGGAATAGGACTGGGGGAGCGAAGGGACTCTTCACCTCTTCATCTCAGGCTGAACCAGGAAGATTGGCAGATGAAGTCTAATCAAAGCTGTCTCATCATCATAGGTTAGCACAGCACAGGTGCACCTAAAATTCTCTCCGGTGAAAAATCAATGGGAATGATGACCCCCAACTGCGTGTACGGCTTTGAATTTCATTAGGATATAAGAGACAACTCTTGTCTCCCACCAGAGCTTTAAGTCTGTCTGGTCCGGTAAGTAGATAGGTAAGTAAATGAAAGAAAGAACAGATAGAGGGAGGGAAAGGGACAGGGGTGGATGTGTAAACATACATATACACACAAACGTACATATGTATACACACACACGCCTCTACCATTTACAAAGCAAGAGAGTACATACCAACGCATTTCCAATTCAAGAAACAGCCAGTCTCATGAAGGGGCCAACAAGGTACCTGGTATTCCATCCCAGCTCAGCGACTAACCATCTTGCTGACTTTAGACAAGCCAGTTTTCCCATTTGAAAACTGTCTAAGATCCCTTTGCAGCCTGACAATACTATGGGCTTTAAATAGATGACAATAGTGTATAACGTATTCCTGGGACACTGACATTATAGCCTCCCACCACCTATAAGCCTATTTTAGATAGGACTGAGTCATAAAGACACTGTTGTTATTGGAATTTGAACTATTACAAACACAATGTTGTGCACTTGTATATGTCAACAGTCAGAAATTCAGGATTATCTCCTACATTATTATTGCATTTCCCCATCTTTAATATTGTTGCTATTATTTTTGATTCCATGCCTATTTTTTTTTTAGTCCTCCTAATAAAGCCATTTTTATCTTGGCCTTTACCTAAGGTATACTTAATGTTAAATAAAAAATGCAGAGAATCACTTAAAAAGTTTTTTTAATGTCCAAAAAGATCTTGTCCTGAATGTTCTACTAAAAATGATTTTTTTTTTAAATCTTTTTTTTTCTAAGATTTTATTTATTTGACAGAGAGAAACACAGCAAGAGAAGGAACACAAGCAGAGGGAATGGTAGCGGGAGAAGCAGACTTTCTGCCGAGCAGGGAGCCCAATGCGAGGCTCCATCTCAGGACCCTGGGATCATGACCTGAGCAGAAGGCAGACGCTTAATGACTGAGCCACCCAGGCGCCCTGATTTTTTTTTAATCTCACATTGGAGTTAAGGGGCCTTCAGCTCAGGTCATCATGCCAGGGTCCTGGGATTGAGTCCCACATCAGGCTCCCTGCTCATTGGGGAGCCTGCTTCTCCCTCTCCCTCTGCCTGCCACTCCCACTCCCCCTGCTTGTGCTCTCTCTCTGCCAAATAAATAAATAAAATCTGAAGAAAGAAAGAAAGAAAGAGAGAGAGAGAGAGAGAGAGAGAGAAAGAGAGAAAAAGAAAGAAAGAAAGAAAGAAAGAAAGAAAGAAAGAAAGAAAGAAAGAAAGAAAGAAAGGGCCCCATCCAACATTTAAGGGGCATGTACTTCCTTTTCAGACTTCCTCGTGTTCTTCCCGCATCCTCCTCGTATGGATGATAAAAAGAGGTTGTAGTGAGCCTGCACTCACTTTAAATCTCTCAAAAAGGGAGTATGTCTCTCCTCAAACACAACTGTAGACCACCAAGACAGATATATCTACTTTACTTAGTAGTTAAGTGAGGGGCCACTTTGGAAGGATAATCTCTTGGCAAGCGGCCCAACCCTTATCCTGGGCTTCTAGGCATCCCTGACGGGGCCGAGCTAAGCAGAGGCCTTTGCAAGCAACTCCCTCTGGACTAAAATATTGAAAGAAAGGTGTTATCTACTTGCACTCAAAACACTAAATTTACAGTCAGGTTGGTTTGGAGTCATAAGGTTCTTCAACAGATTTTTAGTTTCTGACCACAAGCTCTGGTAAAAATCAAAGTAGTTGACAAGTGTTAATCTGACTAGAGGAGAAGACAGTGCTCTGTCAGAGAAGCCCCTTCCAGGTCCGAAGGAGAAGTAATAAATAAAATGTTCCCAATGTTTCTATTCATTCTAACCTATCTGAACAGTCCTCACCACTGCCTCATCCCAAAAAGACATTTCAGTCAAGGAAGTGAAGGTACTGACAAGGCACGCTATATCCACAGAGAAGAAACACGGTGAATAACTCATAACCCCATTCTATGGAAAGTAGGTAAAAACTGTAGGATCCCTAAGGGTGACAGAGGGCCACAGTGAAATACTTAAAAAGTGTTAGGAAAAAAAACCCCTCACAGCTCTTCAGCGGTACCCCTACTTTCCAGAAATTCTATAAATAATCTTCCAAGTTACAATGACTTCAAAAAAGCTTCCTATTTCTGTCTCTCCACCTACCAATTTTCTGAGAATTACATGCTTGGCCAAATTAACTTAAAGCTGAGGAAGTGCTACGCCAAGCCAGGGTTCCTCAACCCCGGCTGATAAGCTTGGGGTCCGGACAAATGCCTAATGAATGAGCAGCTTCTCAGGGAATTATGACATGAATTGGCCATTCTACTTGAACTAGGTACCCTCCCCGACACACACACACAGATTACAAGGGATTTCATTTCTTTTTCAGAAAGTTCGAGACAAAACTTAAGGACAAACATTAATAGGCAGTGAATATCAAATTACAAGCTTAAAAAAGAAACTCTTAAACCAAATAGCTCACTCAGCTCAAAAACGAAGGCCTGATGAAGTTATATAATAACCAGGAAACTGTAAGATACAATCTCTGCCATATTTTAATTTCCCTTCGTGCCCTAAAGAAGTAACCGGTAAAGATAAAATAATAGTCCTTAAGGCTTTCACATGATAAGGCTGAGACTCAAACGGTAAAATAAACCCAAACCACACAGGCCATTAGCTTTTGGAAAATTAATTAGAAAAATGGGGTGGGCAACTGTAGGAAATCACCAGTAGGTGCTGGAAAGCCTAGACACACTCAGATTTGAGGGTCACCCAGACTTATGCAGCCTAAGCACAAAATAACCTTAAGACGAAGAAAAGGTCAGCGCACAATGAAATAGCCCCCCAAGGAGGGTTTCAAGAAACATTTAAATCTCACACATAAAATTAAGTCTCAACTCCAGAAGGGAGAAAATAAACATTTTTAACCTTACCTTTGCCAAAACTTTGGATGTAGCTAGTGTTTCTCAGCTTTTTGAATCAGCAGGAAAGGATTCACCAAGTCAGGGTCTCTATACAAATCCACAAACTCTCTCTTCTTTCTGCCCATGGTAAGGCAGGAAACAGCGCTGAACACTTCAAATGCTCGGCCGTTAAGAGCTAAAAACAGATCCTGTGCAATGCTGGATATATTTTTGTCTGCGAGCTACACACCCTCATCATGTTCAATTTTTTCCATTGGTGGAAGAGTATGATGCACACTTAACCAGAAAGTGGTTTTCCATGGGCTGCCTGGAGCGATTAGCCAGGACAGCCTCGGAGCCGCCAGGCTGACCCGGGACTGGGCTGCTGTCAGACCCACATTCCAGAATTACCACCAAAGTTCCAGAGGAACGCGGCCCCCAGGCTTGCTGAATAAAGGTTTACTCACTTGAAGGGAGCCTCCGCTGCTTTTTTAAGCCTCTCGGCAGTAAGAACACACACCTACCATCCCTGTGTTTGCAGTGGTAGTAAACATTCTGTCTCCAAAACCACAGCCGGAATGTTATGGTCATCCAAACCCTGCCTCAAGAGCAGCCCTTCAAAATAATTTTGCGCTGTGCAAAATATCGGGTGTGCGCTCAGTCCACGTTCCCTGCCGGAGTCATTTCATTTTTAAGTTAGAAGTTAGCTGAGCTGTGCAGTGCTCCACACTGCAAGAGCTTGTTATCCCAACAGGTCGCTCTTTTATGGAAAATGAGCACGAGACTGCCTTTTAAAAAAAAGCGACAGACCAGATGTGCAAGTGTTTTGAGGTCTTGCTGCATTATTTCAAAGAGAGAATTTCAATTTAAAGTACACCCAACAGGTGAAGTAACAGTTCCAAATCATTTTATATTAATTCTTGGGAAAGGTGTGCTGAAAAGGAGAACAGGATTAGGTCTGTGCAGTTTTTAAATTTTTGAAATTATATTCTACAGAAGAAAACAACTTAAGCAGAAGTGTTCGGGTTATCCTGGACAAACATATGACAGCGGCTTTTTAAGGCAGTATTTTCATTATTTTTCAAATGTGAATGGATAGATGTATGCAACTGACAAGATTCTTACTTAATATTCAAGACCAGACTGTACTACAGACATAGCAGCTTTCAATTCCCTATCTTGCATGAAAAATGCATCGTGACATATGCATACACACATCTACACATCAGAGAACATGCATGAACACATAACTTTTTTCCCCACATGGTTCCATGTAGTTAATACCTGCTTGAAGATACACTTTCTAATCTTCATTAGAAAATAAGAGCCACTGCACTCGGTCATCTGTTTGATAGTTACTAAAACTAGTCTAATCTCCAGAAAACTTTACTCATCGACACAAACCAAATGATTTAGAGCACACCTGGAAAATTGCCGATTCCAATCCCCTCATTTCACAGATTAAAAAAATGGAGGCCTTAAGTGACTTTTCAAGGTCACAGAGCTGGTCAGCAGCAAGCAGCAGAGCCAGGACATGTCACTCAAGTAACCACAACCCCCAGGACCAAAGTCAGAAGGTTGCCACGGAAGCCAAGCCACAAAACAGAAAACATGGGGATTCCCAAAATGTTAATTTGATGTGTGTGTGTATGTGCGCGCACACACATGTGCATGTGCACGTGTGTTAAAATATATCCGAGCTGGGCACTTGGCTGGCTCAGTTGGTAGAACATGCAACTCTGAATCCCAGGGTCATGAGCTCAAGCCCCATGCTGGGCACAGAACCTACTCAGGGGGAAAAATAGGAAAAAAATACCCTGGGTAAATACGGAAGAAGAATGAATGCTAAGTCATCAAGCAGCATCATTTGTTACTAAAATAAAAGTAAAATGAAGTATCAGCCAGCATGAAAGAAGTAGTTTATTGAGACAGAAGAACTACTCCTGAATATAAAGGGAGAGAGAGAAATTGGGGAAGACAGAAGAAGGAAATTTAAAAAGATGTGTTTCTCAATGTGAAAAATATCAAGAAAAACAATGAATTGTGTGGAAATATTTGCGTGACTCTCTTCTAGTCCTGCCTCTAGATTTTTTTTTAATATTTATTTATTTAAGAGAGAAAGAGAGCATGAGCAGGGGGAAGAGCAGATGGATGGAGAGGAAGAAGCAGGCTCCCCCCGAGCAGGGAGCATCGCCGATGCGAGGATCGATCCCAGGACCCTGAGATCATGACCTAAGCCGAAGACAGATGCTTAACTGACTGAGTCACCCAGGCATCCCTAGATTTTTTTTTTTTTTTAAGATTTTATTTATTTGAGAGAGAGCACTCATGGTGGGGGGAATGGGGTTAGGACAGAGGGAAAAGGAGAAGCAGGCTCCCTACTAAGCAGGGAGCCCCATATCGGGCTCAATCCCAGAACCCCAAGATGAAATAAAGAGTTGGATGTTTAACCAACTGAGTGACCCAGGCTCCCCGCCCCCTTTTTTTAATCACTGAGGTCACCCAGATAACTTTAGTTCTATGGGTGGATAAAGTCCCTTAGGGTTTCAAACTAAGATTTTTTAAATTCTTTAAACTCTGCCCAACTACAACAAAACACTCTCAATTTCGTGCTCCATCCTAAAATTACAAAAGCCAGCGTATCTCCAAATCATAAAAACAGACTTCATCTTTCTATTGCTTCATTCTGAAATAATAACGTAACAAGACATATGTGTTAACAGCCATCTAAAATTAAGTTCCTTGGCAAAGATCTCTAAGAATTACATAAATTACTACTTAAGAAGTATTCTATCCTCAAACATACAATGCAGAAGGACACATTTAAAAACATATGGAAACATGCTAACAATTATAGAATTCTAGTGGCGGTGGTGGTCATTGCATAATTCTTTCAATTTATCGTATTTTGGCAAATTCTCTTAATAAAAAGTTGGGGGAACAACATATGTATACACATTCACACAAACAGCCAAACTCCTATAAACAGAAAATAGAAAAGTGGTTTGCCAAGGGCTCAGGGAAGGAGGGAGAGGTTGGTAAAACTTTTGTTACAGAGGCGCCTGGGTGGCTCAGTCAGTTGGATCTCTGACTCTTTAAGCTCAGGTCGTGGTCTCAGGGTCCTGGGATGGAGCCCTTTGCTGGGCTCTGCACTCAGAAGGGAGTTTGCTTCTCTCCCTCTCCCTCTGTTCCTCCCCCTGCTCCCACGCACACTCTCTCTCTCTAAAATAAATCTTAAAAAAAATTGTTACCGATGAGTAATGTCTGAGGATCTAATGTGAAACATAGTGACTACAGCTGCTAACACTCTATTGTACAACTGAAATTTACTAAGAGTAGAACTTAAATCTCACACAGGATAAACCGTGAGGTGACAGATGTTCTTAACTGGATGGAGAGAATCCTTTCACACTGTATACACACATCAAATCACAATGTACACTTTAAATAACCTACAACTTTACATGTCAACTATACCTTGAAAAGGTGAAAAGTTTTAAAAAAAACTCATGTTTTTAGTCAAACTTAGTCAAGATTAAGCAAAAGTTCTTATTAACCCGATGACAACCGTGGACATGAATATCTTACATTCCGCTATCACAAGACTAATTGTAATTCATTAAAAAAAAAAGTTAGCCTGGAAATATCTCAGGCTTTAAAATCAGGAGATCTGAGTTAACAATTCATCCTAGTGACTTTACAAGCCTTTGAACCCAGTACCTTCGTCATAAGATGGCAACGGTTGACAATAATAATGCCTATCTCGATAGATAAGGATGAACTAATCTACAGTTACAAGAAAAATGGACATTAAAATACATTTTTTAAAGTAACATGAGAGAAATGACAGCACCGCTTAAAATTCAAGAAACTCAGCTCCTTTCACATTCTTTACCTTTGAGGAAAAACACACAATGATATGAACAAAAAATTCCTACCAAGCATTATTCTTTATTGATAATCTTCAGCCACTTCCAAAGATTTCATCTGGTAAAAAAATCATTGGAGTTTGTTACATAATTAATTTACTATTAAATAATAAAGGTTAAATCTATTTACCACTAAATACATTAAATAGTTACTGTTAAGTAATAAAAGTTAGGGGCGCCTGGGTGGTCCATTAAGCCTCTGCCTTTGGCTCAGGTCATGATCCCAAGGTCCTAGGATCGAGTCCCTCATCAGGGTCCTTGCTCAGTGGGAGGCCTGCTTCTGTCCCTGCCTCCTCTGCCTGCCACTCTGATTGCTTGGGCTCTCTCTCTCTGACAAATAAATAAAATCTTTAAAAATAATAGCAATAAAAGTTAAAAATATAAATTACCTCTATCCAAAAAAGATTCCAAAATATTAAATAACCTCTCTCTTAGACTATAAACATCCACCATCAATGAAATTAACAAATGAACAAAAGACTTCACAACACACTCATGTGCTGGAAAAGAACTGTAGTCTGCCGTTTCTGATGGGAAAAGCAATACTTCAAATAGTCCAAAACTGTGGACTAAAAAAACATGGGCCGGAAGTAACACCATTGCAAAAATGTCCTAGATGAAGGCAATACTAGAAGAAAATGAAGGATGTGAAATACTCATGTGAAAAATCATAAAATCCACAGAAATATTCCAAACCAAATGCTTCCAAATGAGTCCAGAGAACACCGTGAGCGCCTGTGTGGCCAGCCTTCATACCCAAAACTGCCGTGGCAGGAAGGTTTTACCTCTCGTGTGTCACACTGAAAATCCACACGTGTGCACAACTGGCAGGTGCAATTCTTTCGCCACGTAGTTGTTCCCAGCTCAGGGCTCAGGCTTCCAAGTTCCCCTGCCCTGACTTCAGCCTCTGCTGTGTGATACTGGATCCCTCACTTAGCTTCTCAATCTGTAAAATGGGGATAGTATTACCTGCCCCACAGGGTTGTTGTAAGGACTAAGCAAAAATAATACATGCAGATTGCTTGACACAAGGCCTGCCTGAGAATCCAAACTCCATAAACCAGAGATTTTGTTAAAAGTGTTTACTGTTAAGTCTACTACTTACTCTAGGGGCACCTGGGTGGCTCAGTCAGTTAAGCCTCTGCCTTCAGCTCAGGGTCATGATCTCAGGGTCCTGGGATCGAGCCGCATGGGGCTCCTTGCTCAGCGGGGAGTCTGCTTCTCCTTCTCCCACTCCCCCGCTCATGCTTGCTCTAATAAATAAATAGAATCTTTAAAAAAAAAACAGGGGCACCTGGGTGGCTCAGTGGGTTAAAGCCTCTGCTTTCAGCCCAGGTCGTGGTCTCAGGGTCCTGGGATCGAGCCCCGCATCGGGCTCTCTGCTCAGCGGGGAGCCTGCTTCCTCCTCTCTCTGCCTGCCTCTCTGCCTACTTGTGATCTCTCTCTCTCTGTCAAATAAATAAATAAAAAATATTAAAAAAAAATAAAAATAAAAATAAAAAATAAAAATAAAAAAAAAACACCTACTACTTTAAAAAGTGCCTGGCACCTGGTGAATACCCCAAAAAATAATCCAGCCAGGAGAGCAGGGAGAGAGGGGAGAAGACGATGATGGCGAATAGAAATGGAGAAAAGTTGCTGTGAAATGTGTAAGCCTGATGATTCACAGACATGTACCCTGGGGCAAATAATACATTATATGATAATTAAAAAAAAAACTTTTGGTGGAAATAAAAATTTAAATAAAATAAAAAAGAAAAGGAGAAAAGTGCCTACTGCACTCTTTTTCAGAGCCTCCAAAATCCCCTTACTGAAAATCAGCCAACCCATGTGTCATCAATATCCATCAAGCAAAGCTTTCACAAAGTTTCTGGTTGAAATTCCCCCCAGCTGTCCTCCTGCAGCATTTCACCTTCCAAGCTGTTTGGCCTCCAGAATATGCCTGAAGAGCATGAACCATGCATCCTTAAAATCCAGAGTTAATCTGAAGACAATTCCAATGCCTTCCTAGCACGGTGTATATTGCTTTACGGCCACAGCCTCACAAGTGTTGATTAACAAGAAAACAGAGGGGCGCCTGGGTGGCTCAGTAGGTGAA
Source organism: Procyon lotor (assembly GCA_028646535.1). NCBI lineage: Eukaryota > Metazoa > Chordata > Mammalia > Carnivora > Procyonidae > Procyon > Procyon lotor. Next base: position 8,942,428 of record CM053608.1, read on the forward strand.
GAGCCTGCCTTTGGCCCCGGCTTCTCCTTTTCCTTCTGCTCCTCCCCCTGCTTGCATGGGCACGCGCTCTCTCCGGCGTGCTCTCTCTCAAATAAAATCCTTAAGGGGTGCCTGGGTGGCTCAGTGGGTTAAAGCCTCTGCCTTCGGCTCAGGTCATGATCTCAGGGTCCTGGAATCGAGCCCCGCATCAGGTTCTCTGCTCGGCAGGGAACCTGCTTCCCCCTCTCCCTCTGCCTGCCTCTCTGCCTACTTGTAATCTCTCTCACTCTCTCTCTCTCTCTCTCTCTCTCTCTCTCTCTGTCAAATAAATAAATAAATATCTTAAAAAAAGAAAGAAAGAAAGAAATCCTTAAAAAGGAAAAAAGGAAGAAAATAGAGCCCAGCAAAATCAATGAAACACTTGATATTTATTAAGTAAAAATAAAGAGCAAAATAAAATTTTAACTTTAAAGTAAACTGGAGATGCCTATAAAACCAATAGTCAATTTTAAGCTAATTCAAAATGTAATACTAGCATGGTATGTATTATTTTAAAGCCACAGCAAACCTAAATTTCATAATATAAGCTTTTTCTAAGTGTTTCAAAGGCACCAACTGTGTAAAAAAAAAAAACATTTTAATGGAGCCAATTGTCATGAAAATGAGAATTTAGGGGATAAATATTTATAAAGTCTTGGTTGGTACCTTACATTACATAATAAGCAAGTCCCAAGAATTTAACCAGATGACCAGTTAATTACTTTTGCAAGAATGAGCAAATACGAATTGACATAAAAACTAAGACTTAAAACAAATTCTTAATAAAAGTTTTTTTGTTTTTTTTTTTGAGAGAGAGAGAGAACCCATGCCCACATGAGCAGGTGGGAGGGGTGGAGGGAAAGGGAGACAGAGAATCTTAAGCAGCCCTATGCTCAGCATGGAGCCCAACCCTGGGCTTGATCTCAGGACCCCAAGATCATGATCTGAGCTGAAATCAAGAGTTGGACGCTTAACTGACTGAGCCACACCCAAGTGCCCCAATAAAATTTTCCTTTAAATGGACTTTTTTCTGTAGGTCTTTATATCCAAAGTAAATACAGTTTGACTACTGACAATTATTGATAATGTATAAACTCCTAACTTTCGAAATTAAATGGAATACTTTCTAATAAGAGGTAATATATAAACATAAATGATAAAAATCTGTATTAAAAAATCATGCTACCGAGAAGATCTGGCAAGATGGCGGAGGTATAGGACGCA
>CM053608.1:8944169-8972280 GCA_028646535.1 Procyon lotor
AAAAAAAAAAAATCATGCTACCAAAAATAAAGCTACAAAATGAGTTTCCAAGGTAAAAATTAAAATTTTATGTAGCAAAAATCATTTCAAAAATATTTATAAATACTAGCCACTAGACACCCTTTTTTACATTTTTTCTTTTTTTTTTTTTTTAAGATTTTATTTATTTGACAGAGAGCTAGAGAGCACAAGTAGGCAGAGCAGCAGGCAGGAGGAGAGGGAGAGGCATGTTCTCTGCTGAGCAGGGAGTCCTACTCGACGCTTGATCCCGGAACCCTCGGATCATGACCTGAGCCGAACGCTGCCGCTCGACCAACCGTGCCGACCAGGTGCCCCTGTTTATAACATTTTTGAAGGGCTCCACTGGAATTTTAAGAAAGTGTAAGTAATCTGCCCAGAATTAAATGCAATCAATTAGAAAGTATTCTATTTGGTCTCCCACTCCACGCACAGTATCTTCTTTTTATGGACCAAAATGAAATTGTTTAAGCTAAAAGGCTCCTAATCAGTTTAATTCAGAGAATAATTGAATCCGAGTTTTCTAAGGGACCACAGAGGTCATCCAGCTAGCCCTATCTTGCCTCTAATTTGAGATCCTCCTACAGTATTCTGTCAGATGGGCCACTCTCTTCCACCCAAATACACTGAGTGATGGGAAGTTTACAGCTCCATTAGGGAGCACATTCCATTGTTTAAAAACCAAATGATAGATGAGAACTCCTTCCAAGGGACTTCAAACCAGTCATCCTCAAAATTCCACTAATTAAGTTAGTCTTTCTGTCATTATCGACACACACCCTCCCCCTCTCTTCGTCCCATCCACCCTACAAACAACAGAAGCCCAATTTCATGGCTCTTCCCCTTGTTCTCTCTTTCTTCTAGTTTATCAGCCAGAACCTCCCTTGGAGAACAGAATTAACAAGCAAAACCAGACTGTAGTTTTTCACCGAAAATCGGATGTACAAAGAGTCCTAAGGTTTCAGTCTGTGCCTCAGTGGGCTAAGTAAGAGTACAACGCTCTTGGTAACTCTCCCAGAGTCAGTGAGTTTACAGGCCCTCATCTGTGTGGTTCCACAAAGTCTAGGAAGCATTAGGGGTCCCCTGGAGAAGACCGAACGGAACTTCATTCCACAGCCCACATGCATGTGCAAATTACACACTGCTCCCATTTCACCCACCCAGAAGTCCCAACAACTCATCTTAGGGAAGACAAGCAAGTGTGCTTCGGAAAGAGAGGAAATGACCTAAAATAGAAGCAAAAAGGTTGTGTCTGAACAGAGAGGGGAAAATTTACTGCCCAAGTTCAAGATCACACACACAGTCAGGGCTGTTGAAAAGCATGAAATGACAAGAGGTCAGGGTACTACAGTCAAAGAAACAGAAGCCATTTGTTTGCAAAGTAGTCTTGTACAAGTATTCGTCAGCACACACGCGCGTGCACACGCGCACACACACACGCACGCACACACACACACAATGTTCTGTTCTAGTTTTCTGGAAACATGAAACTCTACTACGAAAATATCTTTAGTTTTTCCACTAAGAATACAGGAGTAGATAGAAGTTTCCTAGTTTTCTCCTAATCTTACTCTAAGGAAAACAACTTAAGTAAATGGAACATGGCACCTGATACTCAGTGTTGGGAAGACAAGCAGGGGTAAACTCCGTGGTGGACTGGCCCGTGCCCGCCCTATCTGCTGGGCCAGAGCCACCCAGCCCCCTGCCCAGTTATTTAAATTATAATCTAAGTTATTTAACTTAGGAACCAGGAACGCAGAACCCTATCTCGCCTGATGAACCGCATTTTTAAGAATCACTGAACGCGCTGCTTTCATATAAAATTTTCATTTTTCAAAGGGAGGCAACAAATTTAAATATCCCTAAAAGACGAGTCAAGGACACATTTTGCAAGCTCAACAAAGCTCATCCACAGCCCCAGAAGCCCACCAGAATAGAAGGTCCACCAGGTCTGATGGAAATGGTAAAACACAACCAGGAAAATTGTAAATCCTGAAAAAGTTTATCTAAAAGCAAGCAATCAGGGGCGCCTGGGTGGCTCAGTCGTTAAGCGTCTGCCTTCCGGCTCAGGTCGTGATCCCAGGGTCCTGGGATCGAGCCCCACGTCGAGCTTTCTGCTCTACGGGAAGCCTGCTTCTCTCCCTACCATTCCCTCTGCCTGTGTTCCCTCTCTCGCTGTGTTTCTCGCTGTCAAATAAATAAAATCTTTAAAAAATACAACAAAATAAAATAAATAAAAGCAAGCAATCAGCAGTCCCCAACTGACTTCAGAAAGCTAAATCCTGGGCTTCTAGGGAGACACATCTCCACACTATCAGTTTGGCCAAGACAACCAAAGGTGCACACGGGATTTCAGACAGGGGGCTGCTTTTACAGAAGAGGGGTTGTAATGGGCCACAGAGGCCGTGGCAGGCCCCTTCCTGGGGAGCAGAGAAATCCCTTCTCCAGGAATCTTGATCTGAAGCCCCGTAGCCTCTGGACCCACATCCAGGCAGAGACATGCCCCCTCCCACTCCCCCCTCAGCACCTGGGTTTCTTTCTACTCATTGGTTCTCGCCTCTTATCGTCTCTGCTCCCAGCTCATAGGATACGCTCTCAAAAGCAGCATCATGCTCCCCACTAAGCTTACCACTTTCTACACTAAATATTCCATCCCCTTCATCATTACAAATGGGACACTATTTCCAAACACTCCTAACCATGGTCATTGTTGCCCAGATACTAATATCCTTCTTAGATCTAAGAGGAAGGAAGAAGGAAGGAAGGAAGGAAGGAAGGAAGGAAGGAAGGAAGGAAGGAAGGAAGGAAGGAAGGAAGGAAGGGAGGGAGGGAGGGAGGGAGGGAGGGAGGAAGGAAGGAAGGAGGGAGGGAGGGAGGGAGGGAACAAAAAATCATGAAGTCCTGTACCAGGAGTGTTACGTGTATTTTCATATTTAATTCTCACAGTAACCCTCTTTGATTTGTATTATCAGCACTACTTTGCAGATGGAGAAACTGAGGCTAAGCAAAGTCAGGTGATGTGGTGACAGTCACAAAACAAGCACACCTAGAAAATTCAGACCAATTTCTGTCTGAGACCAATTTCAAAATTCTGTCTGATACCAAAGAGAACAATATTGCCACACATACAGAAAACGGCGTATCTACGTTTTGTCACTATGACAACTAGTTAAAATTATTAATAATTATAAGCAAGCCTTTTCTTCCTGGTGACCTCGGGGAATGGCCTGTTTTCATCCATGTAACGCAAAAGCAAATGCTCAAAATCCTGTCTCCACTTTATGAACAGTATCCAAATATATTACTTTTAAACCTAGCAGATGTATTTAATATATAAAATTCTGAGTATGTACTAAATAAAATAGAAGTTTATATAACACGTACACTAACATCCTTACTCCATGAGAAAAATGCTCTTATTACTCTCATTCTCATAGAAGAAGAAAATGAGGCACCGAAGCTTAAATGACCCGCCCCAGGTCACTGAGCCAGGAAACGTCAGAGGGAGGATTCAAACAACTCAGGCAATCGGACTCCAAAAAAAAATCTAAACTTCAGACTATTCAAATAGGTGTGTTTCAGTTTCAGTTTCAAGTCATGGTACCTGACCTTCATTAAAGCATAAACGAAACAGTCACCGAGGCTAATCAGAAATTCCCGTCAAATATTCTAATGTAGACGATGTAAAGGTCAACCAACACAAAAGTTACCAATAATCATCAAAAATTTCTGACTTTAATAAGGGCTCTACTTGCAAATAAACCCAAATCGTTACAAAACGTTCTTTTTACATGGAAGATCATGTGAAACTTGAGAATTCTGCGAGAGAAATAACTCACATTTAAAAACGGCTACTAAATAAACAAACGGCGCCTTCAAAAATCTCCAGCACCAACACAGTTCTCACCACGTGACTCCAAGCAACTGAGGCAGGGAGCTGCACTTCGCTGCTGAACTTATTATCTATTCAGTCCAAAAATACCCACTGGGCACTAGCCACTGTTCCGGGCTGTGGAGCTCCGTGAGGACAGACAGACATTAGAACTTCTGACTGTACAGAACTTCTGCTCCAGGGACACTAAGGCTGAACAGCAGGCTGATAAATAGACATGGGAGAAAACTATCAGGTAGGACCAGCCCTTTGCAGAGAATTAAAACGGGCGGTCACTTTGGGTCGGGTGGACAGAGACGGTCTCTGAGAGGCATCACCCTGAATTGAGACCCAAAGGGCATGAAGCAGCACAGGAAAGAAGGGACAGATCACTACTGGGAAAGCTTACGCCGGTGTCTGTGAGGCTCAGCGTTGCAGACGCTGCAGATGTTTCCAGGGAATGACTTGCAAACCATTCCAAACACTGCTTCGGGAACTCTTGCACTCCCTGCTCTAGTACTTACACTGAAACACCGATACGCTGACTAGTAAAACACCTCGGTGCCCTTCCTTTCCTCGGGGGCTTCTTAATGTCCAAGTCTCCAGAGCCTACCTGATCTTACAACCCCAACTAGAGATGACATACTCTAGATCCATTCTCCAGCAGGACGTACTGTTTGGAGTTCAAGTGTGTGCTCGATCAGTACTTGGTACGTTAGGAGATGGAAATGAACGCCTGCCCGGCTGCGACTTCCCCAGCCGAGTTCCCAGAGAGGCCAGGGGTACCATATTTCACAGAGAATCATCCAGACATCCACACATCAAATTATAGCGTGTTTATCATAAGCCGTTCAGATTTGGTGCCCCACTGCCCGCAGGAAATTCCATTTCCAGCCCCAACCTGAGGAATCCACTTTGGCTCTCCCCACCCAGGTCCGCATACAAAGAGCAGTTAACAGAGTCCCACAGGAAAGAGACACACAACTGACACACATTAACACCTCTGAGATGGATGAGAGCCTCAAACTTACCCCTAGAGGGAGTGGGAATAACACTTAGTGCTAATAATCATTCATTTATCCAGAAGGAGCTGGCTGAAGAGGTAATTCAAGCACACAGCCCTGGAAAGAGAAAACAAAAAGGTGAAAAGAAACCATTTTTTTAATTACAATTTTGTAATTAAAGCTCCATTTCTCAACCTTGGGTTATATCTTGGGCTGGATTCAAAAACGGAGCAAAAAAAAAAAAAAAAAAAAATCAAAGGTTAAGTGATTAACTATAAAGGAAATAGGAGGATCCTCTCCATATTCTAATCAGAGAGGCAGATCTACTCTGACTCCACATGGCCAAGCCAATTTATAGATGGACAGATGGAGGGAGGAAAGAAAGGAGGGAGAAAGAGCAGACAGAGGGGAAGAAATAGACAAACAGGTGGGAGAATAACACCTTCTTCCCTTGCTTGATGCGCTGCCCAGTGACATATTAAAATTCATGGACCCATCATCAACATACCAGGAAACACCTCCCTTTTTTTTCATTTTTTAAAAATGTTAAACACATTGCTTTCAGAGAATGAGACTTGTCTTTTTATATGACATTTCACCTGGGCTATGTACATAAAATATTACTTTATGGTTATAGTCGTGTACTGCAGCTTACCGCGTGGATAAAGAATGTAGGCTTTGGAGCCAAAAGATTGGGGTTCAACCCCCAGCTTCCACATTACCACCCGAGTGAGCCCAGCCTGGTTACTTAAATTGTCTGAGCCTCTGGTTTCTTCAACTATAAAGTAGAAATAGTATCTGCTTTGTAGGGTTATTCCAAGTATTTAATGGGATAAGGCACATAAAATACTCAATTAACTGGCAGAAACATGAAATGTTCCATCGAAGTGGCAATAAAGTACTTTCACTGTAAATAGCAGTTATTGTGAAAGGTGTGATTATCACAATGACTCATGCTATAGAAATACACCTATATAACGTGACACAGAAGAGATAATAATTTTCATTTATAGGTTCACAGAATATTCTACTGGTGGACCTTTCAAAACCAGCCCAAGCTCTCTCTCTCTTTAGGTGAGAATTTAAAAATAAAGAAGGTAGGGTGACTTGCCCAAGGAGACATAATTGGTCCAGAGAAAAATTTTAGAAGCCTCACACATTTGATCAAGAACCTGCCTGAGGATTCTCTCCCCTCTCCCCACCCCCTGCTTAAAATAAATTTAAGATTTTAAATAAATCTTTTTAAAAAAATGCCTGCTTCCTTAGATAAATCCTATATAATTTTCTTTAATATTTTCTTTTAATTTTAAATGAAGCTCAAACTCACAACCCTGAGATCAAGAGTCACACACTCTAGCAACAGAGCAAGCCAAGCACCCCAAATTTTTAATTCACTTTGGAATTAACCCAGTATGGATAAGAAAATATATATATATTTTTAAAGGTTTTATTTATTTGACAGAGAGAAACACAGCGAGAGAGGGAACACAAGCAGAGGGAATGATAGCAGGAGAAGCAGGCTTCCTGCCGAGCAGGGAGCCCGATGCGGGGCTCAATCCCAGGACCCCGGGATCATGATCATGACCTGAGCCGAAGGCAGACGCCCAACTGACTAAACCACCCAGGCGCCCCAAGAAAATATTTTTTAAGAAAATGTTTTTAAATGATAAGAATGAAAAATTGAACAAATTTCAGTGGATTCTATCTAAACAGATTATACTGACAATTTTTAAAAAGCCAACACTTGTGCTTTTTTGCTGATGGCCTGATGGATGGTTATTTGCTAATCAAATATAAAATGGATTATAAAATGTAAGATCTTCCACATTTAAATTTTTCCAATGATAACAACAGATATTGAGTCTCTGGGACCTTTTATGTGCCAAAAGCTTTCCATACGTTAATTCTGAACACCCTGCCATTTCATGAATATAAGATTTTTATTCTCCAGGCCTTTGCACATACTGTGCCCGGCTAGGAATGTCTCCCTGGAGAACTAACCCCTCATTGCCCCTCAAGACCCAACTTAAGGGGCACTTGGGTGGCTCAGCTGGTTAAGGATCTGCCTTCAGCTCAGGTCAGGACCTTGGGGTCCTGGGATCAAGCCCAATGTCAGGCTCCCTGCTCAACAGAGTCTGCTTCTCCCTTTCTCTCTCCCTCTGCTCATACTTGCCCTTTCAAGTGAATAAATAAAATCTTTAAAAAAAAAAAAAAAAAAAAAACCAGCTTAAGTGTCTCCTCTTCCGTGAAGGCTTCCCCAACCTCTGACCTCCCCCAGCGTCCACCAAGCCACGAGGCTCTATCCCTCCCTCGTTCCCCTCACCACTCCATCAGATTTAGGCAATGGCACGCCGTGACTGCTTTTTCACTTGTCTGTTTCCTTGAACAGATTCTGGTTGCTGTCCAAGCGAAGGGCTCATTTTACCCTTGCTTTCCTAACATCTAGCACAGTGCCTTACACATGGGTGCTTAATAAACATATGACATGTAGGCCAATGGGTGAACCGATGCCTCACACTATTAATACAACATGATTTAATTTTTAAACCACCCTGCTTTTCCAATGCATCACCATGACTTAAATTACAAAAAAGGGGAGAAGTAGCAGCTTAACTACGGTGACAGTGGATGTTCTACGTCTGCCTGGCGGGGCTGCGGTGCACAGTCCTGTGGTCAAATGTCAGTCTAGACATTGCTGTAAAGACACTGTTTCAGATGTGATTCGCATTAAATCGGGGGACTTTGAGTGAGGTAGATTGCCCTCCATGTGGGTGGGCCTCATCCAATCAGCTGAAGGTCTACAAAGCCAAGGCTCAAGTTTCTGGAAGAAGCAATTCTGTCTCCAGACTGCATCAGAGAAACCTTGCCTAGGTGTCCAGCCTTCTACCAGGCAGAATTTAGACTCAAGACTGCAACATCAACTGCAGCCTGAATTTCCACTCTGCCAGCGACCCCTACAGATTTGGGACCTGCTGACCTCCAGAATCACACGCAATAATTCCTTAAAATCTCTCCATGAGGAGGAAGGCAGGTAGGTAGGAAGACAGGCAGGCTCCTATCGGTTCTACCTCTCTGGGGAATCCTGACTGCTAGAACTACTAATCATTTTGGATTAAAATAATTTTAGGCAGGATTACAGAATGTTTGAGGCACACTGACTCCAACCTTGTTCGTTTTGCAGACGAAGAACGTGAGGCCCACGAGGACAAATGAGAGCTGCCACACAGACAGTGGGCAAGAATTAGGACCCAAACCCAGATCGCCAAACTCACTCAGCTGTGTTCCCAGAACAGATGACGTGATTTTGTCACAGTGACAAATTAGTGGTTGCCAAAATTTCTCGGATCCCCGTGTCCTCTTTGCGGACTTTTCCGCTTTCATATGAATTCCAAGGCCACATGAACAATTAATTTCCACCTAGTAGGATGGACTGCAGCCCATTTTCAACAAGTGGATATTTTCTTAATAGCACAGATGGGTTTGGTGCACCTGGAGGGCTCAGTCAGAAGAGCATGAGACTCTTAATCTCAGGGTCATGAGTTCAAGCCCCACATTGGGCATAGAGATTATTTAAATAAAAACTTTTAGAAAAATTAGTGTAAACGGGTTTCACCTGCTAACTGATGTCATATTTTAAGGTGAGTTAACAATGGTACAAGAACTACAATATCCCACGACTACAGAAGATCTAATGGGGCCCTTTGTGCAGTTAAGTATATGAGATACAAGGCAGTTGGTAGGTCCCACATCTACAATAAAGCTCTAGCAAGTTTACATTTTCAGTTACACAAAGAGCGTGTTGTATCTCTAATAGCACACAGGCTCCACGTGTGGACAATCAATCAACTGCTTTCACTCACGAAAGCCAGCCAGTCCTGGAGCCCACGAGCTGCCTGCCGACTTGTCACCATGACATCATTTTAATTTAACACGAACCGATCTTTCATTTTTCTCCCTTGAGATCTGTGCTGAAAAGCTGTTCAGTTTTTCAATGCTGAAGAAGAGGCTACCCCATGTCCTCCCTAAAAGCCGAATATAACTGGACTTTTGGCCACACCACAGTTAAAAATAAAGGAAGGCCACACCTAAAGAAAGCTACCACCTTAATCAAACTTCAAGCTTATGGTCAAGCCCAGGACTAAATCACAGCATCCAGTGTTTACAAAACTTTTACTGCTGAGCAACAAGAGTATAAGAGCCTGCAGCCATCAGTGCAATGGCCAACACAGGTCGCTGAGAAACTGGTGGGGAAGACAAAGATAAAGTGACTACTCCTTAACCCATGTCCTTAAAATAGGCTCCCCCACTCAGTTATGTAAAAAGAATGCATTTCTCGCTGAGAAATTTCCACAATTCATACCTTCTTCAAATTAAGTCCCCTTTGTGACCACTATCTCTCTGAATAAAAAAAAAAAAAGTTTTAAAATTTCTGGGTTTACTTCAGCCTTGCTATCAGTTAGGCAGCTTATCAGTTCAGAGACTCAGTGTTTGTAGTAAAACAAGGTCCTGGGAAGCTTTCCAGGAGCAAGAAACACAAGTCCATCAACCCCTCACAGGAGCTGGGTCCGCGCCATCGGACGGAGCCCCACCCCCCCACCTCCATTCACAGGTGGCTCATTACCGCCGTCTCTCAGCCCATCGAGACTTCTGAGACACAATGGACAAACCCCTCTGTGGCTCTCACCGCGAGGCAGGAGGTGAGGCTGCCGTCATCACAGGACAAGTGCACCCGCCTCTCACGCCGACACTCGCACCTTGTTCCCCCATGGAGCCCACAACGGGAATCAGATGCTGCCCTCAGCAAAGAGAGTCTGGACAGTCACCTGGTAGCCCAGAGAACGTGACAGAACCCACCATTCATGACAAAGGGATGACTAATTAAAATGAAAATAGAAGTTTCAGTCTATCCTCCCCCAACGGCAGGCTTCTATCCACACGTAGGATACATTTACTGCTTACCGTGAACCAGGCTCTAGCAAACTCCCTGTTACTTACAAAACCGGCTCATGGGAAACACCAGGAAACAAAAAAAAACCTTAGTGAACAGCTGGAAGCAGGACAGAGTATCCATCTGGGCCACTGTATTCCCTAAGCTGGTTTCTGTTTAGGATAAGCCTTCCCTAGGTTCTCACCAAGTTCATGTATCCAGGGACAAAAGTCAAGGACGCAAAAGCCGACCTGGGCACCAGATATGCAGGACGTTTACTAAGTTAATTCAATTCAAAGAGTATTTACTGAAGGTCTATTATGCTCAACGCACCAGGCTAAGTGCTGGCAATAGGATGTTGACCGAGAGCCTGACATTCTCTCACAGACCATAAACGACTAAGCCGGAGGTCACAAAGCACTGTGGGGACAACAGGGTCCAGAGGGGTAAGGTACTCTGGAAGCCCAGAGGGGTGGCCCCGAGCCCAGCCACCAAGACAAACCCAAATTCGATAATAATAACGCCCCCAGACTCACTGTCCCTGGTACAGCAGAATGGAACTTTCTCCACTAGGATTCCATCAATGTTGTAAAACATGTCCACATCTGGACACTGCTCCCAGGGAGGATGGTGGACCAGTCTGTGCCCCCTCCCTTGAATCTGCTTCAACCTATAGGAGGACAGCAGACTAGATATGACAGGATTTCCAGGCAGGTTAAAGAGGCCACAAATTTCCATCTGGTTTGCTCGGAGTCCTTCACCTGAAGCCCTGAGGGAGCATACACCTGGCAGCATATTTGGTTTCAATACCTCTACTTACCTGACGCCCATCACCATATTTTCCAATACAAGCAAAGCCACTAAGGATCCTAGTCCATCCCGGGCCAAGACAAAAGAAACCGATTGCAGCCTTGGCGTGCTAAAGCCATCACTGAATTTTGGCTTCTACCCCGAGGGTGACCCTCCTCCAGCTGACTGAGAGAACTCCACGAGTGGTGGGCAGGACCTTCTTCAGTACATTACGGCAGTACGAGAATTCCTAGCACTTCCAAAACCACGGCATCTGTGCACCAAGGTCACACATGTAGCATTAGGGGAAGCTTGCACCCCCTTTAAAACCCAGCGCTAGGCCCAGAGAAAACAGATAGGAGTCAGGCAATCTCCCCGGACATAGGACACTTAAAACTGCGCGTGGCCAGGAGACCACCTACACGATCATGGCAGGAAGGAAGGAAGGGAGGGAGGGAAGATGGATCAAATAGTGATGCAAGTGATTTCAACCTTCAGTGGCAGGTGATTCAAGAATCCCTGGATTTAAGTAAACCGTGGCAAGATTTGTTCCCACGTGTGCTCTAACACTCCACATTGCCACACTGGCTACTGCAGATGGCTAAAATATTTCATCCTCCTAAACTTTCCAGAGCTGCCACATTTTTCTTCCCTGGAGACAGACCGCAAGCTAATGCTTCAATGGACAAAGAAGCATTTTCGGACTGGCCTCATCCCCCGTAGACCTCCAGGAAACGACAATTTCAAAAGTCATGAGCTTCGCTGAGAAAGTTCATGCTACAGAACTCACCAGAAAAAGCGTCAAGTTCTCCCCAAGCAAGGCGCATTTTGCCTGCTTTAACTGTTACCCTGGTGACATCTCACCAGTTCCTCCCGAGGCTGGGGGACGCCGGCTGGGGCGTGAAACATTATTTCAGATGCTATTTTTACAGCAACATAATTCACAGCCCTTGATGTCGCTGTAACTTAAAGGAAACATACTTGACATTTGAAGAGACCATGTTGTTTTTACCTACCATTTCCGCTCAAAGCCAAATATTTAGGACAGAGAACACCTGTGCCTGCAAAGTGTATTCTTTTACTTCTAAAAACAAAGAATTTGGGTGGTTTGGAGTAAATTCTCCTTTAAACACCCTTCACAGATGTTCCGATGTCTCCCACTGACAGACAATACGAGGTAAAAGGTACCAGCTCACCGAGAAGGCCCCCGGGGTTCCCGAGTCAGCGGTCTGGAAATCAGAGATAAGGTTTTGAACAATGCTAACAAATACGAAACTGATAGCCCTCGTACAGATAATGATGTCTTTCTGGAAGGTGAGAGGAACACTTGCCAGAACACTGTTTTGGTTTTTGATTCAATTAATTTTACAGAAAGGAGCCCACGTTGGCTTCTCAGAGATCCCACAGCTACTGGGGCCTCACCTTACGCTGCGGACCAAACCAAAACGACCCAAGGAACAAACCTACATCAGGATCTCTTTAAACCAAGCGAATTCTAGGGTCCATAAAAATTCAAACTACAGCTTGACACTAGGTCCACCTGAACCTTCAGCTGGATTAACTGTAGCTGACAATAGCCCATTTTACACTTAGTAACATTTAAGTCCCTATTAACAGCAAGGTGTCACGCTGGGCACTGTGAACACATGATGTAAGAATGAATCAGACACAGCATCACTGATCAAAGGGCCTCGGGCCAGTAAGGGAGGAAAGATAGCGAAGACACTATAGATTATATAAAGAGGCAAGACAATCAGCCCCCTGGGGTGAGAGCAAGATGGTGCTGTGAAAAAGAATGCCAGAAACTTCCCGTGGTTTAAAAAAAAAAAAAAAAAAAATCCATTGAATCTATCCAAAACAGACATTTTCAACAGCAATGACACCAAGATTATCAACCCAAACTAGAGGAGGATGTAGTTTGGATCCAGCTTAAAAAAAGAAAACAAAACATACTTACAAGAAGACATCAGTCTCTGCAATGAAACAAAGTACAGAATTTTTTTAAAGAGTTTGCAGGAGGGGCGCCTGGGTGGCTCAGTCGGTCAAGTATCTGCCTTGGGCTCAGGTCATGATCCTGGGATAAAGACCCACTTTGAGCTCCCTGCTGCTCAGCAGGGGAGCCTGATTCTCTCCCGACCCCCACCCCCCGCCGCCCTCCCCTCGTTCATGCTCTCTCGAGTGTGCTCTCTCTCTCTCAAATAAATACATAAAAATCTTTAAAAATAAATAAAGGGTTTGGAGGGTGCAGAGAATCCATCTCCCGAGATGAAGGCAGATTCCACACCTGTAGACAAGAGCAGACTGGTATCAGGAAAGACAGCCCAGGGCGACAGCCTCCAGAGCATACAGGGTGCCATGTAGCGATGGGCTGGGAGTTCAGACCAGGACAACTAACCTGGGGGAAGAGCAAGGCGGCTTGGGTGTGGACCCGGGCTTAACGTGAAGAAGCAGGGAGGCCATGCATTCTTGCAAGGAGAGGGGGCAGCACAAAGGACGGAGAGACCCGGAGGACACGGACAAGCATGGAGCATGATGCTGCACCAGATGAAGTGAGTGCAGACAGAGGAGCAGGTCAGGATGGCCCACGACGGACACCCCTGGAGTCTGAACTGTCACTTGGGTTTTAGTCATCAGAAGACAGCTTGGAGAGAAGTCTCGCGCCAGCATCGGTGGGACCCTCCTGCCGACACCAGACCAGCACCATCCGTTCTACTGGATGAGCATTAATTCAAAGTTGTTCATGATGATTCAAATGAACTAGAAATCCCAGAATGTGATTGCAAAATGGAAAAGAGCTCAGTCATAAGAATGCTGCAGTGCCTGGGGAACATTAGGGACAAAGCCGGGGTCTGCCCCTTAGTCATTCACGCATGTCTCTAAACCTCATTTCCCTCCATGCAAAATGGAAAGGATTACATCCACCTTCCAGACTGTTGTGAAAACAAAGTGAGAAAAAAAAAAAAAAAACAGCCTTTAAATTACCTGACATAGGGCCTGGTCCAAGTTAATAAAGGCTAGACAATAAATGTTAGTTCTCTCTTCTTGTCCTGGTTTCAGTAAAGCAGGAATAAATGCAGGCTTTCTTCCACACTGAGCAGTCCTAATAAAAATTCTGCATTATTTTTAACTAGCGCTAGGCTAGCAGGATGACTCAGTCATGCCAAGGCCAGGCCTAAATGTCCGTTACTAACAAATACTGTAAAACATTTTTCAAAAAATATTTCTCTAGGAACTGAGTAGGTAGGTAAATTGTAAGTTAAAAGGGAAACGTAAAATGAGAAACCCGCACAGTCAGACTCAGAAACCGTTGTGTCCCGTATCTATTACGACATTCTAGAACTATTTTCATAACATTCTAAAATAATAGTTAATTAGGTCACTGAAGCCTTCTCCAATCACAGACAAACAAGGGAGACTTCTGAAGGGGCAGGCTATCTACCACAGAGCTATTTCTGAGTTTAGTGAAGGATATGCCTTCAGGATTGTTGTGGGATTTAAAAAAAAAAATATTAATGTAATCTCTACACTCAGCTTGGGGCTCAAACCCATGATCCTGAGATCAAGAGTCGCACTGTCTACCAAATGAACCAGGCAGGCGCTCCGGGATTGTTGTTCTTTAAAAATAAATTATCTGTCACTAAGAAAGTTTACTCAGCATGCTTTACGAGTCTGTAGAATAAACCGCTTCCTGTTCTTTGAGCCCAATTTAGTATGGGAAATCCTGAGAAATACATTATGGCAAATGTATGAAATGTGATCTCTGTGTATACAAAATTAAAAGAACTGGGGGGAATTTTAATACTCAGTAGCTGGATGTAACCGAAGGGCTTGCTATGTTACGTGTCCCAGAGTTTGCTCTCCCCATGGCTGTCCATTCAACATTCAACCTCCATCCTCTCTCAGGGCCAAATCAGAGTCCACACCAACTAGCATCAAATTACTAACTGCATCTAACCTCCCTGTACCTCCCTAAACAACTATAACCACAGTATCTCCCTAGATTGAAAGTATTTCAGACCTTTCATGGTAATTACTTCAGCATGGAATTAGCAACACATTTCCCAAGGGTATTTTATTATGTACTTTGTAAGGAAGAAAAACTAAATCTTCAATTGGAAAGTGGCTGCAAATGGAGAGGAGGTGGGAAAGGACAGTAGCACATGCATTTCAGGGCCCAGAATGAATGTTCCACCTCCTTCGGCCTCTTCAACCACTGCAGGAACTGGACTCCCCATGCCTCATACCCCAAATCAATTACTATTAACAGCTGCAGCACCCCATTGTCCTCACGCAGAGCTGCTCTGAGACCCAATTCTCTCTCACCACTCCACCAGCCTCCCCTCCTTACCCTCAAATTCTTCAAGGCCCTGGTCATGAGATGAACACTGATGGCCCCATCCCCAGCTCTATGGACAACTGTCTGAGAACCTAATACTATTTTAAATAAGTGCTGGCATTTTTTCTCAAGACAAAGTACATCAATCATAGTTTAGGAACTAATAGCATCTTCATCCCTTAGGAAGAACTTAATAAACATATAAGTGAAAGGTTTATTGATAACAATTTGAGAAGTTACTGTCCTAAAATTTAAAAAAAAAAAAATACTCTTTTCAAAAGAAATAATGTTAAATAAACTTATCATTGCATTTAACTTATTAGATATGATTAATATGCTTAAACCTTATCCAGATACTTTTGACTCAGACTCTTTCACCAAAAGACTAATGTTCCAAGTAAATCAGTTCTGATACAGAAAGGAACTCATGACTCCATTTGTCAATACTGTCTTTCGGTTGGAAGCCCTGTACCCACATCAGCAAGTCAGCAATAATATCAGCTGTGGGTCAAGCATGGGTTACTACACCTTTTAATAGGAGCTGGGACCACAAAAGCATCATCAGAATGGTATTCAGGTGCTAAATCAGATCGAAAACACAGCATCTTGAGTCTAGGGCTGGTCTACGGCTACACTACACTTTGGGAAAAGCACCTTCAGGACTCTCTCCATCCAGCCTCACTCTCCCAGTGTGAATTTTCCACCTGCCAGACTCAAAGGGATTTTGTGGGGATTACTGATGTCTGAAAGATCTTTCATCTTTGGGGATGAAAGGGGCTAATGAGTATTTGTTGGGAAGCCCTCCCACTCTGCCCTATGGGAAGGTTCAGAATTCTCTTCTGAGAGTGTCTGCAGGTAGGAAAATGTTACGTTTGAAGTGGGAACTGCGATAGACTTTTAATTATGGGGAGGTGGGGTAGCTAGCTGCTCCACGGAGACAAGGAGCCCTTCAATTCTAATTTTTCCTCCACTGCGGCGGTGGGTGTGACCTTGAGCCTCACCCTCGGGCTCTGTAAATCCAGGTTAAGCACACAGAGACCCCTGTGAGAAGCAGGGCTTCTAATCAGAAGAAACCAACTGAAGTGGAAACATCTGTAGTACATATTGCAAATTCTATAAAGTCCGACTTGGCTACAGTCTCAGGCCCTTCTGTAACAGTACTTAGTAAGAAACAAGAAAAAACCCATGAACAAGGAAAAATGGACAATAATGCAATCTCCTGCAGGGTTTTTATAAAGTCCTGTGGTTTTTAAACTTAAACTGCAAACTTAAGGTATGATAAATACCTACTTACAAGTGGCATCTAAAAGAAAATGGATTTTGGTCCTAATAAGAAATAGGGAGTTTAATTCTAACTGTCGACTATCATTTCTCCAGAAACACTTTTCATTTGTCACAAAATCTAAGAAATGCTCCCTGCACAACTTCTTGCCCATCTGTTCTCTCCTGGGGTCCTTCCCTTCCCCGCACCCCCCCACAAGCTCCCCTACACCTCCACCCTTGCTCAGCCTGAGCTTGGGCCACATCCGTCCACCTTCAACGTCCTCCCTTCTGGGTGGCTTCGTGGCTCACCACTGCTCATGACAGCCAAGGTTCCATCCCTAGTTTCCATGGCTCTTCCAGACCTACCAGCTGTGCACCCTCAAAATCAAGAAGACCCAAACCGAAGTTATTATTTCCTGCCCCCAAAAAACCCACTTCTGGGTACCCAAACCAGGATACTGCCCCCCGCTTCCGGCCACTGTCACAGGACAGAAGCCTGTCAGTTACCCCAGGCTGGCAGCTGCCTCATCTTCTAGTTCGGGTGCCAGTAAATCCTCAGGCTCCTCCTTCCTCACTTTCTCCTTTGCACGTGCCTCCCTGTCCTTCGGCAGCCTGCAGGAGCTGTCCCTAGCCCTGCCTCTACTGTTTCCTGGTGCCTCTTTCTCATCCTTTCTCCGTCCACACATCTCCCCTCCACACAGCAGCCAGCGGAAAATTCTAAGGCACAAGTCTGATCCTGTTACATTCCAGTTTGAAGCCTTTCAATAGGATCGCAAGTCCCAGACTCCTTTTCACAGCACAGGAAACTCCACTGAGCCTTCCAGCTCCCGTCCTGTGGCCCCGATGGCCCCGACGCAGGTCCCTGCAGCCACAACACACCGCGTACTCGAGCGCCTCTGCGACCTCCCTCCCCGCTCAAGGGCCCTCTCTGCTTCAGCAGCAAAGGTGCCTTCACTCTCAAGACCAATTTACATGGCTCTCCTGAGACAGCCTCCCTAACATCAGAGGGATAATCAGTCTTTACTTTCAGATATATATCACGGCTCTGGGGTCACATCTCTATCAGAGCACTTACCACACTTGGCAGAAACTCTGCCCACCTGCTTCCCTACGGCACTGATTCTGTTCAAGGAGACTTTCCTCAGCATTCCTAACATGGGGCCTGGAAAAGTCTGCGTGAGCCGCGACTGCTCAACAAGTGAATGACGTAGTAAACAAATCCACGTTCTGGAATACAGCAGTTTCATAAAGCCATTTGAAAATGCTCCTTCCGCTTTCTTCCTATCATTGGGAAAAGCGAAGTTACTTCTGGTCCATGAGTCTCCACATCTTGAGGAAGATCGTCCAGAAACACGCACGCCCCAAGGTTGTCTGGGAAGCCAAAGGGCACCGATTCATTTCTACAGTGCACAAACACACTTTAAAAAAATATATCTCTTTTCTCTTTCTCAAAGCCCAAAGCCAAACTGTAGGCTCAGCAGTAAAGACCCACTTAAATAAAGGCACTTTTTTAGGAATGGAGTCCACCCCCACCTCAGGGCATCATCATCCCAACATAAATTTTCCTTTAAAAGACTAAGACAATTAATTGGCCTCATGTTTTTAAGCCCTTTCACCCTTGGTTATTTATCACTTCCCTGTTTAAGTCATCATAAAGAAATTCCTGAGGAACAGCCTTAAAGACAGGAAGGATATACTTGCCAGAAACCTTTCTTGATGAATACAGACTACACAGAAGATTTTTCTAAAAAAAATAGCCAAAGAGGTGCCTCGGTGGCTCAGTCATTAAGCGTCTGCCTTCGGCTCAGGTCATGATCCCACGGTCCTGGGATTGAGCCCCACATCAGATTCTCTGCTCAGCAGGAAGCCTGCTTCTCCCTCTCCCACTCCCCCACCCTCTCTCTCTCTCTGCCAAATAAATAAAATCTTTTTAAAAATAAATAAAATTTTAAAAATAAAAAAAATAGCCAAAGTAAACCAAATTTCAACTTTAAAAAGAAACAGGTGTCCAGAGAGCACAATGCAGTTGAGATGTGGGATGGCAAAATTCATAGCACAGGTGAAAAACAATCTGCTCCTTCAATCTCCCATTATCTCGATTGTGTTTAGTTACATAATAGGGGGAAGCTACCTCATGACTCAAAACTGTGGACACAGCAAATCATCTAAACTTTTTATTTTTCTTACGTATTTCATAGATATATCATACACATATCTATACACATATCTGCCTTATTATATCAGTTGCAATATACAAGTGCTGCAATGCGGGAGGTCTCTTCTATGCTGAAAATACTGTGTACAACCCCACAGGCCATAGACTTCTTCCAAGCGTTTACAATGTAATTCCTTGTGTGCATCAATTTCTTACTTTCTCTCGGCGTCTACCTTCAAACAGGTACAGATGACTACACTACCACATGCAAATACATCCTGCTGGACTCTGACAGGTGTCCTCAAAGGGGCGCTGTTATTTGCTTCCAGCGAATGCAACCCTAGTCATTCTCGGATTCTTTAGAATCAAACAATGGAAAACCAGGCTGACATGTTTACTAACAGCTCCCAGAGGCCATAAAGGATTGTGAGTCACCAGGCAGGTTCTCCTCAGTCACAGAACGTCCTGAAGGAGAGTGAACCAGAATAGAGTAGCTGATAATTTAGAAGTCAACAGAGAGAGAGAAAGTGCTCTCTGAGGAAAGGGCAGTCCCGGGTGTAAGTCTGCCTCCACCCCTGTCCTAGGGCTGCACTGATCACACACTGCATGTGTGTAAAGCACCCAGCATGGACCTCGCTCCTCCGAGCTCCAGGCTGCCTACCTACCATTTCCACCCACGGGACTGAGGGCAATGGAAAAGCACCCCCCCCCCACCCCACCCTGCAGCCCACCTCCAAGGCCTGCTGCCGGCTCCTGCTCGGTATGTGCCCAGCGCACTCAGCTCTCTCCATCGCCTCTGCGGGCACCCGGCCACACCACCATCGCTCTCCTAGGCTAACGCAACAGCATCCCAACTGGCTTCCCCGAATCTCCTTGTAAGACCCCTGTGGGGTCTCCCCAGTGCTCTTGGATGAAGACTAAGATCTTAAGAAAATAGACAAAGTCGGGGCGCCTGGGTGGCTCAGTCGTTAAGCGTCTGCCTTCGGCCCAGGTCAGATCCCAGGGTCCTGGGATCGAGCCCCGCATCGGGCTCTCTGCGCGGCAGGGAGCCTGCTTCTCCCGCTACCATTCCCTCTGCTTGTGTTCCCTCTCTCACTGTGTTTCTCGCTGTCAAATAAATAAAATCTTTAAAAAAAAAAGAAAATAGACAAAGTCTTGCACGGTCAACTCTTAACTCTGGCCTCACTGTCTGCACTCTCTTCCTCCCTAACACGACAGCCACATCCTCTCCCGCCACGGGACCTTTGCACACACTACTCCTTTGCTTGAAGTGGAAGAATCTTCTCTCCTCCTGACCCGACTCCTGTCCTGATCCTCAAGGCTAGGTCAGGTCCACTTCTCATCAAAATAGTCACCTCTTCCCCTCAAAGAACTTTTCAAGGTGGAGATAGCGTATTTTTACCATGTGACTCATCAATGTATATCTCTTCTACTTCACTCTAAACTCAAAGGATGACAAGGAACAAATTTTACCACTATCTTAGTTTAGGTGCTCCTGAAACACAGCCTGAGATGAGGACACGGGTACAGACGGTTCAGGTGGGAAATCATCTGAGGAGGAAGGAAAGAGAGAGAACGGGAAGAGTGAAACAGGGGAGAAGGGAAAGCCAGTCCAAGTGTCTGTCACCAATACTGTGCACAACAGGACGTCAATCCCACCAGGATCTCCTGGGAGCCATGCAGATGCCACCAGGAACCGTCCCCTTAGGGGAAGCAGGCAGAAGCATGCATCCTCTGGCTTCTGTACCCTCCGAGTTTCAGGTGTGCCCAGAGGTGTTAACGCTCCCATCTTGATCTGTGTGCATACCACACGGGCTCCCACAGCCCTGGAACCAAGGCAGAGAGTGGGCACAAGGCTGTCTCCACCAAGTGCATCTGAAACCACATGGACACTGCCTCAAAGATGTGTCTGAAAATGGAAGTGGGTCATGATGTGGCTCAAACTGGGTATTGGCTACACGGTGTGTCCCACGCCCAGCACAGAGCCTGATATACCACAGAACCTCATAAGCGGTAGCAGGGGGGCTATTCTCAGTATCGTTATCTTTTTTTCACGTAAATATAACTTCTCTCCAATAATACTGATAGGATTGTTCTTTTTAATTGGGAAAAGAAAGTTAATTCCAGGGGCGCCTGCTGGCTCAGTCAGAAGAGCATGCAACTCAATCTCAGGGTTGTGAGTCTGAGCCCCATGTTGGGCATAGAGACTACTAAAAAAAAAAAAAAAAGTTAGTTAGTTCCACTACGATGTCCTGGAAGGTCTCTCCACAAAGGGGCACTCAAAATTTTGGGAGAGTGGTTCTGATAACAAAAAGAGTGTAAACCTTTATACTGTTACAATGAGAAGAGTAACTATTACTAAGTAACTTCATAATACGTAGCTATTCTTAATATCTTCAGCATGGGTCCCCAAGCACTATTTTTGTCTCTAGAACATTAATAAAAATACTTATCAGACACTGAAGCAAACATTAAATTTATGTCCGAAATAATTGGAGACCCTGAGATGAAAATAACCTCATGAAGTTACCTAAGTGATACAAAGCATCACTTCCTCTTCCTAAAGTACCTTCTCCCCCTTCCTAAAGTATCTATAAATTCCATAAGATTATATGGTCAACTAGCAGAAACTAACAAAGTATTGCAGAGTGGAGCACTTACATACAAAGCTCAGTTCTGTCAAATCCCTTCAATTTAAGGACTCTATCTGCTTAAGACTAAAGAATAAAAGATTTGGGGAATGTTTATTGTGCATAAGGATACCACTAGTATTACGTAGAGAAAAATGGAAAGCAGATTCAGTTACGGCCATCAAACTATGATCCAGTACAACGTAGGATAGGAAGGTGGACCTACACACAAATAAAAATTGCAGAATGGAAAAAAGCAACATGTTATTTAAAAGCCAAATGAACTGTGGCCCCTTCTGTCTCCTCAAGAGAAAGTGAGATTCGTATCTGTGGAGAGAGAGCACTGTTATTTCCCCTTTTCATCTAGAGAGACTAATGAAGGAAGGAGAAAGGAAAGACAAATGGCAAAGCCTCTTCCACTGTTTTCCCAAGTGTCAAAGGTGGACAGAGTCCTATGCCTTGAGCAGTTGTTAATGGGGGCGGGGGTCCAGAAATGAAGAAAGAGATCCCTGCCAAGTCTCTACTTTCTTCCATGCCAAGTCTTAATGAAGAGAGAGGTCTAGTTACATGGCAAGAAATGGGAAATTTCGGGTGCCTGTGGCAGTGAAACCCCAGTAATGGGATGGCCAGAGGTCTTTCAGAACCGAGGGGTGCAACCTCCAATATCAGGACACGACCCTCCTGAGTTTAACCTCTGTGCCGGGGGGTTGCCTAGGTGGCTCAGTGGGTTCAAGCCTCTGCCTTCGGCTCAGGTCATGATCTCAGGGTCCTGGGATCGAGCCCCACATCGGGCTCTCTGCTCAGCAGGAAGCCTGACCCACCCCCCACCGCCTCTCTGTCTACTTGTGATCTGTCAATAAATAAAATCTTTAAAAAAAAAAAAAAAAGTAAAAAATAAACTCTGTGCCAGGTCTCCAGCCAGCTCCCCACAACCCGACTGGGTTTCCAGGGTCCTGTGAAACGGGGCCTCAAGCTGCTGAAACTGCACTGAAGAGATTCACAGGGCCTTGCTGACGGCCCTGCAAATCTGGCAGGTAGGGAAGATCATAAATAGAAATACTTGTAAAGAACTAATCAAAAAATCTTTATGTCAAGGGAAGAGACATCAGGAAGGTATCAAAAAAGAATTTCACCAAATATCTTCAGTTTATTGTTAAAAGCTGGGCTTGCTTCCCATTTCTAAAATCAACGCCTATTACAAAGGAATAAAAAAATAAGCTAAAAAAAAAAAAAAAAAAAGCCAGGCCAAACGGTAAGACACACCAGAAATATGTTGCAGGAGGTCCCCAGAACACTGACGCCCCTCCACTGCGAGCTTCCCAGGCTGGTCCCCCAGAAGGTCCAAGCGGCTGCGCACCACCTCCCCTCCTCTGGGAAGCTGCCCTCCCCAGGGGTGCCGCTGCCCCAGCGGGGCCATGCAGAACTTATTTCTGCTCGCTCGCGGTCTCGCGTGTGATGTCATGTAAATAAAACAAGAATCTGACAGAGAGGCTTGGGCTTAGAAATGAAGAGGTGTCTTCACGGGGGAGGCTAAAAGTGGCGTGTGCGGGCGGGGGTAGCGGCCCAGGTGGGGCGGGAAGGCCAGAGCCACCGGGCCGAGGGGGGCGGCCCAGCACCCCTTGGCACGGCCCATGCTCTACTCGGGGAAGGCTACACCGTGCAGCCGGCTTTCCAAAGTCAGACGCAACCCCGTCTGAAGATGGGCATCAGGCCTTTCAGGTATGCATCAAATACCTTGTCTCCAGATTACCAAGACTGGGTCGGCCTACAACCAGGGGTTATTAACAGAGATTAGCAGCGTGACCGGCTGCCAGACGAGCTTGGAGGCCTGGACCTGCCCAGAGCTGGAACCAGAGTGGGCCTGCCCAAGAAGGTACCATTCCTCCTTTGCACGATGTCATTATTTTCCTTCCAATATAAATCCGTACCTGAAAACATTAAAAAGGAAGCTTCTGCTTTTGTAATAAAAATAAAAAATTAAAATTTTAATTTAAAAATGAGAAGGTCATTGGGATGCCTGGGTGGCTGAGTCAGTTAGGTGTCTGCCTTCGGCTCAAGTCATGATCCCAGGGTCCTGGGATCAAGTCCCACGTCAGGCTCCTTGCTCAGCCGGGAGCCTGCTTCTCCCTCTGCTGCCACTCGCCCTGTTCGTGCTCTCTCTCTCTCTCTAGCAAATAAATAAAATCTTAAAAAAAAAAGGTCACACAGGATAGAAAGAAAAGAAACAGTGATTTCCACAGGTTTGTTTATAGAATTCACATTGCTATAATACAAAGCAAAACTAGAAAGAAATGGTTTAACAGTGGTTTATATGAACAAAATTAAGTTTGCCAATATCCTACTCTGGAGGGGAGAGGGGGTAGAAGAGAAGGAAGAGGGAGGAAAAGGGCAGAGGGATGAAATGGGACTTTATCTTCACTACAGTAGTAACCAGAGCTCAGGATAAGTACAAAACCTAAAAGAGGTCTTGTTTATTTTCAATATGCTTGCACACAAGTTATTAATCACATGGGCCATGGAGTGTAATTATGTAACCCAGTTTTAATCTTCAAACCCTGTCAAGCCTCCACCTGGAATTACTCAAAAGCATTTTGCCCCCATTGAGAAACAAAGAAACAAAGTCTCCGCCAAGGTAATAAAATTCCGCAGTGAGACGCTCCCCTGCAGCGTCTGCCAGCTCTTAGACTACATTTGGTCCTGGGCCAAACCAAAAGTTCTGAGGAGGTCAAATATTCAAATCCCAGCCCAAAATACAGTCACAATCACAATTAAGGCACAAGCAAGCCAGAAACATAAACTTATCAGGGTTTTATGCTTTTAGCAATGTTTATGAGAGCATTCGCTTTTATACGGGCAATGAAGTTTGCACATCCCAGTGCCATAAAAGCTGGACTACACATTTCAGGTTTGGTTCTGAAAAGTAAGGTACTGAACTCCACATTAACTTATTCCAACACTTACCATTAACGTCCACATTCCTACGCTGGCTAAGGAACTCTTTTGGGTAATTACCAAATCAGAACAAAGTGAAGGAAGCTTAAAAGAAATTTACAGATAAGTTTGTAGATTGTTAATAAAACCCTGCAACTATGACTCTAGGCTATTTACTCATTCATAGTCATCAAGAGAAAACTGTCCATTTGCAAAGGTATGAGGTATATAGTCTTCTGCATGAAGCATACGTTGGTCTAGTGTCTTTCTTCTAAGCTCTATATCTTACATGGGATAATCATATGGGATCCCACATAAATATTTTGCCATATGTATTCATCCATTCTTTCTACATAAGTTCTGCTTTCTTCTGTTTATTACTCTTAACCAACGCTTCACCACCTTATATCCATATATACCTTGTGGGTTTTTTTTCAGTTATAAAATGCATGCAATCTTACCTGCACAATTCCATAACTTTTTACATAGATATGTACTTCATGCAACTACCACTCAGATCAAGATATACCGCAGGAAATGTATACATAATTGTTCATGTCCATACACGCATGCATACACCCACACACACTCCATCCTTGGGATCACAGTAAGGCTGTGGTACAAACAAACAGGAAAGAGATCAACCACAGTATGATCAACTGCTAAAACATTGCTCTTTAGTTGATTGTGGAAAAAATAAAGTATCATTTACAATTTGATGCAGAGATCTTGTTACTGCATTTCTAAGTCTTGAATCATGACCCCTTTTATTAAATCATGTTGCCTTGCCACTAAATCTGAACCAGTTATTTTCTTTTAAAAAAATGTTATAAGTCACATACAGACTGGGAGAAAATATTTGCAAATCACATATCCAATAAAGGACTTGTAACCAAAATATGCATTTAAAACTGTCAAAACTCAACAATAAGAAAATAACTCAGTTTTCTAAAGGGACAAAAGGTCTGAATACACAATCTTCAGATGGCAAATAAGCACATGAAAGAGGTTTACCATTATTAGTCATTTGGGAAACTCAAATTAAAACCACAAGGAGATATCACGACACATTAGAATAGCTAAATACTTTTTTAAAATAAATTGATAACATCTAATGCTGGTGAGGCTATAGAGCAACAGGTGGGAATGCAAGATGATACAGTCACTTTGGAAATAGTTTCACTCACAGATTCTTATGAAATTAAATATACACCTATCATATAACCTGGCAATCCCACTCCAAGGTATTTACCAATGAATTAACTTATGTTCAAAACGTTGTATGGAAATGTTTATCCATAATCTCCAACAACTGAAAACAACCAAAATGTCCTTTGAGAATGCAATGATTAAAAAACAGTAGTATATCCATACCATGGAAAACTACCCAGCAATAAAAAGGAATAATCTGTTGATTCACCCAATAAACCAGATGTATCCTACATGCACTTTGCTAAGAAGTCAGACCCCCCCCCCCAAAAAAGCTGCATATTTTATAACCTTCATTTGTATGACAGTCTGGAAAAGGCAAAAAACTCTCAGGAGAGAATCAGTGATTTCTGGGGAGCAGGGGGCCACGCAAAGAAGCTGAAGATGATGGAACCATTTGGTACGCGCTGAGATGAGGAATACATGAGTCTATGCACTTACCAAAACCCACAGAAGTGTACACCACAAACAGTAAACTAAACTCCTATGTCATGTTTTTAAAAATCAATGAGGTGTCAGGGGATCTTGGGATTAGATGGAGATTACAAAAAAAGGAAAGCAATCATGTAAGTGGATGACATCGCTTCACTGTAGTGGGGGAGGGGGGAGGAGTTGACCTAAATAACTTTGGAACTCAGAACCCTAATACTATAAGCTAATGACAGAAAACAAAAATTGCGTAAAGACTGCGCTGTAGCTGGTATCTATTGCTCTCAGGAGTACCAACTGGCAATGCTGAAACTACTTTATATATCCTAGGATTGAAAATTTTACAAATGAATTGTACACAATGGGAGCCAAGATTTCCACAAGAAGAAAAGGGGAAGGACAGAATGAAGCCTGTGGTTCCGGATAATTTTATTTATACGTGTGTGTGTGTGTGTGTGTGTGTGTGTGTAATCAAATATATCAGTATAAACTATATCAATATAAGCTCATATTTAACACATAGATACAGAAACACAGACATATATAGTCAGAAACATCAGCGTGAACTAATGTTTATTTTTATAGAGAGAAAGAAGTGCAGATGTCTGTATATATACGAACATTTCCTAGCTCTGTTTATCGAGTGAGCCTAGAAGCAGCAAGCAGGCCTCCATGAGCAATGAGCACATCCAGCTCCCAGATCGTGGTTTCTAAAGACCATTTCAACTCACAGGTACCAAAGCTTTTTGCAGAAATGGCTAACTCCAAAACTGGAGGAGGGATAAACCAAAGATGAACCGGGAGTATCCTGTAGTTCCACAATGCACAAAAGACACAGAAGCGAAACTGAGTTTTCGATAATCAAATTTGGAAAAATGAGAACCTAATAATGATAACCCAAAAACTAAAATAAATAACCACGAGTCCACAATGGTAAAAATAACCAAATAAGTGGAAGGAACAAATCTTTCTGACAAAAGAACTGCAACTATCAAACACTGAATGAATGAGGAATATAGGAAATTATCATTAGAACAGCAGTCTTACTACTCAGATAAATACTAACTCAGTGGGCAAAACTGCAGAGATACAGAATATCTGCAATGCCTCAAAGTACTTTCCCCCCAAATTTGCTGAACACCATGCTGGTTTTCAGACATGATTACAAATTCCTTGACACTCCTCCCTCCAGAAGGTGGAGCTAAATCCTCTCCCATTGGGTGTGAGCTGGGCTTGGCGATTTGCTTCTAAGGAAGTAAAGATGGTGAAAAATAAGAATTATAATATGGAGAGCTGGCTGACACCACTTTAAGCAAGTCATCACAGTTAATATCACCAATAAGTCATGTTGATATCATGAGCCCCTAATACGGTACAAAGAGAAGGATATATCACCTTTATGATATTCTGCCCAAAATCAATAACTTCAATCTAATATGAGAAAATATTAGGCAAACACAAAGGGACATTCGACAAAACTCCAAATCGTTACTCACCAAAGTGTCAAGGTCATAAAAAAACAAATGGTTGCAGATTAGAGAATACTAAAGAGATGAGAACTAAATGCAATGTGAAATCATGAAATGAACTTTGGAACAGAAAACATGTATCAGTGGAAAAACTGAGGAAGCCCAAAAAGTCTGTTAACGGTATTAAACCAATTTTAATATCCGAGCATTGATCCCCGAAATATCTTCTCCACATTGCACAAGCTGCTCCTAATAACCTTTCAAAACACAGGTCAAATGCATTCTCTTCCAGGAAGCATTCCTTGATTACACACTCTCTGATTTGTTGGATACCATTCCTCTGTGCTTCCATCAAAATACTTGTATCGCTCAGTACTGTATGTACTGTTTTTCCCTGGTCCGCAACCTAGAGGGGCTTGAGAAAGACAGGACAGTGTGGGATTTTGATCATGAGCTTTGGAGATCTGCCAGATCTCAGTTTAAACCCCAGCTCTACAACTTCCCAGGTGATCTCGGGTAAGTAACCTAAACCTTTCAGACCCTCAGTTTTGTTCATTGGTAAAACGGACCCAAGACAAGGAGTTCTTCAAGCATTTAATGAAGTAACATGGTGATTAGCTCCGTGCTTTCAAATAGTATGCTTTCAATAATGGTAGTGAATGTTACCAATCATTTTTTTTTTTCAATGTATTATTTGTTTCAGGGATACAGGTCTGTGATTCACCAGTCTTACACAATCCACAACGCTCACCACAATCCATACCCTCCCCAATGTCGATCACGCAGCCACCCAATCCCCCGCGCCCCTCCCTCCCAGAAACCCTCCGTTGTTTCCTGAGATTTAGAGTCTCTTATGGTTCGTCTCCCTCTCTGGTTTCATCTTTTTTTTTTTTTTTTTTAAGATTTTATTTATTTGACAGAGAGAAACACAGCGAGAGAGGGAACACAAGCAGAGGGACTGGTAGCGGGAGAAGCAGGCTTCCCGCAGAGCAGAGAGCCCGATGCGGGGCTCGATCCCAGGCCCCTGGGATCTGACCTGGGCTGAAGGCAGACGCTTAACGACTGAGCCACCCAGGCGCC
>CM053608.1:8972780-8997218 GCA_028646535.1 Procyon lotor
TTTTTTTTTTTTTTTTTTAAGATTTTATTTATTTGACAGAGAGAAACACAGCGAGAGAGGGAACACAAGCAGAGGGACTGGTAGCGGGAGAAGCAGGCTTCCCGCAGAGCAGAGAGCCCGATGCGGGGCTCGATCCCAGGCCCCTGGGATCTGACCTGGGCTGAAGGCAGACGCTTAACGACTGAGCCACCCAGGCGCCCCTCTGGTTTCATCTTGTTTCAACTTTTCCTCTCTTCCCTTATGATCCTCTGCTTTGTTTCTTAAATTCCACATATCAGTGAGATCATATGATAATTATCTTTCTCTGACTGATTTATTTTGCTTAGCTCAATACCCTCTAGTTCTATCCGTGTTGTTGCAAATGGCAAGATTTCGGGTTTTTGATGGCTGTGTAATATTCCGTTGTGAATACACATACACACACACACACACGCACACACCTTCTTTATCCATTCATCTCTCGATGGACATCTGGGCTCTTTCCACAGTTTGGCTCTTGTGGACACTGCTGTTACAAACATTGGGGGTTGTAGGTGCCCCTTCAAATCACTACTACATTTTTATCTTTAGGGTAAACACCCAGTAGTGCATGTTACCAATCGTTTTTATCATTGCCAAGGGCTGAGTCTTTTCTAGTGATTTGTATAGTGCCTGGAAGGTGATAAGGACTCAGAAAATGTTTGCTAAATGAAGGAATGAATGAATGACATTAACACTGACAAATATTAATCCAGTATCTACTTCACATATTAGCAATCTTTATCCTTAAAGGTATAGGACTAGACCTGCTTCTTTGGCTGTACATTAAAACCACCTGGGCAATTTTAACAATCTACTAATGCCTGAGTGCCACCCTTAGAAATTCTAACTGGTTGAGATGGAGTAGGTTGAGCCACTAACCTACTTGGAAGAAAAGGAAATATACATATAACAACACCCCAGCAGCAATAAGCACACTTAGCACCCAGGTCTTGGTTTCTAATACAAAAAAACCAAAGCTCCTGGGGCACCTGGGTGGCTCAGTGGGTTAAAGCCTCTGCCTTCGGCTCAGGTCATGATCTCAGGGGCCTGGGATCGAGCCCCACATGTCTGCTGAGCAGAGAACCTGCTTCTCCCTCTCTCTGCCTGCGCCTCTGCCTACCTGTGATCTCTCTGTCAAATAAATAAATAAAATCTTTAAAACAAAAAAAAACCCAAGGCTCCTTGAAGAAGTAGCTGATTCTAGGGCTGGGGCAGGAGAAACTACCTTGATGAAGCACATCAAAGGGATACAAGAGCCAACTGAAAGAGCTCCTAATGGCCCACACTGAAACAATTTGAGCGATAAAATAAAGTAATATTGGATTTTAAACTGAAGTATAGTATTATCCACAAATCCGTACTGATATAAATGGATAAATAAGTAAACATGAGAGAAGAGCTAAATCTCCCACGCAGAACTACAAATACTTTATGAAGCTCTTCTGACCTCAAGGAGGTAGAGAATAATTCCCATTTTTTTTTTTTAAAGATTTTATTTATTTGAAAGACAGAAACACAGCGAGAGAGGGAACACAAGCAGAGGGAATGGTAGCAGGAGAAGCAGGCTTCCCGCCGAGCAGGGAGCCCGATGTGGGGCTCGATCCCAGGATGCTGGGATCAAGACCTGAGCTGAAGGCAGACGCTTAATGACTGAGCCACCCAGGTGCCGCAATAATTCCCATTCTTTAAGCAAGGACTCTGCATAGGACTTTCTTCCAAAGGGTACAAAATGGGGAGAGAGAAAGAGTAGCTTTATAGTAGAAAAACCTGGCAAATACTATCTTAAGCCGTGTAGTCAAGGTTAATATCACCAGTGACAGGTCATATCAACCGCATGTACCCTTGATATGTGATAATGGTGCTTCACCTCTGTGGTCTTCCTCCTAAAAACACATTAATCCAGTCTAATGAGAAAACTGAGGGACATTCTACAGAGTATCTGACCAAACTGTCCTCCTCAGTCTGTCCTCCTCCTCAAACTGTCAGGGTCATCAAAAACAAGTCTGAAAAGAGGAGGAGGTTAATAATACCTGATAACTAAGAGTAATGCAGGGTTGGGGTGCTTGGGTGGCTGTCAGCTGAGCTTCTGACTCTTGATCTCAGCTCAAGTCTTGATCTCAAGGTCGTGAGCTCCAGCCCCACAGTGGGCTCCATGCTGGGCATGGGACCTACTTAAAAAAAAAAAAAAAAAGTAATGCACTGTCCTGGCACAGAAAAAGAACATTAGAAGGGGGGAAAAAAAAAAAACAAAAAAAATCTGAATAGAAAGGGCTTTAGTTAATAATAATGAATCAATATTGGTGCATTGTAACAAATATACAGTAATTATGTAAGATGTTACAGTCAGGGCATGGAAAACTGGGTATGGTAAGTTATACAAAAGAACTCTCTATACAATCTTTGCAATAATTCTGTAAACCTAAAACTGGAAATTTACTGAAAGGAAAAGAAAGTTGGCCAAGAGATTAATGAGTGGCATCATTATACTGTCATTGGTCAGAGTACAAAGAAATTGCTGAAGACTCATGGAAAATTTCAATAAGGAAGAAGACTCAGATACGGGAAGTAGGCAAGTGTGGACAAAAAGTCAGAATTCTCGGGGTGCCTGGGTGGCTCAATGGGTTAGAGCCTCTGCTTTCAGCTCAGGTCATGATCTCAGGGTTCTGGGATCGAGCCCTGCATCAGGCTCTCTGTTCAGCGGGGTGCCTATTTCCCACTCTTTCTCTGCCTACTTGTGATCTCTCTCTGTCAAATAAATAAAATCTTAAAAAAAAAAAAAAAAAAAAGAATGTGCCCTTCATCCATTCTGAAAACATTATCTGCTATTATATTTTGAATATTGGCACTTTCACTTTTATTCTAGTCTTCTAGACTCTTACTAGACATCTTTGGCCACCTCATTCTGTCTGCAAGTCTCTCAATAACTTGCACGTTTCCAATCTCTTTCTCACTCTATACTACATTTTGAGTAATTATCTCAAATCTCTCTCCACATTCACTAGATCTCTCTTCTGATTTGCCTCATCTGCTATTAATAGACTACTGTGGTGTTTTTGCTTTGGGGTTTTTTTTTTTTTTTAGAGGAGAGGGAAGGAGAGAGAATCCCAAGCAGGCTCCATGCTCAGTATGAGCCCCACACAGGGCTCGATCCCATGACCCTAAGATCATGACCTGAGCCAAAATCAAGTGTCAGACATTCAACTGAGCCATCCAGGCACCCCTGGACTACTGAATTTCTAATGGCAGTAAGTACACAATATTTCTGCAAGTTTTATTTGGTTCCTTTTCAAATATTTCTATTCTCATTTCATAGTGTACTTACTTACTTACTTATTTAGAGAAGGCACAAGCAGAGGAGGAAGGAGACAAGGACAGAGACAAAGAGAGGAAGAAAGGAAATCATAAACCCGCGCCACACTCAGCACGGAGCCCAACATGGGGCTCGACCTCACAACCTGAGCCAAATGAATCATGACCTGAGCCAAAATCAAGAGTCGGGGGCACCTGGGTGGCTCAGGTCAGGAAGCAAGGAGCATGCTTCCCCTTTTCTCTCTGCCTCTCTGACTACTTGTAATCTGTCAAATAAATAAATAAAATATATTTTTTTAAAAAATCAAGAGTCGGATGCCTAACCAACTGAACCACTCAGATGCCTGTTATTTTTATTCTTAACAATTAGTTCTAACTTATTTCATATTCCCTTGCAGACTTTCTTAGTAACTTAAATTCTTAGAGTACAAATACTCCTGACTGTCATGTTTTTTGTCTCTTCAGAGTGGATTCTTTCTTTATGTTGTTTACAATTTATGACCACATGCTCATCTTCAGAGAAAAGCGTTTCTCTGTGCAAATCTCGTTTCTGTTTGTACCTGGGATTACACCTGTCCAAGGCCAGTCTTTAATTTATCAGCTTTCTAATATCCAGGGCTGATGAAAAGAAAGAAACTGATGGATATGAATACTATCCACATTCATTACTTAGCTTTTAATTCTTTTTTGCTCTTGGAATGTTGTCTTGGTTGAATAAATCAAAAGGAGTTAAGTGAAAAGAATCAGAATATCGCTGGGAAAGACCAAATGACTTCCACCATGAGGCCTCCCTGGACCCCGTCATCTTGGTGAATTCCCCACACACCAGAGTACGGCTGTAGCTTAGAGGTGAGGGCATCAAATCTCACCAGGACACAGAAAGAGGGAGTGCCTCCATAGGAGGAAGCACATAACTGAGCTCAAAAACCAACAGCCTTTTAACTGATGATGAGGAATTTCTCTCTCCAGCACACCAGGGTATCTGCAGCAGCAGGGCTGGCACAGCAGATAAGCAGAGGTGACAAATCACAATCAGAGTGTTTGCTGAACATGGACACAGAAGAAGGGGGGCGGTTAGCTGGATAAAAAGAAATTTTAACGCTATCAGGCTACACGACCTGGCATATCCAACCTCCCAAACCATTCCTGGCCAATGAAACAAATGTCCAAAGATCACCGCATGTATTACTAGTGTGAGGTTAATACTCAGATCTTACAGACCTTTCTGTCTCTACCAAGCGATTCTGCACCATCTCTGCTCTAATCCACCATAAGCTGTTTTACAGTTTAACGTTAAAAAAGAAATGAATTCTCCTTGTTTCTAAGTCACTGAGCAGAGTGATCATTTTTTACCTGTAAATATTGTCAAACTTGTTCGTGTTCCACTAAGGACAAAAAATATATAGTAATACGTTCTTGTAGTAACTATTTTGAAATAGTTTCACATCTACATAAAAGTTTCAAGAATAAAGAACTCCCACATTCCTCTCATCCAGATATCCAGCTTCTCCAAGTATCACCAACTTATCTGCTTCCTCTCTCTCTCTCTCTCCAGCTCTCCCTTCCTCCACTTTTCTCTCTCTCGTTATACACAGGCTTTAGAGTAGTATCTTTATAACCATACAGCATTCTTGTCATCTGAACTTCCTGAGTGTAAATAATATTTCCTTCACATTTCAGTACTTTGGATGCCCAATGTTGTGAAAACAACCCATTTTTATTCTATTATACCATAAAAGAAATAGAAGATCAAGATGGATTTGCAATATTAGGATATATTCTGGCTTTTACTTTTCTAAAACAAATTTCTATAACTCATTTGTAGACACATACATTAATAATTCAACCAATTTTAATAACATCACTCTGCTAGATACTAAATTTACAACAGTCAATAAAACAAACACAATCCCAGCACTTGGGGAACTTACACAGTATCTCCTATAATTTACTTCCGTCACAGAGTTTACAGTTAATCAGATCATGGAGAAGAGAGATGTTCCTATGTTGCGTATCACACTATCAATTCCATAATCTGTAAAAACTTCATTGTTTATTAAGTGCAATCAGGAGATAATTAGAATATTTAAAAGTTCTATGACCAATGAGTAGATCAAGTAACATACATCGTAGCAAATGGCATATTAACGTGAAATATTATCTTGCCATCTGAAATATAAATAACGAGTATTATTTTTTATGGTACAGGTAAAATAATACAAGTAAAAGTAAAACCAGAACAGAAAGATTTAAATTATATTCTACATTTCTTGGCATCTAAATTTATTCTTTTTAGGACCACTAAATAGTTAATCCCACATGGTCCTCCCGTGCCCCCCTTCCCAAACAAACCACAGGTAACCAGTTAAAAGAGTAACTGGTTCTACTTTCAAAAAAAAAAATAGTACATCTACTTTCCATGGTGGCAAGTGCTAAATGAGGTGTGAGAGCTACATCTTTAAATAGGACAGGACGGGGGAAATCGCTACCTCATTTTAAATCAGTTTGCTAAGGTCTATGAAAGAGATGATGTTTCAGAAATCATTCAATCGAAAAGAATCAGAGCTGAAAAAGAGGGCATTTTAGGCCAAAAATATCTTGCCAGCAGACTTACAGGAAACACAATGGTTTTAGTAGGAAGAATGCATCCTTCGGAACCAGGTGCACTTGGGTCTGAATTCTGGCTCACTCATGATGAATAGTGCATGTTTGCCCTCGAGGGAGATTCTTCCCTTCTCTAAGGAAAATAAATGTGGAGAATAAAAGCTAGCTTGAATTGTAAAAGGGATTAGAAAGAACAAAGCAGCACATAGCACGCACTCCATCACTGGCACGGATGGGGAGCATAAGTGGGGACTACTTCCTGTGGTACGGGGGCCCCCACAAAGCTCTCTCTTTCCCCCATGGAACTGTAGCTTTGCTGGGATCGTCTGCCCAGACTCAGTCTTGGGCACCAGACTTTCCAGTCTCCATATTCTCTACTAGAGACCATTTGCTTCAGAGAGAGCCTGAGCAGTCAGTTGAGAACGTGTTACCGCTAAAACTATCAGCAACTTGGGAGAAATCGGAGGGAGACGAAACATGAGAGTCTGAGGACTCTGATAAACAAACTGAGGGTTTTGGAGGGGAGGGGGGTGGGGGTTGGGTGAGCCTGGTGGTGGGTACTGAGGAGGGCACATATTGCATGGAGCACTGGGTGTGGTGCACGAACAATGAATCTTGGAACACTGAAAAAATAAAATAAAAGTTAAAAAAAAAGAAAAACTATCAGCAACTACTCTGCTTTTACCCCAATAAAACACTCTCACAGTGTTATTTCTCTTACTGTGACATATTTTAAAAAAACAGTTTGGGGACACCTGCGTGGCTCAGTCAGTTGAGCATCTGCCTGGGGCTCAGGTCACGATCCCAGGATTCTGGGATCGAATCCCACATCGGGCTCCTTGCTCATCAGGGAGCCTGCTGCTCCCTCTGCCTAAAGTTCTCCTGCCTGTGCTGTCTCTGACAAATGCATAAATAAAAATCTTCAAATAAATAAATAAATAATAAAATAAAAGTTTTCCCTGTAACTGCCACATGTCTTTTCCTGACACACTGAATTTTTTGTCACTTAAAAAGAAAATCTTAAAATGAAAGTATCTTGCTTGCCCTTAAGTCAACTGTTCTAATTTCCTTTCCAACCAAACACTTATACCAATTTTTTTTTTAATTAATGCTGCTTACAGACCGCTATTATTTGAGAGTAAAGCTACTCTGATAAGAGGTGAACCAATTACAAAGCTAGAAGTTAGGACAGCCGTTAAAACGTACACTCAGAACAAGGTTAGCGGCTGCTGATGCAACAAACATGCCAAAACTCCACTGCAAGTACAGTCAGACGAACTTTCCAGCCCTGGCCAAACCCAGCAACAGTCACGGCCCTAATGGCCCATTGCTAACGAGCAAGCCTGGCAACTAAGTAGGCCAAAATTCAGAAGGCACACAGATTAAGCCATATTCCACTACCTAATTTTTCTTTGACGACTTCAACAAAGTCCAGGTATGAGAAGCACTAGCTGTAGAAGCAGCCCGTTGGGAAGAGCGCCCCATCCCAGGCCCCTCCCACCTCCAGGGGGGACCCCCCGAACCGCGGATCTCAGGGGGCCAGCAGAGGACTGGAGGCCCAACCCGGTGGCGCTCCCACCCAAGAACCTCCGGA
Organism: Procyon lotor; assembly: GCA_028646535.1. Classification (NCBI taxonomy): domain Eukaryota; kingdom Metazoa; phylum Chordata; class Mammalia; order Carnivora; family Procyonidae; genus Procyon; species Procyon lotor. The sequence goes on from CM053608.1 coordinate 8,980,309, forward strand.
GGTCAAGGCCTTGCCCGGAGTTCACAGGTGTGTCTGGCAGCCAGGATAGTAACGCAGCCTCTGGTTTTGTGCTCAAACAAGGAGCCAAGTTGGATGGAAGATTTCGAGATCTTTCTGTTCAAGCATGCTGAGTTTATGAGTCTGTCGCACCATTTACGGCACTATAAAAACATCCTGCGGCGTCTCACCCACACTCTCCCACAGACTTTATGCACCTTCCCAACGACACCCGGACCTCCGGAGTCACCCCGTCAGCTCCCCTGCCCCTGTGCCCCCAACGCCACAGGCCCATTTCTGGCAAGACTAAACCTCGCATCCCTTCTTACTCCCCCCTCACCCTTCACAGCCATGACCATGGCCACGCTGTTCCTCTTCTTCTGCCCTTTTCTTCTCCGTGTATCGTCTGCTCCAAATCCCTCAATGCTAAGGAGAGTAGTAAGTCTCAAATCAGAATTCTGAAACTACCGCGGCTCAGCCACCCGACGGCCGGTGTGAGCAGGAGCCCCGGCCCCGTGAGCTGTCTCGGCGCCATGCACTGGCCCATCCCGTCCGGTCTCGCTGCAGCCGACGCGGGGAAGCTCGGCCCACACGCCTCTCTACTTGGCCTCAGTAGGGACAGTGCCCTCTCTACTGCTCTCCAAACTCTGCTTCCCATCTCAGGGGCTTCTCAGGAGGTCTGTGGACAGACAGACGGAAGGGCCAGGTGGTGTGGCGCTGGGACTTCTCCTCCTCCCTGGGCTCAGGTTTGGGGCATGAAGGCCTGAGGGTACTGGACAGCCCGGCTGCTGGACGAGCCCTGGCCAAGGAGCTGAGGGGGGACAAGCAGCGCCTGGGAAGGCGGCCGGTACAAAAGCAAGAGGTGAAGATGCTGGACACCAGCCCCAGGCCGGATCTGAAACGTGGAAACCACCTCTGCCCTTTCCTCCCTTTTCCTTGCCCACACAGGCATGTTCACAGAGCTGACCGGAAAACGTCTCCACGGACGCACCCCTGCCACTCCTCCCGCCGCGGCCCCTCTCGCCCTGCATCTCCAGCAGAAAGGGCCGCGTAACAAACCACAGTCCCAGTGGCAGAGGCAAGCCTCCCGGGCCAGCGGCTGTCCCTGAGAAGAGGGGATCGTCCCGCAGGACCCCACCCTGCAGGCGCACGGGGACATCAAGGGGCCGCTGAGGGCACAACACAGAGCAGACGCCCTACACTCCAGGCCTCTGTCTGTCGGGCTTCCAACTCCAGGAGGCAGGAGGAGCAAAGGCTGTCTGTCTCCAGGCCAGCGTGAGAATGACAGGAACAAAACTTCTTTTGAAGAAAGCAAGCAAGTCAAACAAACAGCAGTGCTGGAAACAGGAAAGGCGGAGATCTGTGCTTCTGGAGGTGAGCGCTATCCTTCCAGGGAGCTCTGGGGAGGAGGCAAAGATAAGGGGCAGGAGTGGGCACCAGGTGGGGGAGGGCACGCGGACTAAAGAACTGGATGTATTAGGGCTGAGCCCTCTCTTCCCCTCCCTGGCCATCTCCTTCTCTTTCCCCTTTTCCTTCCCACAAAAATAGACCTTTTAGGGCTGGGAGCCACAGCAGAGGGTTGAGCCCACTGACAAAAACCAAAAAAATGGGCACTGTGTCTGGGGGAAATCTCAGTGCACGTGTGGGAGAGGAGTAAAAGGCAGTTTGGAACCTCACATCCGAAAAAGGCAGCCCTGGGGTAAGACACACTTATAGGCACCCTCCCTCCCTTCTTTGACAATTATGGAGGGAAGCAGGGTCTGCCTGCTACTTACAAAAGGTCTATTTTGAAGGCTGTTTCTACACCTGCAGAGAAGATCAAAGCCAACTTCTCAGCTTATCAATGGAGTGCATTCTCCAAGACCCACCACCAGCAAGTGAAGCTCACAAATTATCCGAGGAAAAGCCAGAACATGAAAGGAAGGGCTGTAATTAACAAATAGAACTGGCCCTAGAAGAGACCTAATTTGTAGGACAGAAGAAAAGTTTTAAAAATTCAGATCTGGGGGGCGCCTGGGTGGCTCAGTCGTTGGGCGTCTGCCTTCGGCCCAGGTCAGATCCCAGGGGCCTGGGATCGAGCCCCGCGTCGGGCTCCCTGCTCGGCAAGAAGCCTGCTTCTCCCGCTACCTCTGCTTGTGTTCCCTCTCTCGCTGTGTTTCTCTCTGTCAAATAAATAAAATCTTTAAAAAAAAAAAAAAAAAAATTCAGATCTGGGGTGCCTAGGGGGCTCAGCTGGTTAAGCCACTGCCTTCACCTCAGGTCATGATCCCAGAGTCCTGGGATCGAGTCCCATATTAGGCTTCCCCTGCTCTGCAGGGAGCCTGCTTCTCCCTCTCCCTCTGCCTCTCCCCCTGCTTGTGCTCTCTCTCTGTCAAATAAATAAATAAAATCTTAAAAATAATCACGGGTCCATAAAGCAAGACAAGGCTGCTGTGGGAAAGAAGCCATCAGAGGAAAAGAGCTCTCAACAGGAGGAAAAAGAAATAAATTTAAAATTTCTGAAAAGAAACCTCAATGGATTTGAGAAAGAAAATGAACCAAGCTAAATTCCAAGGCTGTGAACTGGAAGAAAATATTGAGAAACATCACAGAACAAAAACAGCCAGGGAAAATTTATCCAGAGGTCCCACAAGAAGTCAAGAGGAGTTTCAGCAGCAGCTATGACAGGAGGAAGCACAACATCAGAGCATGAGGACAGTCCCCTGCCCCCAGCTGAACGAAGTCCCGAGCCCCCAAGCTGAAAGGGCCCCGGGGCCTGCGGGCAGGGGACTGAAAAGCAGCTCCAGAAAAGCCACATTGCCCCTGTTCCTCCTCGCAGCAGAGGGGGCTCTGCAACACGGACCCATCGTGCACTTCAGAACCCCAAGATGAAGCCTCTCCCACGTTTTCGGTACCCAGCCAGACTATTGTCAGGATTTGGAATGAGAATAGGAAGAGACCAAAGGGATGCCAGAAGATCTTGGGTCACGTCCCAGCTTGTAACTAACGAGCTGACCGACCTGCTAGAGGTTGCTGGGCTTCGTTGAGACTCCCTGAAACCCGGGGGAGAGTTACGCACCTCCTTCCTCTGGCCCCCTGGACGTTCCTGCCCCCTGCACGGCAGAATCAGCAGGTCTGGACCTCACCCCCAGAGATTCAGACTGGACGGCCTGAGATGAGACCAAGGAAATCTTCATCCTAAATTCACCAGATGACTCGAGTATCCAGTGCTGAAAACCATCCCACAGGAAGATCTCTAAAAGCCCCTCTGACTCTGTGGAAGGCCTCAGAGGGCGTGGGGAAGAGCAGGCCACAGAACCTGCATGCAAATCCAAGTTCTGCCTCTTCCCATCCACGTGATTCTAAGTCTCTTACCTGGCCTTCCTTACCTATATAAGGGAAAGGATGATGCTTTCCCCCAATAAGGCTGGAACAAAATTATGCGAGGACTGCCTGGCTCAGTCGGTAGAGCACAGCAACCCTGATCTCAGAGTGGTGAGGTCAAGCCTCTCACGGGGTGTGGAGCCCACGTGAATAAAAATTATGCAAAAACCTGGATACAGCAACTGGCGCCTCACAGGTAGTATAATTATCACAACTCTGTAATTCAGGTAACGAAGGGATAAGTGAGCTAAAAAGGTCAGTGACATCCTTCCCTCCTGACTTAGGTTAACCAATGGGATCCTGCTTGCAGTATACACCTGCCCAGGAGGCTGCAGCTAAGAGGCTCCCAGGTGCAAAGTGTGCCAGGCGCTGGGATGACGGAGGCCTGAAACAGGATGAGGGGACAGGAGCCCGCACCCTTTGGGAGGGCCCAGGAAAGGCTTTCCTCCCCTAAGGAATAAGCACTATAGACAGCAGCAATGTCCACAGTAGCCAAACCATGGAAAGACCCTAGATGTCCATCAACAGATGAATGCATAAAGAAGTTGTGGTACACATATACAATGGAATACTATGCAGCCATCAAAAAACGAAATCTTGCCATTTGCAAAGACGTGGATGGAACTAGAGGGTATTGTGCTAAGTGATATAAGTCAATCAGAGAAAGATAATTATCATACTATCTCTCTGACATGAGGAATCTGACAGGCAGGGCAGGGGGTTGTGGGGAGAAGGGAGGGAAAAATGAAACAAGATGGGACCGGGAAGGGAGAGAAACCGTAAGAGACTCTTAATCTCAGGAAACAAACTGAGGGTTGCTGGGGGGTGGGGAGGAGGGATGGGGGGACTGGGGAATGGACACTGGGGAGGGTATGTGCTCTGGTGAGTGCTGTGAATTGTGTAAGCCTGAGGATTCACAGACCTGTACCCCTGGGGCAAATAATACATTATATGTAATAAGAAAAAAAAATCTAGGGAAAACTAGAAGAAAGCCGTAACACTAGTTCCTGGCCAATCTGCCAACAAATTCCAATACAAGATTGTTTCAACTGAGATGATTTATTCATTTGAAAGGAAATTGGTGGCAGCACACCATTTATTTTCCTCTCGTGCTAAAAATAAGAATTTCCAAACTGACCGAATTTGGTCAGTTTGAATCACACCAGCAGCATGAATAGCTCAGAGGAAGAAGGAGAACGTACTGAGAAGTTCTTTTTAAAACAAACCTTATTGTTCATATTTTAATTGAAGTGGTTTAAGAATTTAAACTAAAGAGTGTCTATATACCAAGTAGCCACTGGTAATGAAGTTTAGAACCTTAAGGCACAGATTTGAAAAGATTTAACGGACCAAATCAAAACTGTGAAATGAACAAAATATTTTTTTTTAAAGTCTTCCACTGACCAGAAACTCAGAACAATACAAAATTCCTCCTTGTTTTACTCATTCTCAGTATCATTTTTTTTCCACCACACCCTTTTTCTTTGGAGTGCAGATCAAGCCAAAAATAATTTGGCTAAATTCAATCCAATGGAAATGGTTACTACATGTAAAAGAACAGATTTTGAACTCCTTTCAATCCATCTTTCCAGAGTCTAAAATAAGCAGAGGAGACCTCAATTCACCGCAAATATAAACGAGTTTTATAAAGTCTCCCCAAAATCTCTGGAGGGGGAGGGGACTAGATTTTTTTCAATCATTTTCTATCATTCAAGTAGCCCAACACAGTATAAAAAGTTCTACTTGAGTGATAATAGCATTTAATTGGCTTAGAAGACCTTGTTTTTCACCTTTAATTTAGGATCCAGATTCTAGTTTTGTCCAAGAAGTGAAAATTAGTTTGGCAAATACACCCCAGTGCCCAACTGGCATCGGAACAATAGGCAATCTGGCCACTGAAATCTACATCTAAATGTAAGGGATTTGGCTCAAGTGTGAACAGCAGCTGCCCTGACTCCATTAGGCTCCCAAGGACCTTGCGCTCCCTCCTCTTGAGCCCTGCTGCAAAAAAAGAATACGGTCTATTCTTTGATTTTTGCCTCCATTTTTGTGATAGGGAGGAAATATATATTATTTCTGAAAGCTCTATTTTCCATGCAATAAATAAATAAATAAATAAATAAATAAATAAATAAATAAAGAACGTATGCTATTATTGGAAGTAAAACAACAAGAAAACCAGAACTGCACTATTGCTTGCTCCACACGCGTCACGGCTCATTAAATGTCTTCCTGCCTGACATTCTGCAAGTGGCTCCCAATGAGTCCATCTGGTCACTAAGCGAGGCTTTCAATGACAAAGGCTCCCTAACAGCTCCATCAAAGGCCTGACTGACACCGAGGAATTCCCATAGGTAATGAGATTATTCTAATCTCTGATTGATGAAGTATTTTTCTAAGTAAGGAAACCAATCTGAAGAGGGACTGGGGGAAAGCGGGGAGGAGAAAGTCATTACCAAAGAAGAGAAGCTGATGCATCTTCTTTGACACGAGGATACCTCGAGGTCATAATTATCATGGAAACTTTATACAATTTCTCAGAAGACGCCTCTACAATTTTATAATGCACTCTCCCGGCGAGACATTCAAAATTAATTGGCGTGGGCCAAAGGTCACTTCGCAATGCTAATTTACAGTACAAATGATTGCTAAACTGAAGTTCGGAAAAAGGGTTAAATTAAACGTGGACTAGAGTGAGATTCAACTGCATAAACCATTTTCCAATCCCCCTGAGCTTCCCAACTATCTGTCAGTCTTCCGAATGTAACACATTCTCCCAGATCTTTTTGTGTCTGAGAATAAAGCTCAGAGGAAGTAAGCAGTTTGCTACAGGCAGTTCCTTCATTCGCCCTCTCCTTTTGGAACAGAGACACTAGGTACGTAAAACTAAGGAAGCTTAAGCTTCAGGGATCCTTCAATGCCCTGGGAAGGGCCTCTCTTTAATTAGAGAAAAAAGTGTTCTTCTTTTTAAGAGAACCCCAAATTGTATGAGCTTGAGGCCCAACAGAATCTGGATCCTCCTGGACCTACACTCCACTTATCATATCCTTTACCGCATTCTCCAACCGCTTCTGGAAATGTCCGGGGAGGCAAACAAAGTGACACGATCCTCAGGATGCCACCATGGCCATCAGGATTTTGTCTTCAAAGACATGGCCCAGGCAAGACTTCAAGTAGTTTCTTATTTCTCAGGTTGGGGGGACGGCAGGGGGAGGGTGGAGGGAGGCATCTCATTATTGCTAAAGAGGTCGGAAACAATTCTGGCAATCAAAACTTTTTTTGGAGGACTGACCAAAAACATCACTCTTGAGTTGAAAACTCATTATATATTAGTTTAGCTCCCCATGGTAAAGCTGTATGTACAGGAGAAATGGCTTTCTTTTAAAGAAAAAAAATTATATTTTTCACAGATTTGAGAGAGCGTGCCCCTCGCACATGATCAGGGAGGAGAGACAGATGCCTGAGGCAGGGAGAAACATCTAGAAGCAAACTACCCGCTAAGCAGGGAGCCCAACACGAGGCTCCATCCCAGGACCATCATGACCTGAGCACAAGGCAGAGGCTTAACCAACTGAGCTACCGAGGCACCGCATAATTTATATTTTTAATTATGGTAAAATATACGTAGCAAAATTTGCCATTTTAACCATTAAGTGCGCAGCTCAGCAGCATTAAGAACATTCACACCCATGTGCAGTCATCAGCACCATCTGTCTCCAGAACATTTTCATCTTCCAAAACTGAAACGCCATGCTCATGAAGCACTACCTCTCCATTCCCCCCTGCCTCCAGCCCTGGGCAACTACCAGTCTTTCTGTCTCTGAATTTAACTACTCCAAACATCTCTTATAAGTGGTAACACACCGTTTCTGTGACTGGCTTGTTTCATTTAGCATGAGGTCCTCAAGGTTCATTTGTGCTGAAGCATATGTCAGAATTTCCCTCCTTTATAAGGCTGAATAATAGTCCATTGTTGGGATACACCACCTCCTGTTTACCACATTTTATTTGGACAACTGCGGTGCTTCCACATTTTTTGGCCATTGTGAATAATGCTGTTCTGAATATGCTACAAATACCTGTCTGAGTCCCTGCTCTCAATTCTTTTGGAGTAGGTACCAAGAAATGGAATTGCTAGATTGTACAGTTATTCCATTCTTCATTTTTTGAGAAACTACCATGTTTTCCTTAGCGATGGCACCACTCTATGGTCCAACCAACAGTGCAGCGACCAGTGCCATTTTCTCCACATCTCTGCCAACATTTATTATTTCTGGGTTTTTTTGTTTGGGGAAACTTTTTGGAAACAACGATTCCGATGTGTGAAGGGGCATTTTATTACGGTTTTGATTAGCGATACTGAGGATCATTTTATAGGCTTATTGGCCATTTGTACATTTTCTAGTCCCTTGCCTAGGGGGACATAAGTCTCTTGCTCAATGTCTTGGAGTTCCATGCTCGCTAGCCCATTCCAGCTTGCTGAATCCACTTACGGTAAATATGCTGCAAGATAGGGAGAAACACCTAGAAGTGGAGAAGCAGAAACTGACCTTGTTTAGAAACAATAACTGGGTTTGATTTTATTCTTAAAGAACAGGTCTTTGGTTCTCTGTGACAAGAACTAACACATACTGAGATTTCGTTGAGTTCCAAGCATTGTGCCCAATGCTTTACGTACACTGTCTCATTTAATTCTTAACAATAATGCTGTGGACATGATTAGCAGCCCCTGTTTAAGGATGAGAAAACCTGGGGCACCTGGGTGGCTCAGTGGGTTAAAGCCTCTGCCTTCAGCTCAGGTCATGATCTCAGGGTCCTGGGATCGAGCCCCGCATCGGGCTCTCTGCTCAGCGGGGAGCCTCCTTCCTCCTCTCTCTCTCTGCCTGCCTCTCTGCCTACTTGTGATCTCTCTCTGTCAAATAAATAAATAAAATCTTTAAAAAAAAAAAAAAAAGGATGAGAAAACCTGAAGGTTGAAATAGCTAAACTACTTTGCTGCAAATCACAGAGATGGGGAACTGATGAGTTGGAATTCACACCAGCAGTGTAGAATTTAGGGAACCAAGTTCTCAGCCATTACATTCTGCTGTCCTAGTGCATCAAACACACCAAAACAAAGCCCAGGAACTGAGTGTTAAGCAAACAGCAACACTTTAGGGTAAAAAGTAGAACTCGAAGGCCTTTTAGGACCATCTGTTAGGGACTGAATGTTTGTCTCCCCTTTCCCATTCACGTTGAAATCTTAACCGCCAATGTGATGGTATTAGGAGGTGGTGTTTGCGTAGGTAAAAAGTATAGGAAGATGGAGCCTCGTGAAAGGGATTAGTGCTCTTATAAAAGCGGCCCCAGAGAGCTACCTTTCCCCTCTTGCCATGTGAGGACACAGAAAGAAGACAGTTGCCTATAAACCAGGAAGCAGGCTCTCCCAGAATTCTCTGGTGCTCTGTTCTTGGAATTTCCAGCCTCCAGAACTATGAGAAATAAACTTTTGTGTCATGCTTAAACAAAGAGTTAAACAAAATTATAAACTATACAAACAGTTTAACAACCACAACTAAAACTTTACAGTATTTTTGCTACAGCAGCCTGAACAGACTAAGAAACTGGTACCAAGACGTGAGGTGCCGCTGTGACAAATACCTTGGGAACTAGGTAACAGGTAGGGGCTGGACAAGTCTGGAATCCCACACTGGACCTTTAAGGATGAGTCTGGAGGAGGACTCAGAAGAGAGCTATACAGAAAGTGGTATAGGCTCAATGTTTGTGTCCCCTCAAAATTCATACCCTGAAACCCCAATCTGCCAAGTGACGGCAGGTGGGTAGGACTTTGGGAAAGTGATTAGATCATGAGGGGTGGAGCCCTCATGCATGAGATTAGTGTCCTCACAGCAGACAGCACAGAGCTCGCTAGGCTCTTCCGCCAAGTGAAGATACAAGAACTCAGCCACCTGAAGAGGGCCCTCACCTGACCACGCAGGCACCCTGATCTTGGAGGTCCAGCCTCCAGACCTGTGAGAAATAAATTTTTGTTATTTATGAGCTACTCAGTCTGTGGTATTCTGTTATAACCAGCCTGAAAGGCCCAGAGCAGAAAGCTTCCATTTTCTCTGAGAATACTTAAGTATTATCAGGAGCAGAGCATGTGTAGAATTACGGAGGGTGATCGTCATTGTGATGAAGTCTCCGATGGAAATGAGGTTACTGGAAACAAGAGGAAAGGCAATCCTTGCCATAAAGTGTCAAAGAACCTGGCTGACTTGCATTGGCATTCCAGCGCTTTGTGGAAGGTTGAACTTGGGGGTGATGAAACTGAGTATTCAGTTGAAGGAATTTCTAACAAAGTGATGAGGATGCAGACTGGACCTTGTCTGCTTTCCCAGGTTCACAACTGGAGAGGAATTTGCCTCAGGACGAATGGTGCCTTCAGTCTCACTCACTCCTGACTTAGATGAGACTCAGATGAGACTCAGGACTTTCAAAGCTAGTGTTGGAATGACTTCAGACTTTTGGGGCCAGTCGGATGAATGAATGTGGTTTGCATGTGAAAAGGACATGAATTTGGGGGGTGGGGGGACTGTCATGGACTGAATGTTGGTGGCTCCCCAAATTGATATGTTGAAAACCCAACCCCCAACGGGATGTTATTAGGAGGCAAGGCCTTTGGGAGGTGGACAGGTTATGAGCATGGAGCTCTCATCAATGGCACTAGTCCTCTTATAAAAGAGGCCTCAGAGAACCCACTCACCTTCAGCCACGTGAGGATACAGTGACAAGATGGCGGTCTCCGAATCAGGAAGCAGGCTCTCACCAGACACCGCATTCACCTGTGCTCGGATTCTGGACTTCCGGCCTCCAGAACTAGGAGAAACAGATGTTTTCCGTTTAAGACACACAGTTACCCTAATTCCACTATAGCCACCAAACTAAGATATTATCTACTATGGCTCTCTATAAAAACCCTTCATCTCATTCTTTCCAAAAGTTTTTCTTTTTGAATCTGATTGTCCTGAGCCCCACGCTCAGCCTGGATAACCTCTACCTGAACTCACAGACCCCGGGAAGACCCCAAGAATCACTGTTATCCCCATCAAGGAGTAGCATTATGTAGCATTTCTGTAGAAAATAGAAGAAAAACCTCAAAACAATCAAGCAAGACAGCTTAGTCACCAAAATCAAAGTTTTTTTCATAAAGGGAAAATACGATACCAACTACAGAAATGCTAATAATGGTGCCTCATTCCAACCTCTTTACAGTCGGGGGGGAAGGGGCACTTCTGGGGAGGGCACGCCAGGAGGGCCTCATCTCCAGAAACAACCCCGAGAGAGACCAGAAGCTGGTTGTGATGCAACAGCCGAAAATGTCCCCATTGCATCACACATCACTCTTACTTCGTGCACTCGGATCGTCTTGCATGGGGCAAGGGGAATTCAGGAGGAGCAAGTGTGAAATGTGAATGGTGTCCCTGGAGACGTGCAACTTAAGGCCCAGAATTCAGAGATGTGGGGACTCAGGGCACACCACGGCCTCTGCTCCTCCCAAATGCCACTGGTGCCAGGAGAGCCCCCTGGAGAGCCTTCATTTGTAGGTCCCCCCTTCCCCCCCACACACACAACCTATGGCTGTGAAATACAACCTTCATCAAAGGAATCAGGGCAATCAAATCTTTAAGCCTTTGCTGAGGACATACCATGAACCTTAACTTACTATAGCAGGTACTACCGGGTATGAAAGTGACTTACGACGTCTGCCCCTCATGAGCTCGTATTTCCAACTGGACTATATACATACACATAGACTAGGAGATTATATATATTATATATAAATAGGTTACATGTTATAGATCTAAAAATATATATATAACAAAAACTATATATAGGAGAAATATGTATCATATAAGACAGATTGTATATAACTAAACTTTATATGGTCTATAAAAGAGGATTATATGTATATTCTATACGTAATAAAGATTATGCATATTGTTTTTTCTTTTATTTATTTACTTGAGACAGAGGGCACGCACAAGCAGGGGGAAGGGATAGAGGGAGAGGAAGCAGCAGGTTCCCCGCTGAGCAGGAATTCCCAACACGGTGCTCAATCCCAGGACCCCTGGATCATGACCTGAGCCTAAGACAGACACCTAACTAACTGAGCCACCCAGGTGCCCCCAAATTATGCATTTTGTAAATAGATTATTTTACACATTACATATGTAATAGAAGATTGTGTGTACCTACACACACACACACACACACACACACACACACACATATATATATCAGTGTAATTTAAACTCATAATTGTGGAGTATGGAACCATAAGACACCCATAGTAAGTGTCTGAGAAAAGGAGAGAGAAACACCCTGCTCCACTCCACTGGCACCCACCCGCCCTCGGGAGAAGTACAGTTTCAGGATCCTTGCTCTATCTATATAAGTTCATCAATTTGGGGCGCCTGGGTGGCTCAGTCAGTTAAGTGTCTGCCTCCAACTCAGGTCATGATCCCAGAGTCGCTGGCTGGAGTCTCACGTCAGGCTCCCTGATTAAAGGAGAATCTGCTTCTCCCTCTGTCTGCTCTCTGATGCCTTCTCTCTCTCCCTCTCTAATAAATAAAATCTTAAAAAAAAAAAAAATTCATCAATTTTTGTCAAATATTTAACATAAATGTAAAATACTTAGGAATCAAGTTAAGACATAAAAGAAAATGCCCTAGTATCACAGAAGGCTATATAATCACATGAGAGTAAGTGGTTGCAAGCAAAGTTTTTCCTTCTCATTGGCTTCAGTAAGATCAGAATGAAAATCACATTTTTTAAGTATATCCACATACCTCAATAAAGATGTTTTTAAAAAAGCATATCCATCCTTGAGCAAATCTCAGTATCGAACTGCAGACTTACAGAAGATTCACAACAAGATCTCTAAATAGAGACAGATTTCCCACATCAGGTAAAAGAAGATTCTAAAGGGCAACAACCCCGTGAGCTCACTTGCAAGCAGGTCCTGCCGCAGGAAAGCCCGTGACGACAGCAGCCCCGTGACAGACCCTGAGTCCTAGGCTCCCACCGTGCAAGCCCAGACCGCTGCCCCACAGAAGCTGTGGGAGAGTAACTATTGCTGCAAGCCTCTCAGTGATGGGGTAATTTATTACACAGCCATCGGTAACTAATATCAGCTACCTTTCTAAAAAATGATCCCAACAAAGATGAAGGACAGAGTGCTCATCCTTCTTGCGGTTTCTAAATTTCCATCTTAGACTGAAATATTCTTTATTATACAGACTCTTTTTTTTTTTTTTTTTGGTGTATGGATGTCGTAAAAAACTGAACTGAATTTAACAGAATTTGATGCAAATTTTTAAAAACAAGAAGAAAAGGGGCGCCAGGGTGGTTCAGTGGGTTAAAGCCTCTGCCTTCGGCTCAGGTCATAGTCTCAGGGTCCTGGGATCGAGCCCCACATCAGGCTCTGCTCAGCAGGGAGCCTGCTTCCCCCTCTCTCTCTGCCTGCCTCTCTGCCTACTTGTGATCTCTCTCTCTGTCAAATAAATAAGTCTTAAAAAAAAAAAAGAAAAGAAAAAAAAAGAGATTGGGACACAACAGAGTGACACCAGGGCTGGGCCTATATGGCAGGATGACCGGGTAAGGGGGCAGCAAGGAGGTGATGCTGCAGGCCAGGAAGAGGGGCCTCAGATGAAACCAAACCTTCCAGCACCTTGATCTTGGATTCCAGCCTCCAAAACAGAGAGAAAATAATTAAATGTTGTTATAGCCAACAACAGCAAAATAGGATTCTATTAGAGGGCACATTTTAAGACACAAGATGAGATAAAATCATTGAAAACATATCTGATAAGCTACCAGGGCAGAAGCAACTTGTTCTAGCAACAAGGCAAAGATCCCCACAACTGACGCCGCGCAGGGACCAACAGCCAACCGAGGCCCAGCAGCACCAGGGTCGGACCTCCTGAAGATGGCAACCAAGGTGGGACCTCAGGCCCACCCCATGGCTCCTGATTCAGAGGAGGAAGCAAAACGGAGGTCCCAGGAGTTGGGGTCAGCTGTCCAGTCCTGGAGCCAGTACCCTCATGGCAGAGAAGAGCATGCTGATGCCCTGACACAGGGCCCTGGCTGTGCTGACAGCGAGAGGCCAGCGGCATTTCTCCCCTTTTTAAGGGGGTCCGGATACTGTCTAGTGCAGGAGCGCCAAGGTGCTCAGCCCAACCCAATGCCCTGCCCCTTGCCCCCCGCCACACCTGGACTGACTCTGCCTGTTTCCCAGTTTTGCCTTTTACCTCTAGCATCCCCTTGTGAATCTGTAGTTTCTCAAAAAGCTTCCTGACTCTCAAATAATGCAAAACCTCCCCACCTCTCGGGATTTCCCCTTCACCTCAACCAGCATCACCCACCGAGAGAGACAGCACTGAAGACTAGAACAAACGGCAGGATACAAATAAGATAATTCAACCAATGGCCCCAAGTCACAGACATGGAGGTCTGGAAGCGAGAGCAGGTAGAGAGGATGTGAGCTCAATACACCAGTAGAAAGGCCACTGGAAGTTTAACGGCTACCCTGGTACATGACATCACACGATTTATAAAGCCCTTCATACATCTTACCTGCTCCCAACAATAGTCCTCCCAACAATCCTTGATTTATGGTCCCACAACTACTAAGTGGGAGCCTTTGGTCTGAAAAACTGAGCATTAGCACTTCTCAAAAATCTCATCGTTTATACCAGAATGTCTATATAATCCATCTCTTCCCATTCAGTGAATGGCAGTAAAAAAACAAAAAAAACAAAACAAAAAACCCTGGTATCTTTCATCACATTTAGGAAATTACATAATGACCAAAGAACTGTAATTAAGGCAAGGTCAACTCCAATCTCTGACTGTGGCTACTGTAAACACACCGCCCCAGCAATCCAGGAGATCGATAAGCAACCCATACATTCCAATATTCCAGAGCGCTCTCCAACAGGAAGTCACAAGGTAGCCTCCGCCCCTCTGCCTCGATTTAAGTTCATTTCCTCCAGACCTCCGCTCTACAGACCGTATAAAACCATCCACTATTCATAACACCCTCGCTTACGCCTCGTTTTAAAAAGTCTAAGTTTAGGTTTTTAATCTTAATCATAAACACGGTTGTTTTTCACACTAGTTTCTTCAGTCAGCACTGTCGTACCCAACATCTTCAATGCTTTGTTGGACACACAGGAAAAAGCAAAGGGAAAAAGGCAGTCGGTTTTCCCTCCGCATTTCCTCTGCATTTTGCACCCCATCTGCAGCTGCCACAAGGGAAGACTGGCTAAGGGACCGTGGAAATATGGCATTCTCTCTGTATGACATCTCCTCGAAGGCAGGAGGCAACAAGAACAAAGCGTCAGTCTCTTTAACCCCACACTTCCCGTCTCGGAGAAAATAGAGGGAGGGCAGAGCAGGTCAAGCCCGGTCCACACAAAACCAGCTGGCAGATGGTGGGTCAGAGGGCACCAGGGGGCTGGAATGCTTCTCAGAACAGGTGGGTAATCTGAAGGATGACGAGGGCAAGAAGGCTTACTCAAGTTCGGAGCACTCAGAGACTTTCCTTAAATTTACTGTGATCCTTATCACTCAGATATGCTCACTTTGGGAAAATTCACCAAGATCCCAACATGATTTGTGCTCTTTGTACTTCAGCAAAAAGATTTTTTTTTAATACTCCTTACATAGCAAATCTCAAAAGGAGAAAATTCTCCAAATCAAGCTCTACTTTCTCCTATGACAGGAGAAAAAGATCGCCTCTTTACTTCTTAACAGCAAAAACGGAGAAACAAAGACTTCCTTATGGTCAGCTAGATGGTAAAAAGCAGGACAGAGAACAAAGATCCAGCCAACCACAGCTTCGGATAAAGATGCAGAACAGCAATGGAGACAGAAAACAGTGGGGACTCGGAAACAAACCCAGAAGAACAAAGTGTAAACTCTTCGTGCTGACCTACAACATCAGGGGAAAAGCACATGGAGTTGTGGGTAACGGGAGTGAGCTGTGACTTTTCTTCTTTTTCAGGACAATAAAGACAGATTTTAATTTTAGAGTCTTGATCATTTGAAAGATAATCATGCAGCTATCAGACTAAGGAGGCCAGGGAACGGGTAACAGTTTGCTTAAGACCTAACATATGCCAGGTACAGGGCCAAGCTCTTCATAGCATCTCAGGCTCACAACTAAATTTGAGGTGGAGATTTTATTGCCCCCAGTTTATAGATGAGAAAGCCGAGGTTCAGAAAATTTACGAAAGAGCATAGTTATAAATAGTTGATGGAGAAAAGACTTGAATCATATAGAATTCCAAGGATGATGCTCCTCCCAACACACTACCCGGGACTGTCAGGCAGCTTGGAAGAAAGTTTTTGAACCACAGGACAGGAAAATCTCTAAAGTAACAATTAGGTGAAAAGGAATAGAATAAGCTAATACAGCAGCTTGCCTAAGGAAGAAGGCAAGTCCCTCAGAATGAAGCCCTGAACCTAATAGCTGATGATTTTAGATTTTTGAACTCTAAGAATTTTAGAGCTAACACGAACCCTGAGGATCCACTCACTTTTCATGGAAAAAAAGAAAAGGGAGTAAATAACATTTCAACACGTTTCCGCCCACCTCTTTCATTCAACATCTTCCAACAAATGTTTGCTGAGTGCCTACTATGTGTTAGGGCATCTTTAAAATTCTGATCAATCGTCTCTAACTTTCCACCTAAAAGACCTAAAGAATGCACACGGGTACAGTTATTCTTTCTTTCTTCAATCTGCCCAGATAGATGTACCAAAAAGTGCATCAATTATTGTTAACGAAGCATTGAACACAAGCTCCAAGGCCTAGGAAAAGTAAAAATTCTAGAGCAATTTTCATACCGGGGCACCTGGCTGGCTCAGTTGGAAGAGTGTTCAACTCTTGATCTCAGGATCAGGAGTTTGAGGCCCATGCTGGGTGTAGAGATTGCTTAAATAAATAAAACTTTAAAAAAAAAAAAGGAAAGAAAGAAAAGAAAAGAAAAAGAGAGAGAGGGAGAGGGAGGGAGAGAGGAATGAGGAAAGAAAGAAAAGAAGGGAAGGAAAGGAAAGAAGGAAGGAAAGGAAGGGGGGATAGAGGGAAAGAGAGAGAGAGGGAAAGAAAGAAGGAAAGAAGGAAGGAAGGAAGGAAAGAGAGAGAGGGGAAGAAAGAAAAAGAAAGAAAGAAAGAAAGAGAGAGAGAGAGAAAGAAAGAGAAAGAGAGAAAGAGAGAAAGAGAGAGAGAGAGAGAGAGAGAGAAAGAAAGAAAGAAAGAAAGAAAGAAAGAAAGAAAGAAAGAAAGAAAGAAAGAAAGATAGATAGATTAATTGATATTGATTTGATTTCAGGGCACCTGGGTGGCTTAGTCAGTTAAATGACTGACTCTTGGTTTTGGCTCAGGTCATGAGGTCAGGGTTGTGAGACTGAGCCCCGCATCAGGCTCTAGGCTCAGCACAGAGTCTGCTTGAGATTCTCTCTCTCCCTCTGCCCCTCCCACTGCTCACATACTCACTCTCTAA
>CM053608.1:8997718-9028357 GCA_028646535.1 Procyon lotor
AGATTAATTGATATTGATTTGATTTCAGGGCACCTGGGTGGCTTAGTCAGTTAAATGACTGACTCTTGGTTTTGGCTCAGGTCATGAGGTCAGGGTTGTGAGACTGAGCCCCGCATCAGGCTCTAGGCTCAGCACAGAGTCTGCTTGAGATTCTCTCTCTCCCTCTGCCCCTCCCACTGCTCACATACTCACTCTCTAAATAATAAAATCTTAAAAATAAAAAATAGAGAAAAAGAAACTTTCATACAAAAAAAAAAATTCCTGGTACCATCATAGCCTTTCAAGAGTCTTTTACTTCAGTCAAGCAAGGACTGTGTGTATGACCTGGTCCCAGAATTAATCACGGTCCACTAACGGTCATTGTATTAACAAGATTCCTAACATTTTAACATATGATTCTGGTGAGAACAAGAACTTCTGGGCTTTTCCAGAGGCCTCCGTAGGGACTAAATCAGGTTCAATTTTCTAAATTATGGAAAAAAAGGAACTAAATTCAATTCCAAATTGCCTAGACTTTATAGTTCCAGGGAGAATGATCATCTCTCTCTCTCTCTCTCTCTCATACACACACACACACACACACACACACACACACACACACACAACATGATATTTGCAAAACTCCAAAATTATTCTGAGGCTCCTGATTTAAACACAGGAAAATAGGTTTAATGTCCTAAAATAAAAAGGTAACAAAATTAAGTTTACCACTTCCACATCCATCCAAATGAAAAATTAGCACCATCATTAAACTAAATAATAAGCTCATTTCCTCCAAACCATACCTCCACTATCTTTTTCTCTTCAGTTGTGAAAGCTTCTTTGACAATTTCATTGATAATACAAAATTTATATTTCCCTAAATTTATTTAAGGTAGGGATACCTGACTGTCTCAGTCAGTAGAGCATCAGACTCTTGACCTCAGGATCATGAGCTTGAGCCCCATGCTGGGTGTAGGGATTACTTTTAAAAAATAATAAAACACGGGGTGCCTGGGGCTCACTTGGCTAAGCATCTGACTCTTGATTTTGGCTCAGATAAGATCAAGCTCTGCATGGCACTCCACACTCAGTGTAGAGTCTGCTTGAGATTCTCTCCCTCTCCTTCTGCCTTTCTCCCTGCTTGGGCACTCTCTCACTCTCTCCCTAAAAATAAATTTTAAAATAAATAAAACTTTTTAAAAGTTTAAGGTGGATTTTTTTTTGTTTTTTTTTTTCCAGTAGAAATCCTCTAAACATTAAAAATATTTATTACTAGCTAATGAAAATGTTTTTAAACTTTATTCTTAAAATCTTCTTAATAAAGAGTATCTACGGGGCACCTGGGTGGCTCAGTGAGTTAAGCCTCTACCTTCGGCTCTGGTCATGATCTCAGGGTCCTGGAATCAAGCCCCATATCAGGCTCTCTGCTCAGCAGGGAGCCTGCTTACCCCCCCCCCTCTCTCTCTGCCTGCCTGCCTACTTGTGATCTCTCTCTGTCAAATAAATAAATAAAATCTTAAAAAAAAAAAAAAAAGAGTATCTACAAAAACATTTACAACTAACAATATACTTACTGGTGAAGACTGAGTAATTTCTACCTAAGACCAAGAACAAGCCAACATCATTTTAGAGGTACTAGCCAATGTGATAAGGTAGGAAAAATTGGTTGGGTAACCTAGCCAAGATTCAAACATGGGACTCACAGACTGTCATATTCTCTGAGGCAGAAGCTCCATGAAGAAGCAACTGTAAAAAAGGCTTCATTTTTTCTATTACTCAATTGCAGGAACATAGCAAACATCCAAATGAAGATATCCAGTAGGAAATTAAGAACTCTGGACCCACAAGAGAGGTCCCAACTAGAGGTGTTATTAACTGGGCAGAAATGGAGATGTACAAATGGTAGTTGAAGGAAGGGGCAAAAATATGATTATCCTAAAAGGATAGAGGGGACCAGGGATGGTCCCCTAAGGAGAACATCATCTTATGACAGTGGGAAGATGAAGAATCCCCAAAGGGCAACAGGAAAGCAATGACAAAGAAGGAAGAAAGCCAAGAGAAAGGGGCTAGGCCAAAAGCCAAAGGCAGCAGATGCTTCAAGGATGAGAAGAGAGACAAGGGTGTTCAAGGAAACAGAGCTTCTCTAAGAAAGATGTACATAAGAACAATCTCTTGGACAAGATTTCTTTTTCTGAGTATAACTCATATCTGGCATAGTTCTTTTTAAAAGAAGCTAAATCTTTCTATTCTTAAACTTCTTTGTTAGCTTTAAACCTGAAACACTTGCTTTGTTTCTACTCTGGATTTCAGAACCAAGGGGCTATACCAATTACAAGATGAGCGAATATCATAAAATAAAACAGATATTTTAAGCCACTGATATTATAGACTATATATAAAATATAGCCTTATGCTTTTGAGCAACATTATCTTTTTCATTGATGCCCTGGAAGAGAAGCCAGATGCCCTCCAAGTATTAAGAGTATAAAATTTAGGGGCACCTGGGTGGCTCAGTCAGTTAAGCATCTGACTCTTGATCTCAGCTCGGGTCTTGATCTTAGGGTCGTGAGTTCAAGCCCCATGTTGGGCTCCATGCTGGGTGTGGAGCCTACTTAATAAAAATTTTTTTAAAAAATTTTAAGGTATAAAACTTAACCATGGCTCCTAAAAGACCATAGAAGTGACCCAGTGGTAATGACACAATACCTGGTCTCTCTAGGCTGCCTTCCAACAGGGCTTAGGCAGGGCTGCAGAGGTCCTGAGGCCATCACCGTGGCAACGAATACACATGTACTCAAAATGGGACCCAGCTGTATTTGCCTATTCCCAATAGCCAGGAAAGAACCATAAGACCTGGGAACAAGGAAAATCAAAACCGGTTTGACCAGATGTGTTTAATGTACAACATAGCAGTGACACATGCAAGGCAATATCAGGGCAAATACAGAGAGGAAATGCAAATGAGCTATGGTCCTGGAATCTCAGACTACAATAACTTAACACATCGTTGTTTTCTGTGTAAAGATAGAAAATATTAGACCAAAATTATTTTAGTCTATATACGACACAAATGTTTAAAAAAAAAAAAAAAGTCTCCTGCTTCACTGCTCCTTCCCATTCAACAAACAGCTGCATCTTCTGGTGCAGGGCCAGCCACATCCCCAAGACGTGATGGTGAAGGTCGGAATAAACTGTATCAGACTGCTTTTAACTCTGGTAAAGTGGATTTTGTTGCCATCAACAACCCCTTCATTGACATAGTCTACACGTTCCAGTATGATTCCACCTGTATCAAATTCAACAGCACAGTCAAGGCTAAGAACAGGAAACTTGTCATCCATGGGAAGCCCATCTCCATCTTCCGGAAGCGAGATTCCATCAACATCAAATGGGTTGATGCTGGTGCTATATTGTGGAGTCCACTGAGGGCTTCACCACCAGGGAGAAGGTTAAGGCTCACTTGAAAGGTGGGACCAAGAAGGTCATTGTCTCTGCTCCTTCTGCTAATGCCCCATGTTTACGGTGGGCTTGAACCATGAGAAGTATGACAAGTCCCTCAAGATTGTCAGCAAGGGCTCCTGCACCACCAAGTGCTTGACTCCTCTGGTCAAGGTCATCTATGACAACTCTGGCATTGTGGAGAGACTCATGACCACAGTCTATGCCATCACTGTCACCCAGAAGACTGTGGACAGCCCCTCCGGGAAGCTACAGCATGATGGCTGAAGGGCTGCACACAAGATCATCCTTGCTTCTACTGGCACCACCAAGGCTGTAGACAAGGCCATCCCTAAGCTGAAAGCGAAGCTCCCTGGCATGGCCTTCAGTGTCCCCACCGAAGGATCTGACCTACCCCTTAGAGAAAGCTGCCAAATATGATGACATCAAGAAGGTGGTGAAGCAGGCACTAGAGGGCCCCTTTAAGGGCATCCTGGGGCTACAGTGGGGACCAGGTTGTCTCCTATAACTTTAACAGTGATACCCACTCTTCCAACTCTGATGCTGGGGCTGGCACTGCCCTCAATGACCACTTTGTCAAGCTCATTTTCTGGTATGACAATGAATTTGGCTATAGCAACCAGGTGGTAGACCTTACGGTCCACATAAATTCCAAGGGGCAAAAGTCCCCTGGACCCACAAGCCCTAGTGAGGGAAAGAGGAAAGAGAGGCCCTCCGATGTTGCTAGGGAGTCCTTGCCCCAACTCATCCCCCAACACACAGAGAATTTCCTGACCTCCACACAGTTTCCATCCTAGACTCCCTGAACAAGGGGAGGGGATTAGGGAGTCCTACTTTGTCCTGTACCATCAATAAAGTATACTATATACCGCCCCCCCCCAAAAAAGTCTCCTGCATCCTCAAGAGGTACAGAGTGCAGACACAAAGAAAACAAATCCTAATTGCCCTCAAAGAATTCCCTCTGAATTACTTTGGCAGATGCCTCGATTCTCTATTTTTCTTGCCTGTGGACAGGGACTTAATGATTAATACCACACAGGACATAAATTACTATCAGCATTTGTATTTTTGAAATGTAAACCCACGGAGTGATCTATTCCATGGACACACGGTGAGTAGGTGGTAGGAAAAGGGTCACAACCGTCATCCTTCTAAACTGTAATTCCTGTTCACAGAACAACAGGTTCACATGGGCTTAAGACGTGTATGCACAAGGCGAAAACACACAGGAACAACAAGGAAAACATTTTGGCAAAATGGCTTATACTGTTCAACCTAAACATTTCCCTTCTCTCATTAGTGTAAGCTCTCTCATTGAATTACTCATTTTTCTCCTACAGATCTTCTAGATGCTATAAAGTGTATTTTATATTTTGAGAGGACCTTCTATCTTCTCTAATATTTACAGGAGCAGTGAATTTTCTCCCTCAATTAATTGCCCCTGGTTTCACTCTACAGACCTTCCAAATATGAACTGAAGTTAACTTTTCATAGATCCCTCAAATTAAAGATACACATGATATTAATTCCCAGAAATTTTCTTTACTCTTGATTCTCACCCAAAAGTGAGAAAAATGAATAAGATCATTGGAATTAGTAATGCTATATATTAATCTTTACATCTATGACACAGAAATCTAATACATTTAGTTCCTTTTATTTAAATACAGGCTCTGCAATTGGTTCAGCTTTAAAAGAAAGTCGCAGTAATATTCAGATGAACTACCTCTTCATTTTCAAAAACAAAAAACTCTTGTAATCTGAGACAACTAATAAAAAAAAAAGCTGGAGACAAACTATAAAAAAGGAAAAAAGTATTTAAAATATTAGCAACATGGCTTAGTTGGTAGGACATGTGACTCTTGATCTTGGGTCGTGAATTCAAGCCACACATTGGGCACAGAGCTTACTTTAAAAAAATGAATAAAATATCAGCAACAGTGACTGAATCATTTACGAAGGCTCACCTGGATTTGACTAATTCTAATATGTACCCAAAACATACAGGTGCACAAATGTGTTTAGCCTTTTAAAAAACCAACTGACAGGAGGCACCTGGGTGGCTCAGTGGGTTGACCGTCCCCTTCTTGATTTCAGCTCAAGTCAGGATCCCAGGGTCATGGGATCAAGGCCCACATCAACTCTTCTATGCTCAGAGGGAGACGGCTTGAGATTCTCTCTCCCTCTGGCCCTCCCAGCTACCCCCACCCCGTGCACATGAGTGCATGCTCGCTCTCTCTCTCTCAAAATAAATCTTTAAAAAATAACTGACATGACAATTAAGTCACACCTTTAAGCAGCTAATTTAATTTACAGGGAGAAGTATTTATGAAAGTGCATTTTCACACTGGGTTTCTAGGCACACCATCAGAGGGCTGAAGGAACTAGGAGGCATCCTGTGAATACCAATTGTGTGGCATTTCCTGAAAATTCTTAGCCATATATAACAAAGAAGTAACCATACTCAGGGAGGACAAAGACCCTCACGGGAACTCATTCTACCAAACCATGAGTGCATTCTCAAATTTTAAATTTTATGGCTACTAGGCATCATTATCATGTGAGAAACTTCCTTACCTACTATTCCCCGGGCCTTCTAATAAGAGGCAGTAGAGCCCTCAATCCAAACACAGGAAACTCTCTAAAATGAAAGGTTTAACCTCATTATCTGAAACTACAGAATCTCCCCCGTTGAGCCATAAACTCAGGGCAGGGCACTTACCAAAAGTATTTATAGTGAACAACAGAATCCAAAAGTCTGATGTCCACCCTTATAGAAAAATAGCTTTTTTTCCAAGATCTACTCCACATAAATGAGGGAAATTAGCAAACACAGTCTTCCAGGATCACATGAAGGACAGGCAGACATTCCACACAGGGGTGCCCGACGCCTAAGGAGACAGCCCCTCAGCAGTGGGGAGAACGCGAGCAGGAGGCTTGCGATTTGGAAGCAGAAAAAACGCAGAGGTGGTCAGCTAATTCTTTCTTGCAGCTAGCCACGGCACATCCTTAGTGAGCACGGCCTGCCAACTGTAGTCTCTCCAGCTCACAGTAAGAAAATGTAAGCAGCCGTCACAAGACTTTCAAAATCAAGTTTACCAGAAGGAGGAAGTTCAGTTTTAACTTTAATACCCTAAACCACTTCCCTTGTTTTCTGGGGAAAAAGCCCTAAGATTCACCGCAACTTGGCCGGGAAATAGCAGAGGCATAAAGTGTTTTCCCTCTCACATGAAATAATGATATTCCAGAAAGGTCTTGCACAAGGACTGGTGGGGAGTGGGGGCGATGTCACTCTCCTCTGACCCCTGGACCACCCTCTTTACCTGTGCACCCCAGCGATCTCCCCTGCCTCGCCTCCCAGGTTTGATCACTCATCCCTCCAGCTGTCAGCCTGTCAGGCTTCCTCCATCTCAAGCGCACTAATTTTAGGAGGTTATCATAAAGAAATATGGAATTCACTTCAAGCCCAATTGCTTCCATGGGTGATAAAGTATGAAACTTTCAAAGAACAGCGAATCCTTGATTCACGCGGTTCCCGAGTATAGAAAAGGCTAGAAAGCTTACCAATTCATTTCAGGAACCCTAATGCCACTATCAAGAAATGAGGAATGAATATTGTTCGTCCTTTAATGGATAGGATATCAACTGAGAAAATAAAAAAACAGACAACTCAAAAACCCAGCGGAATTATTAACCAAGTTCAGCAAGGGCACCATATAATGAATATACAATAATGAGTAAGCGTCTACATATCAGTGATAACCATTTAAAAGTTGAGGGGGAAAATCCTTTTCCATTACCTGAAAAAATCACTTAAAAACTAGGAAGAAAATAACAATGTATAATACTTGTATTTAAAAACTACAAAACTTTTACTAAAAGGCATAAAAAGACCTAAAAAAAAAAAACCTCTGAGACAGTCTATGCTCCTTGGTAGGAAGATTCAAATCAACAAGTCAGTCCTCCTTAAATTGCTACACGTTCAGTGCAATCCCAAATAGGTATTTAGAAACAACAGGATTGGCCGATTCTAAAGTTCATCTAGAAGAGTAACTTTTTAGAGTGGCCAAGAAGAAGTATTCTGAGAGAAAAATAACAAGAAGTATTCGCCCCATCAGATAGCAAAATAGTCTGTTAAGTTACAGTAATTTTAAGAATTTGCTACTGAACAGAAACATTCCGAGTCCAGACAGAGCTACAAGTTACGTGGGGATTTAGAATACGATAAAGGTGGCATTCCCGGTGGCCAGCGGCAAGCTCAGCGCTGTCGCAACTGGTGTTGGATCAAGTTTTTCTTCTTCCCGACCCACTGCTCTGCGCTAGGGTTAGTCACATCCGCAGCACGGCGGTGTCTCCTAAATCACACAGGCTGCCAAAGGCGAAAAGTGTGCCTGAGCCCCTTGGGGCGGCTCACCACGTCCCTAACAAAGGGTGAGCCCACACTCGCACCGAGCCACAACCAGGGTCGGGTATTTCGACTTTCGAGTTCCCCTGGGAGGGCCGAGCCAGCGCCTTCTCCACGGCCAGAGGCTGGCACCAGGGCCAAGGGGGCCACACGGGCTGTCCTGTGAGAGCCTGCCAGCCCCTGCTTGAACACATCTGCCTCTAGCGTGTAGCCTCTCGGTTACAAAAACATTTCCAAGCCCCACTCGTGTCCTGTGATGGTCCATTCCCTTCAGAACGCGGCCAGGGACCACGGGGAATGCTGCCAAGGAAAGTAACAGCGCGGCATTAAAACGTTCTAGCCCCACAGCGCCGGGGGGGGGGGGGGGGGGGGGGGGGGGGGGGGGGGGAGAAGGGAGAAACTCTCAACCCCCGTTGCAAAAGGAGGATTCTTGACGAGAACCTCGGGGAGAGCTTGGGGAAAGCACGTCAGAAATGATGCCGAGATCATCTGTATTTGCTGAGGAGTAAATGAAGATTTCTATCATGTGAAATTCTGAACATGTCCCTGAGGGGGGTACTGTTTCGCATTTCACGATGTGACAGCTTAACCAGGTCCTACATATTCCTCTCATTCGTAGGCCTTTTTTCTCCAGTAGCTAGCCGAAGCCATGTAGCACTCCCAGAAGACAGAAGGAAATGCCTGTGTTTCCACAGAGAAATCCAACCTATCATCATCGGAGCTCCAGCAGGGAGACAAGGCACCTCTGAGCAGGAGAGAGCCGTTGAAGAAGCCCAGAGCATTCTGAGATGGGGTCACTGAGACGTATATAGAGACCAACTAATGCTCGAGGTCCGAGTTCTCAGAGCCGCCTCAAGAGGCTTGCATCCAGCCGCTCACTACCAAAGATCCAAATACTTTTCAGAAGGCTCCAAACATCTTCCTCCCTTGCTTCTGGACTTTGGGAATGGTGGGGGGCCGGGGGGAGAGGCAGAGGGGAGGGAAGGTGCTCGCAGCATTTGTGTATGTGTATCGAAAGTACATTTTTTAATAGGACTGGCAACCCTGTAAGGTACTGGTGTGACTTCGATGGTCAAAGACACATATTTTCAAGTAAATGGATTTTAACTTTGAGGAAAAAATATGATGGGCATGAGTACACATTAAATAAAAAAATAAACTTCTTTAAAAAAAAAAAACACAGGTTCTATGGGATGCTAGATAACTAAGAGGACACTGAGTGTCTGAGCACTTCATCCTTTCAGATCTGTCTCTCCATCCACGCACGACAAGTGCTGAGACCTGTAAACGTCTACAATCCTAACTTGGAAACATCTGTATTCCCCACTCTGACACTACAGGACACAAAAGCACAAAGAAACTCAAGTCCATTTGCTTAGTAAAATGAAATCCCCTCCTGGCTCTCCTATGATTTCATTTACTTTTTATAGCTTGGCTTTTCAAACACAGTAATTGCTTTCTTTTTTTAAAGACATGGATTTACACCACATTTGAGTGTCCCTATATATAGGTTTCAGTCCATTATAATAGCAACCTCATAAGATCCACCCTTGAAGACCTAAATATAACAACAATTTAGGAATAGGGCCTAGTTTTCCTTCCTATAAAGCAAAAATATTAAAATCATCAAAGACAACTTGCCCAACTGCCACCAAAAGACAATTCCTAAACCCAGCTGTTATGACATCCTCAGAAAAAAAATGCACAATTTCTTCCAGGAAATTTGTGGTCGGCGAATTCTATAAGATTAAAAGAAAAAAATTACATCATGTTTCGTTTCTGTGAGCTCCTACAATCTCCAGTTCAAATATTGGTACTTGAGCCTTACAGTTAGAAAAGCAGTGATTCTAGACTGCTTAGAATTCTTGGGACTCACTTCTGTTCTTCAGCTACTTACGTCCTACGAAAGTCAAGTACTTTACCCCAAACCACAGAGCTCCAGGTCACAACATGGTACAGTCCAAAAAAACAAGTGCTTTGGAATCAGACCAGGTCCAAACCCAGCTCTAGGGCTTGCCTGCTCACCGCCCTGAGCCCATGCCCTTCCTCCAGACTGGGAGGGAACCCCTTGTGCAGCGCTCAGAGTTAAAGGGCACTGGTAGAGGAGGTACCGGCTAGAGGCCCTGACATCGACAGGCTCCTACAAAGTCAACTAGGTGATGATGTCCCTGACGATGACCCAGGTTTTGGAATACTCTCTTTCATCTCTTCATTTCTCAGAGGAGGAAAAGTAAGGGCCAGAGACATTATGTCCAAACCAACAACGTGCCGCTCAGTAGGGGGTGTAGGGAGCAGGCAATTGAGGCCTCTGATCTGAGCAGAACGTCTAAGCGTGATGAACAAAAGCATAAAAAACATTCAGGTCCACCAGGGGCTCGACCTCCAAGGACAGCTGGCTAAGTCTCATCATTGCTGGGTGCCGGCAGAAATAAGAACCTTCTCCCCAAAAGAAGGCCTCCGAGGGATGATAGGGGTCATCCGTTCTAGGCAACTTTCCAGTATCCCCTCATCTCTGCCTGGCCACCTGAGACCATTCACTGGAGCGGCTGCCCTCGGGTCGGATGTCCCCCAACACCCCGCGGCTGCAAGAGCAGCACAGAATACCCGAAGCTGCCCTGGATCCCATGCACAAAACACGCAGGAGCAGCTGAACGTGACGCAGATTCGCTACCGAACGACAGACTCTCGGCTGCTGGAAGGCAAGTTCTCATAGAAATCCATTTGCTTCGAATCAAAAGCGCCCCTCATATCAACCCCTCAACAATTTGCATCTCAGATCTCTCTTCGGGCGGAGATGTGACTTCAAGAGTCAGGTGCCGGACACGGAAGTCCCTGTCGCTGAGATGCCCCCCACCCTCCCGGGCTCAGATTTTCCTCCACAGTCGGTTTTCCTGAAGTGGCTGGAAGTAAATCCAAGCCAGATTCAGACACCCTTGAACAAAGAGGAAAGGATGACAGATTTCAAGATGAAGTAAAATTCATTTGCCAGGAAAAAAAAACAAAACCACAGAACAGAACCAGGTTCCTCCTTGTCTCTCGGTGCCCTAATTTGAAAAACCACTTCGTCAAAAGGGAAGCCAGAAATGAAGAAACCTAAGACGGATATGAAAACGAATTCACTCTATACACATCCGCAGCTGCAAAGCCAAAACCAAACCCAGGACAGGACACAAGCGAGCCAGGTTAACGCTGCACTCAACACCATCATCAGCTGGAACGTTCTCTAACGAGAGCCTGTATTTAAGCAGCAACCATACTCGACTTTAGTAAGCTTTAACCTCTTGTAACTCAAGGATTTGACAACAGACATCGTATGGCTACTGCAATGGCCCAAGCAATGTTCTCTCTAAGGTAGGAGCTGTACTTACACAACCCAGGCATCTTAGTTGTTTAGGAGTCTCTCATTAGCATAAAATGCATCAGAGATGATGTCAAGGAGCTCTTTGAGAATGAGACAGGCACCGGCGTATGCACAACCTGCCCAACGCAGTTTAAACCCGGTCAGCTTCCTACAACTGCTGCTCGGGAGCTCACCATCCCTGCCCTTGTCCCCTTTATCTCATTTTCGTCTCAAATGATTTTGTGGAAAATCAAGTTTTCAGAGCCACACTGAGATAAAAACAGAGAGGAAGGCAAACCATAAGAGACTCTTAACCACAGGGAAAAAACTGAGGGCCGCCGGAGGGGCAGTGAGGTGGGGGATGGGGTAACTGGGTGACAGGCACCAAGGAGGGCACGGGATGTGATGAGCACTGGGTGTTAGAGAAGACTGATGGATCACTGACCTCTACCTCCAAAACTAATAATACACCACAGGTTAACTAAATGCAATTTAAATAAAGTAAATGTAGAACTAAAAAAATAAAACAAGGCTAGGGAGGTCGTTTTCATAAGCTCCTCTGGACTGATACTACAATAAGGGAGGAAAGTAAAAGCAAGAACTATTGAGCATGATTCTGCAGATCCTACTAGCTGGTCATTAAACTGACGGCAGAGTGGTACCGAGCGGCTTTGGGGACAGCGGCAGCCAGGGACGGGTGGTGAGGGATGCGTCTTCAGCTGAACTGTCTTTGTCAACTCCTGCACCTCACGCAGTCCTGATGCATGTTATGTGTTAGATAAGGGAATAAGTGAATGACCAGACTGCATCATTCATGCAACAATGAGGTTGGATTTCAGTCCTACCTTTGACCAGGACAAGTTCTAAGATAAGACACATGGTCAAGTCACAACCGAGGAGGAAATGTTTCATTATCTATTTAAATGAGATTAACAGAATGGATGATATCAAATGATACTCCATCGATCCCATAAATTTTTATTATCTAAAGTCGGGTTATACAACCGCCTCACACCTATGATAGCTGCTATTAAAAAAAAAAAAATCAAGTGTTGGTGAGGTTGTAAAGAAATTGGAACGCTTGTGTGCTGCTGGTGGGAATGTAAAATGGTGCAGCCACTGCAGAAAACAATATGGCAATTCCTCAAAAACCTGAAAACAGAATTACCATACGATGAGGCAATTCCCCTTTTGAGCATGTATACCCAGAAAAACTAAAGGTAGTATCTTAAAGACCTATGTACACTCGTGTTCATGGCAGCATTATTCACACAACCAAAAGGTAGAAAAAATCCAAGTGTCCATGTATGGATGAGTGGATACGCAAGATGTGGTAGAATATTCTCCAGCCCTAAAAAGAAAGTTCTGACCCATGCAATACAACACCGATGAATCTTGAGGACGTTACACTAAGTGAAAGGAACAAGTCACATATGGACAAAAACTGTATGACTCCACTTATGTGAAACGCCTAGAACCATGAGATTCAGAGACAGAAAATAGAAGGGTGGCTGCCAGGGGCTGGGGGAGGGGAATGGGCATCATCATCTAAGGGGCACAGGAGTTTCAGTTTCAAATGAAATCAGGGGGCACCTGAGTGGCTCAGTTACGTGTCCGACTCTTGATTTTGGCTCAAGTCATGATCTCAGGATGGTGAGATCGAGCCCCACATTCAACTCTGTGCTGGGTTTGGAGCCTCCTTCAGATTTTCTCCCTCTCCCTCCCCCCACCCCACCACCCCACCCCTGCCTTGCTCTCTCCCTCTCTTAAAAAAAAAAAAAAAAAAAAAAAAGATATTCACGGCACATAAATTATCCCTCAATATACCTGATTTCACAATAAAAATATTTTCAAAAGTTCCCCTGACAGCCTCTCATTCTTCACATGGACAAACGTTCAATCACCCACTCATATGCAGGTGACGTAGGAGCTCCTCTGTCGGGAACAGGAGACACCCTCTGGCTCCCCCTCTTGAAAAGCGTCAGAGAAGCTGGGGGACGCGGGAATGGCTGCAGAGCTGGGAAGTGGGAAAGCCAGCGTGGAGAAGCCAACCTGACTTCGACGCCACGCGCCACCTACCGTCCTGCCGCCTTTTCTGACCTGTCCCCCTTGCTCTGCGAACAAGGAAGCAGAGGCTCCGGAAGGTTAGGAGACTCCCCCACGATCCCACACCTGGCCAGCAGGCCACGGGCAAGAAGTCAGGCCAACCAGCTGTCAGTCTCACGTTCTTTCCAATGTAGCGCAGAAAAACGCTTCTGGGGAGAAGATGTCCCGCTGGGGTCTCCCGGGAATCTCCGAGGAAGTCCATCCCCACGGTTTCAACCTTCTCCCCGAGGGCAACGTTCATTCCATCATTCACTGCATTTATTTTCATTCACCTAATTCTTAATTTCATTTATTTTTTCACTTTACCATTCCTTCAACGAATCCTTTATAAGAACTAATTTTTCTTAAAAATGTCCTCTGGGCACATGTCCTCCCTTACAGCTACCGCTCGTGACTCAGTCGGCAGATATTTATGAACTGCCTACTAATATGCATGCCAGTAACACGCGTTTCTTCAAGGACTCTTCGGGCAGAGACGGAGGGGACTACTAATTACTAACTACTAAATAGTGGCCAACGCGGCCGCCATTTAGAATTATCACAAAGCAGTAAAAAAAGAAATACCATCAAAACATAAGCAAGGGACAAAATGCATAGCACCACCAACAGCGGCCAACAGGAAAAAGAGTTCCCTGTAAATTCACCGTCGGCTTCCATGCACATTCCAAACAAACTTTCCTACTTGTAAAAGGGACCTGGCAATTAGTGAACATTTATGGAGCACAGCACCAGGGCCTTTCCTCAAGGCAACTTTGAGAAGTATCAGTATCTCAATTTCGAACAAGGCCGCTAAGGCGCCAAGAATCAAATGACCGGCCCAAGGTCACAAAGCGAAAATGATCTTTCTAGATTTGAGGCCAGGCCTGTCCAAATTCAAATACCATCCTTACCCTAAAATTCAGTGATGTCTACGCAATTTAAAAAAAATAAACACAGGTAGCATTATAGTACAGACTTGTAATTTTAAAGTTAAGAGACCAGTGGGAATGCAAATACATTATTTATTCATTCAAAAACTTTGGAGCTCTTCTTAGGGACCCAGGACTGCTTCTTCTTAGAGCCCAGGACTCGAGATGTTGGCAGAAGTTGAGAGAGACCTACACCTGTTTTATCCATCCTGCTTTCAAGGGGATGACAGTCTAATAAAGGCAATGCCAATCTTCGATTCTGGGAAGGGAGATAAGAAATGGATGCAAATGGATTTCAAATAAAAACACAAACCAGAAACTCTGGACGTTCCCCACAGGAGCTAGGAATAAGTGTCACAGAAAGGGGAAGAGAGACTAACGTTGCCCTTGCAGCACGGACAAGAAGCGAGGGCTGAGTGGATAGACACCGGGAAGGCATCCAGCAGAGACAAAGTGCACCAAAGGTCTCGAGCAGTGCTACCAAACTGAACTAAAATGGGAGCCACGTACTTTAAATTTTCTTGTAACTGTATTTAAAAAGTAAAAAGAGAGGCGCCTGGGTGGCTCAGTTGGTCAAGTGTCTGCCTTCAGCTCAGGTCACAATCCCAGAGTCCTAGGATCGAGCCCTCCTCAGGCTCCCTGCTCAGCGGGGACCCTGCTTCTCCCTCTACCCCTCACCCTGCTCACGTGCACGTGCTCCCTCTCTGATAAATAAAACCTCAAAGAAATAAAATAAAAAGGTAAAAAGAAACCGCTGAGATTAATTTTAATATTCTTTAGCCCATGCATCCTAGTTATTATTTTACCATGTAAACTGTGAGTCATGAGGTGACTTACAATTGTTTTTTCACGCTAAGTTTGCAGAACCCAGCTTGGGTTTTGCGTTTCCAGCACCCTTGAGTGGTAGTGGCCACACTTCACGTGCTCAACAGGCACACGTGGCTCACGGCTACCGATGGGGACATACAACCAAACTATATAGGATGGGGGGAGGGGTGGTGGTGTTTTTGAGGGGCAGTGACTAAACCAACTAAGCCAAAGCAACGACTTCATGAGAAATCCTAAAGAGAGGGTTTAAGGTTCAGCTGAATTTAGACAACAGGAAGTCGGTAACTTCTAGGACAGATAACATGAGGTATCAAACAATGACCCAACAAGCTACTGTGCTACCCCCGAGAACTGAGACCCCCAGGGATGGCAACCCTCTGCACTCCATCCCATCTGCCCGTCCGTGTCCCTCAGTGGGTCCGGGCCCCCTCAGTCCCTTTCTGGGGGGGGCCTGTGACCTGCCAATCTCCTTCTATCAGTCCCACAATGATGTCTTCACCCATCTGAAGCCTCTTGGCCCCTTCGTTTTCTTGGATAAACAGTATTCGTCCCTAATGGAAGTCAATTCTGAGGGTCCCATCTTTCCACCCCCCCTCTCCTGGACGAGCCGGTCCCCCTGCAGCTTGCCTTCAAGCGTCGCTAATCGTGGGGGCGGCCGCGAGGCCTTCCGGTTCCCTACCTTAAACCTCTGCCACTTCCTACTTTTCCCTGACGTGTTCTCAATTCTCCATCATCCACACGGACACTGTTCCAACCTTGCTGCACTTACCCGGGTAGCTCCCACCACCTTAAAGCCCCTAACGGTCAGCCTATAATCCTGGCTCCCCTATTATTTTAAAAGCACATTCCCTCAACTTCTGTCCAAACCTCAAAATCTTTCGGTCCCTTGACTGGCCCACGTGCCCACCTCAGAAGGCAGGAGGCTCTCACGTCCCAGGCTACCCGCTGGGCCCCACGGCCAGCCCACCCCGACCCCAGGGCATCTGCGGCTCAGCCTCTCCTCCTCCAATGCCCCCATTTCCTTGCCGCGCTCCCACGCTTGCCTTTCTAGCCCTGCACCGGGTAAGTCTTGCCCCTGCCCTGTGCCTTTGTTTCGCTCTTTTGCCGCCAAAGATACTCCTTCAAAAGCTCTCCTCTACTTTTCAACCATCTGTACTCGGTCACTATTCCTAAACATGACAAACGGCGCTTCCATTCCCACACGCTCTTGGAATGGCTTCCAGTGATTTCTAAACTCCAAATCCAATGGCCTCTGCTTGCTGATTTGCAACCAATGAAGAAAAGTCCTGAGGGAAAAGAAAGTAAAAACTCAGCCACATCGGGAGACACTCACCTGTAACACCTTCCGCCATCCGTCGATACGGACATCTACACACAAGTCCTTTCCCATTCTGCAGGCAGTCTTAATTATTATTTATTAATTATTATTTATTAATTATTTATCTCCCACCCGGCTCCTCCCATAGTACCAACCTCCCTCCTTCCAAGCGCTATGAACATACAAACAAGACTGCCTTTTACGATCTTATATTCCACAAACACAAGATCGTATTATACATGGTTCTTTGCCTCGCTATTTCTGGTGGGAACCCTTCCAGGTCAGGAGGGATGGGGATCCGAGGCATGGCCGTGCCACCTTCCACCCAACCGTGCCCCTGCTGAAAGCATCCACTTACTTGCCAGTTCTTTGCCACTACAAACAATGCTGCAATAAATATTCTTGTACCAACGAATTACATACAGCTGCTTTTATTTCTACGGAATCAAGTCCCAGGAGAGGAACCACTGGGTCAAAGGCCGTGTGCATTTTAAATTTTAACAGACTCTGCCAGAACTCTTCCTGCAGGGGCTATTCCCACCAGCACGGCAGGAAGACTGCCTTTTCCCAGCACTCCTGCCAGCAGGAGGTACTGTCCCTTCTTAAATTCTTAGCAGTCTGACAACCTGATGAACAAAGTCTAAAAACTCTCCCTCACTGCTCCCCTGCTCTGTGGCATTCAAGAAGTTAAGTCCCTCCTCTGTCTCCTAGTCTCATTTTACCTCCAGCAATGAAGCAGACGACAAGGTTGTGTCCCTGTCCCTTTCTCCTCTCTGCACTCGCTCTTCTCCGACGAGACCATCCCGTCACAGGGTTTTAGTCATCATGTCTAGAGGCGGAACCCAAACCTGCATATCCAGCCACGACCTCTCTCAGGAGCTCCAGACGTCTGTTGGTAGGACAGTTCTCACAGGTGGCACAGCCTGCTGCCAGCTCAGACATCAGGAGGCCCAAATCCAAATCCCCCTTGACTCGCTCCAACTCGCCCGGGCTTGAGCAGCCAGGGTCCTGTTCTACTCTTCCCTACGCACTGCACACAGGCAGCCAGCCGCCCATGCTGGGCAGTTCTCCACCCCCTTCCTGTCCATCAGGCACAGGTCCCTCCCGCATCTCCAGGACTC
This sequence comes from Procyon lotor, assembly GCA_028646535.1. NCBI lineage: Eukaryota > Metazoa > Chordata > Mammalia > Carnivora > Procyonidae > Procyon > Procyon lotor. The sequence goes on from CM053608.1 coordinate 9,015,186, forward strand.
CTGCAACGGCCCGCTCGCACCCCCAGCTCCAGCACGTGCCCAGTGAGTGCAACCCGACCCTGTGAGTGCGACCCTCCCACCCCCTCCCCAGGGGCAGGTGACGCTGACCCCCAACTCCCTCAACCACACTTGTAAGATCTTCTGAGCTCTGCTCCCATCTACTTTCCAGCCTTTTGGTGGGCAACTCCCTCCGACCCCCAACCCTGCACAGGCACGTCCGGTTGCTGGAGCAGCGAGGAGGTTCTTTTCTGAAAGGAGAGAAAACTGCAAGAAGGACAGAGAAGGTAAATGGATGCTTCCTGGAATTCCCTCGCCGCCCTGGCCCTGCCAAGGCAATGTCTCTCTCTTTCTTAGCTTTAAAGAGGAAAACCGTCAGATAAAAGAAACTGGGTAAGTTAATGAATCAGATAAGATAAACTGACGAGAAACTACAATGGTGTGTAGTGTGTACTCCAAAATGTCTAAAATTCGAAGATGAAAGAACAGAAAAACCACCCTAACCCAAAATCACCCTCCATTTACACAAACCGGCAGAGAAGAGTTTCACAATCACATGAGTCTCCTGAGAGAGTTTCCATGGATCAGTCATAACCGCTGGCATTAAAACTCAGCAAGAGAGCCCTCTCATGTTATAATAGGAAAAAAATCACTAGGGTGAACTGAACAAAACTTACTACATAAAACTGGAAGAGATGAAGCTCAAAAACTATGGGGCATAATAATTCAAACTAGTCATCTGAAATACAATGAAAATGACTTAATAAGCATTTACTTGATGCCTGAGTTAAACTTTGTCCTGAGTAATTGAGGAAGGACAATAAATAAGAGATAAGCCTAGCGACCTTAAGGAGTATACACACCGGGGGCACCTGGGTGGTTCAGTCCATTGAGCTTCTACCTCTTGATTTCAGCTCAAGTCATTCTCTCTCTCCCTCTGCCTCTCTACCCGCTTCCCTGCTCTCAGGAGCACACAAGTGTGTGCTCTTTCGCTAGCTTGCTCTCAAAAAAAGAAAAAAAAAAGTATACATACGAGCTAGAGGGATGAAACCTACACCCATGAAGGGAGATAAGGGATGAAAAAATAGATTTTCAAGGGCATAAAGTCAATACACATGGAAAATTAATAGGAATAGCATGAGATAAATCAAAATACCTTTTCTGAACTCTGGTATGTGGAAAAGATCCCTGCATTTTTTTTGTCAAAGCAAACAGAATAATGATCTGCTCCACCTAAGTTGTTAAAAAAAAAATCCGCCTAACAGTATCTTAAATGTTTTCTAGCCTCGCAGTAATGATTAGAATCCAAGTTTCAACCACGCTTCACACTTTGGAAAGACTGAGCGCTGCTCCACCATCCCCGGGCTCCAGCCTCTTCCGATGGGAACTGTCAACAATCCATCTCCCGTTCTAATGGCGGGATGCGGTGTCACAGATAATTTAAACAGCTGTCAGAGCCGAGCAGCTCTTCAGAATTCCATCTGGCTTGTAAAACACACACATGCTCTCCGCCCTGCCCCCTCTCAAGAAAGAACCAGGAGGAAGGATATGAAGTCAGACAAACTGGGATCCAGTCCCAGCTGTATGCCTCACAGTATCCTCAGCTACAATATGGAGCCCCAAAATCCTTCTCCCATAGTGGTGGGACGCAGTCATTTTAAGAGCCATGTGACAGGACCCGGCACAGCAGCTGATGCACAAGAGAGACTCAGTGAGTCAGTAACCCTTCCTTTCCCCTGACTTCCCTCGAGCCCCTCCACCTCTCGCAGCATGTCATTTCCAAAGGGCAGTTCTGTAAAGCACAATCTCAAAGCCAAAGAGACAAAATTCTATGCCAAACTCTGAAGGTGGGGATTTATAGAACGTTAAACATGTAACAGGCGGAGACGTGTTTTACACCCGCTTTCCAGATTGCCTGCCACAGGTGCACCTTCCGTGGCACAGGTGATCTGATCGAGCCGCTGCGTCCAAAAGCCCCAGCGGCACCGCAGGTGCCACGAGAGCCTTCTCATTACGGCTGAGAAAGCCGGGGGCCTCTAGCCTAGAGCAGGCGAGGAGGAGGACACCCAGGAACCGCAGCCCGCTGCTCACACTTACCTGGGAGGAGACGGTGGGCAAGTCATTTCTCTCATGTGTCCTCTAAAGTGAACCTGGAATGACTCTAAGGTCTCTCCTGGTATTTTAGGATTCGAATAGTTCAGGCCCTCCAAATGCTGCACTGTAAGATTTTAAGGTGGGGTGGGTGGATATATTATGTATTTCTGTGATAGCATCACAAACTGTCCTGTGGCTAATTCTATGAAATACCATCATATACGACAGAATCATGACTCAAAGGGTTTAGTTGATGGGTTTGCCTTTGCTTTTAACAACCCCACCCACCCACTCAGCATAGACGTAGAAAAAACAGGGTTTTTTGCAAAACTACATTCAATCAAAAACTCAAAAGGAGGATAAAATAAAATATGTAAGGATTATCTTTCTCTCCCTACTCTGTGAACTCCTTTTTTTCTCAGCAAACTCTCATAGCAAAAAAAAAAAAAAAAAAAAAGGATGAGAAATGTGAAGAGATACACATAAAATGGAACAGAACAATGGAGGGAGGGGGTAGAGGGAATCAGGACTTGGTCATAAAAGGTATGGAATAAACTGGCCAGAACAGAAGACAGTCTCTTTGAATTTGAGCTCTGCTCAAACACTACATTTTTACTAACCACTCCTTTTTTCTTTCCATAAAGAAATTCAGCACAGTATCAGCTTTGATATATTTATAATACTTCTCTTGGCAAAAGTCCAGAGTCTACATTTGGTTTGAAAAGAAGGTTCTTCCTGCATAGAAGCTATCTCAAAAAGCCAAAACACACATTCAAAAAAGCCGAGCCTCTCGTTAACATTTCTCAAGCAGACAGTAGCTATGCACCATTTGGTACCCACCAGAATCCCTCCAAAAGTATCAAAAGGCTGCCAACTTCTCTATGCATTTATAAGAATAATCCTGAAAAAGTGTTTGCTTGCAAAAGAATGCCATTTTGCCTGTTATGCTCATCAAAAGTTTACTGTCTCCCCAGGGAGAGTTCACTGGTTTTAGTGACTTGGACAAATACTAAAAGAGCTATAATTAAATGGATTTCTGAGAGCCAGATAAGGTATAAAAACTGAGGACAATCCCAGGGGAACTAAAATTATGCTTCATGCATGTTTAAATTATATACTCATAAGGTCACTGTCAGACACACCTTTGAGGAGAAAAACACATCAATACTACAGAAGGAAGTATGTCCTGAGACAAGCCATTTCACGGTTCAGTACTGAGAGTGGCTCAAGTAACTGTGCTATTCAAAATAAATATTTCAGGCCCAATTATCTTAATATGATAAGAAAAATCTGAGAAGCCACACAATTGAAATTCAGTTCATTTGAATAAAGGGAGATACTCAGGAAAACAGCAGCCTGAGGTCAAGTCCAAGGGAGAGAGCTTCTACTTTTCAAAAGATCAAGCACAGTTGTCCAAAGTTTCCTTTTGGACAACTCCTTCTGGAATAGAACAGCGTCCCTGGCCCTTAAAATGACAATTGCATTTTACAAATGGAGTGGCTACCTAACATACGTAGGGAGTCATTTTTTAACATCACTCTGTGTCACAGAGCACTCAGCCAACGGTAATAAGGCCTGAAAAGAACCGTTCTTTCATTTTTTTGTCTACTTCCTAGGGTTAAGAGGGGGAGCAGCCTATTAATTTATGTATCTACACAGCACTAGCTCCCGGGTCTCCTCAAGCCCCTCACCTCCAGGGAAACCAGCCAGAATAAAGGCGGTAACCTGGGACTCAAAGGGCACGTCTGTAACGTTTTAAAAGACCTGTTGTAATAACACCACCATAAAACTTCCAAGATGGTCCATGCCACGAGTATATAGCACCGGCTGGTACGAACCGTAGGCATTATTATCACATATATGCTCACTTAGCACGCACATTAGTGCCCGGTACAGTGTAGAGCGTAGGTAAGGCCGCAGTGGTTTCCACATAGTCAAGGACAGGCAAACACCTGTGAGTGTCTGTTGGCTTCCAGGAGCCTCAGGTACTATGGCCTCTGCAGGAGCGAGGGGAACTCCTAAGGGCTTCAGCAAGGCCCGCTGCCCCCAAGGGCCCATCACCACCCGCCTGCTGGCTGATGCCGAGAACCCACCCTCAGATCTGCAGGCTTCTCTTCACTGCAGTCCTGCCAAGCGCTTCCAGAAAATATTTTGCTACTTTCTAGCCACGCCCCCACCTCCAATTTTAAAACTCATTCCTGGGGCTCCTGGGTGGCTCGGTCGTTAAGAGTTTGCCTTTGGCTCGGGTCTCGATCCCAGGGTCCTGGGATCGAGCCCCACAGAGGGATCCCTGCTCAGCCGGAAGCCTGCTTCTCCCTCTCCCACTCCCCCTGCTTGTGTTCCCTCTCTGGCTGTGTCTCTTTGTCAAATAGATAAATAAAATCTTTAAAAAACAAAAACAAAAAAAAAAAAACCTCATTCTTGAAGGAAAGACACAAAGTGTAAGGAAGACCTGATACATACATACATATTTGAGAAAAGCTCCCACGTTGATTAAGAACTCTTTCCCCAGACTGAGAACTTCTGCTCTAACTAAGGCTCTGACATGTTTTGTGAATCCTTCAGAGATAATCCACGGTATCTACCTATCTATGCATTCATTAATATGTATACACACAGCCCTATGTAAATATAGATCCATATATAATCCTATATAGAGATACATCTATATATATACATATATATATTTTGCCTTATAACTTAATATAACTATAAATGATAGTTATTTTGTCAATTTAAAGAATGTTTTGGGGATGAGATTAGCATTTAAATCCATGAACTTGGAATAAAACAGGCTGCCCTTCATGTGAGTAGGCCTCATCCAAGCAGTGGAAGGCCTGAATAGAACAAAAAGACCTGCCTGAAAAACAGGAGAGAAAGGAAAACTCCTAAATTCATTCCATGAGGCCAGAATTACCCTGATACCAAAACCAGAAAAAGACACCACAAAAAAAGAGAACTATAAGCCGGGATCTCTGGTGAACAGAGAAACAAAAATACTCAACAAAATACTTGCAAAACAAATCCAACAATATATTTTAAAAAATCATTCACCATAATCCAGTGGGATTTGTTTCTGGGTTGCAAGGATGGGTCAATATTGGCAAATCAATGTCATACATCACATCAAGGGTAAGAACCATATGATCACCTCAATAGATGTAGAAAAAGCATATGACAAATACCACATCCACTCACGATAAAAACCCTCAACAAAGTAGGTTTAGAGGGAACATACTTCAGTATAATAAAGACCATAATACACGAAAAACCCACAGTTAACATCAGATTGGTAAGGAAGAAGTAAAACTTTCACTATTTGCAGATGACATTATGCTATATATAGAAAACCTGAAAGACTCCACCAAAAAAAACCTGCTGAACCTGATAAATGAATTCAGGAAAGTCACAGAATACAAAATCAATGTACAGAAATCTGTTGCATTTCTATACACCAATCATGAAGCAGCAGAAAGAGAAATTAGGAAAACAATCCCACTTATAGTTGCACCAAAACCAGGAAGATATCTAGGGATCAACCTAACAAAAAGACCTGTACTCTGACAACTATAAAACACTGATCAAAGAAGTTGAAGATGACACAAATGGAAAAATATTCCATGCTCACAGATGAGGTCAGATATCGTTAAAATGTCCACACTACCCACAGCAGTCTATAGCAATTCCCATCAAAATACCAATAGCATTTGTCACAGAGCTAGAATAATTCTAAAATAAGTACAGATCCACAAAAGACCCCAAAGCCATCTTGAAAAAGAAAAAGCTGGAGACATCACAATTCTGGACTTTGAGTATATTACAAAGCCGTACTTATCTGGGGCTCAGGGTGGCTCAGTTGGTTAAGCGTCTGCCTTCGGCTCAGGTCATGATCTCAGAGACCTTGGATAGAGCCCCACATTGAGCTCTCTGCTCAGCGGGGAGTCTGCTTCTCCATCTCCCTCCCCCTCTGCCACACCCTACCCCTCCTTGGTCCATCTTTCCCTCTCTCACTCTCAAATAAATAAAATCTTAAAAAAAAAAAAAAAGGGGGGGCGCCTGGGTGGCTCAGAGGTGGCTCAGCTCAGGATCCTAGATCCTGGGATCGAGCCCCGCATCGGGCTCCCTGCTCAGCGGGAAGCCTGCTTCTCCCGCTACCATTCCCTCTGCTTGTGTTCCCTCTCTCACTGTGTTTCTCTCTTTCAAATAAATAAAATCTTAAAAAAAAAAAAACTGTACTGATCAAAACAGTATGGTATGGCACAAAAACATAGATTCATGCAACAGAATGGAAAACCCAGAAATAAACCCACAATTATATGGTTAATTAATCTTTGACAAAGAAGGAAAGAATAACCAATGGGGGAAAAATGTCTCTTCAAGAAATGGTATTGGGAAAACTGGACAACAGCATGCAGAAGAATGAAAACGGACCACTTCCTTACACCATACACAAAAATAAATTCAAAATGGATTAAAGATCTAAATGTGAGACCTGAAACCATAAAAATCCTAGAAAAGAGCACAGAGGGTAATTTCTTTGACATTGACCACAGCAACTTTTTCTAGATAGGTCCCCTGAGGCAAAGAAAACAAAAGCAAAAATAAACTGCTGGGACCACATCAAAATAAAAAGCTTCTGCAGAGCCAAGGGAAAAAAGCAATGAAACTAAAAGGCAACTTATGGAATGAGCGAAACTATTTGCAAATGATGTCTTTGATAAAGGGTTAGTAACCAAAATAAATAAAGAACTTATAAAACTCAACACCCAAAAAATAATCCAATTTACAAACGGGCAGAAGACATGAACAGACCTTCCTCTAGAGACATACAGACATGTGAAAAGATGCTCATCATCACTTATCAAGGAAATGCAAATCAAAACCATAATGAGCTATCATCACCTCACAGTTCTCAGTGGCTAAAGTCAACAAGACGAGAAACAACAGTGGTTGGCGAGGATGTGGAGAAAAAGGAACCCTCTTGCAAACTGGGGCAGTCACGGTGGAAAACAGTATGGAGGTTCCCCAAAAAGTTAAAAATAGAGCTACCCTACAATCCAGCAATTGCACTACTGGGTATTTACCCATAGAATACACAACAACACTAATTCAGAGGGATACACGCACCCCTATGTTTACAGCAGCATTACTTACAATAGCCAAGATGTGGAAGCAGCCGAGTGTCCAGCAACTGATGAACAGATAAAGATGATGCAGTATAGACACACAATGGAATACTACTCAGCCATAAAAAAGAATGAAGTCTTGCCATTTGCAATGACATGGATGGAGTTAGAAAGTATCATGCTAAGAGAAATAAGTCAGTCAAAGACAAATACCATCTGATTTCACTCATATGTAGAATTTAAGAAAGAAAACCAATGAGCAAAAGGGGAAGAGAGAAAGAGAAAGAGAGAGAGAGACACACACACACACACACCAAAACAGACTCCTAACTACAGAGAACAAACATATGGTTACTAGCAGAAGTGGGTGGGGGGAAAGGGGAAATAGGGGGTGAGGATTATCATTATCATTATCATTAGCTCACTTGCGATGAGCACCTAGTGATTAAAATTAAAACATCAAAAAAAATTTTTTTAAACACCTGCCCTGGGGTTCCTGGGTGGCTCGGTGGGTTAAACTTCTGCCTTTATCTCAGGTCATGATCTCAGGATCCTGGGATCAAGCCCCACATCAGGCTCTCTGATCAGCAGGGAACCTGTATCCCCCTTTCTCTCTGCCTGCCTCTCTGCCTACTTGTGATCTCTTTCTCTCTGTCAAATAAATGAATAAAATCTTAAAAAAAAAAAAAAAAAAAAAGACCTGCCTGAACAGGACTTTATCAGACTTTATCTGCACCACTGGCTCTCCTGAGTCACCAGGCTGTCTGCCCACAATGCAGATTTTGGATTTACCAGCCCCTAAGATCATGTGAGTCACTTCCATATACTAAAACTCTTTTGATATAGCAGCATTATCAACAATAACCAAATCATGGAAAGAGCCCCAATGTCCATCAACTGATGAATTAATAAAGAAGATGTGGTACACGGGGCTCCTGGGTGGCTCAGCTGTGGGGTGACTCAGACCTGCCTTTGGCTCAGGTCATGATCCCAGGGTCCTGGGATGGAGCTCCGTGGCCGGCTCCCGGTTCAGCGGGAATGGGACCCTGCTTCTCCCTCTCCCTCCGCCTACTTGTCAATTAAATAAAATCTTAAAAAAAAAATAGATGTAGTACATATATACAATGGAATATTAGTCATCAAAGAATGAAACATTGACATTTGCAATAACCTGGATGGAGTTAGAGTGTATTATGTTAAGCAAAATAAGTCAATCAGAGAAAGACAAATGCCATATTTCACTCACATTTGGAATGTAAGAAACAAAACAGATGAATATAGGGGAAGGGAAGGAAAAAAGAAGAGAGGGAAACAAACCGTAAGGGACCTTTAACAATAGAGAACAAACTAAGGGTTGACAGAGGGAGGATGGGTGATGGGGATTAAGGAAGGCGCTTACGGTGATAAGCACTGGCTGTTATATGGAAGGGATGAATCACTGAATTCCACTCCTGAAACCAGTTTTACACTGTATATTAACTAAAATTGAAATAAAAATTTGAAAAAAATAAAATTGTAAAAATCCACAAAAAATAAAACTCTTCTTGGATCCTTAGGACACGGCATTCTAATACACTTTATAGAACCCTAACATACGATACGGACACATATGCACATACACACATATATATGTATATAAATATATTAAACTAAAAAGTTTTAAGTAATAGCTATCCTTACTACATGCAATATACTTAGATACTTTCTATTGCATACTACGCTTTGTTATTCTACCTCATGTGTCTTAATACGGGTACTGGTCAAAAAAGAAAAGCCAGAAAACCACTGGAATAAAAAAAAGTCTATCCCTAGAATTAAAAAACAATTTTTAAAGAAAACAACCTGACCCACTAAACTGATGGCACTGTCTGTGACAATTTGAAAAACACTGTTTTACTCAAAAGACTGCATACTGTATAGTGTTCTGCCCCTGAATGTCTTCATGTAACAGACCACAGAAATTATTCCATATTTATGGATACCAATTTTGTAGATATTTTCTTATAACGACAGTGACATAAGGAAAAAGAGTGAAAATAAGGGTTTCCAAAAGGCCCAAACAGAATCACTGAGTACCGAAATCAAGTTTAAACCAAGTCACAATTTACCTTACGGCTGATTTTAGGGTTTCCACAAAGTGGACGACAAAAGGAACTAAGAGCAGTAGGTACACATCCTCTTTGGACACTTGTGACCCATGAGATCTTTCATTCCTTTTACTGAAACATTAGTACTGCTGCTCTCCCTCTCATTTATTTTCCAGCAAAGATTCCAGTCAAGAGTAGGAAATTCAATTTCGGGCTTGACCATCAGGCTTACAAGACCAGGTTAAATTATATGAATTCAATTACACATGCTGACTAAATACAAAGGCAGGAAGGCACATCCCTGTTACCCAAATCATCCCCTCCCCCAATTTCCTTTCTACGAATTTCTCCATTTCTACCTGAAATGAGCTGAATATCTTCTATTACCATGAAAGTCTTAAACTCATTTACTTCCTACCTATTTACATATCCCAAACACAATTTCTCATATCAAAAAGCACAAATCAGTTTCTTTCAGCCTTTTAAATAGCAGTCTATAGCGTCAAGAGCATACAGAATCAAAGAGGAAGGTACCCATGGTTGGGGCCTTAGAAATTCTCTTCCCAGGATTCATGACTACATTCAGTTCTGCGGAGGGGCCCCAGGGACTTCCCCATCCCCATCTCAGGGGAGTAAGAAAGCCACCAGGACACATGAACCCTTTTGTCCTCTGCCTCTGCTTTACGTACTCACAAAATTCCACTTTAGCTTTTTGGTATTTTGGAGATTCACAGAAGATGTAGTTTGGAATAAAAGATTGCTCTGATTTCAAAGGTGTGAAAAACTAGTAATAGTGTACATTTCACAAATAGGAAAACAGAAACCCGGAGAAGCTGAATGCTGTCTGTGGACCTACAGCCCCATTCAGAGCAGACCAGCACCGGACCTTCAGCACCGGTCCTCCAAATGCAGCCAGGATCAACAGAAGCTGCATCTCTTGGAAGCTTTTCAGAAATGAAAATTCTCAGGCCAAGCCCAGATCCTAATCAGAAAGGGTCAGGGTGGAAGAGTAGGGCCCAGCCATTTGTGTTTTACAGACACTCCAGGGGATTTGGACGCCCTGCAGTTTGAGAGCCCCTGCTCTGGAGCAAAGCCCATTCTTTCCATTATTCTCATCCTCTTTCCTGTTCTGATCCCGCGTCTCCACTCAAGCACACACCTAACTGAAGATTCACCACTGAAAAGGTAAAAACATCACAAAGAGGTATTCAAACATGGCTATCGCACAGTCCATGATTTTTTTCTTTTCTCCCAATAGAAACATCCACATCCCAAAGGGTCAAATCAAAAAAAGTATCAGAGTTTTCAAAGAATAATTCAAGAGGGCAGGATTCACTAATATTTCAGAAATTAAAGCTCGATGGGGCACCGGGGTGGCTAAGCTGGTAAGCGTTTGACTCTTGGTTTCGGCTCAGCTCACGATCTCTGAGTTGTGGGATCAAGCCCCACATTGGGCTCCATGCTCAGCAGAATATCTGCTCGAGATTCTCTCCCTTTCCGTCCACCCCTCACCCTTCACCCCTCACGTGCTTGCTCTGGCTCTCAAATAAATAAACCTTAAAAAAGAAAGAAATTAAACCTCAAAAGGGCTGAACAATGCTAAGAACCTTATTTTCAGAAAACCAGAATCATGGTACCCTACACTGCTGTGACCAATAATATGTAAGAATAGCACCAAAAACAGAGCTAAAAAATTATTAAACTATGCAAAGAATATTAAACTAAGAGACAGCTCCTTCTAGAAAAATCTTGTTCAGGTACCTAGAAATAAGTAGAAACACAATTATTTCTCATCCCCAGCCTGAGGTGATTGATTCCACCAGGCCTCACAGTTTGTAAGACTGGAGGTAGAATCCAACACCTGCACAGGTGAATTTGCTGACCTTCTGCATACGTAAACATACGAGAGGCACGATGCAGACTAGTGTTGTAGCCGCATGTCAATTTCATGCTATTTTAACAAATTTCAAAAGTGCCAAATGAGAAATTACAACATGACACTTGAACATCTAAAATTAAGAAACAGTGAGAATCATACTATTCAAACACTTAATCAATTTTTCCTTTACGCAATAAAATCTTTTAAACTAGTTCCTTTTAGGCACTCCGTAGGTGACCTTTCACCTTGAAAAGTAAATACCGTATATACCAAAGTGGAGAGGCTTGGGGGAGAAGTGACAAGAAGGAGAAGCTTTTGGCTAATTTCCTGAATTGACTAAAGTGAATAGTTTAATTGGCTCACAAAGAACATGAATATTGCCATAGGCTCTGCTCATTTATTCACTTCAGATTAATTAGTATAAAGGGATGCATTGCAATAATGAAGATTTGATAGGTAAAGCCCTCCTCATCTCTTAGCAACGTTCCCCTACCCCCACCCCACACAAACTCCTACTGTTTGCTTACCTGCAAAAACCTGCAAAATACTCTAATAGCAAAGACACAAAACGTGAAAACCAGACTTCAGACCACAATAATGAGTACAGGTTGATAGAATTTGAAGGATCAGTTGTTGCTTTTTAAAACAATTAAAAACATCACAGCTATTTATAAACATAAAGGCAAGACAAAGCCATGTATCTTCTTACACAAAAGAAAGACACCCTGCAGTTTGAGAGCCCCTGCTCTGGAGCAGGGGTTAACTAGAGGGGCCCCAGCTGGCTCAGTCAGGCGAGCATGCAACTTTTGATTTCAGGGTTGCGAGTTCAAACCCCACTTTGGATGTAGAGATTACTTAAAAAAAAATAAAATCCTTTAAAAAGGGAGGGGAGCAAACTAGATTGCTTCTAAAATTCGTTATCACCTCAAATAACGTATATAGTATCCTCAAATCCCCTGCTCACAAATTATTAGAAAAAAATCTTTTTTTTTTTTTTTTTTAAGATTTTATTTATTTGACAGCGAGAAACACAGCGAGAGAGGGAACACAAGCAGAGGGAATGGAAGCGGGAGAAGCAGGCTTCCCACGGAGCAGGGAGCCCGACGCGGGGCTCCATCCCAGGACCCTGGGATCTGACCTGGGCAGAAGGCAGATGCCCAACAACTGAGCCACCCAGGCACCCCGAAAAAAATCTATCTTTGTGCTGATGACACAATCTGCTTTAAATGACAAAATATAAGCTCCAGTTGTAGGCCATCCGATGTAAAGCTGTGCATTCCTTTGGGCAACCTCTAAAATACACAAGCTAGGAAGCTCTTATTGCCTTCTGCTGATTCCAAAAATTCCAAAAAGTCGTAGGTTTCATTTCCATTCCCAAAGAAAAATCTAAAATACTTCCTGGTACTTTGACACAGTCCTCCGAACAGGTCCTCCTCATTGTTAAGCAGAGAAAAAAAAAGTCTCGAGTAGACAATCCTAGGATCCATGCCTAGCTCTGATTGCCACTAACTTATAATAGAGAATTAAAGCAGATCATTTAACTTCCCTCAAACATCAAGCTTCTCTTCTGGGAAATGGGTTGAATTATAAGATCTCTAAAAGTTATTCTGTTCTAAAATGCTGAGTGGTGCCTCGGTGGCTCAGTCTGTTAAGCACCGACTCTTTTTTTTTTTTTTTTTACTTATTTATTTTTTTTCAGTGTTACAAGATTTATTGTTTTGCACTACACCCAGTGCTCCATGCAGTACGTGCCCTCCTCAATACCCACCACCAGGCTCACCCAACCCCCACCAAAACCCTCAGTTTGTTGCTCATAGTCCACAGTCTCTCATGGTTCATCTCCCAAAATCAACAGGACAGTAAACAACAAATGTTGGAGAGGGTGTGGAGAAAGGGGCACCCTCTTACACTGTTGGTGGGATTGCAAACTGGTGCAGCCACTTTGGAAAACAGTGTGGAGATTCCTCAAGAAGTTAAAAATAGAGCTAC
>CM053608.1:9028857-9039011 GCA_028646535.1 Procyon lotor
CTCTCAAAGTTTTTTAAAAAAGAATTTCTAATGCATTCTAGAAATGTTTAAAAATTTTCCTTTAGACAACACAAAAATTCTGAGGTGTTACTTCACATTGACAATAAAATGGGTATGTGCCAGTCATTTTTAGAACCACTCATTTATTGATCTGCTGAAAATTCCAAGTGTTGGCTGCCAACTGGGTATACACCATTCAAGTTTGAGTCAAGTCTCTAACTAATGAGATTTACCAAGCTATCAAAATTTAGTTACTGTGACAGCTTTTCAGAAAATGCCATATTGCAATGACATTCTCATAACACACACCAAGGCGCCAGAGATGTCAACCATCCTTCTGGACTCGATTTCCTCACACATTTAGACTAATGGCCAACGTGGAACTTATAACAGTCGGATTTAGTGACAACCCCTGGTTTCTAGACAGGTAATTTTAAAATCCAAATTACATGGAAACCTGAAATAGAACTAAACGAAATGCTGCCCAGTAGTGTTTCTTAGGAAATGATCTTTATTAAAGATAGAAATGCTTTTTCATTGATAGTTACTACAAAATACATGTTCCTAAATACTCTGAAATGTTCTCTATTAGCTTTCACTATTATTATGCTTGTAATTAAGATACTTAACAAATCTTTTCTTTGAAAACCAAATGTTTACGATTTTTATTTAGAGAGAGTGTACATGGGGGGTGGTAGAATCCCAAACAGACTCCCTGCTGAGCACAGGCTGAAGCGGGGCTCACAGAGAGGTTGTGTGGAGCTCAATGCTCCATCTCAGGACCTGGAGATCACAACCAAAGCTGAAATCAAGAGTCCCATATTCAACCACCTGAGCCACCTGGGCACCACCCACTCAAATCTCTCTTTTTAAAAAATAGTGCCCATTACACTATAAATCACAGATCAGTCGGAAAAAAAGGAAAACTGCATTTGTAGGTGGATAACCTCCAGGTCTCTTGCCCCTCTCTGGAAATTAACTAACATGGTTATGTCCTCCCAACCCTAGACAAGCCATTTCAGACCAGCACCGGGCAGGGGACGGACACAGGAAACTGGCACACCCCCACCTCCTCTCCAGGTTGAGCGTCCTGGACTCAGCCAAAGGGCAGAGTTTCTCAAACTACAACCACCAGCAACACCTAATGTGCTTGATAAAACGCACCCTAGATCTCCAGAGTTATCACCTCAGGGTAAGTTCCGGGAATCCACACTTTCATCTGCAATGGGGAAGGGCATGAGGGAAGGCACATGATGGGATGAGCCCTGGGTGTTACACACAACTGATAAGTTATTGAACACTACATCTGAAACCAATTATGTACTATATGTTAGCTAATTGAATTTAAATTAAAAAAAAATAAAGCTAACTTTAACTTCCAAACTGATGGGCAAATTCAAGTTTGAGAACTGCCTTTGCTGGACTCAGTTTCTCCACTTGTAAGAGAAGGTAACAAGACCTGACCACTACCTAAATCCTCTTCTAACTGGTCATCTTCACAATCCGTCCACTAAGGCTCAGCAATGCCATCATTCTACCATGTTTTCATAGTAGCTCCACCCAGGGCCCATGATAGCTACTTTGTTCTACACATACTCCACATGGCTACTGTGTTTATACACATTCTATGCCCACCTGCTCTCCAGAAAGCCACCTTCATCACCTCCCCAAAGGGACTGATCGTATCTCAGGTTCTTCCCCAGTCCTTCTTCTAGCTCAACACAGAATTCCCCTACATCCAGTTCCAGAGGCCTTGACATTCATATTATCCACAGCCCCCAAGACCACAGATAACTACCTCCTAGCCAAGCCTAATCAGCCATTCTGGATTTACCAAGACCCAACATGCTCCCAGCCCTGCCCTCCTTACTAGTGTTGGGTGACAGCTACTAGTCCCCCAGTAATGTTGAAACACCAGTGAGCACAATAGTAGAGAACAAATACGCTACTTTTAAATTCTCATAACATTTTTTTCTTCTGTTTTCTTGTACTCAATAATGCATAGAATCATTGAGTTTTATAGCTAAAAAAATCACTCAGTCCAATGTGATTCCCCTGGCCATTAACGCTACAAATTAAGAAATGGAAACACAGGGAGGAGGCACGTTTTGTTCAAGATCACACACCTATTTCTGGCAAAACTACCCAAAACTCAGGCTCTTAAATCTACCCAAAACCCATAGCTACAGTGTTTTGTCAATACGGTACCCTAACTGCCTGGACGAATGCCAAGAACAATTCAATTAAATACATACAAGTATCTTTCCAATAGCTCACCCTTGTTGCCCATCAGAAGTGAGAAAAATGAAGGTACCGATAAAAGTCATATGGGTCCCAAAACATCACAAATAGCAGATGATCACTACTAAATAGTTAATAAGGGATCTAACTGAGGGGAAGGACACAGACATACACACAACCTCCATGTGGGCGATACCACCATTTAGCAGATGGACCCTAAGAGTACAGAGGAGAGAGTAGACTTTTCAAGAGAAAAAAAAGGGGGTAAGAAAGTATGAGAGCGAGCTTCAGAAGGATGACTGAGCTGAGAGGGCTGCGTGCTCTCCAGATAAAACAACGAAATTCTGACACAGGAGAAAATGAAAAGAAGCGAGCCACTAGTGGGGCTGGGTGTGCATATATTGAGTGGACCCAGTCAGAGTGTTTCGGATGCAAGTCTCATGTAAAACAAAGCTATTTGGCCACATGACACGCAGTGCCCTTCTCAACAAGAAGTTCAGCGGACAGCTGTGAAAGGAGTTATTAGAGAGAACTATGGTTTCAGAGAGTCATTAGGTTTTTCCAGAGAGAAAGTTCAAAATGGAACAGTTAAATGGGAAAATATTTTGGTTTTTGATTTGGCAAATGCTCATCAAGGTTTCATGTCTCCATACAGTAAGTATTAATCCCAGGCGTTTCAAACGCCACCAACACAAATGATAACTTAATTCATTTTACTGTATTCCAGATGCATTCTTCCTCAGTTTCTGAGCTTATGTACAAATGCCTTCTTCTGAAAGAACACAAATGCCCATTTCAGACCAGCTTCATGGTTCTCCAGAGTGGTAAGGGCAAATGTGACTGTTATCCTACCAACGGCCACCCTAGTGTGAGGCCTGAAGAGGAAAACTGATCAGAAGGACTTGAGGCCTCAGCTACTGGAAGGCAGTAGATGAACCACTCGAACACAATTTCAGGTTCTTCCTGAGAAATCTAAGGCCGCCTGCGTTGAGGGGAGTTGCCAAATGAATAAAAGGTATATTCTAGGCCAAAAGCTAGTCCATTAATATCCAGTGGAACAACATTTTGCTACTACCCCACACTTAGGAAAGATAAGGCAACACTTTTAGCCCTTTGTTATTGATAAAGTCCGTTTAAAGAGTCCATTTAAAGAGGCAACTATCTAAAAAAAAAAAAAGAAAAAAAAAAAGAGGCAACTATCTGGCAAAGGGTCACTCGACTTTATAATCATGGCATCACCTTTGGAAACATTTTCAACGACCACTTCACACACTATCCACACCACCTGAGAGTGTCTGCGGCAAACCGTGCTGGACCCAGAAGGGGTACAGACAGTAAGCTCAGTGCTCCCTGCGTGATGGAGAAATCGCCAGCAACTAAACACCCCATGATGAATGCAACGACCGATACAGACCACATGCCCACAAACCGCTTGGAAACCCAAGAGAGGCAGACGCTCAGAAGGCAGGCTTGGCACAGTCTCAACAGATGAAGGTGACAAGGAGTGTGCCAAACAGGGAAGAAGCATCAAAGGGAATCGTGTGCAAAGAAATGGGAAAACGAAGGAGTCGGCCTGTACTTGGCCACCCCACCCCACAGCTCCATCCTGCTGAACAACCTTATTCTACACAATCTGAGACAGCCACATGGCACATATAAGGAAGGGGGAATGAACACTTCCAGAACTCTTTCCCTGTGGCAGGCAAGGTTCTAACAAGCACATTATGTAAATTAATTCATTAATTTCTCAATTCTCAAAACAATCTTCTATGAGGAATGCACCGCCGTAACCCTCCTTTTAGAGATGAAAATCCTGAGGCATGGAAACCTTTTTACTAGACAAAAACCACTTAGAAAACTGATGGTCACTAGGGGGGAAGTGGAGAGGTCAGCGGTGTGAAATAGATGGAGGGCATTAAAAGTACACTCATCCTGAGGAGCTCCAAGCACCACACTGAAATGAATCTCTATATTGTACACCTGAAACTAACAACACTATATGTTAACTATACCAGAATTTAAAGATTTTTTTTTAAAACCACTTTGAATTTTAAAATAAAAAAACACTGCATTAAAACCCATCAGTACACTTTAAAGGCAATGGGAATCCGTACCTTTTACCAGTTTAAGGGGGAGATTTGCAAGCTTATTCACTATGCCATTTCCCAAACCAGTAATGACAAGAGAACCTTCAAAATTTCAGTTTTGCATCTTGTTCCCAATGCAAAGGAATCAGTAATCAGAACTCCTGAAGAACTATGTCC
Organism: Procyon lotor; assembly: GCA_028646535.1. Taxonomy (NCBI): domain Eukaryota; kingdom Metazoa; phylum Chordata; class Mammalia; order Carnivora; family Procyonidae; genus Procyon; species Procyon lotor. The sequence continues at coordinate 9,033,363 of CM053608.1, forward strand.
AAGAGACACATTCAGAAATCTAACCATGAATTTAAAAGAAACCTTGTAACCCAACACCGTGAAAACACAATAAAAGCTGCAGTCCAGATTCTGTTACTCAATCTACAAACCTCATAAATGGAAACAAAGCAGACCCACTTCCAGCTGGAAGGAATGCCTGGTGAGGATCAGGCTGGATCCCAGGGCGGGCGGAATCCAAGACAGGAAACGCACCACACACCCCTGGCGGGGAAGCCTGTCAGGCCACCGGCCTCCTACTATGCGCCCTAGTCTGTGGGAGGGCTTCAGATTGGGAATGTCTCGTTCTTCCTTAGAATTCTGAACCCAGTCATAAAAAGAAAAGCTTTCAAATTCCAGGTTGTTATTAAAAATCCTTGATTCACTTACAATTACTTACAATGGCAGACATGCCAACAGCTGACAGGATAAAAGGGGAACGTGGAAGCACAGAGAGGTGGGTCGGATCTCGGATCTCCGCTGTTGTGATTGCATTACTAGGTGAACTTAGGAGAGGGGGCCCCACAGGTCCCCAACCTTCTCCTTCTATCTCTGAGATCAGTGAACATCCGTAACCAGACCCAATCCTCCCTGCCCTCCACACTCTGTCACTCACCAAGCCCATTTCACCGTCTAGTTCAGGAAATCTGGTCAGTCCCCAACCCTCTAAGCCGAAGCATTTCAGCCTCCGCCCTATTACAATTGCTCCTCCTTCCACCAGCCCAGCCTGCCTAAATCCACCAGGTGCAACCCCCCGAGGGGCGTGGCCTAAAATGCAAATCTCCTCTGCCTACAAGATGATTCGCTAAAGTGATTTGCTCTTCTATCACAATGTCACTTGCCTTTCTTCGATATTGGAAGTTCTCTTACTTCAAAGATTTAAGGGACTTAATGCAACTTAGGGGCTCAGTAAGTGCTTGTTCCATGCTGAGGGGCGCTGTAGGCTCCAGTTGCTTCCTCATTCCACAAATAGAGCCCCTTGGTGCTCCCTTTGGAGGCATACATGAGACCATGCATACAGAGAGCCTAGCACAGTGCCTCGTAGGCACTTCCGGCCACAGATTCCCTCCTTTTGTTATTATTGAGTGTTCCAAAGTGTGTTAAGTATTTTCACACATGCGAGCTCATTCAACCCTTTGAATAACTCTGAGACTTAGGAGGTTACATAAAGAAACTCAGGCTGGCGATGTTTAAGGCCCCGGAATCAAGGCTAGTTTTTGGCAACATCTACCGATTCCGAATCCTGAGTTTTTCTATGACGCCTTGTCAGATCTGGCACTGTTTATAAAAAAAAAAAAACCATTCCTACCCATCTCTCCCATGAAATTTATCCAACAGAAAGTGTATTTTATTGCACTTATAGAATACAAACACATAGGTCAAACACCACTATACTGGACTCAAAGGACTTTGGTTTGTGCTATCTCAAATAGTTCAAGGACACTATCAACTGGCTCATTCATTCACGCCTTCATTCAGCAAATATTTATCAAGTGCCAATTTGACACTAGGCACCGTGTTTGGTGCTGGGAATCTTCCTTGTCCCTGAGAAACTATAATTACACTCTACAAGGTTTTCCAAATGAAGCCAACAATGGAAGGTACAGAATGCCCGGTCCCTGAATAAACATAACAACAAACAAAGAGCCAGAAAATCTGAGAGCTCATCCCGGCTACATTCCTACATAAGCTCTGTGACCTTAGACAAGTCCCTGGTACTAGAGTTCCTTATCTATAAAATGGAAAAATTGGTCCATATTATCTTTAAAGTTATTCCGTACTATAAATTCTAGAGATTCCAGGATTCCACACAATCAGCAAGTTCTTTTGACATTTACAAGTATTATTTTATACAATCTTATAAAATTATTTAACTTTTAGGATGACTTAAGTTCTCGTATGAAATGGCACTTCGGCTCAATTTACTAACACATGTTAATGTAAGCAAAACTCTTTATGGCCTTACTTTCAAGATTCTTGCACCCTTCTCTCAGCAAATCATGATCAGGCGTGTAAACCTTAGTGCCTTAAAAAGTAGCTCAGGAGGCCCATTACATGTTGGCACACATCTCTGATGCCCACCTATAAATTCATACTCCCAGATTCGTCCCTATAATCAAGTAGAAGACATCTGTTTAAGAATCACCCTGAACAGCCAGACATAAGATACAGCGGACCGAAGCACATTCCTACATGCTGACTTGTATGAGAAATCTTCCCCCAAACACTTATTTCAGAATTTTTTGGAGTCCGATAGAAGTAATCCCTTCTCTTGTCACTCATTCCAGGAACCTTAACCGAGCTCCCACTCTGTCAGCCTCTGGGATGGGTGCGGAGAGGCTGAAGCAGGGTCATCACCAGCCCATACTGTGTTTTTGGATGAATTACAAGAGATGCCCTGTCCCAGTGGAGACGAGGGCACCAGGGGTTTGGGATGCAAACTGGATTTCTACCTCTACTTGACCACTGGACAGGATAACCCTGTGTTTGAACAACCTGTACAACTGTATGAGGTAGCATACCTAGATGTGTTAAAAAAAAAAAAAAAAAAGATTTTATTAATTTATTTGACAGAGAGAGATCACAAGTAGGCAGAGAGGCAGGCAGAGGGAGGGGGGAAGCAGGCTCCCTACTGAGCAGAGAGCCAAGATCATGACCTGAGCCAAAGGCAGAGGCTTAACCCACTGAGCCACCCAGGTGCCCTCCTAGACGTGTTTAAAAAAATCAATGTTCTAGTAGGGACACTGCCTACTAGAAGAGAAGCAGCTTAAGTGCCTAAGGATAACGGGGAAGAAAAGCCTCCTGGAGAAGGTATTTGACTGACACATGAAGGATGTGTGGGTAAACAGCAGATGGAAATTGGAGTAAGAATAGTTTAAGCCGAATGCTCATTCATTTCAGATAGTGGTCTAGAAATGACAACTTGGAAGTAATACGATGTGTCTGGCAGCGTGTAGTGCATGTGTGTAAGGAAGGGAGGGAAGGGAGACTTTGGGAACAGTCCCTGGACAAGACTGAAAAGGCAGGCAGGAACCAGATTACACAGCACCTTATATGGCATGACAGGTTAAGGTGTGGAAACCTGATCCTGAGATCCCTAGGGGCTTGTTCTACCACTGAAAATAAACTCTTCCCAATTACATACTGCCATATTTTATATATATATGTGTGTGTGTGTGTGTGTGTGTGTGTGTGTGTGTGTGTGTGTGTGTTTTTACATTTGCCAATCACAAACATCTCTGAAACCCTAAAGCAACAAGTCTTATAAGCCAAGCAGGCAAAATCCAACGGAAAACAAATTTGCTTTTAGAAGTGCACCAATTCTGGGGGCGCCTGGGTGGCTCAGTCGTTAAGCTTCTGCCTTCGGCTCAGGTCATGATCCCAGAGTCCTGGGATAGAGCCCCACATCGGGCTCCTTGCTCGGCAGGAAGCCTGCTTTTCCCGCTACCATTCCCTCTGCTTGTGTTCCCTCTCTCGCTGTGTTTCTGTCTGGCAAATAAATAAAACCTTTAAAAAAAAAAAAAGTGCACCAATTTTGTTGGATATTTCATTTTTAGAATTTAAAAAGCTTAAAGAATATCAGGAAATATCTTTAAATGTGTATATACACAAGTTCTACTGGTTTTGCTCAAATTATAAGCCCAGTAATGGACACTTTTTATTCAGAGCCTAGGTCTGAAGTATTTACAGCATATGGTCTGCACCTGTAAGAACCTTGTAACACTTTAAGAACTTCTAGAGATACCCCAGCTTAAACTGTTGGAGAGGGAATTGGAGATAGTCAGGTGCTATCCATTAAAATAATTATATCAGCAGCATTTGAGAAACAGGAGGTAGAATGAGTGAACCACCATAAGATGAGAACCCCAAGACCTTCACTACGTAGAAATAAACATGGTATCAGGACCCAAGGTTGCTTGGAAGATTTTGAGGGAAACCGGGCTGCCTCTCACAGAGGCGACGCAGAATGAATGGAATTATCTTCAGAGCCAAGGAGCCTCCTCTCTGCCCCTCTCCCCACTTAGATACCCCATTTTGCTATTTTAAAAATAAGGGGCAGAAGCCCATCAATATTAAGTTTCACCGGTTCTTAAAGATAAACTACCCCGTGCAATCTTACTCCATACTTTTATGGCGGCTGTCAGCCGTCAATTGTGGGAAGAAAGGACTCCTTTCTTCCTTAACTGGTTTTGGTAAATACGATCCACTTGGGACACAACGTGTCGGCTTTCCCAGAAACTTGGCACCTCGGGCCCCCCCAGGAGCAGGGCCCGTCAGGGACCGTCGGCGGGGCGGCCGCGGGGGGACCTGTCCCCACCCCACCCTCCGCCCGGTTCTCCCCGCCGCGCCGGGGCTCCCACGGCCCGCGGGGCCCGAGGGCTTCGCGGGGGCCGCGCGCGCCCCTGGAAGTCGAGCCGCCACGCGCGGCGATCTGCCCGCCAGGCCCCTCCCCCGGCCCCCACGACGGCTCAGCTCGGCCGCACGCTGACACGCGAGGCCCGGGCCGGCCGCGGCGGGAGTGAGCCGGGCGTGCCCGCGCCGCCCGGGGCACCTCGTGGAAGAGAGTTCTGGCAAGTGTTGCCGCCGTCGCCCGGCCGGCTGCGCGGAGAAAGTGGGAGCGCCCAGCGCGCGGCCGCCGTCCGGCTCTGCGCTCCTCCAGCCCCAGCCGGCTCCCTCCCGAGGAGGGGGGAGGTCGGCGCCGGGAAACAAAGCGGAGGGGAGGTGGGCCGGGCGCCGGGCCCTCCCGCAGGGGTGGCGGCCGCCGGGAGCCGCGCGCGGGGAAGGGGGCCCGGGGCGCGCCTGCCGCCCGCTCCGCCCGCCGGCCCGCCGCCCCTTACCTCGGCCCGAGCGCCCGGCCCTGCGCGCCCGCCGCTCTGCCCGCCGCGCCCCCGGCGCGGGGCTCCGCGGCGACGCCGACTGCGCGGGGGGCGAGAAGTTGTCGCGGTCCCTCGGTCCTCCTGGGCGGCCACGGGCACGGCCGGCCCTCGCCCCGCGCGCAGCGCCTGTGGCGACGAGGGCGGCCGCACCTCCTCCCCCGCCGCTCGGCCCGCCTCCCTCCCCGCCCCTCCGCCCCGGCCCCTCCCCGGCCCCGTTCCTCCCCTCCGCCCGGCCCGCGCGGACCCCCAGCCGCCCGGCCCGGCCCGTCGCCTCCGGGGCTTTCCCTGGGACGTGCCCACGAACGAACACCCAGAACTCACCAACTGAGTGGGCGCCTACCCGGAGCTCGGAGTTCTGCCTGCCTTCGAGGCTCGAGTAAGCTCCAGCGCCTTCCGCGGGAGAGCGGATAGTGGAGACCACTCTCGGTGGTCCGACGGTTCCTCGGGTACCGCCGGGAACAGCAGCGGACGGAATCCCAAGTCTCGTTGGGCTGGAGAGAGAGAGAGATGGAAGTGACGCCCGAATGAAGACCCGAGGGTGCAGGAGAATGCGGACGTCTGAGATGGAGACGCTGCGGGCTGTAGGAGGAAAACCTGAGTGTTCCCGAGGGCCGGGCTGGTGGGGGCGGGCGGACGCTCAGGAGAGGCGGGAGGGAAGGCTTGTGTTCCTGTGATGGCAGTCTTTGCCTTTGCAGAGTCTCTCCTCTGCGGAGGACAGGGAAGGGAAGGAAAATGTAATCCAAGTGGGGTCGTCCGAGAAGCAGACGCTGACACA
>CM053608.1:9039111-9068483 GCA_028646535.1 Procyon lotor
AACTTCAAATGAAGCCCCAAAGGTTGGCTGGGATCAGATGCACCCGGCTCTCCCTCTACCTTCCGCGGATCGGCGCTCGGTTCGCTGAACTGGTAACCGACCCTTTCCACCTACATGGGCTTCCCCTGGCCCTGTCTCCGCACCTGCGCAGGTGGCTCTACCTAGGAAAATGCCTCGTCGCTCCACTCACTCCGCAATACTCTCAGTTCAAGCATCACCTCCGCTCAGGAGCTTTTCCCACCTAGGACATGACTCAATTCTGCCGCAGACCTACCCCTCTGTGGTTTGGTTTTTTGGTTTTTTGTTGGTGGTTTTGTTTTGTTGTTTTGTATATTTTTCCCCTTTCTTGTATTGCGATTTTCCACACTATTTTATAAAATTTTTCCCCAATTATACAAGTAATATGTTTACTGCACAAACTTGGAAAAATACACACAACCCAAATCCCTCCAACACCCCTAATCTTCTAGGGATGGCTTTCCTTGATAGCCAATTAATCAGAGTCTGAGCCCCCGTTCCATGTGTTGTCAGTCTGGGTCCAGTCAGGAGAGAGAAACCACCCAGCAAAAAAGTTTAAAGGATCTTTAGCTACAACAGGATTTGGAGCAATGAGGGACTGGCAAGTAAGAAGTAAAGAGAAAAGAGAAAATAGGTAGAACAGATAAAAGGATCTAGGGGCAGCCACTACTGCTAGGGCTGAGACAGAGCACCAAAGGATAAGCTTCCTGCACCCCCAGACTGAGACCCACACCCTGCTGGGGAGAGCATGGCCATGGCTCATGGAATGGCAGAGAAGTCACTGCGGTATCGTGCTGGGGAACTTGCTGGAAATCCACCCTCTGCAATTGGCTGGTAATCTACCCTGAGGTTGTGAGGAAAGCTGCTCACAGAGCAGTGTCTAATGGAAGGGCCTCACTGCAAAATCACCCAGAGAGCAAGGGGCTGGGAGAAGCTGCTGGCTGCCCTACACGACAGGGTCCTGGGGCCAGAGATGGTGCCCAAAATGCGGGAGCCGGCCAAGCAAGGACATGGCAGCCTGGGGCAGAGCTCTGTCCTCCCACAGTATCACCCACACCGCGTACTGACAGAGGAAATTATATAAAAGGCCCAGCCCAGATCCATTTTTGTGGAGAAGGCAAAGAGGACGGACAATGAGGTGGTAACCAGCACACTCCGCAACCTCAGAAAGTCCAGGCGTAGTCATTTCCCCTCCCCAAACACACGCGCACATCCCGGATGAACACTGTCATGTATACGAATTTTGTCCCCCAGCTGGCCATTGTTCCCGGCTACCATGCTCTCTCCTGCAAGCTGTCTCAGCCTTTCCTCACTCCAGCTTTGCCCCAAGTTCCTCGCGGCACAGCTCTGACCAAGTTGTCAGGCTCAACAAAATTTAATAGAAGGTTTCGGGAAACCAAATGGGATCACAGAAAGGAAAAGAAAAAAGTTAAAATCTAATAATGGTCCCCAGAATGTGAAACCATCCACAGAGCTCCCTAATGCATGTCTCCCTCCCTAGTCGGAGCCCCACATAGGCAATGGCGTGTGCCCCGCACCAGAGTCCAGGCTGCAGTGCTAGAGGAACTAGTGAGGGAGAGACAAGTTCCTCTTCACCTTTCCCTAATCCTGCTCAATGGAATACGGAATAATCCGCAGAGGTGCAACTCTGTCTACAGTAAAGATGAACGTACATGTTATGTCAGGAGGGGAAACTTAGTCCCCCAGGACCTAAACTCACTTATTAATCCACTTACCGGAGCACCTCCTCAGCACCTGGCACTGAAATGGGCAGGAGGAATATAATCTGTGTAATCGTTACAATCTGAGGGAGATCGATAGTAAACAAATCATTTTACAGAGAGTTCTTTTTTTCTATATCTCTGCTAAAGGGGCAAGGCATGTAATAATGAGTTAACCTAGCACTGAGGAATTAGAGAGGGGCCCCTGGAGAAAGCAACATTTAGCTGAGCTCTGAAGGACTGAGTAGGAACATTCCAGAAAAGGGGGATGGTGACTTTGAGGCTCTGAGGTGGGGAAGAGCTGGGCCCATCTGAAGAAAGGGTTTAAGAACAGAGCAACAGGAGATGAGGCCAAAGGGACAAATAAAAGGCAGTCGTGCATGCTCATGTAGGCATGTTAAGAATTTGGGATTTTCTCCTTCCAACAATGAGAACCCACTGGAGGGTTTTAAGCACCAGTCTAGCTAGGGGTGGAGAACAGACTGGAAGGCACGTCTGGGAAGGGCCTGGGGAGGATATATGAGACTAGTGTTCAGAGCAGAGGTTGGGTCTGGAGATAAAGACGGAGAAGTGACTTGTCTGTAGAAATAAAGCATAGCCCTGGGTGTGGTCGAGGTGCCCCTGGTAAAGACTGTGGACAGAAGAGACAGAACTCTTTCAAGGTGGGGTTGGGTGAGCAAAGAGAACTGAGAAGAAAGAGCCAGGGGGATGGCGGACAGTCGGGAAATGATGCTGGATCATCTTCATTATATGGCAAGATCGGCTTCCCCGTCGAAGAACCAAAGGCCCAATCAAAGTAAATCTACCCCCAAAGATAAATTCAAATTCCCATGCTTGGTAAAGAGAAGAACAGCATGAAGGTTTACAAAAGGCAGCCCCACTCTCCTCACCATCCACCCACTTCACAGCCATCAAAACTCATCAGCCACGGTGTCCTCTTCCTTTCTGAAAAGTCAAAAATAATAGTAGCTATAATCCCTCTTCCTAGAAATACTTACTTTGTTATATGCTCTGGCAGAATCTTTACTTAAATTACCCAAATCTAAACTCAAAGTAAAAGATCGTCCCCAATACATCCTTTCCCCTGAATTTTCTGGCACGTAGAAGGTGCCTAGCTGTGTTTACAGAATTGAGTTTTGTCTACAAAGTCCGTCAGATGCTGCGCAGTATTCCTGATGGGACACTGAGCTACTGGAGTCAACCAGCAAATCATCCCTCCTGAGTTCAATGTCAGCAAAAGTTTTCTTAAAGCACCTTCGAGAAGATTCTTTTTTTTTTTTTTCTTTTTCAAGTTGTGGCTTTTTGCTCTTTTTTTGCCCTTTCCCAGCACTCGAGGAAAGAGTCTTTCTGCCATGTAGAGTCTCTGCTGCAGCCCAGACCCTGAGGGTTACAGAAGCACGTCCCACGTGCACACACACACCCAGCAGCACTCACGAATAGCTGCATTTAATCCATAGCTCCGAGGAGCCCAAAAGCAGTATTACAGCCTGTCTGTGGGCAAGAATGAGGATTTCAGTACTTGCACTAAGTGCTCTTCTGTTCTGCATGCCCTCAACATGAACAGGCTACCCGTACTCTCCCTCCCAGCAACCGCAGGATCTAGTAGAGAGCCAAAGACCACCATGCCTCTAGTCCAGCTGTCTCTCCAGCGGAGGCGGGACACTCCACCCTGTGTCAGGCTACTTTTGGAAAGGTCCAGAGTTGTAGAAGATAGCCTTTTCAAGGAAGGCCACATCTCTCCTTTCTGAAGATAACTTGGTCCTTTATAAATGGGTCTTTCCTCGGGTGGCTAGGGAAGTTGCACAATTTACTTCACTGCATTTTTTCAAACTCCTGAAAGAAAGCAAGCAGAAGCTTGATTACAATTCCGAAAAGCTGTCTTTAACCCAAAACTCTAGATCCACCTTCTAGATCCATGGCCTTAAAACCATTTGCATGTGTCTATGGTGTGCGGTTGGGAGGTACAGCCAGGAAGTGGGCACCCCACCCATGGCGATGCGGGATCTTCTTTCTCCTGGAGTCGTTTGACTGATTTTCCTTCCCACTGCCAAGGTCACAGGTCTAACTTGTTTTTAATCTTTTCTTTCATTTTTTTTTTAATTTGAATCCAGTGTGCCTAACATAGTTATATTATTTTCTGGTGTATAATATAGTGATTCAACAATTCTGTACATTACTCATTACTCATCACGATAAGTGTCCTCTTAATCCCCTTTACCAATTTCACCCATCCTCCACCCATCTCCCCTCTGGTGACCATCAGTTTGTTCTCTGTAGTTAAGAGTCTGGTTTTCTTTTGTGCATCTCTTTTTTTGTTTGTTTGTTTTTTCTTAAATTCCACATATGAGTGAAATCATATGGTATTTGTTTTTCTCTAACTTATTTCACTGAGTATTATACCCTCTAGCTCCTTCCATGCTGTTACAAATGGCAAGATCTCATCCTTTTTTAGGGTTGAGTAATATTCCATTGTATACATATACCATATCTTTATCCTATCCATGGACACTTGCACTGCTTTTATATCTTAGCCATTAGAAATAATGCTGCAGTAAACCTAGGGGTACATATATCTTGGCAAATTAGTGTTTTTGTTTTCTTTGGGTAAATACCCAGCAGTAGAATTACTAGATCATATGGCAATTCTATTTTTAATTTTTGAGAAACCTCCATACCGTTTTCCAGAGTGGTTGCACCAGTTTCATTCTAATGAACAATGCAAAAGGTTCTTTTCCCCACATCTTTGGCAATACCTGTTGTTTCCTGTGTTTTTATTTTAGCTGTTCTGACAAGTGGGAGGTGGTATCTCATTGTGGTTTTGATTTGCATTTCCCTGATGATGAGCGATGTAGAACATCTTTTCATGTGTCTGTTCATGTCTTCTTTGGAGAAATTCTGTTCATGTCTTCTGCCCATTTTCTAGTTGGATTATTTATATTTTGGGTGCTGAGTTGTATAGGTTCTTATCAGATATGTCTTTACAAATATCTTCTCCCATTCAATAGGTTGCCGTTTAGTTTTTTCTAATTTTTTTAGATTTTATTTTTCAAAATTTCTACAATGAACATGCATTACTTTTGTAAACAAGGAAAAAAGTTACAAAAAAAAAAAAAACCCTAAATATCATACTGAGCCAAGCTTAACAGCATTTCTTTATTCTTTTTTAAACTTTTTTCTTTTTTAAATTTAAATTTTAGATGGTTAACATATGGTGCAGTATTGGTTTCTGGAGTAGAATTCAGTGATTCATCACATACCTACAATACCCAGTGCTTCCTTAATGCCCATCACCCATCTAGCCCATCCCCACCACCTCCTCCATCAACCCTCAGTTTTCTATTGTTAAGAGCTCTTGTGACTTATTTCTCTCTTTTTTAAACTTTCCCCCTTCTCATATGTTCAACTGTTTTCTTTCTTAAGTTAAACATATGAGTGAAATCATATGGGACTTGTCTTTTCTGACTGACTTATTTCACTTAGCATAATACACTCTAGCTTCATCCATGTCATTGCAAATGGCAAGATTTCATTCTTTTTGATAGCTGAGTGATATTCCATTGTATATATGTACCATTCATCTGTTGATGGACATTTGGGCTCTCTCCATATTTTTGCTGCTGTGGATAATGATGCTTTAAACATTGGGGTACATGTATCCCTTTGAATCACAATTTTTGTATCCTTTGGGTAAATACATAGTATTGCAATTGCTGGATCATAGGGCAGTTCTATTTTTGAGGAACATCCATACTGTTCTCCAGAGTGGCAATAAGAGTTTTCATTCCCACCGAGATTATAAGAGGGTTCCCCTTTCTCTGCATCCTTGTCAGAACCTGTTGTTTCTTATGTTGTTAATTTTAGCCATTCTGACAGGTGTGAGATGATACCTCACAGTTTCACAGTTTAGTTTATTGATCGTTTCCTTCACGATGCAGAAGCTTTTTTTTTTAAATGCCAATAATTCATTTTTGCTTTGTTTCTCTTGCCTGTGGTGACATGTCTAGTGAGAAGTTGCTAAGGCCGAGGTCAGAGAGGTTTCTGCCTGTATTCTCCAGGATTTTGATGGTTTCCTGTCTCACATTAAGGTCTTTAATCCATTTTGAATTTATTTTTGTGTATGGTGTAAGAAAGTGGTCCAATTTTCACAATACCTTTCACTGAAGAGACTACCTTTTTTAAAAAAAGATTTTATTTATTTGAGAGAAAGTGACTGCGTGAATGTAGGTGGAAGAGGAGAAGAGGGAGAGGGAGAAGTTCCCTACTTCCTGACACAGGCTCAATCCCAGGACCCTGAAATCATGACCCTGAGCCAAAGGCAGATGCTTAACCGACTGAGCCACCCAGGTGGCCCAAAGAGACTGTCTTTTTTCCACTGGATATTCTTTCCTGCTTTGTTGAAGATTAGTTGACCATATAGCTGTGGGGGCCTTTAGTTCTGTTAATTGTTTCCTTTGCTGTGCAGAAAATTGTATTGTGATATAGTCCCACTAGTTTATTTTTGCTTTTGTTTCCCTCGCCTCGGGAGACATACATAGTAAAAAGTTCCTACAGCTGATGCCAGAGACATTACCACCTGAGCTCTCTTCTAGAATTTTTATGGTTTCAGGTCTCACATTTAGGTCTTTAATCTATTTTAAATTTATTTTTTGTGTATGGCATAAGAAAGTGGTCTGGTTTCCCAATGCCATTTGTTGAAGACTTTTTTCCCATCGCATATTCTTTCTACCTTTGTCTAAGATTAATTGGCTATATAATCACAGGATTATTTCTGGGTTTTCTATTCTGTTCCATTGATCTATGTGTTCATTTTTGTGCCAATACCATAGTATTTTGTTTACTACAGTTTTACAATATATCTTTACATCTGGCATTGTGATACTTCCAATTTTGTTCTTCCTTTTCAAGATTGTTTTGGCTCTTCTAGGTCTTTTGTGGTTCTATACAAATTTTAGGATTGTTAGTACTAGTTCTGTGAAAGATGCTGTTGGTATTTTAATGGGGACTGCTACAGATTGCTATCAGTAATATGGACATTTTCACAATATTTATCCTTCCAGTCCATGAGCATGGAATATCTTTCCATTTGCGTCATCTTCACTTTATCTCATCAGTGTTTTATAGTTTTCAGAGTACACGTCTTTCACCTCTTTGGCTAGGTTGATTCCTAGGTATTTTATTATTTTTGGTGTAATTATAAATGAGATTGTTTTCTTAATTTCCCTTTTTGCTATTTTACTGTTAGTGTTTAGAAATGAGATGGATTTCTGTACATTGACTTTGTATACTGTGACCTTATTGAATTCATTTACTAGTTTTAGTAATTTTTTGGAGAAGTCTTTAGGGTTTTCTAAATATAGTACTATGTCACTTGCAAATAGTGAAAGTTTTACTTCTTCCTTACCAATTCGGATGCCTTTTATTTCTTTTTCTTGTCTGACTGCTGTGGCTATGACTTCCAGTACTATGTTGAATAAAAGTGGTGAGAGTGGACATCCTTGTCTTGTTCCTGACCTTAGAGAAATGCTCTGGTTTTCACCTTTAAGCATAATGTTAGCTGTGAGCTTTTTATAAATGGCCTTTATTATGTCGAAGTATGTTCCCTTTAAACCTACTGTATTGAAGGTTTTTATCATGAATGGATGTTGTATTTTGTGAAATGCTTTTTCTGCATCTATCAAAATGATCATATGGTCTTTATCCTTTCACTTGTTGATATGAGGCATCACATTGATTGATTTGGAAATATTGAACCATCCATATATCCCAGGAATAAATTCCACTGACGTGATTTTTTTAAATACATCGTTAGATTCAGTTTGCTAGTATTTTGTTGAGTTTGTTGAGGATTTTTACATCTATGTTCATCTAAAATATTGGCCTGTAGTTCTCTTTTTTGGTAGTATATTTATCTGGTTTTTGTATCAGGGTAATACTGGCCTCATGAAATAAATTTGGAAACTTTCCTTCCTCTTCTATTTTTTGGAATAGTTTGAGAAGAATAGATATTAAGTCTTCTTTAAATGTTTGGTAGAATTCACCTGTGAAGCCATCTGGTCTTGGACTTTTGTTTGTTGGGTAGTTTTTTCTTTTTTTTGTTTTTGTTTTACTGATTCAATTTCTTTGCTGGTAATTGGTCTGTTCAAATTTTCTATTTCTTCCTGATTCAGTTTTGGGAGATTGTATGTTTCTAGGAATTTATCCTTTTCTTCTATGTTGTCCAATTTATTAGCACATAACTTCTTTATAATATTCTCTTACAATCCTTTGTATTTCTGTGGTATTGGTTGTTATTTCTCCTCTCTCATTTCTGGTTTTGTTTGAGTCTCTCTCTCTCTCTCTCTCTCTCTCTCTCTCTTTAATGAGTCTAGCTAAAGGTGTATCAATTTTATTGATCTTTTCAAAGAACCAGCTGGTGGTTTCATTGATCTGTTCTATTGTTTTTTCAGTTTCTATTTCATTTATTTCTCCTCTAGTCTTTATTATTTCCTTCCTTCTGCTGTTTTTAGGTTTTAGGCTTATTCTTCTTTTTCTAGCTCCTTTAGGTGTAAGGTTAGGTTGTTTGAGATGTTTCTTGCTTCTTGAGGTAGGCCTGTATTGCTATAAACTTCCCTCTTATAACAACTTTTGCTGCATCCCAAAGATTTTTAGACCATTGTGTTTTCATTTTCATTTGTCTCCATGTATTTTTAATACCTCTTTGATTTCTTGTTTGACACATTCACTGTTTAGTAGCATGTTATTTAACCTCCAGGTATTTGTTTTCTTTCTAAGTTTTTTCTTGTGATCAATTTCTAGTTTCAAAGTGCTGTGATCAGAAAAGATGCATGGTATGACTTCCATTTTATTGTTGTCGTTGTTGTTGTTTTGATTGGCTGAGATAGGTTTTGTAGCCTAATATGTGATCTATTCTGGAGAATGTCCCACATGCACTTGAAAAGAATATGTATTCTCCTGTTTTAGGATGGAATGTTCTGAATTATCTGTTAGATCCTTCTGGTTCAATGTGTCATTCAAAGTTACCGTTTCCTTAATTTTCTGTTTGGATGATCTATCCATGGATATAAGTGAAGCATTAACATCCCCTACCATTATTATATTACTGTCGATTAGTTCCTTTATGTTTGTTATTAACTGCTTTTGGGATTTGAGTGCTCACATGTTGGGTGCATAAATATTTACAATTGTTATATCTTGTTAGATTGTCCCCTTTATGATTATATAGTGTCCTTCTTTGTCTCTTGTTACAGTCTGTTTTAAAGTTTATTTTGTCTGATATAAGTATTGCTATCCTGGCTTTCTTTTCACTTCCATTTGCATAATAAATGCTCTTCTATCCCTTCACTTTCAATCTGCATGTGTCTCTAGGTCTAAAATGAATCTCTTATAGGCAGCATATAATGGCCCTTCCTTTTTTTGTCCATTCCATTGCCCTATATCTTTTGATTAGACCATTTAGTCCATTCACATTCAAAGTAATTATTAATAGATATGTACTTGTTGCCATTTCATTACCTGTTTTATGGTTGTTTTTATAGTTCTTCTCTGTTCCTTTCTCCTCTTGAAAGAAAGAGAACATGGTTCTTCTCTTCACTCATGGTTCATTGGCTTTCTTTCTTTTTTTTTTTTAAGATTTATTTATTTATTTTTGGAAAGAGAGTATGAATGGAGGGGAGGGGCAGAGGGAGAGGAATAGGGCTGCTGAGCAGGGAGCCTCTCTCAGGGTTTGATCCCAAGCCCCTGAGATCATGACCTGAGCCAAAGGCAGATGCTTAGCCGATTGAGCCACCTGGGTGCCCCTGGCCTGCAAAGTTTCTGCTAAAAAATCAGCTAATAGCCTTATGAGGTTTCCCTTGTATGTAACTATTTTCTTTTCCTCCTGTTGCTTTGAAAATTCTCTCCTTATCACTATTTTTTGCCTTTTTAATTATTATGTGTCTTGGTGTGGAACTCCTTGGGTTGATTTTGTTTGGGGTTCTCGGTACCTCCCACATCTGGATTTTTGTTTCCTTCCCCAGATTTGGGGATTTTTCAGCTATTATTACTTCAAATAAAATTTTTTTGCCACTTTTTCTCTCTCTTCTCTTTCTAGGATCTCTGTAATACAAAGGTCATTATACTTGATGGTGTCACTGAGTTCCCTAAGCCTATTTTCATTTTTTTTCCTTCTCTCTTCTTCACTTGATTACTTTCCATTACTATGTCCTCCAGGTCACTGATTCATTCTTCTACCTCCTCTAGTCTACTATTTATTTCATCCAGTGTATTTTTTAAAAAGATTTATTTGGGGCACCAGGGTGACTCAGCTGGTTGAGTGTGTGCCTTGGCTCTGATCATGATCCCAGGGTCCTGGAATGGATCCTCATGTTGCACTCCACTTCTCACTCTCCTGCTCCCCCTGCTTGTGCTTTTTTTCTGTCAAATAAATTTTTTTAAAAAGATTATTTATTTATTTGACAGAAAGAAACCATGCATACAAGCTGGGGGAGGGGCGGGGGGGGAATCTTCAAGCAGACTCCCTACTGAGCATAAAGCCCAACATGGGGCTCCATCCCAGGACCCTGAGACCATGATCTGAGCCAAAATCAAGAGCTGGCTGATCAATTGACTGACTCACCCTGGTGCCCCCCATCCAGTGTATTTTTAATTTCAGTTATTAATTTCTTCATCTCTGGTTCTTTTTTATGTTTTCTGTCTCTTTGTTAAGGGTCTTATTGAGGTCCTCCACTGTTTTCTCAAGTCCAGTGAGTATCTTTGTGACTATTACTTTATATTCTCTATTGGGCACGTAACTTATCTCCATTTCATTTAGGTCTCTTGCTGTCATTTTGTTCTTTCATTTGGGATATATTCCTCTGTCTCATTTTGTCTAACTCTCTGTGCTTGTTTTTATGTTTGAGGAAAGTCAGGTATATCTCCTATTCTTGCAAGTAGTTTTGTAGAAGAGCTTCTATAGTGCCCTGTGACACTATAGTCCCCTGTTCACCAGCACCTGGCACTTAGAGGGTGTCTCTTATGTGTGTTGTGTGTGCCCTACTGTTGGGCCTAAGCTGCTTTGGCCTTCAGACCAGTTGTCTACAATGGCTGCCTGTGCCTCTTGTGGGCAGGAGTAGGTCTCTGTGGTTGTTAGTGAGCCAGTCTGGAGTTGTCTTGTGTTTGAGTTGAGTCAGACTGGACATTTGCCAGAGATGTGTTAACACTGAACTTCAGGACACTTTCTCCACGTTGTGACAAGAAGCTTTTGTTGGTGAGTAAGGCCTGTGATCTGACCAGATGTTTACTCCCAACCCGCTGTTGGGACTGGGTGTATATAGTCATCTTACCCTCTTCTCAGGGTAGGAATCACCTTACAGTGGTGTTGGCCACTGTCAGGGCTGCCTACACACTGCGGGGCCTGTGGCACTGCTTTGGATGGGCTCCAGCCAAGTGTGTATTGGAAGGGGCTAGTCCACAGAAGGGCACAGCAGCTGGGCTTGTGGTGCCAGCAAGGTCCTTTGCTCCTAGAGAAGACTCCCAACGATCCCTGCCCATGTAGCACACACTCTTAGATTAGTAAACAAATCTCCCTCTCTTATACCTCAGGCAACATTTTTCAAACTGTTTCTATGCTGCATCTCCACAGGGCTATTTGCTGTGATGTCTCTTTGTGCTGTAAATTATTTTCTGAATCAAATAAATGTCAAATATATAATATTTTATATATTTTATAATATATATTATATAATATATAACATAATACAAATATCAAATATATAATGCTATAAGGCATATAATGCTCTACACCTTAAAGATGTCTAGTCAATTCTTCTTCACCAGATGGTTGTATAGCCAGCATTTCTTTTCACTGGAGCTTTTAGCATAGGAAATGTGTTTGCTGAACCCATAAAATTTCTGTGAAATGCAAAACTGGACAAAACACAAGCACAGCTTTTCTCTCAAGTTTCCCTTTATGGCCCTGAGTTCCACTTTCTCAATTCCCTCATCCCCCAACACTTGCTCTTGGAACCACAGCTTCTTTGGTTGGACTCTTCCTGAATTCCTTTTACTTCCTCCCAAACCTATTCATTATGTTCAGACATTTTCACTCTCCCCTGAGCAGCACTATCTTCCTAACCTTCTATTAGGTTCGTGCTACTGCTGCTTCTTATCAGAAGACAAGAATGGTGGCATGTGGTGTTTGGATGCCACAGTTCTAAGTGGGCCAGAAGAAAGGAGAAATAGATACTCCTTTCTGCTACTGCTTGCTGACCAAGATAGCTTATGCCACATTTGGAGTGCAGGGTTGTTGGCATGGAGTCAACTGATGTATTGATGGGATCTTTAGACAGGAAGTGATTTTTTTGAAATTAAACTACCTACAGAATGGACTTGGCCTGGATATTAGACTAGCAGCTTTCTCCTTGTAAGCAGATCTATGAAATCTATTCAGGGGCACTGATATATAGTTGAAGAGACATGCACGAACTATTTTGTACCTCCTCAGAAAGTTATAATTTGGTGATGATATAGTGCTTGGGTTGGGATACAAATGAAGGTATTCGAAACTAGGGTATTAAACGAGCTAAAACCTGATCTGGAGCTCAGATTTGTATACTTGTCAATTTTTTTAAGTCCATATCTCAAAAGAAAGAAAATGTCTTAGGGTATATTATAACTATTATAGTGGGCATTCCTCAGATGTGTCATATACATCATCTATTTATGTATGTATGGAATATACATATTTGCCTGTCAGTACATATAGACTCACCTGATTCACTTAATAGCCTCATCCTATTCCATTTTTGAAAAGGAGTCTACAAATGTTGGTAACGGAATGGAGAAAAAAAATCTGCTTTTTAAACTTTGTGTCTAGAAAATAACCTAAATACTTATTGAATTGACAGATACAGAATTAATGAATCTTTGTTGTCTTAAGTTAGAGCAATAATACCTTGAATTTGTAGCCATTCTTTTCTTTTTTAATCCAAACTTTCTAACTATAAGCTTTAAATAAGCCATGAGCTTTAAAATCCAAACTTCAGACTTTTAAATTAGATATAGTTTTCTATAGGACTATTTATAATCTTTCTATAAGAGATTAGATTTGTGTCATTACACTATAAGAAATAGGTTTCCATTAAAAAATAAAAAATAAATTTGACATTAAAATTTTCTCTTCTAGATTATTTTAGAATTACCATCAGTATCTGCAGTGATCCACCAAAAGCACAGGATTGATGAAATCTTTCTGCCGTGAATTTTTCTCCACTATTGAATTTCTAAAATACTGATATTTTACCATTTTTCTAAAAAGAAAAGAAAGAAAATAGAGCTATTGTCTATTCTTTATGCCTCTGGAATAGTTTACGTTCTTCCTTACCCACACCCTTTATCCTCCTCTCCCAAGAAGGTATGAGGAGCTACATTTGCATATTTTATTATTCGGTCATTGGAATGAGTCTCTACAAACACGCTTTCCCTTGTGGAATTCCCTAATAAAAACAGACAGCCTGTTTTAAACAAGCAGCCTTAAGATCCAAAGACAACACAGAAGCTCAATGCAGGGGGTGGGGGGTGGGGGGCCTGTACTTCTTCCTCTCACCTCATAGCCTGGCTGTCTCTATCATCTGCAAATCTACACTCCTTGCCAGCAATGCCACAAGATAATTTATAAAGCCATTTTGGTTCCTCCCAATGAGGTAGACCTAATTTATCACGTTTTAGAAAATTTCTTTGTTAAAGCGCCATTTTCTATAACAAGATCTTGTTAATTTATGCAGAGTCCTAACAACTTGGAATTTAACTGAGAAATGTGCTCCCCCCGCCCCCACCCCCACCCCCACCAACTATTATTCTGAGCCAGCGGAGCTCCTGTAGCTACCTGCTCGCACAGAAACCTGAAGGCGGTCCCAGTTTGCCTCCTGGAGAAGGCAGTGGCTGAGAACTCTGCCTTTGGTCATCACAATGAGGTCATGAGAAACAAGCCCTTCTGAGAGGAGCACTCTCCTGTGTCCCCAGCACTGTCCCGAGGGCAAGGTGAGCAGTGACTGACCACAGTGGCACAGGGGTGACCCCACATGCTTCTAGCTCCCATGAGGAGTAACTGAACCAGGAGTGCGTCAGAGGGTCACGGGGGCCGTGCACAGCCCCAGGGACCACCAGCCCCATCTATTCCTCCTGAAAAGTTACATTTTGCTCCCATTTTATTCCCTGTCCAACACAATTTCCGCAGTACATAGACTTACTACTGGAGGAAGATAAAAAACCAAGTTCCAGAGAATGATGCCTTGCTACCTGACTCCCAGCCCCGCCCTGTCCACACGCACCTTGTCATTCTGCCACCTCCCCAGACTCCCTCCTCCTCCGTCTTGCTCCCTACCTCCCTTAGTAGGGTCCCTACTTCCCACACAGCTTGCAGCTGCCTCTGACCTCTCCTGACCTTCGTGCCCACAACCATTTGGTCCTCCAGCCTTTTCCTAGTCACCTCCTAAAAAGCATCCAAACCTCTCCTACTCTCCACCATGCCCACCGGAATGGCAATGGGCAGAAGCCCAGACAATCGCAAGGTCCTGGTAACTCTCTGGTCCTTCTGGACCTTGCAAGGTGCTGTCTGTCCGTGAACACCTCCCAGGGTCTGTCTGGTTGGCACCAGCTCTGTCCTTTCACTGCATTATGACAATTTGTTCCCCCCCCCCCAACTAGACCATGGACTCTAGGATGGGTATACTCCTCATCTGGGAAATGGGACGGTAACATTACCTGTCTCCTTAGGCGATAACAAGATACAAGTGAAATAAGTTACCTGCATCACTGAGCTCAGTGCTTGGCAGAGGAAACACTCAAGAATCTCCTCTCCCTGGGCGAGGAGACGGTGAGGGTGTCACCGTTCCTGGACCAGGACTCAGAACATCCTAGGTACTTGAGGGCTGCTTGCCACATGAGCGGGCGGTTCCCTTGGTGGAGCTGGTCCATCTCTTGCTGGACACACACATGTTGCAAAGCCCTGCTCAGTGACGTGGCCACCGGATGCTCGGCCCCCACCGGCAGGGGTCTCCTACTCCTTTCCCGTCTGTCTCATTAGCTTCTTCTATTCATTAACATAACTAGGTTCTGAAAAATCTCCTTTTTCCCCTTTCATCTGGGAGCTGCTTGTGAATAACTCTTCCCTGCAGGCTCAAGTTCACCTTCATCTGAGAGTGGTGATAAGGAATGTTGCCAGAGCTCTTTAGAGATGCCAACTCTCCCCCAACCCTCTCTGCTCCCGGAAGTTACATGGTTGGCAGAGGCTCCCCTTTAATAAAAATCTAGTGCCCTTCCTTTCCTGGGTGTATCACGCTGCAACATGCCAGATGTGATTACACGAGGAGATGTCTGTAAAGCACTGACCATCATACGTTTTCAGGGAAAGTGAATGTGTGTGGGCACACACTTTTGTGTGTGCACGCGTATGTGTGCACGTGTGTGTGCGTGCACCCGTGTGTGTGTTCGTGCACTCTCATGGCACAATGTAATAGCTAACAGTCCCTGCTGGAGTCGGAATGTCTGGTTTCAATCCTGGCTCCACGTCTTACACTAGTTTTGTGACCCCCTCCAAGCCTGTTTCCTCGTGTGTAAATGGGGATAATAATAGAGTGCACCAGATGGGATCGGATGGGGATTAAGTGAGTTCCTATCTTGTAAAGCACACAGTAAGCACCATGTGTCATACAAGCTAAAAACTATTACAGAATTCTTTTATCCTGATGCTTGCTTTTCAACATATTTTCAAACATGAAAAATACATAATATGTGGCACAGTGTGGGCTGTATCCAATGTAGGGGGTCTTTTTGCTCTTTGATGGACTGATACCTGAATTCATATTCACAACACAGCCCTGGATCGCACTGTGAAACAACACAGATGATTTTAGCACCAAATCAGTGTTGCGTAAAGAAACTCAACTGTCTACCAGCCCAGGGAGAGGAAATTCAGAGACTGATAATATACTAACATTTATTGAGCGTTTACTCTGTGCCAAGCACTGAGCTCAGTGATTCAGATAATGTATTTCATTTGCATCTTGTAAATGCCTCATGAGGTACATAACATTATTGTCCCGTCTCACAGATGAGGAGATACCCTGGTCACAAAAAGGGTAAGCAACCTGCCTGTGGTCCCAAAGCTGTCTCCCAGCTGACCCAGAGTGGATGTGTCTGATCACCAATTGTATGGGGAAGATGGGACTCTTCATTTCATTAACGAACTCCTTTCCGTTTGGAAAATATAGTTCCAGATTTCCAAGTTAATTCTCATTGTTACCACATGGATGTTTATTAAAAATTGGCTGATTATAATGACCGAGCCCTAGACCACATTGGGAAGCTGGCCATGGCCTTCTGGGTTCCTTCCCCAATATCTCCTCTAGGTCCCAGGATAGAAATCACACAATAAACAACTACTGGCTGTTACTAAGAGCTCACGTCATGAACTTTCTCGGGGGACACTGGTGTTTAATTGAAAAACCAACGATGCCTTTGAGAATGAAAGGAATGATGAGACACTGTGGAATCTCAGACATTTGTATGAGCAATGAGGGCGAGTTAATTGAGGAGGCCTTCCCCACAGCCTGTCAATCACTCTCACAGATCGACCCTCATGGTACACGTTTATATGAGAAAATATTGTGACTGCACTGAGTGATTTCCGTAATTCCCTTCCTGGTGAGACCTTGGCCTGAGTTATCCTTTACTGCAAAGTACACATGGTTGTAAACTCTATTTCCTCAATCGGGGTCAGTCCTGACTCAAGCCAGTTTAGGCTAGTCATGAAACAAGAGCCAGAAAAGCAAAAGCCCCCTGACCCTTGCCACACTGGTGTACTTAAGGCCATGGATGCCATGGTGGATACAAACGTGAGAACTCCTACGTGGAGAGAGGCAGATCTTACACTGAGGATGTAGGGTCGCCTGAATCCCCCTCGCAAGGAAAACAGGGGCTCAGATCCTGAGTTGAATATAAAATGTGGGGACAGGTACAGAAATCAAATTATCTTTCCTTTTCCGTTCCTGAACTCAACTCAGTATACCAGCCCTAGTTAGTAGTTTCTAGTTAGTAGTTAGTAGTTGTGTTAGTTTGCTAGGGGGCCTTAACAAGTCGCCAAACACTATTGTCTTTAAACAACAGAAATCTATTCTCGCACGGTTCTGGAGACTAGGGATCTGAGATCAAGGTGTCAGAAGGGCCATGATCTCTGCGAAGGCTCTAGGGGAGAGTCTGTCCCATGCCTTTCTTTTAGCTTCTTGGAGTTGCCTGAAATCCTTGGCATTCCTTGGCTTATGAACACCTCACTCCAACCTCTGGCATCCCATGGTGTTCTCCCTGGGGTCTCTGTCTCTTCTCCTCTTCTTCTAGGAACACCAGTCATACTGGATTGGAGCCGTCTCTGATGACCTCACCTTAACTCGGATTCATCAGTAAGACCCTATTTCCAGATAGGGTCCCATTCACAGATACCAAGAGTTAGGACTTCAGCATATCTTCCGAGGAGACATGATTTAAGCCACAAGAGGAGCAGGCTCCTAAATCTCACCACCCAAGAAACTCAGTCCCTTCCAGTATAGAACTCTGGTCTCTTCCAGATACTTACCTTGTTAAAATGGGATGCCCCCCCAGTTCCCTGCTCCTTTTCTCCTCTCTGGATATGGAATAAGCTCCAGGAGGAGGCCAGGGGTTGGGAGCAGGTGAGAGATTCCTAAGAATGAGGGCAGAGCTGGCCTGGCATGAGGGACATGTGATTGGCACACATGCCTTAGGGCTCTGAGTCCATCTGGCCTGGACCTGGACGTGACACTTGGCTTTTATGGTAAACACCACCACACAAGCCTCACACGGGCTCCCACCAGCAGGACTCCACAGGCTGTGTTCTTGCTTCACCCTGGAGGCTTTTTCCAATCACTGGACCATTTTTGGCCCAGCTCTGTGCCTTCCTTTGGGGAAGAGAAAGGTTTGGAAAGTTCCCCACCCACAGCACTTGGGGCCTTTGGGGTACACAGGACCTAAAAGTTATCCTCTGGCTCTCAGTCTAAAGCTGGCTTTTATTTTTCTTAATTCACTGCTCCACTGGATAGGGGCTTCTCAAGAGGCCCCAATTCCCTGGGGGCTGACCCCCAGGGACACTGCTTTGGGATCTCCAAATCTTCTCCAGGTGGTTTTATCCCCATCCCCAGGGATGAGGGCACAGCCTCGCACAGCAGCCAGCTAAACCCTCTGGTGCTCTCCATACCCCAGCTCCCCCGGCCCTGTGCCCAGCCCAGGACAGGTGTTTATTTCCAGTGTCGGAGTACGATTGTGCATGGGGTCAGGGGCATTGTCCTTAGGATATCACACATGCTTCTCTGTTCTACAGTTTTCCTTTCAGATGCCCAAAATGAACAATCTGGTTCTTAACCTCATGCTTCTAGAGATGGAAGAAGAGCTTATATTAGACCAACCATTCGGAAGCAAAAAAATAGCAGTAAATCCGGATAAGCCATTAGGCACACAAGCTCTTCGAAGTCATTAAAGAGCTGCCCACACACAAAGGAGCCCAATATTCAGCTTCCTTTGCTCCTGGAGACATTTGCCAATCATGAAGCTACCAAGACAGCCAAAGAGAAGGTATCTGCAAGAACTGGACCGAATAAAAGTCTGTCCAGACAATGCATAGAACTTAGGCAAATCAATTAATTTTAAAAAGTCAGTCATTGCAATTAAAAATGGGCACAAGATTAGAATAGTTAATATATAAAAAAGATACCCAAAGAGCTCAGTAATATGTGAGAAGATATTCTACCTCATTCATCAAGGAACTAAAAACTAAGACAATAAAGAGACCCTAGAGGATACCCTCCAAATGGCTAAAACTAAAAAGATGATTATCTCAAGTGTCAGCAAAGCTGTATATAAGTCTCAGAACTGCTGGTCTGAGTATAAATTCATACAATCACTTTGGAAGAACTTTATGACAGTGACTACAAAAATTGAATCGATGCAGAATCTATGATCCTGAAATTCTACTCCCATGCATACACCCAACAGAAACGCACTTAAATGTGCTCAATGTATGTATAAGAACATTTATAGCAACCTCACTTGTATGTGATGGTCCAAAGAAGACACAGTCCAAGTGTCCTTCGATAGTAGAATGGAGCGACCATGATATATTCATCTTACGGAATACTATACAGCATAGTAAATAAATCAACTCTTGCATGAATCTTACAAACATGAGGTTAAGAGAAAGGAGCCAGACATAAATTAATTGGTACTAGGTGGTGCCATTTCTAGAAAGTTGGAAACAGGTGAAACTAATGTCTGGCGTAGGCGTTGGGATAGTGGTTACTCTGGTGACTGCAAAGGAACCCAGGAAGGGACCCGGGAAGGGAGGTGTGCGGGTAGTGTTCTGTTTGCTGGACCCAACTGTGCTGGTTACAGAGGTGTGTTCATCGGAGTAAATCCGCAAAGCTGTGTCTGAGAATCTGTGCCTTTTTCTGTAATTTGAATTAAAATGTTATAAAACAAGCATTCCTCACAGAGACTCTTGAAATGAAACATCAGAGCTATAGCTTTTAATGCACTTGGTCTTTGTGTAAAAAAGGACAGAAATAATTGGACTGGAATGGCATTTGGATCTCAGCATGAGGCCTGATCACATTTGCCTGTTGGCAAATGTTCCCCACCTTCAAATTGAAGTTCTTGAGGTGAAATATCACTCCACCTTCGTAAGCTCACCTCCAGATTTTGTCTGTTTCAATTTGCTATTGCATCTTCTTGAAGTCCCGCCAGAGTCCATCAACCCAAGGACTCCTTCTGCCCCCCAAAAGCAAACTTCTTCTCAGTGTCCTTCCTTCGGCACAGAGGACACAAGCCAGCAAGCTCCTCTTCAGAGGAATCCTCGAGACCAGGGACCACCGTTCCCAGACCTGCCCTCTCCAGCCACCTTGAACTTCCCTTATTTTCCTTTGTACCATGCTGTCGCCGCATAAAACGTCCCTGGTGTGGTCAGCTGCCTTCTGAGACCGCACCCCGTCTCGGCGACAGCACTGTAGGGTCCTAAAAGGCAGGACTGTGTCTCACACTCTGTTTTAAATGGTGCAGCTTTGGCATGGTTCTTGAGCAAAGCCACTGCTCAGAAGTATTTGCTTTTTCCATCCTGGTCTCCTGAGGGGTGACGCTGGGGGGAAGGAAGAATGGGAACATCCTGAGCCTTTAGATACGAGAACCTGCCACACTCACGTGACTCAAGGCGTCATGATACAAACACGCCTGCGGGTCCCACATGGAGAAGTGGCACAGTGGGGCGACGCCGTGGCAAAGCTGCCGTCCAGAAGCAATGGGGCGCCCAGAGAAGGGCCATAGGCTTCAGCAGCACCCGCAGACCTGGGCTGCGAGCAGATCCTCAGAGCTCCTCTCTGATGAGGAAAGAGCCAGGATCAAATCTCGGTTCTACTCAAGAGCATCATTACTAATGACAGAGGGTACTGCTCAGCGGTTACAGCCTGCCAGGCAGCCGCTACCTCAGTCATCTTCAAATCAACCCCAGAGGGTAGAAACTATTTTGCAGATAAGGCAACTAAAGCCAATGCAGAAGAAGTAACTTGTCCAAGCTTTCGTGGCTAGTAGAAGGAGCAAAGCCAGGGTTCAACTCCAAGGTTCCTGTGCTCCAAAGCAAGGGCAAAGGAAAACATGAACATATGGGTCTAGTAACTAGGGAAAGCAGCCCAAGATGTGATAAGAGGTGTACACAAATCACTGTTTACCAGACAGACTGAGAAGGGCCACAGGGAGAGATCCAGCAAGTGTTACGATAGTTTTTTGGCTGCAGAGGACTCCATCAGGAATACTAAGGTGAGTGGGGAAATTTTGTCTCCATGTTACATTATGAAAGACTGAATTTTCAAATTGGAGGCCTTTTCTATAACAACACAGTGGGGCTTAGCTGAGCAGACACTTCCAGAATTCCTCCTTGCCGAAGAAAGATCTTGGATCTAAATATCTGGAATGTAATTAAAAAGCTAGAGCTGTCCCGAGGATGCCCCCTCCGGGCCACACCTCAGGCGGGTCCCTCCTAGCACCACAGACAAGACGCTGAAAAGACCATGGGGGCCTCGGTGTTCTCCAAATGCCCTTCTGGCCATGAAATGTTCGTGAATTTTTATTGCAGTATAGACAACCTCTTATCTGTTTGAAAGAAAAGCGAAATGGGAAACACTGCTTTCATAAATGATTGTGGGGTATGTTATCATCTATAGACAATAGTAATTTTTTCTTTTTAAACAAAGAAATGATTTCATTGTCATTGCCATATGTTTACTATAATATACCATTTGAAGTTGCTACAAGTTGCCCCCCCCAAAACTTCAATATTTACATTCAGCCATTTCCATTTATTATATTTGGGCACTGTGATTTACCCCAGCATGGCTCTTGTTGGGGGCTTCCAATTTTAGAGAAAGGCCTACAGATTTAGGGCCCGCTTAAAGCAGTGGGAAGACATGAGGAAGATTGCTATCTAAGCAATGTTTACAATTTATTTGTTCAGAGCACTTTTTCCTTAGAAATCTTTGAAGTTTCCAGTTCTTTTGTGGAGGCTTTATTTGAAAGTCTGGCCCATAGATTCCCTGTGAGTTGAAATATTCTTCTGCTATAACATTTTCATAAAAATAGTGTGCTATCAAGAAGCAGAACCCATTGCGTCTCCCATTTGCTCCAACAGTGCACATTTATTTGTGTGTTCTCTATTCACCAACTCGGGATGCACTCTGTGCCAGGCACAGCACAAGGCCCCGAAAATAGGAAGACATGGCTTCCACTCTAGGGGAAGTTCCAGAACACACTCTCCGACATTTTGGGGGCCAAGGAAGTCGGCCATCATCCGCCTGGTGCCTTTCAGAGAGTTATGGCCTTAGCTTAATACCCAGGTAGAGCATCTCTCTCTGCAGGCCTGTTCAAGTTGCCATTAGAAAGGACATGAGGATACGTTGTAAAATATCGAAGTCTTACACCAGAGCCTGAATCAAAGGGAAAATACAACGTTATGGAGAATTTCAGAGCTTAGTTCTTCAACACGGTCTCCAAGGCAATACTCCTGTGTTCGTCCTACAGTTTTGTTTTCTGGTTATTCCCAAAAATACGCAGATATTTTTTTTTTAAGATTTATTTATTTATTTGAGTGAGAGAGAGCGAGAACGCACGAGCGAGGGGAGGGGCAGAGGGAAAGGGAGAATCCCAAGCAGGCTCCACACTGAGCGTGGGTGTGGGCCTCAGTCTCAGGACCCTGAGAACACGACCTGAACTAAAATCGAGTCACACATTCAACCAACTGAGCCATCCAGGCGCCCCCTCGACATTATTAAAATGAAAGGGACAAATGTGGCTGTTGATTGAGCAGCTGTGAAAAACGGTGACGAGAAAATTAGACAAAAGGAGTAGAAAATATTCCAGATAATAAGAGGATGAGCAAACAGCCTGCATAGCTTCTCTGCTCATGTCCTTGCTGAGGAAATGCAGGAGCGTTGGATATGGTAGCATAAAAGTCCTAGTCAAAATAAGCACATGGGCTCTAATCCTGCTTCCATTAGTTGCTAGCTGTTTGACTTCAGATAAATTCCTTCATTTTCCTTTGGCTTCTTCAGTTTCCCCACATGTAAAGTGGGGACAGTCCTATGTCACTGGGTTGTCGTGAAGAGTTAAGTGTGGACCCCGCCAGGGACTCGTATACATGTATATTTTAATACGTTAACATCATTAGCATTTAAATATCAAGTTTTTCAAAATTATAATTGGTGTTATATGTAATTTATTATATATACAGAATTTTGAGAATTCTCAGAGGTTTTGAAGGAGGTGATTTTTCAATATAAAAAGCTGGGCGCCTGGGTGGCCCAGTAGGTTAAGTGTGGCACTCTTGATTTCGGTTCAGGTCAGGATCTCGGGGTCATGAGATCGAGCCCCCAGAGGGCTCAGTGCTGGGCATGGAGCCTGTTTAAGATTCTCTCTCTGCCCCACTCCCCACCTCCACTTGCACTCTGTTTCTCTCTCTCTCATAAATATAAATACATACATACATACATACAAACAAACAAGGTGGCCTGTACCCGCTTTTAAAAATCGCATTGCACGGCGCTGCGTGTTGGAGTCGCTGCATTTCTCTGCGGAAGTGGGAAGCATTCATAAAAAGCAAATGCAGCCCTGCCTCAAATTACCGCCCTACCTCCCACACAGCACATATGTTTTTCTACTTTCTCCAACAGCACGAGTCTAGTTTTCGTCTTTGGAAAAAGCTTCCCGAATTATGTGAGATTAGTCATTTACCGCGTAGTAAGAAGGCACCAGAAAAGAGCATTCAGGATTTCCATTGCTCGTGAAATGTTGGGAAAGGCCTGGAATCGGAAGCAGGAGCCGTGTGTCACAGCGAGTGCCCGGGGCCACACGCACCGCGTTTCCTGCCCAGGGCTGCCCACAGTCCCTTCTGATTCCTGCCACAGCATTTCTTCCTCACCCGCACGACCGTTTGCCCAATGAAGGAGGCATGAGTTCCCATTTCTGCCAACCTTCTGGGGAAAATATTTCTGACTGCCCCAGGACGGGACACTTTCCTGCCTCTCATGGTCCTGCGGGAGGGTCAGCTCACCGTTGAACTTGGACTGCGGAACTTTGGGTATTGCTTTACAGACATGTGGAAGGAAAGACAGACAGAGGAGGGTCTCTGTGATGGGAAATTCACATAGAAGTGCAGAGGAATGGCAGAGAATGTCTCGTATCTGAGGATGAGGAGGGAGACTTCAGTGCTCACTGATGGGCTCTTCCTACACAACAAGGGCAGAGTCTGTCCATGTCTTGCAGGGGAGGGGGGTGCAGGGGGAGTTTGCATAATTTATATGGAGACTTGCCTGTAAACCTTAATTAAGAATCTGCTCAGGTTGTGTGAAATGAACAATAGCTGAGTAAGACAGCTTCATGGTAGAGTTCTCTCCTGAGCATAAAGTTGATTGGGAAGATAAATCCAAATACCTCTTTTTCCACCTTGAATCCAAGATATATATAAAAACTCACAAGTCCAGGCAACCCCTTAGTTTAAAACATTTAAGTTGCTCATATCAAC
Source organism: Procyon lotor (assembly GCA_028646535.1). Lineage (NCBI taxonomy): Eukaryota > Metazoa > Chordata > Mammalia > Carnivora > Procyonidae > Procyon > Procyon lotor. The sequence goes on from CM053608.1 coordinate 9,062,950, forward strand.
TGAGCAAGAAGAATTTCGGAAACACACTAACCCTTTTCATGAATTTTATCATTAAAAACATTCCAATATAATTAAGGGAAAATTAGTTTGGAAAAAAAAATTTTTTTTGACAGAGAATATGAAAGAGTGCACTTGCGGGGGGGGGGGGGGTGCGGAGGGAGAAAGAATTTTAGTCAAGCTCCAAACCCAGCCCTGGTCCCTATGCGGTGCTTGATCTCTCGGACCTGAGATCATGACCCGAGCTAAAATCAAGGGTCAGGCACTTAACTGATTGAGCCACCCAGTGCCCCAAGATATTTTTAAAAGGGGGGTCTTAGGGGTGCTTTGCAGTGGCTCAGTTGGTTAAGCATCTGACTCTTAATTTCCACTCAGGTCATGATCTCAGGGTCATGAGATTGAGTCCTGAGTTGGCTCCACACTGGGCGTGAAGCCTGCTTGAGATTCTCTCTCTCCCTCTGCCCTTCCGCAACTTGTTTTTTGTTTTTGTTTTTGTTTTTTGTTTTTGTTTTGTTTTGTTGTCTTTTTGCTTTAAAAATATTTTCTACATCACTCCTTCAGGAGGAGGAACCTAGAATTGAAAAGGGTGTCAATGGACTATGGCTAAAATACACCAATTTTAAACGATACAGAGAAGATTAGCATGGCCCTTGTGCAAGGGTGACATGCAAATTCGTGAAGCGTTCCATATTGAAATAAATAAACGAACAAATAAATAAAATAGACAAGTTTTAGGAGGGAGAAGACCATATGAGGTCAAACTATTTGTGCATGTCTACATCCTCAACACATGGCCCTGTCTTGGGACATACTGGACACTCTAAAGTGTTCAATAAATGAATTAATACATGAATGAATCACTTAAAATGATGAACTTGGTCACTAACAGAACAAAGAACGTTGTTCACGAGAAAGAAGAACACAAGAAAAATAATTAGAATTAGAGTCTGAAGGCATACATTACTTAAGACCTGCTTTTGTTGTGCTAATCCTATTTCTTCTTTCTCTCCACCTTAATCTCCTGGTGGCCAAGAGTTGTGTTGTATGTGGGAAGGTGTTGTAGACAGGAAGGGATAAAAGTCCTGGCCACCATTGCAGGTACCTGCTTAGTGTGTTCACATGAACAAAAAAGGTGCATAAAGATCATTAAGTCCAAGCTTTCACTCTGTAGATAAAGAAAGTGAGAAATCACATGACCTGACGAAGGTCTTTGGCCCAACCAGCTGAACATAAGCAATATTATATCATCATTTATTGCTTTGGGAGGGGAAGGGTTATGTGATGCCAAAGGAAACTTATCATAGACCTAACTGATATCAGCTCCCCACCCCAAAGGCTGGATTAGGTTTGTTTAGTTTGACCCAATTGATTGATTGCTTTTGCATTGATTTTAATGAGAAAAGCTCCAAAATAATACTTTTTTTTTGAGAGAGAGAGAGAGTGTGTGTGTGCACAAGCAGGGGGCAGGGGTAGAGGGAGAGAGAGAGAGAGAGAGAGAGAGAGAATTCTAAGCAGGCTCCGTGCCTGGCACAGAGCCTAATGTGGGGCTCCATCTCACGACCCTGAGATCATGACATGAGCCAAAATCAAGGGTGGGACACTTAACCGACTGAGCCACCCAGATGCCCCTCAAAAATAACACTCTTAAATTTTATTCTGAACAAAAATGGCTGGGGGCTTTCTTGCTGGAAATGCATGTATCTGATCCCAACTCCTGAGATTCTATTCTGTGGGTCTGCATGGAGGCTAAAAAAAATGGGAAGTTTTACAAACCCACACAGTTGATTTGGATGCAGAAACTGTACGCTGGGACACTGTCCCAAAGTGCCTTAGCTCAGCCAACAACTGCAGCAACACTTGCGGGAAACTCTGCTGACTGATTTATGGAACTGGTCCAACGAAGCGTGACATGGGGAAGCAACATGTGTGTATCATGCTTGGAAGGATACTGCTGCCTCATCACTATGAGAGAGACACATTCAGTGATATGTAATTATATGCTGGCAACAAGTACTATATTCAAAACCATTTATTTTTCTTAGCTATTCGACACTTTGTGAAAGTCGAGTTCCCTTCCCAAGACCAAGCTCAACGCTGCGCTCTTATCATGATGGAAAGACCAAGAGACACCAACAAGCCTTCAGAAGGTCCTTGAGGGAAGCAGCCGAGCTGGTCTAATTTTGCTCAGCAATGCATCCCTAGCATCCACATTTGCTGTACACATAGTAGCTGCATGAAAAAATCCGTGTTTATAAGTTAATCCAGTGCAAAGGAACATGAAATGGTATGAACACATGGATAATGCCTCTGTATATGTAAATACCAAACACTTGTAATTATAAAATTGATTCGTCCTTCCTTAGAAAAATAACTGAAACATTTGAGGAGGAATGAACTGTAAGTCTGGGAGGGAACGGAAGGCGAGAAATCCAGGGCTCGGGGGGAAATTTGATCTTTCTTCCTGGGATCTGTCGATGTTTCTGATTCCCTAAACTTTCCATTACTCTAAGCCACAAGTTTCTGCAAGGCTCAGTGTATTTTAATTAAACCCCAGTGATGAACACAGACTTGCCAAACTTCGTGCTGATCTGTCGCGCTGTGCTTCAAAGCAGGGTCTAGAGAAGACAGTGAGGAGGGGATCCCCGCTCGCCCACTCACTGGGACTTCGCGTGACCCTCCCACAAAACAGGATCGCAGAATAATGGGGTTAAGAATTCCCCTGAGCGTGTATAATGGTGCGGAACAATGATCCTTCCCCTGCCTTCCAGGATCAGCATGCTGTGCTTTATTTGCCTGTTTTGTGTTCACAAACGAGAGGTCTGTCTGTGTGACTCAGGCTGCGGAAATGCTTCACTTGGCAGCCAACGTGGGTATTCCCCACGCGGGCCTCAGCACAAGCGCAGGAGAAGTAAGAAGGGCCAGCACAGCCACCCTCCTCTGGGGCCATCTGTAACGGTCCCAGTGGCCTGTGCCAACAGCCACAGTGGAAGGTGGAGGCCGGAACGGAGAGTGTGACCCGAGCTAAACTCTTCTCAGAGAGGCAGCATTTTAAAAGTGGGTGGGCTTGACTTCGAGACTGGCTCTCTTTTTCTTTTTCTTTTCTCTTCTGGTCTCTTCTCTTCTTTTTTTTTTTCCCTTTTTCTCTCTTTTCTTTCTTTTCTTTTCTCCTTCCTTCCTCCCTTTCTTCCTTTCTCTCTCTTTCTCTTTCAGTCTCTTTCTCCCTTCCTTCCTTTCTTCCTCTTACTCTCTCCATCTCTGTCTTCCTCCCTCTGTCCTTCCCCCCTTCCACCTTCCCTCCCTTCCTTCCTTTCTTCTTTTCATTCTTTTTTCCTTTCTTTTCTTTTCCCCTTGATCCCTCCCTCCCTCTGCTAATCCTCCCTCCTTCCTTTCTTCCTTTCTTTCTCTTTGGATCTCTCATGAAAATAAAAGGATCAAAAATCTCAAAGAAATATTCAACTGGCAAAAAAAAAAAAAATTCAGCTGGCAGAGATTTCTGTGAACAGCGTTGGCCTTTCTTCAAATCTGTCACTTTCACCAACTCAGCCCTTTGCTGTCAATGTGAGAGACACAGGTGGCTATTAGGAAAAAGTATAGAGAAACAGAGAGAAAATTCAATAACTAACCCTTACACTCTGTGCATTCTAATCTGCAAAGCATCACCTGATGGGAACCTGCATGGTCCGTGCATGTCAGGCACGCGACCCCCCAGTACCGGGCAGCATACTTGGCTGCTGCATAGCACTCAGAGGCGTTGGCAAGATAATCCTGGTTCAGGATATTGAACCATATTATACCTGAAATATACTCTGCGAAATGATTTTTGGACTCTGAACACAATTATGACAGTCACCAACTCTGCTGAGTTTACCAGGTAACTAAGGAAAAAATAGGTAGTTTAAATATTAAACCCTTCAGGTTTGGGGACAATCACCTCCTAAAATGGGCCCAGAAACTAATTTTCCACTTGCACACATTCATTTCACAAAGAAGGGTGGGTTTCAGCAAACAGGTCTCCAAGGCTGTCCATCCTGGGACTGACAGTTCCCAGGGAAACTGGATGGCTACAGTGCAGCCAGAGGGCCATAAAGTTCAAGTCCAGGAGGTAAGGTGATATCTTCATGTTAGTCCAGGTCAGCATTTGCTGATGTGTTTTAAAGGGGAACTCAAGAAGATTTGGAGACAGCTCCAAGCTTGCGTTTCAGTGTTTTGAAGTCATTTTGCTCCTGAGTGGCCATCATCTCAAATCATCCTCAATGTCCCAGCGCTGTCATTTGTGAACAGGTGCGCTGAGTTGTGGCAGGTAAATGCCGAGTGCTCAGCCCAGAAAACTGTCATTTGAATGATTTACGTGCACATCTTGAGCCCCATCAGGCACTAAGGAGATGGATGCTTCGCTAATACATCTCACATTTGTCAACATTAATTTAAGGCACGCTGAGTTGGCAGTCAAGAGCATACTTTTCAAATAAGCAGCCAACTTTTCTTCTATTAAATCTTTAGGAGAATATATTACCAACTTCTGGGAAATACCATTTGCAAGAAGCTGAGCTGGAGTAGGTTGAAGAATTGGCAGTAAAAAGCTACAGACCATGCGTACACGTCTGATTGGCAAGTTAGATGGCGTCTACAAGGCTTCCATGGTCATCTCTGCCCAACCACAACCCCTGGGACCGCTCAGGCTGCCCCGTGAATGGTGCCACTCTGGAAGGAGGACTGAGAAGCACCACAGCCACAGGAGACAGTTCAGAATCTGTGCTCAGAGAAGGGTATGAAATGAAAAAGAAATTCCTGGACCGTGAGCTCTTGGAGCTCTTGGAGCTCATAATCCAGATGAAAAATAAGATGGCGCCCATGGGAGTATGAGCAACACGGCTGAGCAGCAAGTAACCATGTACCAAGAGGTGGGACAGAACTTCGAGGAGAGAGGGAGAGCATGTTGGAGGAACAGGCAAGGTGGTCCTGAGGCAAGCTGGAGTCCCACCACTTGCAGAGGAGGGGGAAGGAGCCCAAGTGGGTCATTAGGAAGGATGATGGATGGAAGCAGAGGTCGAGATGGGACACGGAGTGCCCTGAGGGTTAAGTCAAGCAATGGGCTTGTTCTCTGGGCACCCTGGGGCACCACAGTTTCCTGAAGAAGGGAGAAGAAGCAACCAAAGTTTTCTAAAGAATGCTACAGAGGCTGGGCTGTATCAGAATTCAAAGCAGAAGCCCGACAGCAGACGGAGCCATTAGGACATTGTCGTCATCACTGAGGCCCAAGGGTTCGAGTGACAGGTGTGCACTCCTACGTGTACTCGAAGTGATTCGCTAAGAGCGTGGGAAGAAGATATATGCATTCTTATTTGCATTTACTTTTTAAAGCCCCATATTTGTTAGTGTATATTTTATGTATTTTAAATAGTTTAATAGAAAGTGCGCATGTTACCAACTGATAGGTGTCCCTGCCAAATTCATGAGCTCGGAGCTCCAACTTCCAACGTGACTGTACTTGAAGATAGGAGGTAGGATCTTTCCTCTCTCCCTCCGCACCCCAGCCT
>CM053608.1:9068583-9105401 GCA_028646535.1 Procyon lotor
AAGTGTGTGGGGAGGGAGATTGTAATGTGGGAGCTTCCCCCTTTATCTTGGACCCCAGAGGAATTCCCCATGGCTAGTAAAACAGTGGTAATGGGGATGGGGAGGTGGAATAGGAGATCAGGCTGGCGAGGCAACCATAAAGTGCCCCATCCTGTCCCAGAACCTTCCAGACAGCTCTGGTTTTGTGTGTGAGTTTGTGTATGTGGCAGAATGTAAGGCAGCTCCAATTTCGTACAGCCAGAAGGGGTACACAATTCTTAAATCTACACACTGATTAGAAATCTGGAAATTTCTCCCAAACTTCCCATCTCACTTGAGAGTTTAACGTCAGGGGAAGATCTGACATAAATGGTGGGGCCAAATGGGGGGAAGAGCTTGGAGTTCATTTGGGCATCATATCAAGGTCTCATCCACCAGCACTCGGGACACCCAGGAGACCATCCATTTCAGGATTCTGGCTTTGCCTGGGTGGAAAAGTATTTATCACCTATTTCACGAGTGTGCAAATGAATTCAAAGTCACCCAAGAACTAAATGATAGTTATAATATTCTTTGAGATCCACAGATGAAAGGTGCCATTTAAGTACAGAGTATCGTCAGCTAACGACAGAGCACCCCGAGCAAATCAGATTCTCCCAGAAAATAAACAATGTCCTGGGAATAAATTCAGTAATTCTGGATCTCGCGTTAAACATTTTAGCTAAAAAGCAATAACTGATAATGCTTCAGTAGCCAATCTTTTTGCCTCTAGAATTATCTTCCTCATTCACATCCTTGGACATTTGTGGACCTCACACAGAACATTGACATTTGTCGGGTAGAATCACTGATGGCCAGGGCTAGAAAGGTCTCCTAGTGCAGCCACCCCTTTGCTCATTTAATCCCCTCTGTGATCCCCACGCTCAAGCTCTTCCATCTAAAGATAGTTTAGAAGTCCTTTTAACTATCCTTTATATCTTTGCAAGCCAAGGCTCACTTAAGGCTTCTGCTGCCTTAAATCTCTTGTCTTGCTCATCCCTGCTTATCCACTCTTCTCCTTCTGTGTTTTTGCACATTCTTGAAAATCAAATCCCTCTGGCGGGGCCCCAGATATCTTGCAAAAATGTTTTTTGTGCACCGCGACTTGCCTGAATTTGACAAATAAAACCTGACATCACCAGAGGGTCGTGTGGTTCAACTGGTCACTGGGTGTTAGGTGATGAGGTCCTCTTTAGATCCGTGAGCTCTGATGTTACAGTATCAGTCCCTGGCTTAGGCCATTCTACTAGTATCAGAGCACGACTGGTTAGAACAAACTAACGAGGGGGCCCCAGGATGGCTCCCTGTCCTGCGCTTAGCTCTCTCTTGCCTGGATGGTCCGATGGACTTGCCAGTGCCTTTGGTTAAAAGAGGGAGGGGCAGAGTGTGGATGGCTCTGAATAATCACTGGAAAGGGGCGCCTGGGTGGCTCAGTGGGTTAAGCTCAGGTCATGATCTCAGGGTCCTGGGATCGAGCCCCACATCGGGCTCTCTGCTGGGCCTGTCTGCCACATGTGATCTCTCTCTCTCTGTCAAATAAATAAATAAAATCTTAAAAAAAAATAATCACTGGAGAAACAGATGACAGTAGCATCTACATGAGGGATGCCTCAGGCTGGAGCTTTACCAGGGAGCCAAGACAGTGACCGAAGGAAAGACAGTAGCCCGGAGAAAGAAGGTCTCATGGAAACACATCTGGGCGAAGGGAAGGGTGGAAAGGTGAAGTGCAAAGAGAAAAGAAGGAAATTCAGAGATCACTCCGGTTGTGCTCCCAGCCGGTCTCCTTCCTATTTGGTTGGACTCTCCCGGAAGACATCCCGTGCGTGTTTGAGGAGAGCCTTTTATAAACCCTGAAGTGTGTGTGTGAGCTTGGGGGTGGATGGTTCCAGGTTGAGTGTGTACATGTGTGTTTGTATGTGTGCGGGCCTGCATTGAGTGTTTATGAGGTAGGGCTGCCCACAGGGCAGGGTCCGGTGGCACTTGTCTGTTTCTTCTCCACTGGCCAGATGTCCAGGTGAGAGGAAAAGTACGGGTGGGGCTGGAACGGGCAGTGGGCCCAGTGCAGACGCAGGGACCTACCTGCACATGCGCACTCCTCAAATCTCCTCCAAGGAGTTCAAAGAGGTCGCAAGAGGCGTGTGTGCTCAGTGTGAGTGTGACACACGTGAAAATATACACCCAACTGTTTCCCTTCTAGAACTTTACAGCACAAATGGGGAGGCTGGTCCTAACAGCGTGGCAACAGAGAATGTCAAACGTTTAAGCTTCGATCTCTCAGCAGGCGTGGGAAATGGTTTATCTTGGATCCTCGGGCAGCCATTAATGCAATGAGGAAGTAATAGAAGGAGGAGACATCCAAAACAAAAGTTTCAAGGTCACAGAGAATTTTTCTTCTCATCCAAGCACAACAGAATCTCATGAATGTCAGACCATGAGCACAGGCTGGAAAATTCCACAGGAATGGAATTCTCTTGATGTGAGATCTTCATATCAGAGCTTCAGTTCACAGAGGTTTTCACCTCAAATTTACCCATGAGGGTCACACGGCAAGCAGCTGAGGGGTGCTCTCAAAATTAGGGCACTTCACAGAAAGAGAGCAAAATTGACTATCAATCTTACTTTACCTGAAACCAGCCCTTTTTTTACGCATTTGAACGACAACAACAAAAAAGCTAATCTCCAAGAAGACCACTTTCATTTTAGCCTGGTAAATACCAAATACCAGCCAAATACTTTGATAGTCATACAAAAACTCAATAGCAATACATGTTAAAAGTACTCATTCAAAAATAGAAATTCAGGCAAGGGGTAGCCCCCACAAAATAGTGACGAGAAGGGACACCTTTCTCAATCTACCTCGAAAGTCAAACTTACATTTTTTCTATAGGGGTAGGAGGTGCTTTGGTCTGTATGTTTGTGTCCCCCCTCCCCAAATTCATATATTAAAATCTTAACCTCAAGGTATTAGGAGGGGAAGCCACTAGGAAGTAACTGGGTCATGAGGGTGCAGCCCTCCTGATCAGGATTAATGCCCTTACGAGAGAGACCCCGGAGGGCTAGCTTGCCCCTTGTACGACCTGGGGAACCCTGGGAAGGAACATTGTGAGGAAGCCGGCCCTCACCGAACACCAGATCTGTGGGGGCCATGACCTGCGACTTCTCACCCTCTAGAATTGTGAGAAATAAAAATGTATTGTTTGTAAACCATTGAGTTTATGCACTTTTGTTATAGCAGCCCGAACAAACTAAGACAGGCTTTAAAGGAAACTAAAATGGGCTTCAGAGACCTCTAAAAGGCCTGGACACTTACAAGTATCTAGAATCAAAGCCGTGGTGATGACTTCGTAGCCTGGCGATTCTACTATTTAATGAAGGATAACTGAACAAACCATTAAGATTTCACAAAATATTATATTTCCATTCAGCTTCCTTCAGCCAAACATTCTAAAATTTCCAGAAAAGACCCATTACCGAAAGATCACTGTTGTATTTGCATGGCACTAATCTTCAAGGGAAAATGCCCAGTTTCATTGAACCTAGTCTTTAGTGAGCACTAATAATGGAAATAGATAGCACTTACATAGCTCTTACCGCTACCTCGTACTGTCTCTAGTACTTCATGTACATTATTGCACTTGACACACACAAACCCTGCGATGTAGGACGTTTTATGACCCCGATTTTATAGAGGGGGGAAGTAATATGGGAGATGGGGTCTAACACAGTCAGTAAGTGATAGAACTGGGATTAGAACCTGGGTAGTGAGGCTCCAGGGACTGTGCCTTTGACCCCTATGCTCTCCTGCCTCAAGAGTAAGGGAATCCTTGACTAGAAGGGCACCCAGTCCGGCAGGAGGGTGAGAAAAGTAAAAGGGTAACATGGCTATGATGTGCTGACTGTAGGACAGAGGTGTGTGCAAGGGTGCGGGCACACGTGGGAGGCAGCCAGGTGCCAGAGGCGCTGTCACATGAGGCCATCTTGCAAGGTCGGGGGAGGAAGAGGCTGGAGACCACGCCAGATAAAGGAGAGCAAGAGCAAAGCCACAGAGGGAGCCAACGTATGACGGGTCCAGGGGTGGGGAAGGGATGTGAGCGATGAGGGTGAGGAGGGGGCGGGGATTGGGTCACAGAGCCCTTGAGAGCCAGGTTGGGAAGCTGGGTTTAATCTTGAGGGAGATGGGAGCCTTTCAGGGCCGTTCCTGGGGGAGGGACATGGTGGGACAAGCATCTTGTTTTATGGGGAAAGTAGGGCAGGCCACGGAAACTCATCAGAAGGTCAACTCAATGGGCAAGATGAGCCTGGGAGAAATAGGCTAGGAGAAGACCACGGCTGACATCAGCTTCTTTTGCTCTCTACCCGGGCACCCATGTGACAGCCCTGAGCTGCGTGGCAGCTGAATACATGTTCATTTTGACAACAACAAAGGTAAAGGAGTCCTTTTTGACATTTGGCAGGGGGAGGGCTTAGCTTTCGAGTTGAACCACTTATTATCTGATTTTCTTCTCCACCAGAATCTCTGTAGGGGGCAAAGCCCAGAGAGAGCACACGAGAGGCTTCTGATCACCTCTCCACACCAAGCATTTTACTTTCCCTAGATACCTGAAACAATTGCGAATTTAATGCCCAGGCAGACGAGATGTTCCCAGTAACCCCGCTAACTTCAGGACAGACAGCCTGCACATTGGGACCCAGTGGCCAACGGAAGTCACTACTGACCTTCTTAAATTTAATCCAGACAGCCAAAGAGGAGAGACTTCATATTCTGCTAGACTTTGAAGCTGCACGATCCTCCGAGCCACTCTGTCCTAGAAGAAAACAAGTTGGTTCGTTAAGTCACGTGCATGTGAATTATGAATTCGCACCGTGCAAAAAAAAACACTCCCATTTCATGGGCAAGGTGAAGTACAATTCCAAAACAAATACTGGGACGATTCCTGCAAAAGCTTGATTTCTGAGGCTTGATACAGCTCATAGACAACCTGATTCGTTGGCTCTCAGGCCAGTGAAACGCTGGCTAAGAGCTTCTGGGTGAGAGTAGTAAGAAACCGTTGGAGAAAAGGGTTTAGGCTCTGCACTTGATTCAGACTCTGCCATGCAATAGGTTTTCACTGGAATGTTACTCCTTAAGAGTCAGTGCACTCCAGGGAGTGTGAAATGAAGGACTCCAAAGTTCGTGTTTGGAATCCCAGAATTTCGAGGACGGGTGAGAGTCTCTTTTTCATAGACAAAGAAATGATACCGGCAGAGGCTGCCCCGCCACCAGCTGCTGCTGGAATTGGAGGTTCACAGACCCGTGCTCTTTTGGCTGCGATAGAATTTAGTACCTCTGAGGTGAGAGCTCTCGGGAAGACTTTGCAGTCACAAAACCCCCTAAGTCTAAACTTACCTTATAATCTTTTGAAAATGTGGAAGTAATTTTCATTTCAGAAATTTTCATAAGCTCAAGTCTTTACTTTTCACAGAGCAACGAGTCGGGGTAGGACAGGCCAGGGTAGGACAAAAAGGACTCTCCCCTGTGACCTTCCCATAATTTCAGCCTGTTCCTCAAGGGCGATTTGTCCCTGGCTCCATGGTAACTCAGAGGTAACTCAGAAAACCCTAAAGTACTTGAGCTGGCTGAGGCCTTAGGCCAATGGAGTTCAAAACTTCATTACACTTAAAACACACACACACACACACACACACACACACACACACACACACCAAAAAACTGCAGTGCAATCCGATGGTGAATTAAAGGGACAGCTAGTCTAAAAAAAACCCTAAAAAACAAATAAATAAATAAAAATCTTTAAAAAAAAAAAAACAACCATATGTTAATTGAGCATCTGTTGGTGCTAAGCCCTGTGTTTCTCCCCTAAATACATGATCTCACTCTTAAAATTGCCAGGCAAGGTAGATATACCTGGGCATGAAAACTCAGACTGAGTTCTTCCCTTCAATAAATATTTACCTGAGCATCTGCTCTGAGCAGGGCACCAAAGTATACAAAGTATATAAAGGAGATATAGACATACTTGGCTTCCTGCCTGCCTGTGAGGTCACAGTCTAACAGGGATGCAGGAGACGGAGTCAGGTGCATTAATTAGTACTGTGTTGTTCAAATAGCAGCTTGTGACTTGTTAGATGATCATGAAATTAATTTAGTGGGTCTTGATCAGCATCGAAAACAAATGAGTGAACAAATAAATAAAGTAGAACAGAATAGCACAGAATAAGAAATATTAGCACACACAAGGTAAAGGTAAGGAAACTCACATGGATGGATGTCTGTATATCTGTATCAATCGTGTCTATGTCTGTGTGTACTGGTTTGCAATGTAAAATATATTTCCTTTTGTGGCTCATGGAGAAAAAAAAAAAAGTGAAAGCCCTCCAGTTATAGAACAAAGTGACAAGTGCTCTATTAGAAGGTCACACAAAATGGTGAGAGCAAGGAGGATTCAGCGAGTGTCAGTGGGGGATCCATTAGCACCTGACCCCAGAGGGAGCTGGGAACAATCTTGGTTTCTCACCAAAGAGAAGTTCTCTTAAGGATGAGAGGTCCAAACCTAATAAGGCTCAGCTTTAGGACAAGCTCAACAAGGACCGGTATGAAGTCTCAGGGACTAGATGTAGGGGTCCCTTCTCCCACAACATAGAAAAGAAGGTGGGCACCTCTGAAGCCAAGGGAAGGCACAATATTAGTCCTCCAGAAGATGGAACCCTTATCTAGCCCTGACGGCTAGATGTGTGGAAGCTGCTGGAAGGTCCACCAGCACCAGCTAGGTCTGGACTGAATTCCCATCATCCCACATGGAGCGAGGGCAGGTGAGAGCCTTTGGAGACTGGAAGGCCAGGAGATGAGAAGCGGGAGGTGAGGCCCTTTCCGTGATCTTAATCTTGAGAGCAGTGCCCTCTTAGGGTTACTGCAATCTCCCTTTTCAGGATAGAATCATTATTAAATTTTCTCTTCTTTTAATAAAGCTACATTCAGATATTCTAGATACAGTGATCATTGTTTGAGGATTGGTGGCAATCCACTAGACTGCCATGCGGACATACCTTCTCCAGTTTCTGAGTGAGAATTCAGGGCAAGAGAATAAAGACCTTCCTATCGAGTAAGATGAGTCGCACCTGTTGTAAGGCTCTCTAACTTGGGGGTTAAGTGACTACAACAAGAAGTAGCCCAGGGGACAGACAAATCCATTATGTTATTTTGGTGATCTGATTACTGCATATTTGTCATTTAACAAGCAATGACATGAAGCGATGTTAAGATTAATTATCATGTGTGTTATTTAATCCATTTCCCTTGTACACACTTACCATAATAAAGATGATAAAGTGGGTTTTTTTTTAAAGTAATCTCTCCGTCCAACATGGGGCTCGAACTTACAACCCCAAGATCAAAGAGTCACATGCTCTACCAACTGAACCAGCCAGATGCCCCCAGACTTACGACAAGAACTGGACACTACAGAAAATAAACAGCCCCAAAATTATATAGAAAAATAACAACTAGGGGCGCCTGGTGGCTCAGTGGGTTAAAGCCTCTGCCTTCGGCCCAGATCATGATCTCAGGGTCCTGGGATCGAGCCCCGCATCGGGCTGTCTGCTCAGCAGGGAGCCTACTTCCCCCTCTCTCTCTGCCTGCCTCTCTGCCTACTTGTGATCTCATTCTCTCTCTGTCAAATAAATAAATACATAAATAAATAAAATCTTTTTTAAAAAAAGTTAAAAGCATTAGTGCTCACAAGTAAATAAAATTGTGTTTGATGCTTCCCAAGCATGTTGTCTGTCACACACCTTTAGTTTTAAACCAAGGACTCAGGTGGCACTAACATTTTCAAGGGTTAACAATAAAAAGGTGGAAAGTTTAATAAATAATCGTTCCTTGTAAGAGAAGTGCAGGTGGACTTTGATTAGTAACCATGATCTTCATTGTACAGATAGAGCAGAGTGATTTGTGTGACGTCCCACAGTGCAGATGGTCTTTGATTAGTAACCATGATCTTCATTGTACAGATAGAGCAGAGTGATTTGTGTGCCGTCCCACAGTGCAGATCCAGAGGAGAAAGTCAGACTGCGGTGACACCAGGGTCCTTGCATCTTAACTTCTAACCTTGCTCATGCTCTTGGTTGGTGGTTGGCTTTTTCATACAGAGTCATGAGCTGTTTTCTGTTCTTTGTCCAGAATATAGATGATCATATGTAATATAGTGATTATATGTCATAACCACACACGTCACAAAACCAACAGTATCATAGAATGGAAAGCTCTCCCCAAATGTCATAAGAAAGTCAATTTCATCTTTTCTATTGCTAAGTCTAGATTCAAAAGATTTTTGGTTCCTTGGCTTTTAAAAAAAATTTTGTTTTTGTTTTTGCCATGTTTCAACTAAAATTAGGTGTTACCACCGTGTGTTTATGGGAAAAAAAAGTCTCGAAATAATATTTCACACGAGAAAGGTAACTAACGCGGGTGTGTTGCTGGTAGAATTTAACTTAAATATGTTAAGTTCTACCTAAAGGTTGTTCAACGGATAAGTTATATGGGGATGGAGGAAGTACGAACAGTTTCAAAAAGTAGTAAAAGATATATTCAATAGTTTTAAATGTGAGAGATTACACTTTCCAATCTAGAGACGTACATTTGGGCAGTAAAATTATTAAAAGTTAAACCCAGGGGCGCCTGGGTGGCTCAGTTGGTTAAGCAGCTGCCTTTGACTCAGGTCATGGTTAAACCCAAGGAAGTGATTACTATGGAAGTTCAGCCGAAGAGTTACTGGGGGGGGGGGGGGGGGGTGACCTGTGATTAGAGTGGGACACACGGATGGGGCTTGCAGGATAATAGACAAGTTCTCTTCCGTGACTTGGGTGGGTGTCCCCTTATGGTAATTCATAAACCCATGCACTTGATCGGTGGGGCTTTCTGTATTGGCAGGGTTTTTTGTTTTTTGTTTTTTGTTTTCTTTCTAGACCAAGGGGATTTCCATAAAGAAACCATTTGTTTAAAATTGGGAACTAACAATACATTGATCCATTACTTGTTGTTTTCAGGTCTGGTAGGACAGGCAGAAAATGAAAGCACATGTTCCCTTTCACGTTTTAATCAAGTTGAGAGCGGCTCAGAATTTCCTCTCTCAGTAGACATGGTCAAGATAAACCCCAGGCAAATTCTACTGAGTAACAAACCAGGGCCGGCAGTCCCATTTGCAGGAGAATACCTGGGTCTGGGCTCCCGGCCAGCACGGCAAAGGTGCTGCTGCTGCACCTCCCGGCCTGGCTCCACAGACAAGAAAAGCAAGCACATTGCAGAGGATGCACGCCGTGGTTATGTGATTCCAGTTCTCTGGAGTCTAAACTTCGCTCCTGTTTCTGTAGCCAAATAAAATGCTTCGCCCTCCTCTGTTTATTTGCACAGAGGGCTGTTTAACAGAGGGGCACGAAGGGTGGGGGAAAGGCATAACCACGTGGACTAGAATGATTTCCAATCACAATAAACACGCCCAAAGAGGGAGGAAGATGGCAAGTGATATATTTCCTCTCTAACATTCTTTAAAATAAATGCAGGGCCCTGGAGGAGGCAGCCTGACATGTTTCCACTAGATGAGTTAAGTGTGGAGAAGCACAATGCTTGGTGCTCTATCTGCACTATGCCCAGGCTCCATTCCAGACCCCGGTACGGCAACTGGCTCCCAAGGGCCCGAGTATCTGGACCCCGTCTACAATATCCAGTCACCTGGGCTGCTGGGAAACTCACAAGGCTCCCGTCTCCTCCATCGGCCCTTGGCAGTTTGACATCAGGGACGGTGCTCCTCTCTGACACATTCTGCCAAGCCTCCCTCATGTGCCAACGGAGTCGCAGACCACTGAGCAGTGCTGCCATGGTTTGGACACCCCAGCCACACCGGGCCTCAGCTGGGACCGAGCCAAACCTACGTTCTGGTCCATAGTCACATTTTGAAGCGATTTCCCCAGAAGCATGTGAGCAATATCCACACAAATTTTAGGTAACATATAATTGTTGGGAAAGAATATAAGGGATTATCTTTTCTTCATCTATGAATTTCTCCCTCCGAATGGCTAAGTCCACGTGTCATTCTGCATTACTCACTTTGAACAACACGCAGAAATGCTGAGCACCATGGCACAGGACCCGTTATGCACTGTGAAGCCTTAAGACAAACACCAATGAGAAGCTGAATTCTCCCATTGCTGTCGGAACAGAGTATAAGAGCGTAATCTCTCAAGTCCCATAAAAGGAGAAAAACTTCTCTCATTTTCAACATGAAAAGACACCCTCCCCCACCCACCTACCACCCATCTAACACTAATGACCTGGCCATAGATGGGCAAGTCTATCAAATTCCCATCTTAGACAGCTATTTATATGTTGTTCAAAGCAACAATTTATGAATATGTTGTGCTGAAGCGTAAAAAGGATATATGAGCTTTACAGGGTGGTCTGTTGCTATTATTAATGTTGTCCCCTAGAGCTGTGCAGTGCACAACCTGTGAGACTACATATGGCAGCCCTGATTATTCTTATGGCATCAGAATATAGTCTTTAGTTGTATATTTGCATATTATGTGTACTGTAAAATAATATTTCTATTTCTTATGCTATATAAATTTGTTCCTTCTGTCGATACCCACGTAAATCCTATTGGTTTATCAACTCTTATGCACTAAATTTCATTATTCTAAACCAACAGTAATAAGCTAATTATGTTTAGGGCCTAAATGTGAGGTTCTCTTTTTTTTTTTAATCTATGAGTTATAAATCTACTTGAAAGTCAGACTTAGTTTCACCTGAGTTCACTGTGATCATCGATTTTCCCTCCTTCCCATTCCACTGGTCACCCAAATTGGAGTTGGATTCTAATTCCACCTTATAAATCTCTCTCAGGTCCCTACTCTCTCAAGCCTTCTGGTATCTACTCCTCCAGACCATTACAGCAGTTTTTCAACTGGTCTTCCAACTTTCAGTCCCTCGTCAATCGATCTGTCACATTATAGCAAAAATTTCTTTCTCAGACACAGGTAGATTTAGATCACTCCTCTGCTTTAGAACCTTTAAGGGCTCTATATTCCCCAAGAGATGAAGTCCAAACAAGTCACTGTAGTATATGACCTGTCCAATCAGCTCATCAGTCTGGGTTAGAATGACTTCCAATAACAACCAACATCCATTCATGCAATCATTCAGTGAAAATCCATTCGGTCCTCTTAAAAACACAGTGGGATGGCGGTGTTATCTAATGTGACACTGGTGATCATTTTGCAATATATGAAGGTATCAAAGCAATACACGTGAAACTTACACGATGTTATGTATCAATTATATCTCAATAAAGTTGGGGGGTTACAAATAAAGATGTCTTACACACACACACAGTGGGACTCGGAAGAACTGAAGAAAAGTAGTAAGACCCATCCTCAAATCTCGGGGTGTAAATACTTTGGCCGGAGATGCCAACATGTAAATAAACACTTATAATCAACCACAGTGAGTACAGTTTGGCCCCAAGCTGTCATGCCAGTCTCATATCCAGTGATGCTCCCAGCCATAAGTATTTGCTTCTTTTTTAGGGCTGCTTGTTTTTGATTTATACCCCTACTCTAGCAAATTCTTACATTGTGCCACAATCATTTAAGTGTCTCTCTGTCTGCTACACTGAGGGCAGCCCCTGTACTTTAAGGAGCTGTGACTTCTCCAGCTCCTCTCCCACCACTTGGCACACAATGCAGAATGGTCCAGCTCAGCAAGGGAAAACCAAGCCCCCGGGGCAAGGGGCTGGAGCCACTTCCCATCCAAAGCAGTCACTCCTTTGGTCCTATGTCAGCCCCTGTTTCACTCCTATAAGCCTGTTTCCTCCCCAGTATGGGCGAAGATGTTCTCTGGGTGGCTGAGCCCAGCCCCGGCCCAGGAGGGTTGCAGTCTCAACAAGGTAGAGGTGAGGGGAAGCACTAGGAAGGGACTGATGAACTCATGACAGAGTCAGTTCAATGGGATGCCCTGCACAGCACAAGATCCCCTGCAGCCAACTCCGATATCTCTTCCTTCTTGAGGTCAGTACCTAAAGATCTGGGTTCCATGGATGTGGTTTCTGCAAGTGGCTACCTTTGCCTGAGGCCAGTATGTTAAGGCTACTGGCATAAATGTGAAAGAAGAAATGAGGAATCATACCTGAAATTCAGTACAAATGACTTCCTTCCTTCCTGCCTTCCTAAAGGTGGAGAAACTCACTTGAATGACTGATAGATGTCATTTTTATACACCTGAATGTATTATTAGGCAGGCAATTTTAAAAATTCATTTCAATTAAGTGAAATTAATTTGTCACCCATTTAGTTTTAATTTATCTCACAAAAGAGGGTACGGAAGCTGCCCTCAAGAAATTCATAATCTAGTGGCGCCATAATCTAGTGGCGACATTTAGTTCATTGACAGTTCTGCCATTTCCCCCAAACTGAGACGTTTCAATCCACAGACATTTATTCCGGGCAGGGGTGGGGGGATTGGGGGGGAACATGCAACTCCCTCGAGGCTAAAACTGGTGACTTCCTCAAGAAAAATGACGGGGCCAAAGCCCAAACAACAGAAAGATAGACTGGAGTGTGTATGTTTGCAGAATACAATCTGTACATAAATACATAAATATTTACAAATACTCACAGAGAGGTGGGCGAACATGGATGGAGAAGATGCCCTTCAGATCAGAGCGGGGGTGGGGGGCAGGGGCAGGGGTGGAGTGGGGTGGGCAGAGGTGGTCATCCCTGGTGCTTGCCCCAGCCAGAGGGGGGCAGCAGTGGGAGATATGGTTTCTTGCCCAAGAGCTGGGATTCCCCCAGCTCATCGCCCCATGATTATGAAGGTTCCCAGTTTGTTCAGCTGACTTCCCGTGGAAAGTGGGATGAGGAACCTTACATGCCTGATCCAGCCTCTGTCTGCTCCTTGAGCCGTATACTCCCCGGTACCCCCATCTCATTGGCGAAGGAAGGGTTATGAGCCTGCTCCTTCCTTGAAACAATCTGATGTGCTCATAAGACAGGCTTCGGAGACCGGGTGACATTCTCCTTATTACCCCAGCTCTGTCTATGCTCCTGGGGGTGGAGGGTGGGGGGTTTGGGGGGGTTGTGGTCACAGCAGCCTCTGCCTGCAGGGCCTGGGATTGGCCAGGTCAGAGTCCTAAGAATCCGGGGAAACCTCACTAAGTGAGCTCAGTAAGTCAGGATCTTCATCTTAGAAAAGAGAAAGCTGGGATTCAGAGTGGCTTACCCAAAAGATGTTCGGTAAGTAAAAGCCATAATGGCAAGTTATGGAGAAAACCAAAGAAATGTTGTTCAAGTTTGAGAAAAGCACATTCCAGAGCAGTGGTTTCCCGTCCGCGCAGCCCAGGTCCAAAGCAAAATTGGCTTTCCGTTTCTTTTCTTGAATGAAGTAAACAGCCTCGCTTTTAAATTCATTATGTAAAACCAGCTCCAGAGAAACAAGGAGCACGGACTAATAAAGTTTGGCTGGGGGGGAGGAGAGGGAGTTTCCAATCTACCAATCTGCCATCTCTAAAACCCACAGCCTTTCAAAAGATTCAAGGCAATGTTTGCCCAGAGAGCAATTTCGTCTTGCAGAAAAAACCCTGTAGTCGGGCAGGAAGAATGTGAGTAACAAGGTGCAAGGATCAGCATAAATTTCAACTTCAAAAGGAAAATAATCCCCGTTTCTGTAAACGCTCCCCTCCCAGATAAACAACTGGGTCCCCAGATTGGAGATGAGTCACGGCCATCCCCAGAGGGCCCCCAAACCACACATCCCTCTCCTGCCCTCCGCAGGCATTTGCATACATCCTAACCTAAACCAGGGCCACTTACAAAAGGGCTTGTGTTTAACTTTATTCTATTTAATTCTAGTGCTTTCTTCCAGCTACCCAATCTGTATGTAATTAAAATCATATGGCAGCAAACGTTGAATGGTATGAAAAGTTGTACCATATGTATACAATTGACCGGCTGTAGAGTTTGGCATGCCTGCCATGATCCCATTAAGTGGGGCGAGCCTGGCTTATTTTGGAGTATACGTTATATGTTTTGGATCAGCTCTGTTTTTCGCTTCTACTCATGCTGTCTGTGACGCTTAACCCTTTGTCAACAGTCCCCGGGGTTGTGTCCCTGCCTCTCCACAATGAGGGTCACTGCACCCGAGCTCTGAAACGATGTGTCTCCTCGGAGGAAGGCTCCTTTGAAAAGTTTCCATTTTCAGAAGCAAAACGAGCTTTCTCTGTCTTGACAAAGGCCGAGCAGATATCATCAAAGCCTCCAGGATCAAGTGGAACTGAATAGAGAAATTGCAGATGGAATCATTGCTTCCAAATCCTAAAGGCACACTCCTTGAGACTTGAAAGAAGTAATTTTAAGACAAAAAGAGGAAGTACTGAACTACTGTAGATAATAAAAATATGAAACTTACATCCCAAGAGGTAGCAGATACAATATAAAAGGACCGAAGCATATAAAAGGTTATGCTGACAGATCCATCTTTGAGGAACATTCTTGACATTCTGAGTGACACGAGGGAGGGAAACCATATCTCCCCAAACTGATCACGCTTCTCCCCCTCCACCCCACTTCCCTGCCCAAAAAAAACCGTCTGGACGCCTTTCCAGAGGAAGAATTCTAGGTTAGACGGGCCTCCAACCTGACTCTCCAGGTCACTCTGCTGGGACTTGATAGAATTTATAGTTAATATAGCTACATAGTTGCAATTTTGCTTTAAGACACTCTTCCATGTAGATTTCAGAATGAGTTGAAGTCTCTTTTAACATGTGACATGAAGAGACACATGTTTTTAATCTGTGCATTTAAAATTGTTTTAGAATTACATCAATGAAACATCGCCTCTCTAGAAGAGTCGGGTCACCAGTCCTCAAATGTGAGAGCGTAAGAGAAAAGCAGAAGAGCTCCCAGGTTGGCGACCATGTGGAGATGTGGGGACAGTGGCATGGCCTGGAACCTCGGTGACTTTTACAACGGTTCTGCTACCAGGGATCCATGTTCAAAGACCAAGGGGTGGACTGTAATACTGTGATCTCTAAGTGTGAAAAAGAAAACCACAGGCTGAAATGGTGTCACTTAGGTTCTGTCACCAAACTGGGGCTTCATACCTAATCTGATTGCAGTTTCCGCATCCCCCAGGAACAAAGAATTGACTGGCCACTCGGGAAGTTTCTGGTCAGTGCCAGTGAGGTCATTTGTCCAATGGGCTGCCTCCATCCCTCAAAGGAAGGTGAGGTCACCTGCATGATAAGACTCGCTGCTCTACTCCTTCAGGGAAGGTGACCTTGCCTGAAATGATCTTTTCTTATACTAATACCTTCCTTGCCCACCCTTCTTCCTATAAAAACCTTCCATTTCTGTACCATTCTCAGAGTTCTCCTCTGCTTGCTACATGAATTCTGCCCGATTGGTGAATCATTTAACAAAGCCAATTAGATCTTTGAACTAATAATTTTTTTAAAAAGCAATGTGGGATAAAACTACTTTCTAGCTGAATGTCTTGCAACAAATCAGTTGTTAAAAATCTTTAAAAAGGGACTTTTATCTGGAGCTAAAAAAAAGGACAAAAATGAAAGAAAAAAAAAGGAAGGAGTTTTAGAAAACATGAGTTTGTTGCCAGCAAAAGGAGTCCCACTAAGCTGCTCAGGGGAGAACGAAGGCAGAGGCACCCAGCATCCTGGGAAAGGGAGTCACAGAAAGAAATGTTCTCAATTCTTTGATCAGATCAAGTTCCTGAGTCAGAACCAAATCCTGGTGCTCAGCATGGAATACAAAGGTACAGACCCCTGAGATCAGAAAAATGAACCTAAAAAATTAATCCCTTAAAACAGGAAAGTATTATGAAGTGTTTAAAGATTGTTTTGGAGACAGAAATGTCACATTTGCAGCTTTGGGCTCATGGTAAATAATGAAAAACATGAGAGTTGACTAGTCAAGTGAAAGAGCAAAGAGAAAAAGGAAAAATAGGAAGATGTTATAGTGGGAATAATGGCCTGAACTTAGGGAAAGGAAAAACGGGTAATGAGAAGGCCTAACTAGCTGGAGAGAGGAGCTCCGGATGGTAATGAAGACTGGTCAAGAGGACTTCCCGATGAGTGTATTGTGTCCATGAAGCCCCTCGCCTGCAGTCAGCCACCCAGGTGCCCCAAGTGCCATGATTCTTGACACATTAAACAATTTGAAGAAAAAAGGTTAAAAAAAAAAAAAAGTTTTTTTCACCATTTTCTCCTTTCTTTCATCTATTACAGAAAAGCAAATGGGCTCCACATGCCTTTCTCCACTTTGGAAGATGTAATTAAATCATTAGAAGAGAAGTAACTGATTTTGGTAATTGATCAGATTATTTCTGAAATGATATCATCATCTCCCCTTCTCCCCCACCCCTCATTCATTATCTAGGTAGTACTAAAAGTTTGGGGAAAATGGTAGAGTCTTTCAGGAGGCTAGAGTGAAAAGTCTTTCTTTCGTGTTCTATTTCTTTCACTAAAGGCAAAATGGGAAAATGCCATATTCCATCTGGGGACTCACCACTGGGACCAGTAAGGATTTAAGGGGCATACAAAGGCTTTCTTTGGCATCAGGTAGAGTTACGAACATATCTGAGGAAACCAGATGGAAAGAACAGTAGATGCCAAATGTACTGTACAAAGGAAACAAATACAGCATTTATCACAATCTTGATTCTAAAAATAAAAGAATTGACTTGGGCACCCAAGTGTCTCAGGGCAGGGTAGGTTGAATGATGCCATAGATTAGCCCGAGTACTTAGTCTTATCTCTTTTCCATGGATTAGTCCCTAATGTTTTTCTGACTTTCTCCTGCTTTGGGTGTTACTGTAATGTGTGTTAGTGGTCTACATATGAGAAAGCCCATTGCAAATCAGCTTCCTGTTAATTCAATACATGTTAGGACTTCTTTCCCTTGCCTAACAAAATATAATATTTTGATCTTGAATATTTCCTCCCAAATCACCAAATAGGTGCAATTTCTTTAATTGACATCTTGGTTCAACTTGAGCTTGTGTGCCCTTCTTTCCACCCATTCCAAAGAGTTGGATAATAAGAGACCTTGTATTCTCCAGCTCCTTTTAAGTTATCACATATGGGAATAAGGCTTCAACTGAACTAAGAAAATATTAATTCAGAAATAAGAATTACTTCCAGACCATTCCAGAGGGTCTAGTCATCACGACAAGTGCCTTAACTGATACAGAGGCATAAGTCGCTTTACCCTAAATAATTACTTTGCATTATCCTGACAGAGTATCCAAAATTTTTGAATCCATAATTTCTGCAGGCTGGGAAAACTGTTCAGCTGATCACTATAAGAGATGGCTAAGATGAGAATCGGTAGGTGAAGGGGAGGGGTGGCCGGATCTGCCAAAGCCAGAGCGTGAGGCTGCTCCTTGTGTGTGATAATTCCATTAAGCAGCTCCTCCAACAACAGTCTGGTCTTGAAGTGAGTGGCTGAAAGATAACGGGTCTGTGAGCGTAAGTGTCACTTAACTCTATAGGTAAAACTCTAGTCTCAACTCAAGAGCTCATTCACATAATCAAACATTGAGCATGGAGGGCCCTCCAAGGAGCCCACTTTCCTGACAGCCTGGGTTCGAGTGGTTACAGAATGCTCCTTGGAGAAAGGGGCCTGGCCTTATCTGGGCAGGAGCAATTTACCCTGTTCACTAGACACTCAGCCTGTCTGGATTATGGGGTCGATCCCAAGTGTGGGGATGAAGAGGAAATCTTCTGCAACTTGCTTGCCGAGGTGAAGACCTCAGGTTCACTCTCGCAGCAATTATAATCAATCTCAAGACTTCCTTTGGGTAGCAGTGCTGCTGAGACAGCTGCTACTTCATTAGTCAAGAAAATTAAACAGAAACCTCTTGTGAGTAGAGCATCCAGTGGCTGACACGAGCTCAGTCCCCCAGTGGATGACCCTTGTAGATGAATGGAAATGCTTTTTTGTCCAGTTATTCTATCAATTACTGCCAGAAAGATGTTAAAATCCCCAATTACAATTGTAGGCTTTTCATTCTCTTAAATTCTGTCAATGTTTTCTTCATGTATTTTAAGCTCTATGACTAGGTATATACAGACTTATGATTGTGATGTGTTCCTGGAAAATTGTCCCTTTTATCCCTGATAATATTTATCATTCTGAAGTCTATTATCTTGTTAGTATGGCCACTCCAGTTTTCTAGAGCATACTGTTTGTCAGATATCCTTACTCTGTCTTTTAACCTTCAACCTACCAGTATTTATATTTAAAGGCAGCATATTTTGGGGTCTTTCTTTTTTTTTTTCCAATCTAACAATCTCTGCCTTTAAATTGGACTGTTTAGTCCACTTACAGTTAGTGATATAACTGGATTTAAATATGCTATTCTGATTTGCTTTCTATTTGTCCCAACTGTTCTTTCTTTGTTTTTTTTTAAATTCCTCTGCTCCTCTTTTCATACATTTTTCTGGAATAATTAATTTTTTTTTTTTTTTTAGAATTCCATTCTCATTTCTCTCCTGCCTTTTTAGCTGTGCCTCTGTATTTTCTTCAGAAGGGCTAATGTGATTTTTCTAAAGCACAAAAACAAATGCGTTTACACCCCCTGCCTTGGGGTACTGAATCAGTACATTAAACTATGTATATGGTTCCTGAGGAGAGCTGAGAATCCTGATTCCCACCTCCCTACTGTGTCCTCCCCAAAGTACTTAACAACAGAGAAATGTGTGGGGATTCTCCCTGCCTTCCTGGGAGCCTCTCTAATACTGTGATTCTAGATGCTAAAAGAATTATAGAAGTTTTTTTCTTCAAATTTTCTTTATAGTAATTTTTATGGACTCTAAATCCCTGGATCTTCATGGCCTCCATCCTAAGAATTCAAATTCCTGCACTTCTGTTTTGTTTCCTCATGCCTCTTCCATGAACTTTCTATAGGATTGCAATCCATTCTCTTAAAAAAATAATAATAATTTTATTGATGTATAATTGGCACACAATATTCTGTTTCATGTGTATTGCATAACGAATCGATCTTTATATACATTGCAAACTGATCACCACAATAGTCTAGTTACCATCTGCCACCAAAGTTAATATAATATTATTGATTGTAGCATTGCCCAGGCTGTACATTACATTCCCACGACTTAATTTAATACTGGAAGCTTGCACTTCTTGATCTTCTTCACCGATTTTGGCCCCCTCTCAATCCTTCTGGCAACTGCCACCCTGTTCTCTCTCTCTGTCTGAAAATATGTTTAAAACCAAGTTTCAGGCCTTAGAGAACCAAACACATCTAAGGCTTGCAAGGAGCGCCCTCTTGAGGCAGCCTTCAGAAAGATGTCGAAAGCTGCCCACTTTCAGGACTTGGTTGTAGTGCTTGCCGCTTTCAGGAACTAACAAAATTAATGCAGAAGATATCCTGGCTAAATTATAGACGTAAGCATCTCCTTATCAGAAACAATTCTAACTCCTAAGAGACAAGATAACCTCTAGCAGAAAAATAAACACAATTCCTCACTAAATGCATTCCCTAAATATAAAACAATAAAACGCTGGAAATACACTACCAACCACAGAGAGAAACATGATTCCAGAGTTCTGGGCTCCTTGTTAGGAGAGACAGAAGGAACAATCTCAGTGTGGGATCTATGCTGTTACTCCAAATTCCCTCTAACTCCAGCCTGGTCTGGGAACAGAGGTGATTCCCACTCCTTTAGAAACGAAGCCACCAACAGGATAGGAGAGACGGGGGCGGGAACTTCTCCCTGAGCTTGGAAATGCCATGTTTGTGTTTGTCTGTTGACTTGTCTGTTTGAGGTCCCCAGCTCTGCCCACACATTCAAACAGAAGCCAAAGCTGGGAAATGGGCAGGGAAGTCTGCAAGATCTGAGCAATTTACTTTGCTTCTTTGCCATGGAGGGTCCGTGGTGGGGAATCAGTGAGACGTCCTGCCCTAAGTGCATTAAGAAAGGGCCCCCAGCCCAGGGATGATTTTGTGAGACCTCCCTCAGGCTCACCCAGTTGGCCGCTCGGAGCGTACCTCTGACACACAAGCCTTGATGTGGGAAATGCACGTGCAGGAAGGACGCGCAGAACCTTCAGGAAGGCTCTAGATGTCACCCCCTGGGGGAGAGCGCGACTCCCCCGAGGTCCCTCCCACCCAGCCTGGCTCCCCAGGCTTTAAAGGGAGAAGAATTCAGGACAGGGCAGGGAGGTGGCAGGCGGGGCAGGTAGGGCAGGGGACTCAGGCACAGGCTGCTCTTGCCTTCCCAGGAAGGATGTGCAGGAGAGGCGGCAAGCTATGGACTTCCCCACCTTCTTCTTGGGGCCTGGGAAAGCCTGGGCCTGGGAAGGTCCCAAACATGCAAACAGAAGCCATGCTTTGTCTTTCCCAGAGGCTCCTCCGTGAGATCTTTTCAGATCTTGATACACCCTAGACAACAAACTGAAAAGGGAAGGTGATAAGCGGAACACGTTACTTAAGGCTTGCAACGTTGGCCTTTGTTTCTGTGATATCACGGCCCCCCATGAGCCATTTTTGTCAGGATTTCGAGGGAACCTTGCCGAAATATCTGCAGTCTCATGAGAAGGGGTGACGGCGTGCGCATGCACGCGTGTGTCTGCGTGTGTTAGAAGGGGTAAATCGTCTGTAGTTAAAAAGCACCCGCAGCAAGGCAAACGGGTGCAGCCACTCTGGGGAACGCTATGGAGGCTCCTCAGAAACTTAGATAGAACTGCCCTTCGATTTTACTACTAGGTATTTACCCAAACAAAATGTTGATTCGAAGGGGCACATGCACCCCAATGTTTATAGCAGCATTATCTGCAATGCCCAAATTATGGAAAGAGCCCAAAGCCCATCAATAGATGAATGGATAAAGAAGACGTGGTATAGATACACAATGGAATACTACTCAGCCACCAAAAGAATGAAATCCTGCCATTTGCAATGCCACGGATGGAGTTAGAATTTATTATACTACGTGAAATAAGTCAGAGAAAAACAAATACCATATGGCTTCACTCATATGTGGAATTTAAGAAACACAACAGATGAACATACAGGAAGGGGGAAGAAAGAAGAGAGGGAAACAAACCATAAGAGACTCGTAACAATAGAGAACAAACTGAGGGTTGATGGAAGTAGGTGGGGGGATGGGCGAGATGGGGGTGGGGATTAGGGAGGGCACTTGTGATGAGCACAGGGTGTTGCGTGTAAGTGATGAACTCACTGTAACCAATATGCCAACTAAAATTTAAATAAAAAATAAAAAAAAAATAAAAAGCCCACAGGGAAAACTCAAATTCTGTTTTTTAAAAACATTAGCTTTCAGGGGCACCTGGGTGGCTCAGGCGTTAAGCGCCTGCCTTCAGCTCAGGTCATGATCCCAGGGTTCTGGGATCGAGCCCCACATGGGGCTCCCTGCTCAGCAAGGAACCTGCTTCTCCCTTCCTCCCCGCCCCCCGCTGTGTTCCTTCTCTTGCTGTCTCTTGGTCAAATAAATAAGTAAAATCTTAAAAAAGAAACAGAACATTCATTTTCAGTAATTACAGCCTGCTCATCTTATAAAATGGATAAATGTGATTATCCCCATATTCTGATAAGAAGACAGTGCTCCCCGTGGCTAATATTAGTTCCTCATGATGATGTCTGACTGCATGGAGCTTATTCAGGTCAGATACCTGTTTAAAGTCAGGGGAAATCTACTTTGAGAGTAAAGATTTCAGCTCAAGTTCCATGTTCAATGTAGAAGCTTTACAAAGCAAATGTTTTAAAAGGAGTGTGTGTTTTGCTACAGAAAGAATTTGGGGTCACGGAGGGACATCTGGGCCCCAGCTCTCATTTCCCTATTATCTCACTGTTGTGTCCTCCCCACACTGTGTCTGTGTGGCCCGGCTGAACAGGGCAGCGCAGACGGGCTCAGGGGGAGGGTCCGGTGGAGCAGAGGGCCCCACGAGCCACTGGGGGCTGGCGACCTCCTCTCCTCCAGGGACCGGAGAGCAGACATAGTGCAGGGAGGGCAACTGCCCCCTGAGGGCATCGGAGCCCGGCGAGGCACCGTGTTCGGGTGCTGCTGCAGTCAAGAGTCAGAGATCTAGAAGCTTCCAGCCCATGCCTGGATCCTGGAGGGCAACGTGAGCCTCTGCAGACAGACTAACAGCTTGTCCACGTCTCAGCGGCGGGTTTTCAGGGATGGAACCCTGCTCCTTTCTTATACTGCTTTCAAGTTTTCCCTTGGTGACCCTAAGAGGGCATCTGGCATTTATAGGGTCCTCCAGCCTCGCCCTGCAGGTTCACGTGTCCTGTCCGTCCTCTCCAGGCTCCTGGAAGCCATCTGGCCTGTTCCTGATGCAGGAACAGCTCCTGCTCAGGAGTCGTCACTGTGCTCCCAGCACCGTGCTGAGGGCTTTATCCAACAGCCTCTCGTGATTAATCCCTACAAGAAATCCCATCTCTGTTTATCCCCCACGTCACCCCTGACCAGTGGACCCGCCAGTCTCCCCCGCTCTCTCTTCGCCTGGCTCTTTAGGACCCCATACAAGCTCCACGGGACCCCTTTGCTTTAGCGACTACTTTCTCCGTCCAGAAAATGTCTGTCCAGGCAGAAATCCCTGAGTGCTCCCTGACTCCGTCCTCCCCATCTTCTCGTACCCAGCCCCCCACAGAGTCCTGCTAGGGCTCTCTCTGTAAACATACACTTCTCTCATTTCCACTTCTCTTGAGTAGCTCCCTCGACCCAGGCGGGAGAGCCTCCGGGCTGGGCTCCCTGCTGCCACACACGGTCCCCTGCGGTCTTTCCAGAGGTGGGGGTAACATGCTCCCACCGGCCATCCGCACACCCACGGCACATACCGTCTCAGCCAGGACGTCACCTCTCTAGGGAGAGGTCTTCCTTGGCAGCACGTTTCTTTCTCTCTCGCTCCCTACCAATTCTCTCCTTCAGACTCTCATCCTCATCCTTACACTTATTACAACTGAAACACCAGAACCCCCTTTCTGCGGCTTGGTGTCATAGAACACACAGATCACGTGTGTCACCCGTGCACCGGAACATAGTCCTGTCCCAGCAGATGCTGTGTCCCAGAGCCGCAATAAGGATTTGTTGAAGGCTGAATAAATGACCCATCTGGTACTCGGAATTTTTCCTGCCCCTTCACTCCACCCTACCTACCTCGTTCAGCTCTCAACTTTTCAGCCCTCTTGGTTTTGGTGGCATAAACTCTCACTGATGGCCTCCGGGCCAGAGGCATAAGATCAGACATCCTGCGGGAGAATTCAGTTCCTGCTTCCCTCCTCCCTGAGCCCTGCGAGAACTGCAGCATCGAAAGCCTGAGCTAGACTTTCCGGGCTCCATTTCTGTCCAGCCAGAGTCAGCTTCAAGATGCAAGACAAGTTATCAGCAATCCTGAAGCTGCAGGCTCCAGAATGATAAAGGGCTTCCAGTGATTCATTGGCTTTGACCTTTTCTGTCTGTCTTTCTTTTTTTTAACCGACCACACATTCATCATTTCCTTTACCAGACTGCCAAACTATACGGCACCTCAGGAAAGACAGGGGACTTCATCCTGGCCGGGAGCTTGCCCGAGCACGTGGCAGCCCTGTTCGCTTTCACCCAGCTCCTGGTCCTGAGCAGGGAACCTGAAACCTTCGTGCGTTTGCCCGTCCTTCTCTGTCTCTGTCTGGGGGATCCTGGCAGGTGGCCAGGTAGGAAGGTGCCCTACCTTCCTAGACTCCATCACGCAGATGAGAGAGAACACTTGGTAGATCTGTTGTGAGGATTAAGTGGATGGTGCCCGGCCCATAGAAAGCACCCCACAAAGAAGGTCTATTCCTTGTGTATGTGTGTCTCTATGGAGGTGTGTGTGAGGGATGCGTGGGGGATGGAGGGGGAGAGGGGTACATCCTTTCATAGGAAAGCCTCGCACTGGGACTTGCATGGTTGAATCTACTTCGGCAAAGGGCTGCTCTCTACTGAGGCTACTTACCCCAAGTGGCCCCACAGCCTCTTCTAGCTGGCTTGTGCTCTGTTCTCTCCCTTGGGGTTGTAACGGGTGATTGTTTCCAAGAGACCAACTACCTGGCATTTGCCCCAAGGAATTGCATCCTGGTTTTGTGGGGACATTTTATAAACTTGTTGAGGCCCTTTAGATTTTTACTGAGGCCTTGAATACTGAGGATCAGTGGTCCCCCGGGGCTGGGGTCCTGTGAACTGTGAACTGGATGAGCACCCCTCACTTGCCTGGCAAAGATACGGAGAAGAAAATGGACAGAGCAGGTTTGACGAGGGTGACCTCCCTGGACAGTTTGGCTCCACAAGAATAACAGCATTAAGGGGCGCCTGGGTGGCTCAGTTGGTTAAGTGACTGCCTTCAGCTCGGGTCATGATCCTGGAGTTCCTGGATCGAGGCCCACATCAGGGTCCCTGCTCTCTGCTTCTCCCTTTGACCCTCCCCCTATCATGCTCTTTCTAAAAGAGAAAAAGAAAAAGAATAATAGCATTAAACTGCCGTGTGTATTTGTGCTCGGAAACCACACGAACCAGCATGATGGTTCTCTTAAGATGGTGGAACTTTTTTTTTTTTTTTAAGATTTTATTTATTCATTGGAGGGGGGGAGGAGGAGCTGAGGGAGAGGGACAGCAGACTCTACACTGAGCTGGGAGCCCGAGGTGGGGCTCAGTCTCACCACCCTGAGATCATGACCTGAGCCAAAATCAAGAGTCAGATGCTTAACGGACTGAGCGCTGCCCCCCCCCCCCACAATCCCCTGAAGACGGTGGAACTTCTTAAAGCTGTCAGGAGGCCAATGCATGAAAAGAAAACACCGCACTCCAACTGCTACCAACGAGGCTGACTGTCATTATTCCAACAACAACGACTGAAGGCCATTGATATCCCCTCTCCTCCCACTCCCCAATTTCCCAACATCTCTGCAAACCAGGATGACTCGATGCAAAAAGAAAATGTGAAATTCAATCAGCATTTTTTTCTTGTTGACTAAAAGCCAGGTTTGCAACCTTCTGGAAGGATTCTAAATCCCTGCGTCCTTGCTCCGCTCCCTGACATACTAACAGGCTTTGCTCAGTGAAAGGGGAGGAAGCACCACGGCCCTTCTAGGCAAGGGGAGCCACGCGCAAACACAGCCCACGTGCGCTGAGGCACGCAAACTGCAGGAAGGATGGATGGCAAAATACAGAAGGCCGCCTTTGCTCACCATGTTGTGGAAACATTGTGATGACTGGTTCAGAAATGAGCAACAGCTCTCTCCCCACAAGTCAGAGCCTTGTCAGAGCTGTGGTTCACATATGACTCTGATCAATCTGGCCCCAATGAGAAGATCATGATGGCCTTTTGGCTGGTGAGATCCTAGGATATTCCGGCCCCTCCGACTCCCTAGGGGCTGCCCTGGAGAGGCAGTTGTGGGGCCTGGCCTGTCTGTGCAATCAGGGCCCCCTCCCACTGTTTCCAGCGGGTTCTGGGGACCGCGAGGCAGCCTCTGTTGCCTTAAAGTCACTGCCCCTGAGCTGGGCTCAGGGGGTTTTACAATCTCAACGATAGGGTACCTTGAGCTCCCATGCCCCCCTTCCTCTCAGAGTTCCTTGTATGTAAGGGGAAATTTTAAAACCCTCCAAGGGAAGACAGCTTGATGGTCCTGCCTCCCAGCTCCCCACTCAGGCCAGCGGCAGGCGGCCGGGGGACTGAAGGCTGTCAGTTGGAAAGAGGCACTTTGTCACTCACCTCCCCACTTCCGCCACATTGTGTGTTTTGGTTAAATACACTAGACTCTACAAGCGAGGCACAGTCCACTCCCGCAACCCAGAACTACACTTAAAAAAACCCCCAAAATGGATTATCCTTGATCTCTGTAATGCTACTGAATTATTATAAGAAGGGGATTTGAAAGCAATGATGAAGAATTTCGCGAAACAGATCTGACAAAAAGAAATTCATTTCCTGAGACTTGATAAGACATTTTCCTCCACCGGACAACTTGGGCACGCTAGTCCCTTCCGGCTGAATGACAGTCCAGGATTCGCTTGGCCATCGAACACTTGGGCAGCCCTTACTGTGGATAGAGTAGTGGCATCAGGCTCCTGTTCCGTCCTTGCGAGTACCCCGGGCTGGGCCAGGAAACAGGCCCTAGAGCGCCGGGGAGGGGGACGCGGCGGGGCGAGTCACGAGGGGCCGGGACCGAACCAGGACCGCGCGTCCTCCGCGCACCGCTCTCACTGCGTGGGCACCGCCCCTACTGACCACTGCACCGCCAGCGCCGTCTGGGGGAGGCGCTGCGCCGAGGGCTTCCTGCGGGTCCCCCCGATTGAGCTCCCCGGCAGCGCTGGGCAAATGCGCTGGGCGAGATTCCCGCCCGTGTCCCCACGTCCGGCGCCCCAGAGCTCGTCCGCGGTGGCCGTGGAGCGCATCTGGACCGCCCTGAAGTCGGGCCGCCGCCCGCCTGCCCACAGACGCACAAGCGGGCGAGCAGCCCCTGCCCAGACAGGCCTGTGTCCCGAGTAGGCCGCCCTGGCCGGCTCCGCACAGCCTCCAGGCAAAGCTGAACTCTGAGGGGTGTGCTTCTGACATTCTCGGGGCGCGGGGAAAGAAGGCCAATGCACCGCAAATCACGGAGACAGATGCAATGGGGTCAAACCGCAGACCTTTTCCTTTAATCCTTTTTTTCCCCTCCCCTCCCCTCTTTTCTTTTCTTTTCTATTTTATTTTTAAGGAATCTCTACACTCAACCCGGGACTCGAACCCACAACCTCCAGATCAAGAGTTGCATTCTCCCATTGAGGGAGCCAGCCAGGCGCCCCTCCTTTAACTTTTTCAACTAATCAACCCTGGCTTCCTTCCTACAGCCTTTTGACCTCTAATCCAACCAATGCCACCTCACCAGGCACATCCTCCCTGACCACTACAGGTAAAGCATGAGCCATGGCCTCCCCACCCCTTTTCCATTCCTTCCTTACCTACTCTGTTCTCTTTGGAGCACCTCTAGCCACCCAGGAGATCCTATCAATGTCTCTTCCCACTAGATTAAAAACTCTATGAAATTAGAGACTTTGTTCTGCACGTACCAGACGGTGCTGAATCTATATACGATTTTCCTTTTTTAAGATTGAGAGAGAGAGCGAGCACGTGCGTGTGCAAGAAGGGAGGGGGTGGAGGGAGAGAGAGAGAAGCTCAAGCAGACTCCACACTGACTGCAGAGCCCATCTCTGGGCTCCGTGTCACAACCCCAAGATCATGCTCTGAGCAGAAAGCAAGAGTAAGATGCTTAACCAACTGAGCCACCCAGGCACCCCTAGATATGACCTTTTAAATGAATCAAAACCTTTGTGGAAATCTTAAATGAACCAAATGCTGCCGTCCGGGTGGGGAGAGAAGACAGAAGGTATAGAGTGTCGTTCTCCTCAGTGTGTGTTCAGACCACAAGCCCTCTGACTCACTGGACTCTGCCCTCTCACTTACGGCTCCCTGCTCTGCCTGTCCCCCTCTCCCTGCTCTTGCTCTGGTGTCTCCTGGCCTGAGGATCCCATCCTACCCCTGTCTACCTGCAAAGCTCAGCTTGAATGGCGGCTCTTCCACGAAACCCGCTCCATCCCTCTCCTTCGCCTTTGAAATGCAGCCTCTTCTCTGAGTGGTATGGCACTCTCTTGTTCTCTACTAAACCACTGACTTCATCTTCCCGGGTAGAAGGGTCACGTTGGTCCTCCCAACCATCTCCAGGCCCCTGTGCCTCATTCAACTTTTTCTTTTCTGCCACAGCAAGCAGAGTTCTCTGCTTAGTAGGAATTTAACAGGTGTTTCTAGAATGAGCGAGATGCAGAGAGCACCCGATACCAGCTTCTGCAGGGGAGGACCAGCAAGCCAAACTTGGAGGAACAAGCAAATGCTCTTACAGGGGGACGTTCAAGGTTTAATAAGATGGTTACCTAACCAAGTCACTTTTAAGTCTTGTCTTTTTCCTAGAAACAGTCAAAACGATCAGTTTGGCCTATGACTGAACTTTCTTTTCTTTTTTTCTTTATGGGGCCAGAGCCCAGATTACAAATCAAAAGCTGAACAGGCATTCTGAGGCTCCCGTCATTTATTTGAGGACACAGACCCTGAGGTACCAAGTGACATGAGTAATGAGTATATTTGGGTCTAAATATCCAGCACTCTCTGCACCGATATTACTAGGATCTTGGTACAAACTGCCCAACAGCTATGAGATCTGAAAATGATGTACTGTCCTCAAGCTATGAAAAAAAGAACCCTACAAAGTTGAAAGTACTGTTTAATAAAATGCAAACAAAACAAAACACACTTGTCACCTTTTGGGTTAGAATTTAGCCATCATAAATATTTTACCGTATTTTCTTAAATAAGTGCAATTGAGATGATCTCCCTTTGTAAGACTTCTCAAGCACACAGAGGTTGTCCTCTTAAAGGAGTCCCTCATGGTCAGATGATGTTAAAAGCTGAAATACGAAAACCTTTAAAATATCTTTGCACCAAAAAATATTTAATGTGGTTGGTGGATGCCTTCTAATATGTTTGATATGATATGAACTGAGAGCTTTCAAAATAAAACTATGGGCTTTCAAGGCCTGGAAACAGCCCTCGGGGCAGGGCATCTGCACTGATCCCAGAGCTCACCAGTGTAACCTGAGGTCTGAGAGCCAGGGGTTGTATAGAAGGGAAGGCTGGCAAAGTGGACAGAGATCACCACAGGCCTGTGTGGGTCTCCTTAGGGATCAGGGTTTTATTCTCAAGAGCAATGGGAATAGGTGTGTGGGTATCTCCGTGTGTAATGGGTATTTGCACAATGAGATTTACATTCTGGAACGGGCCCTTTGTGGTGGGGAAAGGAAACAAGGAGGCCCGTGTATTGTAATAATTAAGGGGAGAGAGGCTGGTCATCTGGATTAGGAAACATGATGAAGGTAAAGAGGAAAGCACAGATTTAAGGCTTTTTGGGTCTTTCCCAAGTACACGTCTTGGGCATGAGCTTGGACCCTTTATGGAATTCTGTCTCATAGTCAACAGTATCCCAACATTGTTCATGTGATACTTTAGAATACTTCATATTCTACTCAGGGCTGCCACAAAGGCACTGGCAGAGAGCCCAAGGAAAAAAGATAAAATTATATTAGGGACATAATTCAGGCTCGGGATTATGGCATGTCATGGGTTAGAATGGTAGTCCCCAAAAGGTATGTTCGTGTCCTCACCTCTGAAACCTATGAACGTGACCTTATTTGGAAAAAGGGTCTTTGCAGACGTACTTTATGATTTCTAGATGGGATCTTCCTGGATTATCCGGGTGGGCTCTAAATCTAACAGCAAGTGTCCTTATAAGGGACAGAAGAGGAGAAGACGTGGAGAGAAGAGGGGGTGGTGTTTGAGGACAGAGGCGGCCCTGGGAAACTAACACCAGGTGCGTATAGAGCAAGAGAAGGAAAGGGGTGCTTTGAGAGATGCCCAAACGCCCTTCCTCAGCTGCATTTAGTCCTCACATACCGGAGGCCCCCCAACATGAGGCTGGGAGCCTGTGACCCGAGATTTGGTGTTCCCCTGTGGTAGGCTCTAGACAAGCCTCTTCCAAACCCACCCATGGAGAGGTCACTGTGTGGCCCTTGGAAGCGATGTCACACTTCTAGGGGTTAGAGTAGGAAGGGCAAGCCTTTGAATGAGGAAATAACAGATCCTGTCTTGGGGAAGAATTTGAAAGAACAGCAGTAGCGAGGGGAGAGAGGGATTGGAGAAGTTGAGAACACCCAAAAAACCTGGATAAGCATGAAGGAGATGCTTTCCACAACCTGAAAAGGAATGTCCTTAACCTGTCCATTTCCCCAGTACCTTCTCCTCCATCTCACCATGCGTCCAAAACCTGGGCATAAGTGAGCAGGAGCCTGGCTTTTTGGTCTTATCCTTGTTCTTCCTGGCTAGGGTAGAATGGCTGAACTCCTGGGTCTGTCCTGGGACTGCAGAGCACAGTTGTACAAGTTGCATACTGCACAAGTGTACCTGTCAGGGGATGAGCAGGGGCTGAAACCTAATTGTCCTGCTCCTCTTGCCATGCTGCATACCCTAGGAGCAAAGAGGGCCCCTTCTGTCATTAGCAGAAAGGCACAGGCTGTCCTAGCAGCAGGCATGCCCTCTTTGGGGTCAGTCTGGCCTTGGTCCTCAGTACCACACCCTCAACAAATCTACTGGTCTCCAGCAACCAAATTCTCTGCCTTCATAATGAAACTCTGTCCCCCAGAATGGTCTCTATCTCCCCTCTCCTTCTTTCCATGTCTTTTCCTGCCAAAGTTGCTGCTGGAGCAGCCAGGACACTTTATGAAGGAGAAAACCCCTCTGTTGAAATCCTATTTCTTAGGGTGCAAAATTCCTTAAACCCTTGTCACAAGGAAACTGTGATGTTAGGCTAGGTCAACAGACAGCTAAAACATCCAAATGCATATCAAAGACATTTTCTGGGCTTTGCCACATGCGGGCTCAGCCAGAGCAGTTTACCTAGAAGGTTTATTAGCAGCTGTTTTAGAAAAACATTGACGCGTCACTTTTTACTCTATAAACTTCCATGCGTCTTAGGATCAATTAGAACAAAAATGTATTCCTTCCTTACTCGGGTAATTAGAAAACTAACAAGTCAAGAAAAGTTGGAGGTCAGTCATGGGACGCAGCAGCCGATGTGAAAGGTAAACCAAAGAGGATCATTCAAGATTTCATCCGAGATGCAGGACTTGAACGATCAGGCCTGATGCCCTCCTTCCTGAGGACATTAACTGTAACTTAAAGTGACATATTTCACGACGCAGAATACATTCAACACAGCACAGGTGGGATCCATTAGACTCAGAAACCACCTTTAATCATTTTCTCATTTTGTCCTCAAACAACCCCACTAAGTAGGTACAGCTGTCCCCATTTTATGGTGGGAGAAACTAAGGCTCAAGGAGGCCAAGGTTCGATGTCAGCCTGAGGCAGAGCAAGCATGTTGACACGGGAGCCCCAGCTGCTTGGCACTAGACCACACCCTCTCCTAGGGAGGCCGGAGGGGTGTGCTTGTCCCTCCAAGCCTTTCCCATAAAGTGCTCTCAGTGGACCCCACAATCTCCCCCCACAACAAGTGAGCCCTGTGTGGTTATGTTTTCTCCCATTGTTAAGGTGGCCCGGTCAGTGTCAGGGTTTAAGGGAGACAATTGTCAAAACCTTTCAGCCTGCCAGACCTCGCTGTGGCCAATGAGCCCGTGTGGAAAACTAAATCACGTGCAAGAAAGAAAAAGAAAAACCATCCTTCCTCCTCTAGGCCTTTGCTTAAGGCTCTAGATAATGTCTGTAGTCCCCTCCTCCCCCACCAGATTCATGAATTGAAAACTGAACCCCCCATGTGATGGCTTCTAAGGCCCTTGGGAGGCGGTCAGGATGGCAGGGCAGAGCCGTGGGGAATGAGATTAGTGCCTTTATACACAGAGACACCCCCCCCCCGAAAAGCTGCCTGCCGTCTCCTAGTTCCCAACAGAGGCGGCCGCGGGAGAAATTGGCCCTTACCAGACCCCAAATCTGCAGGCACCTTGAGTTTGGACTTCCCAGGCTCCAGAAAAGAGAGACATCCACTTCTGGGGTTCATAAGCCCCCCGGGTCTTGGCTTTCTCTTGCAGCAGCCGGAACGAAGACACCTATTCACCACAGTGAGCAGCCTGAATGCCCTTAGACCCACCCAGATCCCTGCGAGGACCCTGAGCCAGACTGATTCTTCCTTGCAGGGCAAAGTAATGAGAATTTTCCGCAGCTACCACACTTCTCGCTTCCTCCTAGTACCTTCAGGGGACATGACGTCCTCAGTGAAAGGGAGGGGGCAGCTGTCGTCTGCACCTGCTCGGAGGTGGGATCGGGCTGGGATCTAGGCCAGAGGAGTGGAGCCTGTGGGTGAAACAGCCCCTCCCCCCCAATGGAGCTCGGGACTGGGGGGCGCAGCCCAGGAGCTCTGTCCCTTCTGGGCTTCTAACTGCCTGCATGGCTTTCAAGCTTCCTTCGTCCCGGTTTCGTTACTAATAAATTTGGCCTTTAAGTCCTGCCGGTTACCAAGCTCAGTGGGTTAAACATCTGCCTTTGGCTCAGGTCATGATCTCAGGGTCTTGGGATCAAGCCCCATGTCAGGCTCCCTGCTCAGCGGGGAGTCTGCTTCTCCCTCTGCACCCCCTTATGCTCTTGCACTCTCTCTCAAATAAATAAGTAAAATCTTTTAAAAATAAACGAAGTTAATTTTCGCTTATTTCACAGGAATGCAAAGCAACCAATAAGAACGATTGCAGGAGAGGAGACTTATTAGATTAAAAATACAATCAGGGGGCAGACTCATGGGCGAGAGCCTAGGACAGGCGAGGAGTGGGGAGCCCAAGACAGACCCACCCCTACTTCCCTTCACATCTGTCCCTGTGGATGTGCCTCAGGCTGTGGCCAGGCACCATCAGCAAATGTGCCACCGACTCATGGAGTCAAGCTGGCCTTTCAAAAGTGTCCACCTCCCTGATTTTCTCTGATTGATCTGCCAGGCAGATCCTGTTCCCAAAGCCCTGGGCAGACTCCCCCCATCCTGGGAAAACAGATGAACACAATAGCCTTATCTCTGAGTATAAGGTTCTATCATTCTTTCCAGCAGGCTCGAAATAGATGAACAATTCAATTGTCGGAGGCTCGGGGTGGGGGAGCCTCCCGTGTGGCAGCGAGCCTGGCTGTCATCCTACTCGTTTTCACTTTCATTAAGCTGACATCACTTGATGATCCGTGTTGTGTGTCCAAATCTTGGGAAAGGATGAAACTTGATTCTGCCCTGGGAATAAATAATGCCAGCCACCATTTCCTGGGCCAAGTGTATGACACGCACTGTCACCGATCGGTTAATGTGAACGGTGTTTTCCCTATGCAGCCGGGGAAACCGCTAGCATGATTATCTGCACTCTACAGATGAGGAAACTAGGGCTCGGCGAGGCTAAGTAACTCCCGCCCCCCACACACAGCTAACGGGAGAGCTAGGATGCAGGACTGGGCTTACCAAGCCTTTCCTTTCTTTCTTCGAGCCCAGCAGTTCCCAAACTCATTTGCACCTTAGGATCCGCCCAGGGATCTTTTAAAACTTCCAACGCCCAGGACATCCCCAGAAATCACAATCTTTAGGGAAGGGACACACACATCCATGTGTGTGTGTACATACATATATATTTTTTTAAGCTGGCCAGGTGATTCTAATGTGCAGACCCATTTGGGAACCACTGTGAAGGGCTTCGAAGCATCTTCAACCGCAAGCACTTAGCAAATAACCCAAGTGCAAATTAAGAGAAAGGAATGAAAAAAGAAGCAAATTGAAGATTGACCTGAGAGTAGCTAAAGAGAGGCACGTGAGGGAAAGAACTTGCTTTCTCTATGGGCCGTGGAAGAAATCGGATGCGAAGCTTCCCTGAGGCGAGTGTAGACAACTCAAATGGGGTGCTGGTATTAGCAACTCAGTGTTTACGCGATGAACTGAAATCCACTGAGCACAACACTTGTGTTAAGTGGGGCTCCTCTCTGCCCTGCTCGTGGGGAGAGAGTGGCTGTTAGCTCGTGTCTATACTAAGCTGGTTCATTAGGCACCGGGCTAATTAGGCTGCGCTGCCCTCTGCCCCCAGACCAGCCCAGGGAGCCTTCTGAGGCCCTTCGCAACAGCAAAGACTGGTGGGCTTACAGCCAGTAGAACACTTGCTTCCGAGCCTTTAGGAAATATATTCAAATTCCTTAAGACCTGGCAGTTGGTCAAAGAAGCCTCAATCCTCTACTATGCTAGGAATAAGTTTATTGTGATGTTCTCTTGTGGAAACTTGATTTGAAAATTTTGACGGTCGAGGATACTGCTTTTAGTTGGAGTGTAGGTAGAATTTTGGCGGAAAGGAACACTACTAAAGTCCAAGAAAGGATAATTAGCAAATGATTTAGTGGTAGCCCACGGACTCTAGTTAGCACTTTGCTTTATTTTAAGTAACATGAATCGTCTGCATGGGCCTAGGGTTCATCACTGAATGGAAACACTTGAATTTCCAAAGCAAATCTATGCATTAAAGTCTTACATTCCAGTTAGGTAAATTCCTGTACTTAGAGCTGATGGATCTTTCCGCTTCAGATAAAGATACAAGCCTCTGATGAATGACATTCATAATTCACTGGTTTTCTGTTGGTTTTTGTTTTCCTCTTTTATATTTCATGGTAATATATCCAAGCATCATATAACTAGACCAAAAACACTGAGTCAGTCCCCCTGCTAGAGTTCATCAGTTTACCGTTACAAGGGTCTAGGGAAACCTACCTTGTTGTTTGTGAATTAAGATGAACCCAGGAAATTCAAACTCACTTCAGAAAAAATGTGGGCCAAGAATAACTTTCTATATGTTCCTTCTCACTCTCTTCATAGTCTTTCCTTGTTCCATTAAATGTCATTTTTTTTAAATATAAGAAACTCTCAAGAAACTGAATTCTACTGGTTCAATAGTACAAATAGCATCCGATGTTCTATTTATAATTTTCCAAAGACTGTGAAGTCAAGGTCATTGTGCTTGAGGGTAGTTTGAGTTTTTCTTTCCACTCACTACACTTGAAGCTCGTTGCTTCTCATGCTGAGTTCACTGCCGCATTCACGGATGCTGGTACTCGCTTCCTTGCTCATGTTTACAGATTTAGGAAAAGAGAGGGTCCTGTTTAGAATCTGCTGTGAGGAATGCTCACTGAGAACATATTTGTGAAATCTTGCCCCAAGGTTGCTGCTAGGCCACTGAAAATCAGGTAAGTCCTTGGAAATACTATACTTTTGCATAGAAGAGGTTCACAAATACACGTAAATATAATCCTGAAATTCTGAAAACCAAATTCATGATAAACTTGTTACGGGTTAGAAAATAGCAGAAAAGAGAAACAGAAC
The DNA here is from genome assembly GCA_028646535.1 of Procyon lotor. Taxonomy (NCBI): domain Eukaryota; kingdom Metazoa; phylum Chordata; class Mammalia; order Carnivora; family Procyonidae; genus Procyon; species Procyon lotor. The sequence goes on from CM053608.1 coordinate 9,103,580, forward strand.
TGTTTTCTTTTTTCTGTAGGGGAAATTTGAGCAAAAGAAGTAGTCCTTTTTAGGGAAACATGTGGTTTCTATCTGCCTGTGTGAGCTCCTCTGCATTCCTCTTCTGTTTAATGTATGATACACATCTGTCTTCCTTTTCAACATGCAGATCCTGATGCATCATTTAACTCCTGGCCCCACCCCTGATCTCCACACAGCACCCAGCACTTCGTAAGGACTAAATAAGTATGTGTTGGATGCACAAAGGACTATTGGTGTTTGAAGACAAAAGCACAACATTCTAATAAAAAGCCAGACTCGTGGGCTGGGGTCAGAGACCATCCCCCTACACAAAGATGAGGGCCTCAACCTGGGCCTGCTGGTTCCTTTGTGGGCGGAGCTCCCGGGGCTCTTGTGGCCGAAGCCCAGGCTGGCCTCTCCTTCCCCGGGGTCCCCCTGGCTGGCCATGTCATTGGAAGTTACGCTTCTCCATGACCTGAGTGGATTCTGGTCACCCTCCTAGTAGGGCCTCCAGTCCCACGAGGTGTGCGCATGTCTGTGTGCTTGTGTCTACACAGGCCAAACAAAACTCTTATAACATGGACATTTCTGGCAAAAATGACTTCCTTTTCTTCATCACTCTTTTTCCTTTTTTGGTCAGTGATAAAAGGATGGGGACGATGTCACGAAAGTGACGGAGGTGCCAATGGATACGTTAGCTGTGGCTCTTTACTGAACTCGCTTGACAGGAGCGGGGGGCGGGGGCATGGACTTCTAAATATGAATGCAACTCTTCATGAGGGGTCCTTTAAGATCATATAGGTAAGGATTTGGGTCAGTCTTCGCAAGAAATTTTTTATTTTAAAAATCTTCCGAATAGCAATTACTTCCACTCACTAACAGTCTTGCCCTCATCCATGATCACCCAGGCGAGATTTACAAAAGGTGCCTTCAAGTTCCTTCCCAACTGTGTATACGGACAGTTTCAGCCATCTGAAAGTCTCATGTATTTCTAGAACTATGGAACCTTTGGTGGATTTTAAAATTTGTAGTAATATTGTATATAAGATCCTTTTAGAAAATATATTTGAGCACAGTGTTTGAGCTTGTATATAAAAAAAGTTTAGATAATATCGTGTATCTGTATTTTCTTCTACTTTACAATCTTCTTTCCTAAGCTATCTCCAATAAGAGTTATTTGATGTTTGTATATTTTTGGATTAATTCTTTTTTTTTTTTTTAAAGATTTTATTTGACAGAAAGAGAGAGAGATCACAAACAGGCAGAGAGGCAGGCAGAGAGAGGGGGCGGGGAAGCAGGCTCCCTGCTGAGCAGAGAGCCCGATGTGGGGCTCGATCCCAGGACCCTGAGATCATGACCTGAGCCCAAGGCAGAGGCTTTAACCCACTGAGCCACCCAGGTGCCCCTGGATTAATTCATTTTTGCTGTAACACAAGAACGTGTGAAAATGAGCTTTATTTCTTTATAGCCCACAGGTAAAGTCTTTATAAGATTAAAAAAAAATGCTTTGGGGAGGTGGGGGCGCCTCAGTGGTTCATTCGGTTGAGTGTCTGCCTTCGGCTCAGGTCATGATCTCAGGGTCCTGGGATCGAGCCCCACACTGCGCTCCCTGCTCAGCAGGGAGCCTGCTTCTCCCTCTCGCTCTCCCTCTGTGCTCTTCCTCTCTCTCTCTTACAAATAAATAAAACTTTAAAAAAAGACTTTGAGAGAGATTTATGTCTCAGAGAAGAAATGAGAGAAGTAAACAGAAGGTTTCTCACAGATACTAAAAGGTACAGTAAGTATCTATAAAACGGTAAGTATGGTCCAGCCTAAGCACAGA
>CM053608.1:9105501-9143129 GCA_028646535.1 Procyon lotor
TTTTTTTTTTTCCTCTCTGAAGAATTTACTAACCGTGAAGGAATTGCTTGGGACCACCTCATTTGAGGGACATCTCGGTATTAGAACTCAAGGGCTCAAGGGAGAGGCCGGCCTTCACTTATAAACCAAACAACACACATCGATGATTCTTTCTCATTGTGTAAACACCAAATAAGTTCAGTTTGTCAAAGTCACCTGATACTATTTTAAAATCTAGCTCGATACATATATACACATATTGGAGAGCGTTTCTTTGCTGCAGACGGAAGGGAGGGAGGGTGGACTGCTAAACATTCACGTTCATTCACAGAGAGCTTTGCCCAGATGCGCAGGCAGAGGGTGACAGACACTTTGGGGAAGGGAATTCATCCACGGAACAAAACCATCACCCTCTGCCCTTATTAAGGCTTCTCCTGGGAGTTTGGAAGGACTGCCTTCCTCGGGCACCTCCGGCTAAGAGCAAAGACTGCTCATGACCTCGGTTCTGAAGGAACGATCCTATTCTTAAGTCTGTTCGCTCCTCTACTTTTTCTTCTCCCACCCCATCCACAGAGAAGACCCCCGAATCTTCTGTTAGTCTTTTTTCTCTAATAATTTAAGAATTCCAAAATCATTTGCTTATAGATGCACAGATTCACCCCAAAATCATTTGCTTATAGATGAACAGAATCATTGGGCCAAATGACTCCTCAAATCCAGGCTCTTAAGGAAAGGGACCTTTTCTTATTTCCCTATCGAATTTAGCGCCGAGCAAGGTCTGAGTTGTCTGAATAGGCTCACAGGTTTGGATTTCCTTGGAGTTTTAAAGTTTCGTACTAGAATATTGTGGAATACACAAGAATATGCACTAAAACCCTGGGGAGAGACTCAACCCAAAAAGCCTGTAGCTGTGGCTAAGTTACCCACAGGACTGTCCAGTTTTCAACTTATTTACTCGAAAAAAGACTCAAAATATGTTATAATTTTGATTATAAATAATCCATTTACCCAGAAATACAGTATAGTCAGAAACCGAAGAGAGCGAAGACAGAGTATTTCTGAGGAGGAAACCATCTTTGATCCATGTGGTAGAATGCACAATTGAAACGGCCGTGGCCCTTGTAAATAGCTCAGCCTTTCAACAAATGACAAAGGGTGACTGTGCAGATCGAGACATCGACAGCCATTCAGGGCAAGAGACTCAAAGACCCAAACCACGTATGCAGCTCTCTGTCTAGATCCAGGGCCACGGAAATGGCTAATGGTTTGGCCACGAGGCAAAGACGAAGCACGGAAGATAGGCTGAGCTCCAACACCGAGTAAATGACCAACAACCAAAATTAGTTTCGGTTTTTATTATGAATGTCCAAAGTGACAGCATTCTGTGAAAGTGTCAGGTTCTCACTGATTCGATTTCAAGAGACCACAGACTACTGCATTCCAAGTACTTTAATTTGCGACAGAGCCCAAACAAAGAAAAGAATGATAAAAAATATTCTTTCAGGTGTCAAGAGTGCTCTTATTTGCATTTTTGCCATCGTTTTGTGTTGGTTTCCCTGCAGGTCTTGTGAACACTGATAATTTCCAAAACACAAAATCCTGGTCTGGATGCTTGCAGGAAACTTTTTATAATCCCTGCCTGAATAAGAAGCTAATAAGAAATGTACTTATAAAGTATGTGTACAATACAATGTAATATGCCCATTCGTTCTCATTCCCTTCCTCTCCCACTAGGCTGCTCATCTACCCCCTGGGTACCTGCTGTTGGTAATACCGGGGCACTGAGGGCTGGAATGGAAGACCCGGAAGACTATCTTGAACCCTGGATTTTCTCAAAGCTGCATTGTCTTTCCAACAAGAGAGGTCCAAAGAGATGACTCATGATGGATTAAAGTCACCAGTCAAGAACTACAGTCTATGCATGTTGTGTTCAAGAAAAAAGCCGTGGTTTACTAAAGCTATGGGTCTAATAATCTGTAGGTCCAACACAATGTGACTTTCTCCCCCTCCGGAGGGTTTCCTCGAAATCTGCCCTCTCCATCACTGGTACTGGATGATGGACTTTGTTGCCATGTATATTCCCATCAGTTCGGGTCCTGTGGAAGTGCATATCTCTCACAGATGTGATACTGTTCCTCTGAGTGCATCCTCAAAAAGAACAATTATGAACTGGAAACTCATAGAGTTTGTGTTTAAAATTTATAAAATTAAACCTGCTCCAACAGGTAATACAGGGAGGCACGCTTGCAACCTCTGGATTCAATCAGAGACAGTGCCTGAGAGCACAGAGCCTTCTCAATAGGTAACGGTGGGTTCCTTTTAACGCTTCCTTAAACAAGATCCGATGTGATGCACATTAGAACTCTGAAGCACGTCTCATTTATTTCTACAAGGCCTGGGACACAGGAAGCTGCCAGAACTCCATTCATCACCTTGCCTGTTGACAAAAGGAACAATAACTGGTCATCACTGATCAACGGAACAAGTTTTCCTCATTTTTTTTTTCCCCAAGATAATTCCTAACGAAGAGATGGCGTCAATACAACAGCAAATGTTTCAATGTTTGATGAATTCCTGTGCTCTAAAATCCTGTGTCTTCTTCCAGGACAGTGGGAAGAGCCAGAGTGGGCCCTGTTCCTCTCTCTCCTCGGGCTGGAATTATGCAGGAGAGACTCCTGTCTTGGGAGTCAGCGCGCCCAGGCTCCAGATGTGATTCTGCCAGGAACTAACAACATCACCGAACCCTCCTGGGCCTTCGCTCCTTCCTGATAGACCAACACCTCAGGGGATGAGTTCTAAAAAGAAGCCCACTCCAGCCACATTCATGGCTCCGTGGGGTCCTGCCTCCGTGGCTCACACACACACACACAGATCACAGCCAGGTGTAACCACTTCAGTCCTCGGCAGTGGTGAGGCTTCCAAAATACCCAAACCTGGGCTGCTCTGGTCCTAACATCCTGCTTGGAGTTTCAAACCAGTTGAGCATTCGAAGAAGTGGTAAAATATCTGTGAGTATATGAAGTCAGTTAAAATCTTAAGTGAGGATGTGATTGAGCCGTATGGGTATAAACTTATGAAAATACACATTTCCACATCTCTTGCTGTCTTCGGATCTAAAAAGTGTCTATGGTGGGGGGAGGCAGATACGTGCTGCTTTTCTTAAATTAAGAAATAATCATATCAAAGCTGAAGAATACATTTAAAAAGTAGAGCAGCACGGAAACATTCTGTAAGAACAAACTACACAGCCGTGAAATTCAGCTGGTTGGACGCGGTGAAGTAGTTACAACTAGTAACTTTGCCAGGCACACGTCACAGAGGTGAGGTCTAAACTCCGGAGGGCTGACCCTAAACTGATGCTTTCAACCGCGATGCCAGATTACCTCACTACACCTCGTTCAAACGATAATGAACAGGGGCTGAAAAGTTTAATGGGACTTTCCCAGATGCCACAGGTACAACCAGGAATTAGGTTAACTATTTGGAAATTTCAGGCAATTGGTTCCCATTAGTAACAAAATGATAAGTTTCAGCAACTAAAAAACTATATGTGGTCATTTTGATGTGATCTTTATGCCTCTGTGGCTGGCAAAACTTAGAGGATGCCAAAACAAGTATTTATTTATATAGTATCATATTATTATATTTGTTTTTGAGGGCATCCCGGCTGTGACGTGAGGTAAGAAAAATGCGGAGTTAAGTTTTTCATCTTTCTCCTGTGTGTGTGGCATAAGGAGAGACACAGCTCTGAAATGTGTGAACGATCCACACAAAACAAAGTGGGCACCAAATGTCATCCAGGACTTCCAGTTACTCTGAGTGTTTTGCTAATACGTTTATCCTTCAAACGCTCACTTAAACGCTATTCAAGAGAAAACGACAATGAAAATAAGCTCATCCTCACGATCAGTACCTACGACCCCAAAATAACGGAGCTGTTTCCCTAAATCTGGATGAGATTTGCCAGGTTGTAAGAGGACAGGGTTGACGTCCAGAGCAAATCAGCATCTGTGTGGTAAAAGGCAGCAAGACCACACTGGGGAACAAAATGAAAAAGACATGAATTTACTCAATGTGTAGGGTGGGGACGTCTGAGAGTGATCTAACACATGCACATACACACCAACACAGACTCAATTCCTGGGGGTTTTGTTGCCAAGTAAGAGGAGTAAATAGTTCTGTCTTGACAAATAAACCTGAAATAAGCAAACAGTCCATCTTCTATGGAATTCTGGCAGGTATGTTTACGCCTGTGCATTTCGGGGAGGCGGGTAGCTGAAGTACCAGACAGACCTGCTATCCGAGCACGTAAAATGGCCCGTCACTGGAAAAGGGGGGTATTCAAAAGGAACCATCAGGTACTCGTGCAGGGAACAGTTCAGGGGTGGAAAAAATGGTCCCAGAGCTTCTGTGCCTCCACATTGATGGATGCTCTGGCTCTGATAACGGGGCCCCAGCCGACACGCGGAGCAGCTGAGATCCGAGGGCTTTGGTGACATGTCCAGTGTCACCTGGGAATGAGAGTGGCCGAGCCGCCGAGCGGGAACGAGAATCACACCCCAACTCCCTGGCCAGTGCGGGCTCTTCTCCCCACGGGGTCTCTGGCTAGCAACACTGACTATCAGCAAGTTCGTTATTTCGTTATTTCTTGGGCTGAGTTTCGCGGCTACCGTTACCCCTCCCCTATTATGGGCCTCGGGAAGCCCGCCTCGCAAAACCGATCGGACCGTCTCCGCGACGAAACTGAGGTCTGGACAAGCGACCTGCCAAGTGTCACGCGGCGAGAGCCGAGCGGGGTCCCTGGCCAGGCTGGCCCGGGTGCCGCAGCGCCTGCTCTGTCCACGAACCGCACAGGCCGTTCCGTGTGCCCTGGACTGCTCAGCCCAAGAGTCTGGATGTGCCGGGGAGCCTCATCTGCGGGTAGAGAGCCCAACACAAGCTGCTCCATCTCAAACCTTGTCACAAAGAAGGACACCCGGCAGCTCTGCGGTCCGTGCTCAGCAGATACTTCTTACGAGGAGCTCGCTCCCAACGCCTTCGAGAGCGGCTCTGTCCGTTTGCGGCTACCGTGGGCTCCACTCTCCTCCTTACTTATGGCTCTAATTTCATAGTAAAGAGCAGGAGGCCCAAACCCCCACTGGTCAACGAGGACACAGCACAAGACGGCTTTTCTTTTAAATAAACGGAGACACAGCAGTGCCTGGAGGCAAGTCATAGTGGAAGGCGATGGGTGAAACTCTAGAGCCGGTTTTCTGCAGCTCGAGTTGCCATTAGTGATGTGTTTGCTGCAACTTAATTTTGAAATGCAGCCCTTCTTTTATAAAATGGGCATCATTAAGGCAATGGACACGGAGGTGTGTCCTTCTCCAGTCGTAACTGACTGGTGGGGGGGGCAGGGGCTGCTGGCTCCCGGGAACTTACGCACATGCCCCACTTAGTCGATGCAAACAGCCCCGCAAAGCAGTTTTGTTCAGCCCATGCTGCGAACCAGAAAACAGGTTGGAAGAGGTTAGGTGACTAGAGGGACGCAAGGTGTCAGAGACGGACTTCAAGCTAAATGTGCCTGATCCCAAGCATATGATGCCTTTCCTCTGACGGGCTGCTTCCCCTGATATGTCGGGGCTACCAGATATGCCAGTGGCCACCCCATATTGTGACCCACACGCGGGACTCCTGAGGAGGGGCCGTCAGTGGCCAGGACAGCAGGGGAGGCCGCCTGCTTCCAGAAGCCATACCCTTTCTTCTTACTCCGCCCTAGACAGAGCGGCCAGGTCTCCAGGTCTGTTATAAGGGTGGCAGAAGAGGGAAGGGGTACGGACCAGGTAGAGCGTCTCCTCAGAGAACCCACCGCAGGGGGGGGCCAGCTGCACGGAGAAACAGAAATGAACTTAACTTCAGTTACAACGTAAAGGCTTTGCAGTCTATTTCACATTTTACCCCCTTCAAGGAAATGCCTTCTGATTTCCAAACGACCCGTCAGCAGGCTGGAAACTGCCGAAAAGCCTGAGCGATCGTTTCTAAATTACAGTTGAGAAAGAGAATCTACAGAGAGGCTTGGACCCCTTTTTAATCAATCTCCTTCATTTCTTCCCCAGCAAAACTCTCCTCAGAGCTGCGAGGGGTCAGCAGAGCTGACTGCCCAGAATTCACCGCCCTTGTCTCTCTTTCCTGCTCTCCCCAAAAGGAGGAGGCATGAGATTACGAAGCCAGCCACAGAAAACCTACCCAGAGCGTGATCTGTCCCAGCACGAATCCATTGGCTTTGTCACCGGTGGGCTAAGTAAGGTGATGGAGCAATACCAAAAAACCAGGTCCTTGCAAACAGACTTTCAGACCCCAGCCTCAGCCAGTCCGCCCTGCCACGTCGAAAGGAAAGTGCCAGAGTTATTCATGGACGCCGGACCCCAATCTGCCTCGTCCGTCTGGCCAGCCCATATGGGAGCACGCTGGCTGGCACAGGTCTGAAAGTAACAGTGTGTGCAGACATGTTCTAACACCAGTGCCTAACGTTTCATTGTTCTGTAGTTAAAAACCTACTTAAAATGTGTGGAGCGACATCCCATTAGATTAGAACAGTACGAAGTCGAATCTTTCCAAGTACCAAGTATAAGAATAATTAAAATAAAACAAAAGCAATCATTCCCTATTAGGGAAGTTTATCTCTATGATGGGGGATACCCAGGACTCCTTTATTAAACTGAGATCATGTTTTCTCTCCTACATCATATCCACACACGTATTGCGCACATAATCTTTGTGCATACTTAATCTCAACACAACAAAACAGTCATATTACTGCTAAAACAGACCTTAGGAGTCGCGGGGCACAAAATTCTCATTCTACACTTTAAAATAAACAGAAGTGCAGACGTCTCCCATTTGCCCAAGGGCACACAAAGACTGGGAATCTAGACGACATTCTGATCTCTTGTCCTACGAAACACTATGTGTCCTAGAATGTTCCTTTCTCATTTAATTCAAATATCTCAGATATTATATCCTGGAAAATTATGCCATATGGCATGAATGATGCAAATATAACACAGACTTTGGAGTGACGCAAAGACAGTAGACTTCTGGACCATCACAGCCTGAGCTGTTTCCATAGGTGGTGAGGTCTGGTCTCCCGTGAACCAGGGGAAGCGGGTAGACACGGGATGTGGTAGAACCCTCCCAGCGAGCTCGTCTACAGGAGACCCAGGGCAGCACACTGGTTAAAGGGTCACCTTGGAACTGACTCGCCAGGCATCTCTGATTCTGCTCTTTATTGGGTGGGCAATTCTTGGGCTACTTTAAGTTTCCACAACTGTAAAATGGGGATCAGTAGCCACCAGCGAGGCTAACTGTAGGGATTAAGTGAGGCGCTGTGTGCAGAGTGCCTATCAAAGAGGCGGCAGGAAGGATATGGATTTTTTCGTCACACAGAGGGCTGAGCACTGATGGTCACCCAGTCTTACGTTACAGGAGTGAGGCTGAAGGTTGTTGTTCCCTCTGCCTGGCATGCAATTCCCTCTGTTGTCTGCCTTGAGACTGCTTAGTCAGCCACTGAAGACACTCTATTCGACAGCTGCCTCGTCTGTGAGGCCTTCTCAAGTGGCTGGGGCCCAGTCACTGGCCTCCCTTGGTCCATATGCCTGGAAGAGCTCAGCTCCCATTGTATCTTCTCCCTCCTATCCCTGACTCTGAGATCCTCTGTGACAGACCGAGCCCCTCACCTTCCTCATGGAGCAGGCATCACCATTATGGGGCCAGGATCCATCCTTTCTCCCCGCCCCAACAACCAGCCTGCCCTTCCCCTTCCTTCTTACTTCAGCATTCTCTCTCTGGGCCATTCCTACTTACAGGAGAAAATCACCACAAGTAACTAACTGGGAATCAGAGTGTGTGTGTGTGTGTGTATTTTAATAGGCTTCACACTCATCGTGGAGCCCAACAGAGGGTTTGAACTCACAACCCTGAGTACACCTATATTAAAAAAAAAAAATTCACAGTGTATGCCCTGGTTGAGCTAAAAGGAAAACAAAGGACCTCTGTTAACAATTCACATATGACCTGATGAGTCTTCACTTTGACACCCTGAAGCTTTGAACCTGGGTTTGGGCAGGGGGAGAAGACCAGAAGCAGAAAGGGAAAGGGAAAGAGCAAGTTGTCAAAGGCCCCGTTCTATAACCTTAAGAGAGACTGCCATGTTTGCAGGATGGGAAAGCAGGCCCCACGAGACCCACGGCAAGGTGTGTCTCTGCTGCTGTGGGGGCCCTACTCCTTGGTGCGGGGCTTCTCAACGGCTGCTCAGGAAGGACAGAAGGAACGGAAGTGAAATAAACCGAGTGCCATCCCAGAAGTCTAATAGTCCACTCGCTGCACCTCCAATCACCTAGAGCTTCTGGAATAAGAAACAGGCCTGTGACACTTTCCCTTGGCAGTAGATTCACCTCAACTGCACGGAGGCTCTAGGCTCGGGGCTGATGCTAAATGCGAATGAATTTTACTGGGAGCTTGCTTTAGGCAGCTCTCCTTCTAGCTTAAAGGTTAACAGGTTTGACTTTGGGTTTCCAAGTTCAGACACTGGAAGATTAATGAGGGGCAGGTCCCAGCATGTACTGCCCTTGGTTTTAATTTGGCACATGCAATGGTCGCTGGTAGGCTGTATTCTTTCCTCTACTGGTAGGCTGGAGCAAGAACTATTAATATTTATTTAGTAAACTTGAACGCATCAGATAACAAATTTTTTAATAATTTTCAAAGTTATGGATGCCTGGTGGCTCAGTGGTTAAGCGTCTGCCCTTGCGTCGGGTCATGGTCCCAGCGGCCTGGGATCGAGTCCCGCATTGGGCTCCCTGCTCAGTGAGGGGTCTACTTCTTTGTCTCTGTTTCCCTCTGCCCCTCTCCACTGCTCATTCTCTCTCTCTCAAACAAATAAAATCTTTTTTTATAAAGAAATCATATTATAATCTTTCTTATAAGGCAAAGAAACATTTGAAAAGTGAACAATCATCATCATCCTTTTTTTTTTTTAATTTCAATTTTTGTATATCCAGTTTGCTTAAAGCAAATTCAGTCTGGTGTCCTCAGCTATCATCACACTGAACTGGAGAGACTATATGGCCACCCAGTTGAGTAGACGCTTTCCTGTTCCTTTCCTTTCCTTTCCCTTTCTTTCTTTCTTTCTTCTTTCTTTCTTTCTTTCTTTCTTTCTTTCTTTCTTTCTTTCTTTCTTTCTTTCTTTCTTTCTTTCTTTCTTTCTTTCTTTCTTTCTTTCTTTCTTTCTTTCTTTCTTTCTTTCCTTCCTTCCTTCCTTCCTTCCTTCCTTCCTTCCTTCCTTCCTTCCTTCTTTCTTTCTTTCTTTCTTTATTTCTTTCTTTCTTTCTTTCTTCTTTCTCTCTCATAGCAGCAGAAACTAATTTGCAAACTGAATTAGTGGCAAGGAACTGACATGACTTAGTTAAGGAAATGACAGGCCACTCACTTTTCTCAGGTGCCAGAAAATGCAACCCCAAGAAAGCCGGCTACTGGAGTTTCTCAGGACAGCGAGCCCCAAGGGAGCAAGGTCCCAGGGCTGGAGGGACAGGTGGCAGGAAAAGTACGTCCAGGGACCCTGCCTGCCACATTCACGGGCTGGCCTTGGAGTGGACTCAGCTATGACTGCATCAGATCTTTCCTTTCTAGTCTATGCTTTATCTCCTTATCTAAAACATAGTTAAAATCAGGAATTTGCCATTTAAAGGAACCACCAGAAAGTTACGTGAGTGAAACTAACAGGAAAAAAAAGGGAGAGAGACTAGGAACCTTCATGGATATTTGGAAGGACGTAACCAGGAAATGCATTCATGCCTGTTTGGTAAATTATCCGAGTTGCAAGCTTCATAGTTTGTCTTCATACCCAGTCTTTCTCTCGTGTGCACGTAAGATAACTAAGCTGGGCACTGGGGCGCCTGGGTGGCTCAGTCGGTTCGGCGTCTGACTCTTGGTTTCAGCTCGGGTTACGATCTCACAGTCCTGAGACTGAGCCCTGCCTCCAGCTCTGTGCTCAGTGCGAAGTCGGCTTGAGATTCTTTCTCCCTCCCCTCTGCCCCTTCCAGCTCGTGCACTCGCTCGCTCTCTCTAAAATAAACAAAATCTTAAAAACAGCAAACTAAGATGGGCAAGAGGGCTCCACATCCACACCATGAACATGATGTGACAGTAGCAAATGCAACAACTGGGGTCCTCTTTTCACCTCGACCGTCACGCAGAGAGGACCAGTTTCTCCACAGAAAACATATGCCGTCAGCCTGGGCTTTAACCGAGGCCCCCGGGCACCTCAGGAGTAACTCTGACCTCAGGGAGGAACACTGCACTTGAACCGCACGTCTTCTTATCTTTTTAAACAGAGTAATAGTTTTCAGGAAGGCACAGCATCTTATTTAACAAGCTCACAGAGAACTCCAAACACGACCCAAGTGAATGAACCACCAGGCTTTTCTACAAGAAGCACAGTTTCCGGCCCGTCTATCTTGGGCAAATGTGAAAGCACAGAATGGAAAGGGCTATGACTTTTAAAAAAAAATACGGATTACGACTGCTTTCTACTGTCTATTTTTCAGGAGCGCTGACCAGGAATTAGGATAAGAGAATCTCTTCATCTGTACTGTTTGAGAGCTGACGTGTACTGAGTCTGTTTCCCACCCAGAATTCCCTCACGTGCTCACAAGGTGATAGGACATGGATCCTTCCAGAACACATCCCATAACTCGCTTGGCCTATGGCACCTGCATTCCATCCAGCTGCCCAGGGTCCTGGGCCTCTTCACAGAAGACCTTCGACATCAGAGAAGGATATTTCTCAGATGTTACCGGACTCCCACGTTACAAATCCCACGATGGCATGCAGTTTGCCCCTAAAACAGGTACGCAATAATGAGTAGGAAAGGGCCAGTGGAGACCCGGATGGAGGGTGTCACCCGGGCCACAGCTCACCTGCAAAGTGCCACGTGGCTGCCCACTTGCCTGGCAGGGAAGGTTAATTCACATCTGTGCCTCAGCAGAATTATAGGTTATCACGTGCCATGAGTCGGCTTGGAATAGCTAACATCAAACATGTTAGGGCCAGGAACGCTAAGGGACGCAAACATTAGTTCGTAATTACTTTCCTAGTTCCAAGCTGTGAGCGCCCAACGTGTCAGATACATGAATGCTGAGCAGCTTGGGCAGAAGCCGGCCACCTGGTCCCTTAGAGGACCCTGCACACCCCTACCTCCCAGACCCTGGCATGCATTTGAAGGCCACTGATCTATCATATATATCCCTTCTGTTTGGAAAGACTTGTCCTGCAGTGATTTTAAGCAGTCGTGATAAATCAGGGCCAGTGAGGGGCCACCACCACGGCAGCCTCGCTCTGACCCACGCGGGGACTCCTGGGGACGCCCTCCAACAAAACTCCTTGCTTAGGAACTCAGGCGCTATTTTCTTCCTTGATTCCTAATGCTCTTCATTTAGCATCGTATTTTGGAAAATTGAACCCCTCCCTGAAATGTGTCTGAAAGGAAAATGTGTACGAAAGGAAAGCTTGATCCACTTTATAATGATTCAAGAGGATGAGATCTTCCATCTGGTGTTAGATGTCCTAAAAATGTCAGGAACACAAGGTGATTCTAGATAGTTTCTTGTCTAAGTCTCTCCCTCTTTGCCCCCCATCATATATATACACACTGAGAAACAGGACCCCCCAAACCCTCTCAGTTGTTTATACATTTATCATTTGTATAGGATTGGTAAGTTAGCTGTTAAAGTAAACAGGCTCCTTGGGGGCCAGAAGAAGGATGGGCCAGCAGGGTCTACACCCAAGGCCAGGAAGCAGAGTGAATCTGAAGGCAAGGACAGGGTTAGGTATTCTTGGCATAAGTGGCTTCGCTGGGAGACAGAACTAAGGAAACAAAATTCCAACAGGTCCCAGGAGAACTTGAGCACAGCTCAGCCTGTAAACTATTTATGATCGAGTAATACACAACAAGAAAAAATATCCATTTTGAGATGCAATTGATGAAAAGCTTCCAATTCAGTTGTCTTTAAAAAAAATTTTTTTTTAAGTAACCTCTATGCCCAACATGGGGCTCGAACTCATGACCCCAACATCAAGAGTCACATGCTGTATGGACTGGGCCAACTGGGGGCCCCTCAGGTGTTTTTTTTATATCTTCAAAAAACCTGATCCTTACTTTTCCAATCACCTGCCACTAAATACAGTCAAAAGCCCGTGTCCTCTCGGGCCATGTCAAAGAAAATAATACTCTTGCTCTTAACTCTCTATCCTTTTCCTTAAACGACCGCCTGAGCCGAGCCAGCCTTGGCAAATCCCAGCAAGGGCCCACCGAGGGATTGCAGACCTATCACTGCAGTGTGGTGGCCGGGGCAGAGATAAGGACCTCACTCCCCTTCCAGGGGTCACAGATGAGCACACCAGCTCCTTGAGGGTATTGCCCTCTCGGCTCCTACTGCTCCTGTAATGTAGGACCTACATTTGAACCCCAAGTCTGTCCTCATTTTGGTGATGTTTCCTCACCTCAGGAAACATTTCATCCCCCAACAAGGATCTCTGGTGGGGGGAGAGGAAATGTCTGCGAGGCCGTAAGAGAAACCCAGTCTGACAAGAGCTCCTTGGCCTCCAGAACCCACCGTTGGGTTTAGGCTCCTGGCCACGTGCACGTGAGCGGATCATCTCCAGGGAAGCCGGGTGCCAAGAATGTGGTCAAAATTTCTGGCTTGCTTTCTCTCTGGAATGATGACAAGCTACACATTTTTTCACTTGCTCTAGCTTCCTCTTTGGAACATCTCCCAGGGCGCTCAGTAGGGTGCCGCTCGGGAGAAGCTGTCCCAGGTTTACATAGCATCGCTGGACTTACACCAACACCCTCCACGGCAGCGAGGGCCCGGGGCACTGAGTCCCGACACAGGGAAGAAGGCAACCCACTGCGGTAGTTTTAATACATTCACCCAGGAGGTCCCGGGTGACAGCAAGATGGGCGTTCAAGTCCCTCTTCCGTTTGCATTATACTCCGCTCATAACTATGCTTCAGGGACGTCAGACGTGTGGACAATAGATACTTGACTACAACCAAAGGAGCTGAAGAAATTGTATGAAGAAATCTCTTCATTTATTTCTTAGGTAGGAAAAAGAAATGAAAACTCAAGCTATAATTTAGATGTGGTAGTATGTTAGGGTTTATCTTTAAAAAAAAAATTTATATCAGGGTGCCCTGGGTGGCTCGGTTGGTTGAGCAACTGACTCTTGATTTTGGCTCAGATCTCTCATGATCTCAGTCACGAGACCCTGAGATCGGGTTCTGCACTGAGTGTGGAGCCTGCTTGGGATTCTCTCTCTCTCTCTCTCTCAAAAAAAAAAAAAAAAAAAAAATTATATCAATCCTCAATTACATTTCAAAGTAATAATTTAAAAATTATCTCTGTAATAATTTACAGCTGGCTCAGTTGGTAGAGCAGATGGTAGAGCATACGACTCTTGATCTTGGGGTTGTGAGTTTGAGCCCCATGTTGGGTGTAGAGCTTAAAAAAATTGTAAAAAAAGTATTTCAGTGGATATTGGTTTATTCCCGTTGTGATTTAGTCCACTGACGTATCTGATATTTCTTAAACTGCCTAGGCCATTTTTATAGTTGAATAACTAAACATACGGTGGGGGACATAAAATCAAAAAAGATACTCTGGCATACCTCACTCTGTTGCTCTTTGAAGATACTGCGTTCTGTACAAAATGAAGGTGTGGGGCAGCCATGGGTCAAGCCACTCTATTGGTGCAAATTTTCCAACAGCAGTTGCTCATTTCACATCTTTGCACCGTATTTCGGTAATCCTCACAATATTTCAAATTTTTTCAAATTTTTTCATCGTTATTACTATATTTATTATTGTGACCTATGATCAGTGATTATGACTTGATGAGGGCTCAGATAATGGTTAGCATTTTTTAGCAATAAAGAATTTTAAGATTAGGTATACACTGTTTTTTTTTTTTTTATTTATTTTTTTAAAAGATTTTATTTATTTATTTGACACAGAGAGAGAGATCACAAGTAGGCAGAGAGGCAGGCAGAGAGAGGAGGAAGCAGGCTCCCCGCTGAGCAGAGAGCCCGATGCGGGGCTCGATCCCAGGACCCCGAGATCATGACCTGAGCCGAAGGCAGAGGCTTTAACCCACTGAGCCACCCAGGCGCCCCTAGGTATACACTGTTTTTTAAAACGGAATGCTATTTTGCACCCTTGATACACTACAATAGTGCAAACATAACTTTTATTTTTATTTTTTTTTAAACATAACTTTTATATGCACTGGGAGACAAAAACCTGAATTTGACTCACTTTATTGTGATATTTGCTTTACTGTGGTGGCCGAAAGCTGAGCCCACAATATCTGCGAGATGTGCCTGCACTCATTTCTCACTAATATAGTTCTTTGTATTCTCAAAAAGCTTTTAACTACAACTATTTAAATGACCCTGTCAGCGGGGTTCCATTTTGTTACATGTAAAAAACGAAACTGTCAACTATTAACAATATCCATGCTGGGCGGGGGTTGTTTCTAGCAGTGAGGTAAGCTTCTTACTACTCTGCTGTCTCTTTAGAAAGGCCTTCTTGGGTCCAGGATACCTTTTCTCTTGCAAAGAAAGCAATACATCTCTGAAGTGAAATAAAACCCATAATCCTCATTTTTTGCCATTAAATTCTAGCCACTCACCCCCGATCTCAGAGTCAACCTGCAGTTTGCTGAGAGAGGTGACTCAAGTCATTTCTTGGTTTAGTGACAATAATAAAGGACACATCTGAAAACCATTTGTTTTAAATAAGAAGTCAAAAGGATTCAAGGTTATTCCTAAAACAATCCTATCATTTATAGTCAATGTTTTCTTGAGTAGGAGAAACGGAGAAGGGGTTAGGGGGGATTCATACATAAACATCATTCATCGTATGTATTTCAGTTCAAGAAAGGTTCTGAATGAACCGTGGCTCTACTCAGTGGTGCCGTATCTTGGGGGGCTCTACTCAAGTGGTGCCAAATCGGAGCTGATTTCTTTTGGGAACACCGTAAAGAACACTGACACATCCTAAAAGATGGCGAATCAATATTTATCTGGGAACTCGAGGTAAGCTTGCGAAATATAGCAAATGAAAATACACAAGAAATCATTTTTAGCATAAGTGTGTCCCCAAAATTGCATGGGACATACTTATACTAAAAATTATTTGTTGTGTATCTGATATTTAATTGAATTGGCCCTTCTCCATTTTATTTATCACCCTACTAGGGAGTCAGAGGTGTGGGTACGTCAGGAACGCGAAGCCAACAGAATAGGTTGTATTCATTTCCACAGAAACATGGTAAACCTAGAACCGAAGATCTTTTTCAGGATGCGTATCCTTTCCTACTTGTTCCTGACTATAAGAATGCTCCCTTTCCAAGTTCGCTCCTTTTTCTCCTCCAGAGAACTATTGTGAGCTTACCACATGCCTAGGGTGTTCTAAGAGCTGGAGACAAAGAGGTGAATAAAGCACAGACTCTGTCCTCAGGCAGCTGACACCCCAGGAGGGAGAGAGTGAGTGCGAGTGGACGGAAGTGTGGAGTATATGAGAGACTGCATGGAGGCTGGGGATGGGCACTGCTCCAGACAGGGTGCTCTTCAAAGCTTTTTCTAAATAAACACACACAGAGAATGTGTGGGAGTGTGAGGAGTGCGGAAAAGTGAGAGGGTATGTGTGTCTGTGACGGAGACTGTGATTAAGAGAGAGAGAGAAAGGAAAAGAGACTAGAGAGAGGGGAGGACTGGTCGCCTGACATTCTCAAAGCAAAGGAGTCGGGGACTCCCATCCCCAACAGTGGCCTCAGGAGTCGCTTAGCGTCGATGACAACGAGCCTTTGGGCCAATCCTGTAGCACAAGAGACCAACACGGTAACGAAGACCGTGCCTTGTGTAAGAACTCAGACCAACTAGGGTATATTTGGGGGGAGCCCACAGTTAACACCGTTTACACGCTGTGTTTAGAAGGTACACCTGTGACCAGGAAAACTGCTCCCGCAGTCCCTGCCAGCAAGCCCGTCCGGAGTCAGGAGGAATGGGTGCCCCCCAGTCCACCCCCCTCGGAGCAGCCAGGGGATTGCTGTCTTCACATGGGAACACAGCAGAAATAAAGTTCCCAGGGCTCTTGAACCCCTTCGCCTGTTCAAAGGGACAAGGGCAAGTATCCGATTTTAGGTCATGGTCATGGTCATGACAGCACTGACCAGAACCAGGAAACTTGCCATCACTTATCAGCAGGAGTGAATGACATTGTGCCTTGGCTGGCACCCAGCGTTCTAAGGAAGGACGTCCTTTCATATTTATAACAGTAAGTAAACAGATTTTTATAAATTTAAAATATATTAAAATGTCTGTCCTTAATCTGCAATTTGCCTAATTGGAAAAAAAAAAAGTGGTTGGTTTTTTTTTGTTGTTGTTTGTTCCTTTTTTTTTTTTTAAAGAAGAAAAAAGCCACAGCTCGCCCAGGATAGGTAAGAACCCGTGTGCACGGCTCCCGGCGCCCAGAGGGGAAGATATGCAAATTAGGTGCCACCTCTACCTTTCATTTCAACCAAGCTCCTCCCAGCAGGATAGTAATCAATGTCCCGGAATGAACCAGGTTGAAACTGACGCCTTTTCCCTCCAAGCTAGCCCCAACTTTTTCATTCTGAATCATACACCTGAAAAGGAAGGGGGCTCAAATCGCACATCTCTGACAGCGACGAGTCAGAACTTGCACCTGATGTTTTGAGGAACCACAACCACACGGAAGTACAGAAGACAGAACTAGTCCAAAGGGGCTTACATGTCATCAGACGGATGCCGCCGCGGATCCCCGACTTGTCTCCCATCCCCGACAGTGGCCTTTGTCCAGGCAGCCTCTCCAGCGGCTGGGCCTCTCTCCGGAGGCTTCCACTTCTTTTCGGGCACCCTCAAGGGCGAGGCAGCCTGACTCTACCCCTCTGGTGTCACCAAAGAGAAGTGCAGTCTTAGGGCCAGAAAACCCACACAACTGTTCTTCACGGTGAGCACACTCATCCTTGTCTGACTTGCACAGACTCCCACAGACTCCCCCAAATCTGGACCATTCTCCTATGGACACATTCGAAACATGTCCTTTAATATATGCAAACCAGAACTGAATTAAAAACGTCAGCTGTGGTCTGATCTGTGTGGATCAGGTCTGCACCGTCAAGGATCACCACCCATCTCGGCTTGAACCGCATTCTGCCGCTGCGGGTGTCCGAGCGTCCCTTGGTGGCTGACATTAAACCTCTGCCTCCTCCTCACGGTTTTTTTTTTTTTAAGTTTTATACACACACACACACACACACACACAGCAATCTCTACATCCAACGTGCGGCTTGAACTCATGACCCTGAGATCGAGAGTCACGAGCTCCAAGGACTGAGGCAGCCACGTGACCCCTCCGGGGTTTACTAAGCAGGATCCCTTTATCTCACACTTGCAACAGCTGAGTTTTCTGAAAGCAGGCACAGAACTCATACAACATTTTAATTCTCTCTTCCACCATCACATAACCTACTGGTCTAACTAAATGAGCGGGCATGATATCCATTCCCTCAGGGGACAAGGGTGACTTTGAGGTTAGAAATCTGTCTCCCAGGGCGCCTGGGTGGCTCAGTTGGCGAAGCGTCTGCCTTCGGCTCAGGTCATGCTCCCGGGGTCCTGGGATCCAGCCCCGCGTAGATGGGCTCCCTGCTCAGCGGGCAGCCTGCTTCTCCCTCTCCCTCCACTCCTCCCCGTGTGCTCTCTCTCTCTAATTAATGAATAAAATCTTAAAAAAAAAAAAAATCTGTCTCCCACTTTGGGCTCTTAAAATGGGCCAGCGCCCGTCTGTAAGCGCGCCCTGCAAAAGAAGACGTCGCTGCGGCAGCAGGGACAGCCCCTGGTGGAGACCCTCTACAGCAGCCCGGCTCTTCCTCGTTCCCAGGTGTCCTTGTCCCTTGCTCCCCTCATTTTTGTCCTGGTGCTTCTTTTTGCATCCAGTTGGGTTTGCTTTCCTCCCTCTGCGCCAGGCTGTGGCTTCTGATCTCTGCTCCGCACCGTCCATCGGCCGCAGGTAGAGGCACCCCCCCCCCAGGGCTCTACCATGAGATCGGGGGCCACCATCAAGCAGGCCCACCCCTGGGGTTGACACTGGACCGCGAGCCAGTGCTCTGAGTTGGGCGGTACAAGCCAGCCAGGCTGCAGTACCATCCGGGCCCGAGGTCTCCACTCTTTCCATAAATACACTTTCAGTGCCTGTCTCAGACACCTCACTCACATCCTGACACAGAGCATCTGGAACATTTTTCACCTGCCAATCAAACGACCCTCTTTAAAAGCTGCAATCATCTTTCTGGCAGGAATTATTCTTAGTGAACCTACGCCAGTGCCTTTGGGACACAGACTCCACATCCCTTTCTTTTTTAACAGTTGACAAACCTTTTAATGAATTCTTTTCGGCATCATGCTGGGAATGATGACAAGTTCACTGGCCTGGAGTTCGAGGAAAGTACCTTTCTTTTGTTTGAAAATCAAAACATTTGCCTCGTCCTGAGCCCAGGAATCCTTTCCTGCTCCCCACAATTTTGGGGGCTTGCAGCAATTTTGAGGTCAACCCATAAATTCTTCTTGTTCCCAGGGATGCAATTCAAGGCCAGGGCAACTCTGAGAAGAACGTGGGCCTTCTCGTTGTCCTCTGACCCTCCTTGGACTTTTCCCTCTCACGTCCACACTGAGCCTTGTCTAGTAAGATACCACCACCCGCCCCAGCAGCAGGCCTCTCCCGTCCTCACTGTTTTCACTCTGAGCCACGCTTCAGACGCACCGTCTGCACTACCGAGAGAAGCCGCATCTCAAGCCAACCTGCAGCCTCCTGCCTGGCTTTCTAGAGTGCTGTCCTACCCTTTCCCGGTCACCTCCTCCAACGTGTCCTCTGCACCTGTGTCTTTTTCTCCGGGATGAGGCTCACTCTGCATATAGTAGCAGGATTCCACTGTTGACTCTGTTGTCCCTCCTTTGTCAGTTTCCCTCTTGGAGAGTCTAGCCACTGAACTGACCTCCGAGCCCTGTCAAAGCTGTCTGCCCCAAACTGTCACAGTGCGAGCGGCAGGGCCCATATTGAGCCTGCCCACACCCCTCGGAAGGATGACAGCGGCCCACTTACTCCCCGGGTGCCTCCACCATAAACTGTCATCGGCGCCCCGGACGCACAGGCATCAGAATCCCCATTTTTGCAACGAGACTCGAGATGAAGCCTGTGGCCCAAAGAAACCCAGCGAGGGCTGGCGAGGTCGGGGAAAAAGCGCAGCTCTGGGGACGCCAGAGCTCGGATGCCTGCCTACACTGTCTTATACTCTCTAAAAAGCTTTTCTTTTAAATTTTTTTTAATTTATTATTTTTTAAAAAGATTTATTTATTTTCAGAGAGTGAGCACGGGTGGGAGGGGCAGAGGGAGAGGATCTCAGGCGGACTCTGCCTGACGAGGGGCTGGATGTGGGGCTCGATCCCACCACCCCGAGACCACGATCCCGCCAAAACCAAGAGCTGGATGCCTAACTATCTGCACCACTCACGTGCCCCTTTTCTTTCTTCTTCTTCTTCTTCTTTTTTTTTTTTGCTAAGAGGATGATTTAACAACTGCTTTTCAAATATACATATTATTTCATCCTTTTCTCCAATTACATTTTTAATTTTGATCTCTATATTTTTGAGGTATAGTTGACATAGGATTATATTAGTTTCAGGTGAAAACTAACTTTTTCTTTTTTTTTTTTTTTTTAAGATTTTTTATTTATTTGACAGAGAGAAACATAGCGAGAGAGGGAACAGAAGCAGAGGGAATGGTAGCGGGAGAAGCAGGCTTCCCGCAGAGCAGAGAGCCCGATGCGGGGCTCGATCCCAGGACCCCAGGATCATGACCTGAGCCGAAGGCAGCCGCTTAACGACTGAGCCACCCAGGCGCCCCGAAAACTAACTTTTTCTTGCACGTTTGATTCTATACACGCCTGCATTCTATATGGCAAACAAACATCTATATACTTTCAGGAATAAAAAAATATGTCCAGATCCAGAACTACAGGTGACTTTATTTTTTCCACACTTGTCTCTACCTTATACTTTTTTCTACCGTACACAGTACTTGTATGATTTTTAAAGTAGAAATAATAATAGAAATAGAGTCTGCCTATTCTGAGACCCAATTTTATCTATATATTATCTACACAATGGAACAGATACTCTTTAAATATTTAGCAAAATTTTAAAAGATTACAAAAGTGAAGTTTTGCAAAATTATGAGGTTCATGATTAGAATTTATTATAAAATTTTATTATAAAAATTGGAGAAAGATACATTTGTTTATTTTGTAAAGAGGCCCCTGGTCAGCTAGATTGGGTGCCGGGGTGGGGGTTGGGGGGGCTATGAATTACCGCAGGTCGCCCCTCTCTCCACCACCACCAGCACAGGGAGTAAATGCTAATGTCTCCCCTTGAGCTCCTATTTTGGGCTGCCCAGCAGCTGTGTAAAGTGGAGTCTAACTCCTAATGGCCTTCTCTTTACCTCTCCCACCCTATTTAACTCTACATGGGAGCAAATGCAATTAATATAAATGGGCATAGAGTAGGCCTGGCCCCATATGCCTCAGTAAATTCACAAATTGACTAGTTGGGGAGTTTTCCTAAATATTCTAACAGCATACACAGATTCTATGTGCACTGTACAAATCTTAAGTGCTCAGGCTGGCAGGATGCTCTTAAAGGAACCTGGGGGTTTCTTAGGCATGCTAAGGGACCTGTCCAAGGTCACACAGGTAGTTAATGACTAAAAAAGTCAAGCACTAAAATTTAAATGCTGTTTTTTTTTTAAAACTTGCTGTAAATTGCTTTTCGATAAACTCCCGAGTTAATTTAAATAGTTAAATTCTAGTAAAGCCAGGCTCAGTTTGGAAATCAGATGTTTGTAGTAGATAGTACAAAGAGGAACACTTTTTCTCAGTCGAACAGTTATGTAGATTTATACGCACATTTCCTAGTTTTAAAAAGTTACATAGATCAATGGTTTGGTAGCTGGCTGAAATAATTCCATATTTTAAAAATCTGTAGGAGGCATCTGTTAGCAGTTTTGAGTTTCTACCACAGACTAACAATTTGGTGATAGCAAGCTGTCTTCCAATTAATGTTCCAGAAAACATTTTATTTCAAGATTTTCAGAACCAGAGCCAAGATTTTCTGGGATATCATTGTGGTTTTTGCCTTTTATAAATCTTTCACATCTAGGGTTAATAAGTAGTATGTCTTGAAAAGTGTTTTGATTTCCTAAGAAAACCGACACTAATAGGTGACCTGCCTTTAATCTTTCCTAACCTAATGGATAAAGTCAAAAAACATGTAGAACCGCCCTCACATTATATTTACATCATTCCTTTCTTAAAATTATGCAATTTCTCTTGTGTTGTTTTCTCCTCCCTTAGCAAACTTGGAACCAGACTTTACTGACGGTTCACCCTCCCAAAGAGATTCATCTGGCTTTCTGAGGCTTGCTTCCCCCACCCCCCACCCGCCTTCTCTCTGTGAAATCACACCACCTACCATCTTCAAAAATCGTGAGACTAACCTTCCTTATGAAGCCTTTCAGATAACTTCCTCTTAGCCGCCAGACCCAGCGCCCACGGAGTCACATGCAACACACTGGGTACATATTTGGTTTCCATGTTTTCCTGCCTTCTGTTACTATTACGCTCAGAGCTTCTAAATGGATGGTGGCATTTGATTTCTCTAGCACCCAACACAGTGCCTGGCCACTCACTCATCTGTTGGGTGAACAAATAAAACAAAACCTAAAGCCAAACTGATGACCAATAGGTGCTCATTCTTTATAGTTACAACTTTTCCTTCTTCTGTGCTTTTTCTTTTTTTTCCCCCGAGATTTTACTTATTTATTTTATTGAGAGAGAGAGAACGTGCGTGCAGGCATGAGTGGGGGAGGGGCAGAAGGAGAGGGAGAGAAACAGACTCCCTGCTGAGCTCCGAGGAAGCCCAACGTGGGGCAAAACAGGTGTCAAGGCAGCCTCGTGAATGAGAAACGGGCTCAGGTGTGATACTGGTGTAAGGCAGGCGTCGGGGCCAGGACTTGAACCCCAATCTTCCAGTGTTCTTCCCACTCTACCCCAGCTACCTGTGAAAATCCAGGCCCTGGGTGTGACATCTGTTATAGGAGACCTCGACTTCCCACCTTTGGTTTCAGGAAACTTTTTTTTTTTTTTAATTTTACTTATTTATTTGACAGAGAGGGGGGAACACGAGGGGGAAGCAGGGGGGAGAGGGAGAGGGAGAAGCACACTCCCTGCTGAGCAAGGAGCCTGATGCGGGGCCCGATCTCAGGACCCCGAAATCATGACCTCAGCCGAAGGCTTATGTTTAACCGACTGAGCCACCCAGATGCCCCTGGGTGTTAGAAAACTATTAATGAAAATCACACACTACCTCCTTGCCTCAAACTAGAGAGATCATAGCTAAAATATTATTTGGAAAGCATGGGGAGAGAGTAGTATGAATTTCCACAGACAACTCACCACCTCCTTGGCCTCCCCTGAGGGGCTGTTTCCCTCTAGAAGAAGACGAAGACCGCCACACACACATCTGCCAGCCAACGTGAGACAAAGCCACAGCCTGCGCCCCGCTCATCCCTTAAGCCCCCAGTATCGGGGCTGTATCGTACCGTGTGCTCACACTCTACCGGTGAGTCCTCCCGAGGACCAGCCCCTCCGTCCACAGGGTGGGACCCTGCCCCTGGGGGGACGGGGCGGTCCAGGCCCAGAGCCTTCCTGGCCTCACCTACCATCACCTGCCCCTCGTTCTGCTCCCTCATTATCTCGACCTTGCTCCCTGCCCCTCTGGGCCCTGGTTCTGCATTCCACAAGGAATGCGCAACAGCATTAAAAAAAAGAAAGAACGAGAGAAAAGAAGAAAAACTCCCACCGCAAATACAAACACGCACAATCCTACCAGTGTTTCCACAGCCGAGTGGTTCTTCCTGGAAGGGGAGGAGGCCGTTTACTCAGCGCTCCCCAACACTTCATAAATATAGCCACGGCTAAGTTTTAATGTATATATAAATATTCAACCTAATTGAGCACTTATGAGGCTATGTGATGAATATTTTTAGCTAAGTATAATAAAGAGTGGTAATTTTAAATAGAATTTCCTTGGGGAGTAGAAGGAATGTTCAGAGCTTACCAAAAAAGTATCTTTCATCAACTGCTCGCTGCCGAGTGTTTTCCTCCCTAACCCCCACCGCACAGGGAAGGCCGCTCAGCGGGACAGGAGAGCAAGGGGATCACGAAGGGCCTGCGGGGCTTCGAGCTTCGGCCACAAGTCAGAATGTGACTCACTTAGCATGCGATCCAGATCCCATTTAGATTCTTGAAGAGCCATCAGATCCAATATACACAAGATGCCTTCTGTTTGCTCCTCAGATAAGAATATATAAACACAAACACACGAACTATAAGGCTGACATAAAATAAAAAATGAAATATCCACCCAAGTAATTGTCATCTAGAGCAATGCAGAGACCAGGGTGGGGGTGGGGGGACAAGCAATCGCTCCCAGACAGGGTTGCTGAAGGTCAGCAGTGATCTTTTAAGGGAAAATTCAAATTTGCTATGGTATTTTTCATCTTTCAAAGCGACACCCAAGCTCCTTCCCTTGAATAGGTCACGTCAAATGTACATTTTCCCTGTCAGCCGTTGACCTCTCCCCGAATATTCCATGGCCCAAGAGCATCCGAGTGATTCTCTGCCTCCTGTCCTCCCTCAAG
The DNA here is from genome assembly GCA_028646535.1 of Procyon lotor. Classification (NCBI taxonomy): domain Eukaryota; kingdom Metazoa; phylum Chordata; class Mammalia; order Carnivora; family Procyonidae; genus Procyon; species Procyon lotor. The sequence continues at coordinate 9,129,351 of CM053608.1, forward strand.
TCAGGGCCAGCCTGTGGCTCGGCAACTCAGTGGATGTGGGCAGGCGCGCTGGAAGCAGGGGCCCGGGAGGGTGGAAGGGGGCTCCTAAGATGTTACTTACAGAGACTGAGTTCCATAGCATGAAAGAGCCTTTGAAGAAACAGTTTGGATAAAAGAACAGTCAGGAGTACTCAAGTGCCAACAAGGCGCTGTGCTGAGACTCGACATGCATGACCTCATGCTATCCCCAACGGCCCTCTGCTGAAAGCATTATCCCTGGAATTCCTGTTTCACACGAGGGAAACTGGGCACAGATGATTCGAGTGTGTTCCCTGCCCCCTTAACGTGGTTCTGTGGGAGACACTGGATTTGAATGACATCAGCCTCAAAAGCTCATGCTTTTCACGGGACCTCATAACCTCCTGTTGGACACGACACCATCTTTGCACTTACTTTCAAGGAAAATAAGACTTGCTACTGTTTTTAGTCAACAAAAACGAACTTTCTTAATTACACTCGAAGAATTCCAAAGTGTTTTCAAATGAAAAAGACAATTAAGCAGTGCACATTCAGAAAGCCCTTTGGCGTTGAGAGGGGAAATAATGGGACTCAATGTTCTACGCATGCAAGAAAAAGCCAAGGCCAAAGCCAACATCCTTCTTCTGCCTCAACTTAAAAGGTTGGTCTCTTGAAAATCAACCAGGAAAGAAAAGAAAAGAAAAACAGGCATCAGAGTTAAATCTAAATTTCTGGTTGCGTGAACTAACTTGTAGGGAAAACAGATGACTTCCAGTCTACAACAAACGTTCAATCTCCGTTATCCACAGTGTTGAGAAGTGGGATATTCCACATAAGATAATTATTCCGAACTACAAGTCCGCACATGGAACATAAATCCAACTCGGTCTACAGAGGCATATCTGGACACGGTACAATCCGCTGCCGTTGGCGGGTTTCTGCGCTTCATGACTATATTTCTGTCTTACCTCTCGATGCCGGTACCCACTAGGTGCTGGCTAGCCTGGCCGCTGGCCTAGGACGGCTTATAGCTTCATCTCTGTACTAATTGTGGACTCGGAGGGATCAAGAATCTCAGAGCAGCGTCTGATGGGAACCTGAATTCATTCTCTGAGGCACACATGGGCTCCAGAAGAGCCCGTCTGCATCATCTAGACTGGCAGTAAGCGGGGCCCCTAGGCCTTGTCCTTCAATCTGCCTTGAAACACAAACATACTCCCCACCAGCTCCCAGGTCGCCTGATGCCCCCTAACAACAAGACCCCAGACCACATCCACCTTGACCAAGTGTCCCGGCCCGCCCAAACCTGTCGGGCTCGACCTGGGCCCCCCACCCCCACGTGCGCCTCTAAAGCAGACCTGGTCACAACTGCTTTGGCCCTTCAAGAGCCCCTGGAACCCACTTCCTGGTTTTTACTGGCTGTGTTTCAGAATGGTGGGAGATCCTGGGTAGGTACCTTTAATTCACTCAGGATTTCTGTTGTTTTTTTTTTTTTAATTAAAAAAAATTCTTAAATGAAAGCCTTTTTAAAATGATAAAAGTAATAGGTTACGATTAGGTAAATACTACCATGGAAAAGTGAAAGTCCCTCTGTTCCCTCCTGCCATTTAGCTTCTGAGCCTTTCTTATATACACATACAAACACATCTTCTCTGTTAGTTTTTCAAAAATCTACATACAGGATAATACTGTCTTGTAATTTGCTTTTTTCCCACTCAGGGGTACGTTATGAAGACCTTCGGGTTCAGCGTATACAGGCCTAGCTCACGTTTAGTGGCTGGATAGAGCATCTCTCTATTCAGGTTTTGTATATAAAATGCAAATAGTGCACATTACAGATGTATTTGCTTGCACTTATGCAAATATTTCCTTGGGCTTGATTCCTGGGTAAAAGGGAGTGCGGTACCCGTCCAGCTTTTTCTGTAGACCCTGTCAATCAGTCAGGATTTCTCGTAAGTACTTGACTGTTTGGATGGTTTGAGCCATAAAGCAGCTTGTCTCTGCTCTCGGGTGTTCATCACAGCGGCCGCTCCGACTGCCTGGGCAGGGACCGCGGTGGCCGCACGGCAGGCACCGGGCACACCAGATGCCTAGCTGATGTCGTGAGGTTCAAGTTCTTCCAGGTGTTTCCTCACCGAGTTTATGATCCAATAAAGCAGCATGCTAAGGCTATGAGGTTAGAGAGACTAACTTGGTGTGCAAACTACAAACAGCCAGCCTACATCTTTGCCTTAGAAGCAAGGTTTCACTGTGACCTGATTATCAGGCTGGACAGAGCCCGATGGGACAACTCCGGTCAGCTTGAGGACAGGGCCAGCTCACCCGCTCTCCCTGGGGGTCACCATCGGCCCCAACCCTGGCACTGGGCAGAGGGCAGGCACTCAATGTCTACCTCCAGGTTCAAAGCCTTGCCGGGGCTTCAGCTATCTGCCGCCCATCCTCCTCCAAGACACCTGTCAGTGGCTCTTTCTGCCTTTCCCTTCACGGTCGGAGATTAACCTGCCGCATTCCAACAACTTCCGAGCTTCATTCAAATTTCACTTGTTGTCTGACTTGTGACTATTGCAGTCACCTGGTTTCACAGTTCAAAGAGTGAGGACCACATAATCTACTGCCCGTGGAAGAACATTTCAAGATGGAAAAGAAGAACTATTAGTAACCACATTGGGACAACAGGCACGAAGTGGGGATCTCTGGGGGCAAACGGGGATGTACGGTCATCCTCCTTTTAAGTAGGGTGATAAAGGATCTCAGCTTAGTTGCAGTGAATTCCAGTTACCTGTCCTGGACTGAAAATGAAGAAGGCTGCAGCAATTCTGAGAAGTTCAGTATGACAAGGGCACAGCAGAGCCCTGTTCTATTTTGGTTTTGCCACCAGAGGCACAAATACTAAAGGTAGCAAGACTGGCAGATTCTAAGGGAACTGCGACAAGACTGCTTAAAAAATAAGACAGTTTGCATCGACAGGAAGTGTAAGATTGTTTTTAGAGAATTAAGTTACAAGATCCCCACCTCCCCTAAACTCTAAGACTTCTCTCAGTAACCAAGCAAGATTCCTGGGCCAGAACCTTTTGGCCACAAAATTGCCTGTACAGTCCCCTCGTTGTAGTTAAATTAATAGGAGGATTAAAAAGTCCGCAGAACTGGACTCAACATCGTTAGTTATGATTTAAAACTTCGCACAGTAGAAACACCTTTTCCAAACTGCTTTTCTATTTCTACTCGTGGGTCTATTCTTTTCATCAGTCATCACTCTGTAGGCAGGACTCTTACTTAAGGGAAGAAATTCTAACAAAACCCCTTACACCTCAAATTTTTATTTATTTTTCCTCACTGATTTCAATGATAAAGGTGGGATTTCTCCTACTGGAAAAATACAGTTCTCCTCATGAACAAGTGGAATCCAGTGGATGACTCTTTGCCAGATGATTTCTGTCTATCATTTATTTGGATAAACAAAGTTTTATTGTTATGTCACTGGGCATAGGATATAACTTACGTCTGTGCCCCAGGATAGAGATGTTCACTGTTACCATTTTCAATAATAATGCCTGAAGGGAAGTCTGAATACAAAGTCAATGCTATTCTGTAACTCGTACTTTTAAGAGCAAATTTTTACTGATAGAAAGTTCTGATTTCTGGGGAGAATATTTATCATTCTACCAGTAAAAAACTACCTAGAGAATTCTACCATACTTGGTTTGGAAAACTAGAGCATCGTGAAAAAAATAGGTAAATGATGTAAAAGATGCTGATAAAAATATACATATATATTTTATGAATGAAAAGTACAATACATGATATCTTCTTGTATTGTATTCAGCATCTCTTGCCTGGTTTTCTCATTTTTCTAGGTGTCTATGTATGAAGAGGGAAGTATAGTTCTGTGCTTCTTGAGAAAAAGCCTCTTATAAATGATTTTATTAGTATTTCTAAAATGTTATCTATCTTCCTTGTTCACTGAAATATTTTAGAACCTCAAATTTTCTATTCCTACATTCCTTGACAATCAGGGGAGCATGTCAAGTGAAATGGAGAAAAGATATTTGTATTTCTCTGTTAAAGATAATAAATATAAACCCACCAACCAGGACATGTAATTTCAATTCAACAAATATTTACTGAGAACTAGGCATGGCCTGGCACTTTGCTAAGCACACAGAGATAAAAAGTTGCATACCAGCAATATCTAAAAATTAGCTCATGGATATTGACAGCCATATGCATTATCAATATTGACATATGCATGTGTGGAATCCCCACACTTGCCTTACTAGCACTAATGTCCAAAATCTCTCTCCCGATCACTTCTGTCCTGAATGATGATTAATTCTACTGAAGAACCCCCATGTTAGTTTCTGCAAAAATGATATCAAATATAGATCTTAACTATATTTCAAAATTCAGTGAATTCAAATGCACAGCTATGCATGGTTGTGGTATCAGCTTGTACTGGAGTACCGTACGGAACTGCATTGGAGGACTTCCTATGCCCCTTAGCCCAAAATGTTCTCAAAAGATACTTAAAACTGGGACTGTTTTGCCGCCGTTTGTTCACTTTATTCCTTATTTAAAATTTTTTTTTAAAAGATTTTATTTATTTATTTGACAGAGAGATAGAGAGCACCAGTAAACAGAGCAGGAGGCAGAGGGAGAGAGAGAAACAGGCTTTCTGCTGAGCAGAAAGCCCGATGCGGGGCTTGATTCCAGGACTCTGGGATCATGACCTGAGCTGAAGGCAGCCGCTTAACCAACTGAGCCACCCAGGCGCCCCTATTCCTTATTTAAAAGATACTCAATGCAAATGCCTTCAGCTTAAAATTTTAAAGAGCTGTGGTTTTCATATATATTTAAATCGGCGACTAAAATCCAAATGCAATTTTGAAAGCAATTTTCCAAATGTCACATGCAGCTTAAGAAAATGAGAAAGATGACAAGGACAAGGCTTTGCAGGACACAGCCTGCATGGAAGCTCTCGGAAGCTTTTAACTGGGCTGAAGGGACAAAATGATCCGAGCAGAAGTGAGCACACAGACAAAGCTGGTCGGGGTGGACAGGAATTTTAAATTCCTGGAACCAAAATCTCCCTACCAGTTCAATTAGGCCAAAACCTAATCTTTAATCACTGGAGAACTGGAACATTTTCCAGACCGGAAGAACTCACTGGGTAGATACTAACCCCATAAACGAAGAGAACGTGACATTCCTTTAGTTTGTCAAACTTAAATCAATGATCTGGAATAAAAATAGATCCTACATTTCATAGTTGACCAACTGTCATCTTTCTAAAATCCTTGCAGCTAAGAACACAGCAGAAGTGAAATCAGATGGAGATGGCTGGGTGCGACGGGGCTGAAAGAAATAAAAATAACTTCAAACATAATTCGGTTGATAAAATATTTTTCAACAATGGAGTCCATTCTTTCTCGATGCAGCTCATTTTACAAGCTGTGTGTCGTGAACAGATCAATGCTGAGCGCAGACCAACTTCTGGGGAACCCTGCGTGTCTTTCTCCAAGTTGTCGCACGCGTGAGGCGGCCATGAGCTCGTTTACCTCGTGCTGAGATCTACAGCTGTGAGGAGGGGACCTAAAGATTTCCGAAGGGACCAAAGTGCACTAATCAGCAAGATCAAATGTTGTTTTAGGCCAACAAAGTGAACAAAGGCTAAATCCGAAAAGAAAAGTGACAGAGCATAGACTCTGAACACACAGCCCAGCGTTCTGGAAGCAGTTCCCGTCATGGGTAGTGAAGGAAGAGGGGACAAGCTCTCAGTAACTTTCTGGCATGGCGCTGGTTACAAGTCATCTACCTCCAAAACATGGAGAGTGGATGTTGCAAACACAGGCTATGTCATCAGACACCCTGGAGTTAGAACCCTTCTTTTACCCAAATTAGCTGTATAACTTGGGCTAGAGTGCATGTTTTATCTGCAAAGGGCAATAAATAGTAGGATAAACAATTGATGCAAAGGGTCTAGTGTAGCAGGTAGTCAGTACAGAATAGCCATCACTGCTATTAGCCAATTACACTGACAACCACACAATGCTCAATTATGCCAACACTCCACGATTCTGGGAATAAGGAGGAAGGAGGAGGAAAAGTGAGACTACATTTCCCGGGTCTCTAGAACAGTTCGAGGAGACCAAGACCACTAGTGAAACCCCTACACATTCTAGGGCATCAAGCCGCCAATCAACGTCTTGGCTCTACCATGATTCCAGGTTTCTAATCCATTAGGGATCCGAGATAAAACACAGGATGCCCAGGTAAGTCTGAATTTCACACATATTTATACTAAAAAAATCATTCATTGTTTAACTGAAATTCAAATTCAACCAGGTACTTTTCTTTGCAAAACCTGGCAACTCCATTTCTACTGCCTCTTTCCCCCTTCGCTTAATTCACGTACAGAGGGCACGAGGAAGTTCTCTTTTATTTTCAATTCCCAGAGACGGAGAATGGGGTTTCTAGAAGTGCGAAAAACAGCACCATTCATTTACAGAAGTTTTTTACATTTGCCCAAACTTCCAAGGAATTTTTACCATGATGTCACATGACGCTCATTCTAAATGTCTGGGATCTGCACTCCACCTTATAGACGGAGAAACCAAGGCAGAGGTGGGCGCCATTAGCTGGCACGTACAGCTACCCTAAACCTACTACACTCCTTTGCACATAATCAGATTCCACATAACTTCCCTCTTCCCAGGGGATGTGAAACAGCTTGAATTTGGCAACCTCAGAGCCCATCCATGAGTGAATGGAGAAAGAAGATGTGGTACACGCATACTTTTTTTTGTATAAAAAAGAAACCTTACCATTTGCAACCACATGGATGGACCTAGAGGGGGGTATGCTAAGTGAAACAAGTCAGAAAAAGACAAATACCTTAGGATTTCATTTGGGTGAGGGATCTAAACAACAAACAAACAAAATAAAATGGAAACAGACTTGAAGGTACAGGAAACACATTATTGGTTATCAGAGTGGGCAGGGGTTGGGAGGGCAGGCAAAAAGGGGATTAAGAGGTACAGATTTCTAGTTATAAAATAAGTAAGCCATGGATGTAACGGACAGCACAAGGTATATAGTCAATAACTTTATAATAACTGTAGGGTGACAGGGGTCACCTCATAATAATGAACATACAGAATCACTATGATGTGCACCTGAAACAGGATAGGGTATGTCAATTCCACTTCAGTAAGGAAAGTTTTACTGTGCACTATGGAACAAAGCACCTAACCATGCTTTTCAAATTCCCTTCTTCTCCCCAGTTTGACACAATGGAGTTCTTATTCATGGACTACATAATCTGTCCAGTGCCTTCCAGCTCCAATTTTCTTTGATCGATGACCCATAAAGGTTGCTACACCCCAAGGCCAATTTTTTCAAGAATCTCCAACAGAATCCGTACCCCATGGGGCGCCTGGGTGGCTCAGTGGGTTAAAGCCTCTGCCTTCGGCTCGGGTCATGATCTCAGGGTCCTGGGATTGAGCCCCGCATAGGGCTCTCTGCTCAACGGGGAGCCTGCTTCCCCCTCTCTCTCTGCCTGCCTCTCTGCCTACTTGTGATCTCTCTCTGTCAAATAAATAAACAAAATCTTAAAAAAAAAAAAAAAAAAGAATCCATACCCCAAACTCAGCCTCACAGCCTGCTCTCCTTCGCACTTCATCATGCAGGACAAACTACCACACTAAAGGCTGTGGAGTCTGGGCAGCTCGTCAGCGGTGTCGAAACAACCACGGGACTTGTCCCCTATAAGACCGTAGCACTTTCCGCATCAGACTCCAGGTTACCCGGGGAGGGTGGAGAGCTGGCTCTGCTCACTGACTCCCCCGGTCACCCCGCGCCCCACCCCCCCCAGCCAGATCTTCGAAGGCCTTTGGGCTTCCCTCTGCACAAAGCAGCCTCCCTTTCCTCCAGGGCCTTGTCTCTACTGCTGACTTTTCAGACAGAGAATGCACAAACCATGAGCCATAATGCTCTCAAAGAACATTCTTGCTGCTATGTCATTCAGGTCCTTGCTGCTGCATTATTTCTTGAATGGCTGCCTTTTTGCTCTAAACTTTCCTACAATAGTAAGGCAGAGGCAGAGGTGGGTGCTATCTGTACAATAAGAAGATAAGAAGAAGATAATAAGAAGCAGAAGGGGAGGGACGCCTAGGTGGCTCAGGTGGTTAAGCAGCTGCCTTCGGCTTAGATCATGATCCCAGGGTCCTGGGACTGAGTCCCGCAGCTGGCTCCTTGCTCAGCGGGGAGCCTGCTTCTCCCTCTGCCTTTGCCTGCTTGTGCTCTCTCTCTCTCTGACAAATAAATAAAATCTTAAAAGAAAAAGAAGCAGAAGGGGAGTGGGCAAAAGAGGAAGAGAGACACAGGCCTCCAGTTATGGAATAAGTCAGTGGTGAGAATAAAAAGCAGGGGGTAAGGGATACAATGATATTTTAACAGCCCCGCAGGAGGACAGATGGTAGCTGTGGCGAACATAGCATAATGTACAAACTTGCCAAATCACTAAGTTACGTACCTGAAACAAATGTAACTTTGTGTGTCAGCTATACTCAAATTAAATAAACACTTATGATCGCAGAGGCTGTAGCTTTTCTTGGCTTTAACTCCTAGGCAGCCCATTATCTTATACGTATCTTATAAAATGTATGCTTTTTCTGAAAGTCAAGTCTTGCTAAAAAGAGAGACTTTAAATTTAAAGATACCTCCCCATTCCATTTCCCTCGGTATTTTTAGGACACTTCCTCCAAAGAATGAATATTAACAAGTAGGACCAGGTGCTCCTGATGTCTGTGGTCATAACATCTTTTTCTCTAGAATTGAGATAATAATGAAAATAATAATCACTACCACATGCCAGTCCGATTCTAAATGTCATGTCACGCTATCAAGTGCTGTTATAAATCCCCTTAAACAGATGAAGAAACAGAGTAACTAAGTGACATGCCCAAGGTCTCAAGACTAGGGACTTGCCCAATGTCAGAAGAAGAAACAGAGCAACTGAGGAACTTGTCCAATGTCCTTGATGAGCCTGGTTTCAAAGCTATGTTCTTCACCTACATGTTATCCTAATGCCCTAAGTTAAAATAAAACTCTTTAGCTAAAGTTTTACATGAAGTATATACATCTGGGCAGAAGGGAGAGGGTCTAATGGGAAAAAAAAGTGCTGACTAGTGATCTAACTAGTAAGTAGTCTCAGCTGTTTCCTAAGCATCTGGAACAGAATTATTGACAAAATCGGTCTTGATACAGTGTCATTCTGGAAAACTACAATAAGTTAGGAAACTAATGTTTCACCTCTGATAGTTTTATTTATTAAACTTGCAAAATGCATAGAAAGCACTGAAAAGTCATGAAAACTGTATTACCTAAAAACAAAACCCTATAAACTTAAGACTTCCAAAATAGACCGCAGTATATTCCAGCAAAAGTTTCTTCTGTCTCCTAGCCATTGGGCCACATGGACAGATTTATTTATTTATTTTAAAGATCTTATTATTTAAAAAAAAAATCTTATTATTTTAAAAAAGGATCTTATTTATTTGTCAGGGAGAGCGAGAGAGAGCACATGAGAGGGAGCAGCAGAGGGAGACGCAGGCTCCCCACTGAGCCGGGAACCCGATGCACGATTCGACCCCAGGACCCTGTCGTCATGACCTGAGCTGAAGGAAGACACTTAACCGACTGAGCCACCCAGGCGTCCTGACAAATTGATTTAATTCAGCGTTCTGAATTCACCACTCATAACAGATGCTGATAGAACTGAGAAATGTACAGAACGAAGGCCTGCTCCTGCTCTGATGGCTGGCTCACTGCACAGTTAGAATACAGTCGCATGGGAGACACAGCCAGCCTCATACTGTACCGCGTGATGTTCTAGCAGGATGTGTGGGTGTGGGTGTGGGGAAGCTGTACTCACATACAGCACTAGTTTAAAACTGTCAGTGCAGATATCTGGTTATTAATAAAGTGTGTTCCTTCAAGAAATATCTCAGTAAACATTGCATTTAACACCTTTCACCTAAGAAATTCATGGCTCTCTAGTTCATGGCTTTTGACCTATTCTAGAAAATCTCTCCACCCCTCCCCTAAAGAAATGCCAGATGTTAGACAACACATTGGATAACAATCCCCACCCCTACCAGTTCATATATCTGTAATACACCGTGGCAAGGTGGAACCAAAATGTCCTATTATAACTGATTTATCCCATCTACTAAGAGGCAATGATTATTTGGACAATTGCTTAGGGGCATAGAATTTAAAAGTATACAATGAAAATAAAAACTTAAAATATTTACTGGTCTTACTTTTCAACATCAAATCCATACCTACAAAAATGTCTATATATTTATGTGCCAGAAATTGTTATTCTCACTCAGAATTGGTATGTGGGTAATAAACTTTTATTATATAGAATTTGAAAGTTAATAGAGAGATCTTTTATATAAATGACCAGGTGATTGTTTTAAAATTTTTAACTGGGTTGAATTCAAATGCCTTATAAATGACCTAATAGATTTTTGATATGAGATGCTGTAATAAATTAGAATGTTATAGGGGCGCCTGGGTGGCTCAGTGGGTTAAAGCCTCTGCCTTGGGCTCAGGTCAGGATCTCAGGGTCCTGGGATCGAGCCCCACATCTGCATCGATCGAGCCCGCTTCCCCCTCTCTCTCTGCCTGCCTCTCTGCCTACCTGTGATCTCTCTCTCTGTGTCAAGTAAATAAATAAAATCTTTAAAAAAATTAGAATGTTACAGAGAAATTCTGTTTAAAAAAAACCACACCGTGTCTTGCGATTTTCACTAAAACTAGGGCATTAAGTGCAGACAAAGGTGTCAATATGAGTCATTAAAAACAGCAACTGAAATACGACTATATACTCCACAGAATAAATTCCAGAGCAAAGTATTACATCAAAAGAAGGAAACTCATTGAATTAATATGAGAACTTCAAAGAAAAAATGAAGAAAGCTTAGATCATTAAAGAATGATATACACATCTGGTTTCTTGATATAGATGTCCTTAAGTGAGGGTTAGAGAAAGCACGTAATAAACCACTCTGCTCCTCAGAGAACAGTCAAGAACAGAATAAAGTCTAAGAATCCGGCTACCACATCCCAGCATGGGTTCTAGAAAAATGAATGTGTGTAATAACAGCAGCCTGAGTACTACGTCCTAGGTACTATTCTAAGTACTTCACATCTACTAACTTAATTACTGCATCCTGCCCATGCTATTCTCAACCCCATCCCACAGAAGAATTGGAAGTACAGAGCAGGTAATTGTAAGGTAACCTCAGAATCAGCAAGTGGCAGAGCCGGGACTCAAACCCAGGCCACCCCTCTGCAGGACCCGTGCGGTTGGCACGGCAGTCCGCGCGGTCCGCGCGGAGCACCGAGAGCTAAGAACACTGGCCCCAAGCGCAGTGTTCTCCTCCTACCACCGGACGCCCAGGCACGCTGTCTGTGGAAGAGTTCCCCGAGTCCTGGCGGCTGGCTCTGCTCACAACATTTCCTCCTCGCCTTTACAGCCCCCTTCCAAGCGCCCTGCACCCCTGGGCCAGGCTGGCTGACAGTGCCCAGATCTGCTAGGACACTCCGGCCTGGGGCAGTTTCATGACCCACACGCTTTCGCTCGGCTCTCGAATACCCCCCGTAGCTATTAGCAGGAATACCTACAGCGCTCCCTTCAGGAAACAATGTTTTCCTATGAAATATTTTGTTGAGATGCTCAGAGAAGGAAACACTCGGCAATAAGGACACCATGTTTGTGTAAAGTCAAAAGCCGTTTTAACAAGTTAAACTTCCTTTGGGACTATTTTGGATTAGTAAATTAGATGTTAAAATGTTGAATCTAATGAAGGTTAAAGTTCCTTCAAACACAGAGAGTGTGATTGTGTGTGTGTGTGTGTGTGTGTGTAAACAGAATTTCTGGAGCTTTAGCTGATGTGTGTCCTATGGGAAGTGTCCTAACTGTCCTACGGGAAGGTGTGCCACACATCACTAAACACTGGGATATGCTTCCATTGGTGCAAAAATGGCAAGTGACTGGGGCGCCTGGGGGGCTCAGTGGGTTAAACCTCTGCCTTCGGCTCAGGTCACAGTCTCAGAGTCCTGAGATCGGGCCCCACTTTAGGCTCTGCTTCCTCCTTTCTCTCTGCCTGCCTCTCTGCCTACTTGTGATCTCTCTGTCAAATAAATAAATAAAATCTTTAAACAAAAAACCCCAAAACGGCAAGTGATTATCTCTTAGATGATGACAGGCAGTCAACTTTTTAAGGTGGAGGAAGGAATGTCGTTCAATTCTGAGAAATACCAACACTGAATACTAGTTCTAGGACAACCAGCTCATCAGCAGGAACACTGGGTTTCCTTTCATAGGCGCACAGTGACCTCTACTGGTATACAAATAGCATTCCAAACGCAATTTTCTCTGTAAGTGAATTTTCAGAGGCACAACTAAGAGTATTCTTTTGGAGCCTTAAAAAAATCTTTAATTGAAAAAAATTCCTTCTTCTGCTAGTATTAAATATTCCAATTAAAATGGTCCACATATGGGGTGCCTCAGTGGCTCAGTTAGGTTAAGCGTCTGTCTACCTTTGGTTCAGATCATAATTACAGGGTCCTGGGATGGAGCCCCACATCAGGCTCCTGGCTCAGTGGGGAGCCTGCTTCTCCCTCTTGATGCTCTGCCTACTTGTGAGTCTTCTCTGTCAAATAAATAAATAAAATATTAAAAAAATAAAAATAAATGGTCCACATATATAATATCATAGAACAGAACTGAACTAAAACAGTACCTTAATTAAAAAAATTAATTCCACAGTGATAGCAAGAATAAAAGTATCAGGGCATCAAAGCTGTTATTAAAACAAAACAAAAACCAAAATAAACCTTTTTGGAAATACCTCTAATATGCCCAAAAAGTTACCAAAGGCACCAATTATAGAACAGTAATTATATATTTACAATTCTCAAATGTTTTGAAACTTTCAGTTATCAAATATCACATGGCCCATTTTCTCATGAATATTTTGCTTTCTTGTTTTCAAAATAATATTTAAAGCTTTTTTAAAAAATAATATTTAAAGCTTTTTTTCTCCTTTTAAGTCTCAAAGGTTATCAGAATTAAAATTAGTTGTAGGTAGGTTTGTTTATTAAACTTTTAGTGGATGAATTTTGCCTACATGTGGAGAAACAATAAAGACGGCCTCACATGCTTCATGATGTAACAGGCATGCACACCAAAGCATGACCGGACTACTGAATATGACTTCAAAGGAAAGCATGAGTTTAAAAAAAAAACCAACAGGAATGTTTTTGTTCTTGTAAGCTGAACTAATTCCTTTGAAATTTCATTTTCATAACTTTCCACTGCAGAAAATGAAATAAGAAAGAACTCAAATGATACCCCAGATTTTATTACAATGGTGGGGAAAAAGAGCCTCTCTCATCTTGTTCATATTCTTTTTTATTTTTTTAGATTTTAACCACCTCACACCAGTCAGAATAGCCAAAATTAGCAAGTCAGGAAATGACAGATGTTGGCGAGGATGAGGAGAAAGGGGAACCCTCCTACACTGTTGGTGGGAATGCAAGCTGGTACAGCCACTCTGGAAAACAGTATGGAGGTTCCTCAAAAAGTTGAAAATAGAACTACCCTACGATCCAGCAATTGCACTACTGGGTATTTACTCTAAAGATACAAATGTGATCCGAATGGGCACATGCACCCGAATGTTTATAGCAGCAATGACCACAATAGCC
>CM053608.1:9153072-9179620 GCA_028646535.1 Procyon lotor
GAGCCAAAGGCAGAGGCTTTAACCCACTGAGCCACCCAGGCACCCCTAGAAATTTTCTGTTAAAAAAAAAAACTTCCTCTTACCAACTAGTAGATTTAGTTATCTTGAGGTATCTTTGTACATGGTAGATGCTAAATTCTTGTCTCTAACTGCCATTTTTCAGCATAATGAGTTTAATTCTATGGGTATTTCCAGTGATATCTGGTGACTGAAGGGAAGAGGCTTTTTCTTATTTCTCTTCCTCTTTCTCTTCCTTTCCTCTTCATCTCTTTCTCCTTCATTTTCTTTAGTGTTTATGGAGTAATAGTTCTACTTTAGAGCAGTTGCATTCACTTTTCTTTTTGATGTTATTTGTTTTATCTTTAGACAAAATAAGTTCTTTTGTCTATCACAGTTGGTTCTTTCATAGTTGCTTCTCTATCCTTTTGAGATGACTACATCAGTTTTTGGAAAACTTAGTAGCTTTCTGTCCCAATGTTGGTTCAAAGGACTTTATTGTAAGGACAGTGTGTGTAACAGAGAACTTACCTGTTGAAGATATAATCTATTTTCCTTATAAACTTTTCTCTACTTTCGCGTTCAGATGGATTAGGAGCCTTCTTTTTTGATATTTTTGGTTCATTAGGAAGAATTTTTTATTATTCCTAAAAATTAGAAAAGTGTTCAGAAGCCATTTCTGAGTTCAACATTCACAGAAATTCATCCTAGAGTTTACCTCCCAATTATTTCTTCACTTTATTCATTTTAGAAAATCTGGGATCAGTTGAATAGAGAAAGAGAAATAAAGCCATGTGTCAGGTACTTTCCTAGATGCTTACACTGTCTTGTTTAATTCTCATAATTCCCATACATGATCACAGGTGGTCTTACTCCTGTTAGGTTATAGCTCAGTTATGTGCTAAGATTGTGTTTGGGTAAGTTGGAGTTAAATGTGAGGATAAAACAGTTCTTAAAATTCCCAAGTAAAGAATGTAACTGTATTGTGATATAAACTGGACTAAAATATTCTGATGGTTTAATTGTGATTTTATATTCCTCTAGTTTTTTAACATATAAATGACATATATACTTGGGTTTTCTACTCATTCTTTAAAATGGAAAGGATTATACCTTTTTATTTGTAGTCCACTTTACCTCTTCTTCTTAATGTGATGGGTTTCTAACCTCATTTGGCAAGAAGTAATGAATGTAAGGACCCTAGTATGTTATAATTTCCAGGGATTTGAGCAGATTTGTATTATCGTATGTATTTTTCAGTTTGCATGAATCATTTCTGTATATTCAGAAATTCATGTACTGACATTTTTGTAAATTACGGTTTTTTTTGTTTGTTTTTGTATTATTGGAATTTTCATTGTAAGTACTGGTCCTTATTTTACTAAACATTTTTTATGAAAGTATTTCCAAAAATTATTGTTTTCCTTTATTTAAAAAAATACTAAAGCTCTCTAAAATGTAATTTAGCCTCTTCTGATGGACTTATTTGTCATTTTGAGCATCAGTTATTATATAATGTCCTAGGTAATAGATGCCAATAAATGAAACAAACTGTAAGAAGTTAGTTTTCATTATAAATAAAAGAGAGGTACCAGAAGAGAATTCATGCATGTCATGGTAACTGAGTAGTCATACCAAACAATTGGGGAGAGAGAACAGGAAGCCATTTAAAACTCTAGCAGGGCCAGTATTGGTCATGGTTAATATTTTTAACTTAACACATGAATTGCTTGCCTAATTAAATCTGAAATATATTTTCTCTCTCTTTAAACAGCTTTAGTGCAGCCGCCATTATCCATGACTCCAGAAACTGTGAAAGATGTTGGATTTGGTGGTCTTGTTCTACCGGGTGGTTCTGTTGCCAGCAATCTTGCTACTTCCACTCTGCCAGCTGGAAATGTTTTTAATCCTCCAACTAAAGGAGAGCCTGAAGAAAAAGTACCTCATCTTATAGACCACCAGATTCCTTCTGGCGAAAATACCAGATCAGGTAAAATTCCCCCAGAAATACATGGTTAAATCATAAGCACTGCTTTTCTATATTGGTGTTTAATTCTGAGATGAACTGTAACCAGTTCAGTGTACCAATAGTGAAATGTTGCAGTGTTTAAAAAAAGATCACTATCTCCTAGAATTTTTCTTCAAAAAAAAGTTGGCATTCTGTTCAGGAGAGCAGTAGATTTTTGCACCTTTTTAGATATCTACCTCTCCTTTTTTGGGCCCATTAGGACTGCTTTTAATGTGTTGGTATCAAAATACAAGTGCACAAAATAGTACATGCTTAAAGATAAGAATGAGCAAGTACTAGGAATGAATAACTTCTACCCAGTATTCTCCAACTAGGTCTAAAAGATAAATATATTTGAAAGTAGCAAGTCCTCTTTTATAGCCACCATTAGTATATTAAAACTTGTAGAGAATTACTGTAATATCTGACATTTTCCTTAACTTTAAATGTTCTATATAAAGATTTTTAGGTAACACCCCACTTATGTTTTAATATTTAAGTTTCACGATGCATGGTATTAATAATTTTAACTTCTGTTTAATATCTAGTGTGTCTTGATTCTTCTGGGATATAAGTGGTTGATTAACTCTAGGCTAACTAATTATAGCATTAGTAATTACAAATATAGTTTCCTTTTATACCAGAATGATTTTTTGTGTGTTATTTTTTCTCTTTCTGTTTTAGTGATTCCAAGTGATATTCCAAGTAGCCCTGCAATTTTAGGAGGACAGCCACCAAATGTGACAAGCAATTCTGGAATTCTGGGAGTCCAAAGACCAAATGTATCAAATAATTCTGAAATTATTGGAATCCGGCCATCTAATGTTTCCAGTAGTTCTGGGATTATTGGAGCCCAGCCGCCAAATATTCTAAATAACTCTGGAATTTTGGGACTACAGCCACCAACTGTGTCAAGTAGTTCTGGACTTTTGGGAGTGCTCCCTCCAAATATCCCTAATAATTCCGGACTTATAGGAGTACAGCCACCAAATGTTCCAAACGCCGCTGGACTTTTGGCAACACAACCACCAGCTGGGCCTCAAAACTTACCCCCTTTAAATCTCTCTAGTCAAAGGATGCCCGCAATACCAATGTTAGACATTCGTCCAGGACTAATACCACAGACACCTGGACCAAGATTCCCTTTAATACAGCCTGGAATTCCACCCCAACGGGGAATCCCTCCCCCATCGGTACTTGATTCACCTCTTCACCCGCCACCCCGTGGTCCTTTTCCTCCAGGAGATATTTTTAGCCATCCAGAAAGACCTTTTCTAGTTCCTGGAAGACAAAGTGTAGACAATGTTACTAATCCCGAAAAAAGGATACCACTTGGGAATGATAACATTCAACAGGAAGGAGATAGAGATTACCGGTTTCCTCCCATTGAAGCCAGGGAAAGCATTAGTAGACCTCCCCCGGTGGATGTTAGGGAAGTTGTTGGACGGCCTATAGATCCAAGAGAAGGTCCTGGAAGGCCTCCATTAGATGGTAGGGATCATTTTGGAAGACCGCCTGTCGATATTAGAGAGAATCTTGTGAGGCCAGGCATAGATCATCTTGGTCGAAGAGACCACTTTGGCTTTAATCCAGAAAAGCCCTGGGGGCATAGAGATTTTGATGAGAGAGAACATCGGGTTCTACCTGTCTTTGGTGGTCCAAAAGGCTTACATGAAGAAAGAGGTAGATTTCGGTCTGGAAACTATCGATTTGATCCTAGAAGTGGTCCTTGGAACAGAGGATTTGGACAAGAAGTTCACAGAGATTTTGATGACCGCAGAAGACCCTGGGAGAGGCAAAGGGATAGGGATGACAGAGATTTTGATTTCTGCAGAGAAATCAATGGAAACCGTCTTGGACGAGATAGAATTCAAAACACCTGGGTCCCCCCTCCTCATCCTCGGGTTTTTGATTTTTTTGAAGGGGCCACTTCTCAACGAAAAGGTGATAACGTGCCTCAGGTTAATGGTGAAAATACCGAGAGACATGCCCAACCACCACCTTTACCAGTACAGAATGATCCTGAACTTTATGAAAAACTGACATCTTCAAGTGAAATAAACAAGGAGAAGAGTGACACAGTTGCTGATATAGAAAGTGAACCAGTGGTAGAAAGCACAGAAACTGAGGGGACATAATCATCACTCAGTAGGTAAAAGATACCTTTTGTAAAGTTGTCATCTCTCTGTAATAGATTAATGGCTGACTGGACCATAGTTGTTCACTTTTGTCTGCCAGAATTAAGTTAATCTGATGTTCATGTTCACCTTTCTCTTAAAATAATTGTACAACTGACTTGTATAGACATTGTTCTTAATACGAACATGGTAGGTAAACATTTTTTTATTTTTCTGATAAAATATAAATGTTGCCCCCAGATTCTTTTAACTTCAAGGAAATGAATAACAGCTTGTCAGAGACTTCCTATGGAAGAAAGAATTTTTTAGATACTACCATTAGGTTGGATATGGTAATAGATATATTTCGAAATAGCAAGTGGTGGTATATCTTATCCATATCTTTAGGCTGCTGCAGAATTTTAAGGTAATAGACAAAGCTGTGATATTTTATGCAAAGACTGGCTCTAGATATTTGAGGAGCACAATACAGAGATTTTAAAAAGTGATTTTGTAAAATCTACACTATGGTCTCTGTTTCTCCAAAGTAAGTGTTTGTGAATTGTTCCTCATACTGCAGTGAGTAAAAAAGAAAAAAGAAAAAAAAAGAAAACAACATAAACATTAAAGTACGTTTCAATGTTGGGTGAATTTTGTTTTTAGATGCCAATAAAACTTACTTGTTTGATAACAGTGTTCTAGGAATTGTATTTTTTTAATCTACAAATTCTTAAAACCCTGGATCATTATTAGCAGCATGTGCTTAGTAGTTGCAGAAGTTTTTTATTACTCTTAATAACAACAATGAAGAACTGTGTGGTGGAAAAACATGTACTTTGATATAAAAAATCATGCAGTCTCATTAGTATGTATGTAATATCTGTATATATTTATTGTGTAAGTCATACGTAGATTTTTCTGTTTCTCTCTATGTCTTCATGTACATACAGAGAAAAATAGTTAATAGTTTAGATAATAAAATATTCTTCAAAATCAGAAAATTAGAGAAGTTTGGCGAGTTGACAATGCTTATAGTCAAAACTCTTAGCCTTTATGAAGGTAAATAAGAATGATTGTAAAGAAATGCATTGGCCATTTGGCAATTCTATTTTAATGTAGTTAGGCATGAAGCCAGAGTTAGCATGGAGCCAAAATTCATATGAATGCTTGCATTGCTTTGTTTCACATTATATCTGCTATTCTGCATAGATAGTGCTAATACTAAAGTACTTACTGGTCACTTGCCTGAAGTGAATTTCTTAATTGTACAGAATGTATAGAGGTGTTGGTGGATTTAAAAATATATATATCAGGAACAAAGCGTCCACCATGTGTTTTGTAGGCTCTGGGTAATACTGTTCAGATTGGCCTCCAAGGTAAACTGAGTAGCAGAAAAATTGGGGATTGGTTTTCTATTTATTTATTTATTTTTGCTTTAATTTTCATTTATTTGCTGTTTGTTTTTTCTTTGGGTTTTACATATATATATACATATATATAAAAAACCATTGGTGTTTTTTTGGTTCCTAATGAAGGCTTTTATTTGGTCCCGTGAATAGACATTTTTGTTCCCTATGCATTCCCAACTATTCATCTTTTGCTCTGTTTCTCTCAAATTCTTAAGCTACGTTTGTCAAGCCTGCCCAAAGTAATGGTGGAACACACCAGCTATTTAAAATTAGATTGTTTTTGCTTACCTCTTGATGATCTAAAGAGCTATGAGAGCTTTATGGATGGTTCCTGGCCAAAAAATCAAGTCATTTCTTCTTATAGGTTCTGAACAGAAAGAGTACATTATTTGTTTTGTTAATGAAAAAGCGGGTACTAGTGGAAATTGGGTGTTTATTTCTATGGTAATTCAGTCCAGTAATTTGAACTGGTTTCAGTCTTTTCCTTAGGAAAACAGGAAAAACTGTGACATTGGTACAAAATATTAATGCTCAGGAATGATTAGCCTTGTCCTTAAGGAACGTATATTGACTGGGATTTCAAACTACTTTAGTTGCATTTACCATTATTAAAATTAAGTGACATTCACTTGGACTAAGGAGCAATAAAAATGTAAGACTTTTTTTAATGACCTTGATCCCAAGTTTTTATCACTGTTGGGCCTTCGTGTGCAAACTTGAAAACAAAAAATACACAAGTATTGCACTGTTTTGAAGTTTCTGGTGGTGAAAGTTAACCTAATTAGTTGTCAGTACTGTAGAATCCTGTCTTAGGAATGTGTGACCCTCTGAAAATAGTTGAAAAAAATTACGTGTACTTGTTCTCATTTTGTTGTTACTTTGTAGTATAGTATTTAAGTGAAAGGATATTATTCATCCTCATACTGAATTTCTAAAGTTGATATTTACATTCACCATTTTTTTTAAATAATGGAGAGAAGTTAATTATCTTATTTTAAGTTCTATGCAAGACCTATCACGTCTTTGATGCTTCTGAGCCCAACATGGTAACTAGAATGCTAGCCCTTAGAAATATGCAAGGAGTAACCTAACCACTTTAATAAAATTGTTCAAAGTGCTGCAGGCAGTATCTACATTAGTGACCAAATTAATTATGTTTCGATTTGTGATATGGTAGAGAATGATATGACTCTCTGAGGTATTCGTGGACTACAGTTTTAGTATATACTTTTTAAATTTTTTTTTGTCTCTAAGCATTTCATTAAACATTCGTTTCTATTTATAGCATAAATATAATGCACTTTGATCATTTATATTGCAGTTAGAGATTTATAGCAAAGCAGTTCATTTGTAGCATATTATAGGTGGAATGCTAAATTTATTTCAATACATGGGATGGACAAATGCTTATTAGCATTGGAAAATGGAATAGTATAAAATTATTCGCTTTAAACTCTGAAAATGACTTCATATAATATTTAATTGATAAAATTTGTTCATTATTTAAGCTCCTATATTAGAGTTTCTTTTGTCTTGATAATTTAGTTGCTTCATTAAATTTGTTGGCCATTTTCACTCATATAAAAGATTATAGTTTATGGAGCTACACATTTAAGGTTGTTTTGGGGGTGAGTCAGTTTTGTTACATTTAAAAAGAAAAAGTTACCTCTTTTAATTTGAAAAAGTATTTTTTTATAAACACCATAGTTCATCAGATCTAAGGTGCCAGATTGTGAGAAGCACCATTCAGGAATAAAAAATGTTTCCAACGTGACATGCCAATGATTATAAGACCCATTCTAATTCAGAAATGTCAAAATGTAAAGTGTTTTAGAATCAAAGAAATATGGTATTCATTATTAATTATATATAATCCCTTATTTGGTGATTTAAAGAACATTTTGATGTTTTTTGTCATTGTATATATTTTAGATGGGCACAACTTTAAAGAAAAAGAAAATTTTAATATTCAATTAAAAATTTTGTTATACCTTATGTGCCTTTATTATTGTTACTTTATCGGGTGCTATATTAATAAAATGTCCTAAGGGCTTTTAACTCTTTCAGAGAAAGAAAACATTAACATTTTTCTCTTTAAATATTTTACATGATGTAGGAGAGGAGAAGCAAGCACCTTTATATTCATTTTTAAGATAGGCAAAATTAAAAACTAAATATTTGTAAATAGTCATAAATACTGCAGTGTGGCAGAGAATTATAAGTGTTTCCTTAATTGAGGATGCTGTGGTTTTATATAAAACATCTTTAAACTATAAGTTTTAGGCACTAAAAGTTTTGTTTTCCACTTCTGAAGAAAAAAAGATTACTACTTTTTAATGGGAGATTTAAAAACTTGCTAAACCTTAGTTTAGCAAAAACTTTCTAGAAGTTGAATTCAAAATTAGTGGCCCAGATTTTTTCATGGGGCTTACTTTAAATAGAGGCATACATATTGGAAGCAATTTTAAATACACTGTGTCTGATTCTCAGCCAAGAAACGTATAACAGAATCACTTGTTGGAGCTATTTGAAAATATCAGGAGGTGGGAGGATGTCACCACAGACAAAGACAGAATCCCCTAGGGAGATACATATTTTTATACACATATACACAGATACACACACCCCCTCCCTGGGTGTATATATACTTTTTAGACCCCCCCCCCCCACATACAACGACTTCAGATAACTTAAAACATGTAAATACTTAATATACTGTGTACTTAGGAGTCTTTAAACAATTTTTTTAAGTAAAATACTGTGATGATCTAAAAATTATTTAGTGTTTCAATGAAGTGTATATACTTAATTTGTGGCAGTTGGTGTTGAGGTATGAATAAAAATAGGGAAGTCATTATCACAGATGTTTTAAACTCATTAAAGCATTAAGCATTAATCTAAAAATGAATTAAAGGGATATATGAGGAGGAGGATATATTAAAGGGATCATATGAGATGGTTTTATAGGAAGTATTTTTGACTCAAGTGAAACTTTGTTATAGGATACCTCAAAGAAAAATTGACTCAATATCATGGAATTAAATGCTTTGATTATAGAAAGGGCCCTTTTGGCACAAACTTGCGAGCATTAAATTTATCAAGGACTAGTAATGTTATTAGTAGGACTACTTAGATTTGGGTTGCACATCAAAACCTAAAGCAGATCAGTGCATGAGCTTTGTCAGACATTTTTCTTCCCCTATGCTTAATTGTCCCCTCTTTCAGGGTGGTCTTTTCATTCTTCTTTGTACACTTAGAATTACTCGGACTTGTTCTAGTCATGCTATAAAACGAATATTCTAAGTAATTTGTGAACTATACGTGCTAATATGCTATTAGAGGTCAATGGGTAGAATTGTGCTAACGGGCTAACTTTATATTGTAGAAGTGTTAGGTGCCTTGGATAGTAGGATGACCTATATTGATGGAAGTGGAGGGAGCTCTTATGCACAGAGCTCCCTACCTGGTAGAGAGTAAACTTGGAACTTTTGACTTTGAGCCCAGGATTAATGAGAACTAGATGAGTTTAATGAGCCTGTTATATTTGTGTGGCAATGGCAGATGTGTAGCACTTGGTTGACCTGTGCTGTTTGCCCCTTTCTAGCCTCCATGGGCAGCTATCACTATTTTGTCTTATTTTTCTGCCTTTCTCAGAATTCTTAAATGCTTGTCATAGCACTCCAGCCTCCTTTTTTTGACCCTTCATTTCAGGCAAGGACTATTAGTTGGACCGAGCTGTGTTGAAAGCAATTTGCTGGCGCATAGATTAGTGATTTCTAAGGTCATTTCTAGCATTTAAACACCTTGAGTCTATGAAACAAATTGTCTGCTCTGTAAAAGACCATTTGAGGAAGCAGGAAGAACAAAGGGAAAGACTAACAACATTGGAACTTTTAAAGAGACCACAGATTTCATTATCGTTAGGTTTTCGAAACTATCTTTAACATTTGCTACGTACATCTTTAGACAAGTTACTATATGTCTAATCTTAACTAATCTGCAGGGTTACACTTTCTGAATTATTGGTAATAATATTAGCTAATATTTAATGACATGTACCATGTGACAAGAACTGGGATAATTTTATTACCTGTATAAGCCTCATGACAATCTTGTAGTATTACTATTTTAATATCTCTTTTACTAACAAGAAACCTGTCACAGACTTAAGCTATTTCCCAAGGTCACACAGCTTGTAAATATTTGAGCAAAGATTGAAACCCAGGTTTAATACTTTCAAAAATTAGTGTGTACCACCTACATGGCAGAGGCTTGCAAACTATTAATTCCTCTTTTTAAAAGGCAAATAAATTTGTGCAGAGAAACATAAAGTTGAACAGCAAGTCAGTCTTATCCTTGTAGGGTAAGGCTGCATGTAAACACTAAACTGAACTTGTGTTTTCACTATTACAAGTATATAGGGGACTATCTTCTTTTCCTATAACTAAACAGTCACTTCAGCTTCATTTTCTTAGATTCTGTTTTCGGGATTTGGGTTTTTTTAAGGTTATACCATGATATAGTCATTGTTAATTTTCCCAATATGCTATTTTAGAGGCAGGTTTGCATTGATATTAAATAAGATTTCTTTTTGATTACAGCTTTCCCCACAAATAAAATATCAAAACTTATTTTTTAAAATGTTTTCGTACATGTAAAGCAGAGCCAGTAATTGCTTGCAAATTTATATTTTAGGTTGTGGCTTTGACAGCTCTTTTCTAAAATTTGGCATTTATACACTATATGTATCATCCAAACGTAGTACTCAGTTTTCTTGTGTATAAAACTCCTACATTAGGAATATTCTGTGGCTTGAATGAAGTTAAATATGCAAAATTGTCTTTACACATAGTAAGCATTCAGTGTTAGTCTTTATTTACCACTTGAATTCAAGTAGTTTTAGAGCCTAGCTCTGTTGTCTTTGGTGGCAGTGGATAATTTGCAGTGACTTTCCTTGACTATATAATCTGATTCTAGGTTTTCTTTCTCTTCAAAGTCTTCTGTTCATATCACTAAACTTAGGTTTAATCCATAGTATGTTATGGTGCTGGCCTCAGGTGACTCTAAATATTGTGGCCATGTTATGGCTAATTCACATGTCAGGAGAACATGCTTATTATATTTGTGAGTTATACTTCACTTTCTACTAATCTTGTCAAAGGTAATTATTATTTTGCTTATGTTACTATTACATGAAATAAAAAATTATTGTATTTGAACAATGACTTTTTAATAACAGGAGTCTTGTGTTTATTACTGAACTTGCATATTAATTTTATGCATATTAAATTAGTTTGCATATTAATAAGAATATTAGTAAATCAGAAGATTTGTGTTAAATAAAATTAACCTTTGAAAGTATAAAGGATAAACTATTGTTTAAGAGGGTAGCATTTACCATATCAAGAAGTTCTGAAAAGCATGACATCTTAGATAACTGTGGTCATACCCAGGATAAGGATTTAGAGATTTCTAAGTAGTTAAACCATCAGGACAGTGTTTTTTGTAAATAAGTAATTAAACCATCAGGACAGTGTTTTTTATAGATTTATTTAATGATATTTTAATTATAGCCCTCTGTTTTTGTCATACTATTTTCTGAATTATTAGCCAAATGACCATGGTTAAAATGCATTCTTATTACAGGGAGAGAAGGGCTTGGGGGTGGAGAGACAACATTTTTGACCCCCATGTTGTAGACATTGTACATAATTTATGTTCAGAAATATACTGTTTGGTAGGATTATTTATCTTTTTTTTATTACAAATGAAGAAGCAAACTCAAGTCCATGGTTACACAGGTTTTATTTGCACAGGTGTTTGACCCCAGGTTTTGCTGACTCTGAAGCTATGCTTTACCTTAAAAGGTGCCGTTTTGGAATGGTAGATTTTAGTTCATGATCGATGTAATTAGTTTCCTGCTGTAACAACATTACCGAAAATCAAGGGGCTTAGAACAGCAGAAACTTACTCTCTCACAGTTCCAGAGGCTAGAAGTCTGAATCAAGGTGTCGGCAGTCATGCTGTCTCTCTGAAGGCTCTAGAGGAGAATCCCTCCTTTCCTTTTCCAAAATTTTGGCAGTTCTCAGCAGTTCTTGGTGTTCTTGACTTGTAGGTGCATCACTTCAGTCTCTGCCTCTGTCGTCAAATGATGGGTGGTCTTCTATCATGTGTCTTCATATTATCTCTGTGTGTGTGTCTCAGTTATCCTCTTAAAAGGACATCAGTTATATTGGACTAGGAACCCACCCTACTTCAGTATGGTGTCATCTTAACCAATACATCTGCAATGACCCAATTCCAAATAAGGTCACGTTCTGAGGTACTGGGAGTTAGGACTTCAACATAAATCTTTGGAGGACACAATTCATACAACAGCTTATGACTGAATTCTTTAACTATTTAAGATCTAAATAAACCTTGAAAATTTTAGAATACACACAATAGGAAAGGTAGTCGCATTTTAGAGTGAGAAAATATTTATAGAATTCTTTATAGAATCTTTATAGAATTCTTTATAGAATTCCACTTTTAAATTACTTTGGTTGTTAGAACAATCATACTTAAATCCCTAATACAAGTATCACAAGCCATTAAACACAGCACTGCCTAGCTTTTTAGATGAATTTGTAATGCCTGTAATATAAAAGTTAATATTGAACTAAAAGAATTTGCAAAGAAAATCAAATAGTATTAGATACTATTTACTGCAAATTATCCTTGCATTAAAGAAAGTGACTTTAAAAATTGGAGGTTTTTTAAAACTTTATTATATACAGCTACCCTGAAAATTGCTGTGTTTCTTTCCATTTCCTTCTACTGTTTGTATCTTTTTAGAAATAGGATTAGTATTTTCTGCTTTGTTTACTCATTAACATTTTCCCTTAAGTGATATGACTCATTTTGCCATTTTGGTGGATTTTTTAGAAATTACTTTTTAATTTGCCAAATGAATGACCAGTTTGTTCACTGTTTTTATTAATCTAGTGTCACAACCTTAATACAGTTCTCTATTTTTTCATGGAATTAGTCAACAGACTTTGTATTTGATCAAGTAAAATCAACTTTGTGTTGACTGAAATCCAAATTATATGAATATATAGATCTTTACCAAATAGATGTCTTAACAAAGGGCCCTGTAACTTTACAAAAATTTGGACAATTCTCTTGATTTTTATTTGAAGAATACCAAAGCACTTGAAACACTGCCTGGCATGTCATACTACATAGGTGTTCACTGTTGTAATTGTCAGTAATGGCCAATAGAGACTTTGGGACATGCAAATTAGTGTTGTATCCGTTGCAAATAATTAAGGGGCTCTTTGTACAGATCTGGATATTCAAAATGGGGGAGGAGAGGAGAGGATAGGACAGGGAATGGAGTTTTGTGTGGTTTTGGAGCTTTATGGGTCTTCTTAGGCTTTTTTTTTTTTTTAAAAAAAAACCTCCTCCACCTATGTATGTCTGAGGCATTAGGCTAGTGGCAAGCGCCCTGCTGGCCCAAGTGGCTTGCCTGTCGTGGAGAGAAGGCTGTGATCTAATTTCAGGAAGAACAATTAGAAAGCTTCCTACCTTTGGTTCATTGTTTAAATGTGTCCAGATAGTAATAATTTAGTGGTTAAAAATAGTATTCCTGATTTTTTTATTCAGTAAAGTAGGGATTCGCGTTTTAAGAGTAGATTTTTTTTCCATGGGGCTTGAGAAAGGCTGATTTGTTTGAAATGAAAAAGAAAAGATCTACACTTTTCCCATGAATCTATTCATGCTAAAAAATGTTGTTAATCACTGAAAATAAACTAAATACTTCCTTAAATTGTGTCTGCCTCAATCCATTGTATGGGAAACCACATTTAGAAAAATGATTTTCAAATTTATTATTAGATCTCCCTATATGACAGAATGTGAAAACATTTTATCCCAAGCTAAGTCTGTCAAATAAAATTTGAGACCAGGAGATTACCTGTTTGGGGAGAGAAGTAAAGTTATTTAACTGTTGCCAATTCTGGAACCTCCAGTCACCCATAGTGGCCAGTTTAAGAAGATAGAGTAAGGATCTTGGTCCCATTGGCAATCACAAAATGCCAGAGTAAGTGTAGTTATCTGTTCTTTCAAATGTGAAGCAGTAATTTTTTTAATTAGAGCTTTAAAAAATAACAGCTAGACTCTTTAGGGGATAACATAAAATTTAATTGTTACCTTGATATTGAAAGCTAATTTTGGAATGGGGCAATCCCTTAAAATGTCACAGCTCCAATCTTTCTTTGCCACCTTGGTTATTTTATTTGTTGGACCAAAGCTATAGATGTAGGACTTGACATGGAAGGATCTAAGTACATAATATACCTGCCCCTAAAGTCAAACTTCAGAGCCTTCGTTTTATTTAAGCTGTGTAATTTCAACTTTTCTTCATAATAATGACTTTTATACTATGGGCAGGTAAAATCAGTAGTTCACATTTTAATGAGTTAAAAGATTTATTTCTAAATTGCTATAAGTTTTCAGAGGATGAAAAAACAGCTTTCCTTATTCCAAAAGCAATTCTATTTAACTGATAGTAAAAGTAGGGAATCTGGAAATGATCATGCATGAAGGAAAAATTTTGGAATTCAAATGTGATTACTGATATCTAGGGAAACAGTTTCACCTGAGAAACTAAGGGCACTAGCTTTTAGATCTCATGGACCTAGAGGTTATGGCCTTGAAACCACTACACATCAGGTGGAAAGGATTTTAAGAGTTACAGGAATAGTCTAACCAGATCCTGAAAACAGTCATGATATCTAGGTTCAAGAATTAAATGAGGCTGACACTTTGTGATTAGCCACTAAGTCCTTTGAGGTATAGTTTTCTGTTTTTCCAAAGGAATACTTTGCTACTTTTCCCTTCACTCTTGACAGTTTAGATAGCTCTCCATTTCTTTTTATAGCTCTAAGTGTCTTTTTGTCTGATGGGAAAAGAAAGTGATTGTAGAGCACTGCCTTTTGTTGGGTTTGTCATCAAATATCTACTCTGGCACCTTAACCAGAGTACTTGGGCAGGATTTTTCTTGGTAAATATTTTTGTTATTCAGTGAGTAGTCTGACTTTACTTTTGTTTCTGTCTTGGGTGTTTACCTTTTTGATTTGATATTTCGAATAGTTTCTAACCTAATACAGCTCATAATTGGAAATACGTGTGTGTATGCACTGACATATTACACACACACACACACACACACACCCCTTCTCAAAGAACCTTCAGCAAATGTAGTTTTTCTTTTGATCTTTTTGTGATGGCATTTGTTCTCTCAGGAATCAGACAATTTTCTCTTTTTTTTAAGATTTTTATTTATTTGACGCAGAGTGAGCAAGCGAGAGAGAGAGAGAGAGTAAGCACAAGCAGGATGAGCAGTAGGCAGGAAGAGAACAGGGAGAGTAAGCACAAGTAGGGAGAGCAGTAGCTCCCTGCTCACTGTGGGACTCCATTTCAGGACTCTGGGATCATGACCTGAGCCGAAGGCTGATGTTTAACCAACTGAGCCAACCAGGCATCCCAGGAATCAGACAACTTAAAACCAGTATCTTTTCTTTCTCTGCTTTGAGTCTCACATCTGTTTACCAGACTTGTATTTCTTTAGGAATTAGATCTTTGAAACCTGATAAAATTCTTATCAGGACCTCCTCAGTCTTCATTAGAAATACGACTTCTTGGGGTGCCTGGGTGGCTCGGTTGGTTGGGCAGCTGCCTTCAGCTCAAGTCATGATCCTGGAGTTGAGGATCGAGTCCCGCATCGGGCTCCCTACTGGTCGGGAGTCTACTTCTCCCTCCGACTCTGCCCCCTACCATGCAGTCTCTCATTCTCTCTCTCTCTCAAATAAAATCTTAAAAAAGAAAAGAAATATGACTGCTTTAAACACTCCAGTAACCAGAAACTGATACTAAATGTATACTCAGTACTAAATATATTCTCAGAGAAAGAGAGCAAGCAACAGAGCCACTACATAGTTTTTAAAGCAATAATATTAGGGCACCTGGCTGGCTTGGTTGGATGAGCATATGTGTGACTCTTGATCTTGGGGTCATCAGTTTGAGCCCCATTGTTGGGTGTAGAGATTACTTAAAAAAAAATAAAGCAGTAATATTTCTGACAGCAGGCTAAAAAAAAAAAAGTACCAGCACTAAATCATTCCTGATTCATCTTCTGATTTATTACAGCCTAGCAATACTCATTTACTACCCAGTGCTCTAACGTCATCAGTACTATGGCTCACCTTGTGAATTTGCTTCAGCTGCTTTCTTGGACCAGGTGAGTCCAAAGCTGCCAAAAGTCAGTTGAGGCTGACTAGGACTTGAGGGAGGAGCCGGAGGTGTGAGTGGTGAGAGTGACTGCAGTTGGGCGGGCGGGCAGCCCTGCTGGCCTTTGACCAGATATTTCTGTTCCAGTTCAGACAGAGACCTTTGTTCCTCTGTTTTCTCTTTTTCCTTTATGGGCATACTCTTGGCGGTTCTAATTTATGAACCACTATTCTAAACTTTTTATCAAATTGATAAATTCAGAGTGAAGTACTCTATTTCATTGAGCCAAGGTGTCTAGGATTGATTCATGGGAAGAAAGATAGAATGTTTAGCTCATCGTGCATTAAGAGTACATATTTGAAATGCCAAGAATAATAGACCTCTTGGGATGATGATTAAAAACAAACAAAAACCCAGACATTTATCTGGTGTTGGAATTTAGCCCAGGAAAGAAAAGCCCTCGAATACTTCTGCTCAGACAGCCTGATGTACACCTTTGAGCCCTCTAGTGAATGAGAATTAGTAGCATCCCAGTGCCTCTGTGCCACCATAATTACTCCTACAGCCTTCTGCTTGCTAAGCATAATATAATCTGGAATTTACTGCTGTAACAGAATTGCTAAAGGCCTACCACCCTTGCTTCTAGCTTTCTCATATCTTTCTGATCTTGCAGCTTCCGTCTTACAGCTTTGAAGCTGTAGGAGAGGGACTCATATATTTTAGGGTACCTTTTTAAGGTTATATAACCTGCACAATAGAAAGAACCTGGAGCCTAAGAAGAGTTAACATTGTGTAATACCCACAGTAATGGAATTTATCTTCTTGTACTACAGTACTCTAGTTTTTGTCTGTTTCCTGCCTAAGCAAGATTAAGGTATACCAACATTTCCCTCCCCCTGATAGATGCATATACTTTGACCACAACTATGACGGATACCATTAATTAAGTTATCCCAGACTCACTCTTGATAAGTCCTAGATTTTCCACATATCTCCAGGCGGCCAGTTGTTAACATTAGACCTAAAACTTCTTCATCCTGGTCCTGAAGGATTTGACCATTTAAAATTGTATGCCTTTCTTAAGCAGTGGTTCTGCTGGTGTCTTCCTCTCACGTGGCAGTATACAGTTTTCCGCTTCTTTAGGTGATATTCTGGGATGTTATTTTACATGAACACTAAGGATATTATCCTGTCTCTGCCTTCACTGGCCTTGAGATGCAGTCTCATCCTGCATAAGTCATCAAATGTTTTGTTCTGAATTCTTGAAGTATTTTTAAAACAAAAATAGGAATAAGATAAAATTATTTATTAGCTTTTAATTTTATAGATGTCATAATGCCCTAATTATATTTTGGCCTTATTTCAACTCTTTATAAGAAAGAGAATCCTCAGTGGAGGTGTTAAATGGAATAATTCTATCTTTTGCCATTTGATTTAGATTGACTTTAACCTTGTCAATAAAAATGTTTTCAGTTGCTACGAGAAACAGGCTTAAGACTTGACCTTTGAACACAGTTAATTTTTGTTTCAGGTATTAAAATTAAGTTTTATTTTTTTAAAATGTTAAGGGGACAGTTATTTAATTACATTAGAGGAGGAGGTTTTATAAGGAAACAGAATTGAAAAGAACTCAGAGAATGGAACTGGGATTAGTATATTGCATAATTTCCCAGAGAAAGTAAAAGTAGTGAGAGTCCAATACAAAGATTGTTTAAAAAAGGAGCAGGAATTAGCATCTAACTAACCCAGATTTCTTTCTGAAATGAAAAGGTGAAATTTTACATCAAGCTTTCATGTTTATGTAATCCAAGTATGTTAGAATAAAATATTTTAAGATTATGAGTGATCGTGGAAATCAGTGCATATGGCCTTGTTGACTTTTTAATGCTGAGCACTCTTAAAAATGAGCCATTTTTTATATCAAGAAAAATAAAAGTAGTTTGAGAAATTTGTCCACTTGGGAACTTGACTGAACGTGTGCTCTGATTGAAGTGGCTGGTAATCTGATTTGCCTGATGTCAGCTTTGAAGTAATTTGATTTAGTAATGTGCAACCGTACGTAGATAAAAAGTTGTTTTTCTATGAGTAGCTTAAGACTGGAGCCAGATACTTAGATTTGCTAACTATAATTGAATTATATTACGGCTAGGCTGCTCTTTAATTATACTTACATTGTCTTTCTTAATTCTTATGCTTTTTAGCATGTTTCCAAAGCACATGGAATTTCCATTTCTTTTGGGAGGAATAGACATAACCTACCAGCCTTAGGGATAACCCTGATTGCTATATGAACAAGTTTTCCTTAAGTAAATTCTTTTACTTGCTTGGTTGTAATCCTAGATATCATTCTGTAGGTAGGTTTTGGATAAAGTGCATGGGATTGTCCTAATATTCCCACTATCAGAAATCATCATATCACAGGCCTCAAGTGTACAGATAAAATTGCAGAGATACACTTGAATGATGTTCACATTGATTGGTCTTTAGAACATAGAATTTCATCTTAATTTTTCATCCTTTGATCAGTCTATGTAGCAGATCTGAAAGAGAATCCAACTTGATTCTTCCAGCTTTGGAAGAGAATGGGTAACAGATCCAGAGCACTTATTCAGTATCAATATCAATTTCAGATGGTTGCAAAGCCTGAAGGAGTTCTGTTTAGATAACCATAGCAAAATTAGAACCAACACTGTGGTTTCTCTCATACTCTTGAACACGTGCTTACATTGAGGTTTATTTAGTACCAATGAGAATCTTTGCTTACTATATCTAGGATTATTGTTTTAATATATTGCGTGATATTTGTGTTGAGATGTATTTGGTCTCTGGAAGATCTTGCTTAGTGCAAATCCAGTTCTGTTAGCTACACATGAAGGTGTAAGTTTGTGGATCCAGGAAAAAGAAAAGAAAAAAAATTCTGGGGCAAGTTCCCTATTTTTTAAAGGATATTTTTAGGAGATTTTATTATTTTTATTATTTTGTGGGATGGAAACTCTTAAGCAGGATCTATACCCAGCGCAGAGCCCCTTATGGGGCTCGATCTCCTGACCCTGAAATCATGACCTGAGCCCAAATCAAGAGTAGATGCTTAACTGACAGAGCTACCCAGGCACCCCATTAGGAGATTTTAAAATGAGGCAAATTTCTTTGCAGATCACTTTCCTTGGTAATGTTGACAAACATTGGGTGTATTATTGTCTTTTACTTGGTAGGGCAACTGCTTAATCTATATTGTGAACAAGTATACTTTTGACATTTTCAGGTTATCAATAACAAGGTTATTAAGACAAAAACCAGATTTTCAAGTTGCAAAGACTCTATTTAGAAGATAAAATTTAAGTGAGATGGCTAGTTCCAATGTCTTCTGACCAGTCACTTCTGACAGTGTGCAGGAATGAAGCTTTTGGGACCTAGATATAAATACTAATTTTTTCTCTACACTGAGCATAAATATAATGTGGACTAATATCCAGAAGCATATGAAAATTAATATGACAGTTTTTGAGATGTGATGACTAATTTAAAATCCCAGATTATATTACTTTTGTGTCTTACAATAAAAATGTTGATTTTAATGGGTGGGATTTGGGACAAATATAGAAACTTTCCTACTAAAGACTACAAAATTATGATAAAATTGCATTATTCAGGGGGATACCTGGCTGGCTCAGTCCGTGGAGGATATGACTCTTGATCTTAGGGTTGTGGGCTTAAGTTCCATGTTGGGCATAAAGATTACTTAAAAATAAAATCTTTTGGGCGCCTAGGTGGCTCAGTGGGTTAAAGCCTCTGCCTTCTGCTCAGGTCATGATCTCAGGGTCCTGGGATCAAGCCCCTCATCGGGCTCTCTGCTCAGCAGGGAGCCTGCTTCCCCCCCTCTGTCTGCCTGCCTCTCTGCCTACTTGTGATCTCTCTCTCTGTCAGATAAATAAATAAAATCTTTAAAAAATAAATAAATAAAATCTTTTTAAAAATTGCATATTCGGGGGGCAGATAAATTTTTACCGCTAAATTTTTGTGCTGGCAGACAAGAAAAAGATTCTTTTAAGAGTCAGAACACTTTAAGCTGATACAATTCCTTAAATTTTTAAGGTATTTTAATAAAGATCCTTCAGTGTAATCTCCAAGCTCAGGTTCCTTTCTTATACGGTCTTCTGGAGAATTTATAAAGGGAAATACACTGCTTTTCAAACCTGGGAGAATGGAAAATATTTCTTAGTTTACTTTCCCTAGATACTGACTCTCCCATTTGCCACAGAATCATCCCAAAACTTTTCCACTCCCCATAAAACAAACCTATTTCCCTTCAGTAGAGGACCTTCCTCTTTTCAAGTGGTATAACTGGTAGGTGGGAGCCACTTTGTTTCAGCCAGCGTTCTCTAAGCTTACTTAAAATTATCTGGTTTCTGCCTCTTGGCCATATGTTCTCGATGAGGAAGATTTTTGCCCCCCCCCCCCCCCCCCCCCAGGAGACATCTAGCAATGTCTGGAGACATTTTGGTTGTCAGAACTGGGATGGGGTTGGGAGTACTACTTGTAGCCAGTAAGTATGGAGGGCAGGGATGCTGTTAAACATCCTACAGTGCATACGGGACCCCCCCCCCCCACAAAGACAATTCTCTCTCCAAATGGCAGACAGACATGCTAGGGCTAGAAACCTTACTATGGTCCTAGGAGCAAATGTCTTTCCTTAGCTCTCTCCTGTATTAACCTTTCCATCTTCACTTACCCCAAGTTTTCCTATTAATGTGCTCGTCTCTCACACTTATAAAAAGTAAGTGTGCCCTTGACCTTTTGTTCTTTTTTGATCTCCTTATTCCTTTACAGGAAGATCTTTGGAAAGAGTTTATTGGAAAGAGATCTTTGGGAAAAAAAAATTTTTTTTTTTAAGATTTATGAGAAAGAGCATGCACGTGTATGGGGGAGGGGGAGAGGGAAAGAGAGAATCTTAAGCCGACTCCGCACTGAGTATGGAGCCAGACACTGGCTCGATCTCACGACCCTGAGATCGTGACCTGAGCTGAAACCAAGAGTCGGAGCTCAGCTGACTGAACCACCTCACCACCCCATTTGTCTCAATTTCTTCTTCTTCTTCCTTTTATTCTTCAGTGCACTGTAGTCTGCTTTTGACCTCACCAATCCACCGAAGTTGTTCTTTCTAAAGTCCTCACTGAGGTGCTGGACTCTGATCTGTGTACATTTTCCTGGTGCCGTATTGATCTCTCCCCCAGCCGGTGTGTTTGATGTAATCTGCAGTTCCAGAGTGTGTCCCTGCTTGTCTGGCTGCTGCTTCTGCCTGAGGCGGGATCCTCTCTTCTCCACCGTGCAGACTCTTACTTGTCTTCAAGACTCAGGGCCAGAGCTGCATCTTTAACCTTTTCTACTCTCTCCTGGAAAAGCAGCCATTCTCTTCTCACTGTGAATCTTTATTATAGTACTTTGTGGTTATAATGTAATTACTTGTCGACATGTTTGCTCTTCAGAGGTTCAGGTCAGATCTTATTTATGCTCCTGGTGAAATACCTGAATCAGTACACACTTAGTAAAAATTTGTTGAAAGAATTAAATAATTTTTAAAAGATTTATTTATTTATTTGTTTGTTTATTTGAGAGACTGTACATACGTGCGTGCCCATGGTAGGGGAAGGGAAAGAGAGAGAAAATCCCAAGCCAACTCCATGCTGAGCTCAGACCCCAACTTGGGGCTCCGTCTCATGACCCTGAGATCAAGACCTGAGCTGAAACCAAGATTTGGTCACCGAACAAACTGTACCACCTAGGTGCCCCAAATTTTAATAAATTATTTTTTGAGAGAAGTGTGAGTGGAGGCAGGGGGAGGGGCTTAGGGAGAGGGAGAAAGAAAATCTTAAGCAGGCTCCATGCCCAGCACAGAGCCCAGTATGGGACTTGAACTCACGATCCTGAGATCGAGATCTGAGCTGAAACCAAGAGTCAGATGCTTAACCAACTGAGCCACCCAGTCGCCCCAAGAATTTTAAAAAAATTTTAAAGAGTAAATAAACATTAAAGAGAAATCAGAAGAGTCCAGAAAGATCACTGAGACCTGGAAAAATCTGTCCTTAGCAACACAAAGCCTTAGACTACACAGAAGGTCAGCACCACACTTGGAAACTAGTTAGAAATTCAGAATCTCAGGCTCCATCTAAGACCTACTGAATCAAGATCTGCATTTTTAAAAGCTCCTCTGATAATTTGTAGGAATGATAAAATTTCAGAAATAGGGATCCAGTTCATTTCTCTTTTCTCCAACAAATGTGGGTTTTCCATATGTTCAAAAGGAATACATACAATATTTTTGGTGTTTGTAAAGATTAGTACAATTAGTACTTTCATAATCATGTTTCTCGTAAGACAGTAGTTAGCAGAAGCCCTATGGGACACTTATTCCTAACAAGGAAGGGAATATCATTTTTTTTTTTAAGATTTTATTTATTTATTAGAGAGATCACAAGTAGGCAGAGAGACAAGTGGGAGGGGAAGCAGGCTCCCCGCTGAGCAGAGAGCCAGATGTGGGGCTCAATCCCAGGACCCTGAGATCATGACCTGAGCCGAAGGCAGAGGCTTAACCCACTGAGCCACCCAGGCGCCCCAGAATATCATTTTTTAACTAGAAGTGCTTTTTGGTATATTTAAGAGCTTTATTTGATACCTCTGATAATGTTTGTAACAAGAGCTTTGAGTGCACTTCTCATGTGAATATTATTTTGTCTCTAGATTAAATTTCATTAAATCTTAGAATAGGTGCCTATGAGTTTGGATTAAGGAGATATATGTGTGTAGACTTCTTTTAATCCTTTTTGATTTGGAGGCAGAGGTCCTACTTTACCAGGAGATACTAGCATTGTGCCTGTATGGAGTGAATATAATTTAATGAACTATGAAAGGCTTAAAAAAGGTCATTGAAAAATGAGATGTAAAAATTGGAAACTATCAAGATTTTGTAAGATGAACAAGTAATGGTGAATGCTGTTATATGGCACAACATTTATATTAAATGTAGGATTTCAGTTGTACTATTAAAATTTCTGTAGCATAATTTCTAAAGATACAGGAAATCTGTTTTTTTGATTAATGGTTCTGAAAAAATGACAGCTCAAAGTGAAATTTTTTTTTTTTTTAAAGGTTTTATTTATTTGACAGAGAAACACAGCGAGAGAGGGAACACAAGCAGAGGGAATGGTAGCAGGAGAAGCAGGCTTCCTGCCGAGCAGAGAGCCTGATGTGGGGCTCAATCCCAGGACCCTGGGATCATGACCTGAGCCCAAGGCAGACGCTTAACGACTGAGCCACCCAGGCGCCCCAAGTGAAATGTTTTGGTCAGACATTTAATGTTCTGAGTTTCTTGGCAAGTTCCTTGAAATAGTTTAAAGAAGTTTCATTCATTCATTCATTTAAAGTAAGCTCTGTGACCAGTGTGGAGCCCAGCATGGGGCCTGAACCCACGACCCTGAGATCAAGATGTGAACCGAGAGCAAGAGTTGGATGCTTAACTGTGCCAGTCAGGCGCCCCTAAATTTTTTATTTTTTAAATAGTCTCTACATACCCAACATGAGACTCAAACTCAAAACCCCGAGATCAGGAGTTGCATGCTTTACTGCTTTACTGACTGAGCCAGCCAGTTGCCCCAAATAAGTTTTATTTATTTTATTTTATTTTATTTTATTTTATTTTATTTTATTATTTTATTTTTTAAGATTTTATTTATTTGACAGGGAGAGAGAGCACAAGCAGAGGGAGGGAGGGACAGACGAAGTCAGATGCTTAACCACCCAGGTGCCCTGAGAAGTTTATATTAAATGCTAAACTTTAAACTTGATTCTAAAACTCAAATATAAATGCTTCAGGGTTGGAGAAAGCATGTTACCCCATGGGTTTATCATTGGAATGGAGAAACAGATCCACAGCAAATTCAGCAAATACTGAAGAATATGTATATTTAGTACTTTGATAGGTGAAAGTTGGTAGTAGTAGGTGATTGGGAAAGATAGGGGACTGAGAGAACATAGTCCTTGGCTTCAAGGAGTTCACCCTTCAGATGGGAGCCAAACTATGTCAGTGTTAAAGGCTGGAGGAACAAGATACACAAGATCCACTGGAACATAAAGGACACTAGTTGTTAGATTTCAGTTAGAAGTTGCATTTTTTTTTTTTTTTTAAGAGAGAGAATAGCGGGTGGGGCAGGGGCTGAAGGAGAGAGAGAATCTCAAACAGGCTTCATGCCCAGTCCTGAGCCCAGCACGGGACTCTATCCCGTGATCCCAGGATCATGATCTGAGCTGGATCAAGAGCCAGACTTTAACTGACTGAACCACCCAGGTGCCCCAAAAGTTGCATTTTTATTTCAGGAAATTAATTCCCTAAATCTCAATATCCTTATCTATAAAACGATAAATACACCTATCTAGAAGGCTTGTTTTGAGGATTAAATGAAAAAACATGTACAGTGCTGTGCACGATCCCCAGACTGACTCATAAAGGTTAGCTGCCGCCCCGACTCGGTGACGTGGCTGTGTAACTGTGGAGAACCTTCCTTCTGTGTACTGCTTTCTGCCTCCCTTCTTTTTTTCTTTTTATATTCATAGCCCTCGGGGATGGATTTGAAGGAGGCTCTCTCAAATTCCGGAGGTCAAATCTAGATTTCTTTGGAAGTTTGTTTTCTCTTATTGCTCCCCTCTCAATATGAATAACCCAGATCTCTTTCTTCTTTTGAAAGTTTCCAGAACATTATGGTCTGTCCCTTTTACAGGATGTTGCCTCTCGTCATTCAACACCTGCATTGTCCTGTAAGGACCTCCTTAGTCACCCGTGACTATTTCACTCTATTAAAAACTAAAAATTCAGGGGGCACCTGACACGCTCAGTCAGAAGAACATGTGACTCTTGATCTCAGGGTTGTGAGTATGAGTCCCATGTGGGGTGTGGAGATTACTTAAATAAGTACACCTTTAAAGAAATCAAAAATTCATTTTCTTGGGGTGCTTGGCTGGCACAGTCAGGAGAGCATTCAGCTCTTGATCTCAGAGTTGTGAGTTAAGCCCCACGTTGGGCATAGAGTTTACTTAAAAAAAAAATTCTGTTTCTTAGTCATACTACTTACACTTCAGTGCTCAGTAGCCACATGTGGCTTGTAGCTACCAAATTGAACGGCATAGATGCAGAAAGTTAGAAAGTAGAAAGTTCTACTTTCTAGCACTGTTGCAGAACATCGATTGATAGTGTAAGACCCAGGAAGTGGGCTGTTTACCTTATTAGTAGTTTTATGATTCAAAATTCTGGGTGACTCAGTTGGTTGCATGTCGGCCTTCAGCTCGGGTCATGATCTCGAGATCCTGGGATTGAGCCCCGTGTGGGGCTCCCAGCTCAGCCGGGAGACTGCTTCTCCCTCTCCTTCCGCCCCTCCCCACTGCTCCTGTGCTCTGTCTCTCTCTCAAGTGAATAAATAAAATCTTTTAAAAAAGTAACACAAGGTACTCAGACATGCTACAATATGGTTGAACTTGGAGAGTATTAATGATAAAGGAAAGAAGCCGGACACCAAAGACCACATATTGTATGCCTTATTTATGTGAAATGTCCAGAAGAGGCAAATCAATAGAGTCAGAAAGTAGGAGTGGTTGCCAGGGGCTGAGGGGAGAGGGAGATAGAGAGTGGCTGCTAATGGGGACACGGTTTCTTTTCAGGCGATGACAGTGTTCTGAAATTAGATCGTGGTGATGATTGTGCAACTTTGTGAAAAATGCTTAAAACTACTGAATTGTACACTTGGAAAGGTGAATGTTGCGGTATGTGAATTAATCCTCAATGAGAAAACAAAAACCAATAATGCATATCAACTCCTAAGCAGTTATCTACCGTATAACCAGCTCTCTGCAAGAATTTTAAGAAAATAATGCCTAAAATCTAGGAAGTGTGATATTTTGTATTTTATTTCACTGCCTGAAATACTTACAAGTGGTTTAACCACTAATAGCTTATTTTAACTATTTTTGTCATCAGTGGCCGTGTTTATGATGTAAAAAATATATTTGCCAACACAAGTTTCCAAATTCAGATGTTAACTGTAGTAGTCTTTTTGCAGGAAAGAATCCCACGTTTTAGTCAGTATTGCAATATCCTTTCAGCAGTTTTCTTAATATAAAAATAAGTGCTATTCAAATGGTGAATTTTATGTTGTATATATTTTACCACAATTTAAAAGATGATAATTAAACACTAAGTCTAAAGAAAGTTGTTCATCCTGAGGTAGTTTCTATTTGCCATGTTATAGTCTTGTCTTTTTTTTATTAATTCAGATAGTCACAATAGATAAAAATCTTTAATGATGGCAGGTTATATGTATATTCAGTTCGGAGCTTTTAAATCATCAACAGCTAATATTTCATGTTCATATACACCAGGTGCTAAATAGGGCACACAGGAAATAAATTATGTACCTGAAATTTATCTCAAAAAGTTAGTGTAATACAAGATTCAGTGATTTTTGTCTTGGGGGAAAAGTGATATGTCAGCTTCTCATCTCAGCTATAATATCAGTGTCAGTAACTTACACAAATAGAAAGCTCTAAGTTTCAGAATCTATAATAAAGAGGTACTATAGAGCTTCATGTAATGCTGATAGCAGAAAAAAAAAATCAATAGTTTCAAGGACACTTAAGACATGAGAGATAGTTGAGGACAAAGACAGTTACTAAGTATAGCCCGAATGCCTACTAACAGCACT